>JAKTUJ010000003.1:0-679696 GCA_030556625.1 Petasospora euphorbiiphila | reverse complement strand
GTTAGGATCGTTGAGCCTCTCAGAAGTCACATCCGTTTCAGTTGTCTTCTCAACATCGGTTGGATTCTCCTGATCAGGATTAGACATCAGTGACTTGTCTGCTTCTGTTGGGCTCTCAAACCAGGAGACGCTACCATGTTGATTTAGGGGTTCCTCCATAGTGAGTATACCTCAAGGAAAACAGGTTACAACAATTGATATGAGTGTGACAGGTGTGCTTGACTAGTAAGAAGTATCCTTGTAGTTGTACAAGTAGATGTAATACTCAATTAGTCGATAAGTCGATCATATACAATATACTGACAAGTAGTCTGGAGATATTCTGGAGTTGTTCACGACTCTTATATTCCACGTGGCACTTTAGATCTCAAAGCCCGTTAGATCTCAAAGTCCGCTCCAGTCACTCGTGTTCCCTTCTATCCCCACTTCACTGGAGTACACTTCCTTTACTCCTTGAATGGTCCTAAAAGGTCACGTGACAGTACTCACCAAATACCAACCTTAACAGTCGTAAGCACAAAGAAATGGAACAAAGGAGGCATCGAGGCTATACAAGGTTGACGTGTTTGCCGTGTGCTAACAGGCCTAGCTTGTTGGTGGGTTTATACGTTTATACTTCTGACTTGTGTGTGTGTGTTGTATAAGTTGGATAGCCCACTTGCGCGCCTTGCGCCTTGGTCTTGGTCTCTCCGATCACCAGCCCAGACTCCAGTCCAGTGCTGTCCAGTGCTGTCCGCTGTCCGGTCCACACACAATGTCGTCAGCGACGGATGATGAAACGCGGAATCATACAGTCGGGGCCTCTAGCGAAAAACGATAGATGTGCGTAGCGAAAACACTCTCTTTTAGTCGGTGACAACTGGCAATTTTGGCAATGTTGGAACACTGGGCAGGGCCGATATGGCCGTCTAGACCACACAGGACTTAGAGTATGCCTATAGGGTTTTGCTATTGTGCTACGTTGTTGTTAGCGGTCACCACCCACCCACCTGCTTACGGTGTAGAAGCTCGAACAAGAGGCCAAGAGATGGGCGTTTGTTCTTCGTTTCCGCAGTAAGCGAGTCTGGCTCCGTGCCAACCTTTACGGAGGACTTGAATATATTATTAGATAGTACGAATGAAATGCTCTAGAAACACTATTGCACTTGCACGTTTCAACACTACGTGTCTTAGAATCATTGTGATAAACGTGTGGGAATCTCCGTAAAAGCATCGCAGTTCCATCAGCGACGTCGGCCGTGCGTGTCTGTGATGTCACAACCTTGCACAACTTACTAGAGCTGCATTTCAGAAGCCACTCACTCATACAATGATACATACATACAACTTCAAGCATACAGCCATTTGTTCTTTTTCCTTGTTGCTCCAGCAGAAGACCCTTGGGCCCCTTCACCTGTTTCAGCCTTCAGGGCCCTGTGATGCTGTCAAAAACTACGCGTGTCACTAAGCACAAAGGGGAAGCAGCGAAGCAGTCTCCGCGGTCGCCAAGCATCAAGCCCCAAGAACCCAGCACTTAACGGTTGTTTCAAGATTCCACAGGCAATAGATCATAATAATAAACATCAGCAACAACAAGGCCAGCAGCATACTCTCAGGTGCCAATGAGATGGTCAAGGACACAGCCGACGCCAGCCCGCTACGGCGCGCAATCATGGAGTCGATTACATTACCAAGCAGGGTCGATAACACACTAAACATTGTGTCTGAGCCCGTTGATGATGCGTCGATGCTTTCTTGTGGGTGCGTGATCTCAGAGAAGTTGTACAAAGTGCTGGTAAGGCCCGATAAGACGATTGAGTGTCCAACATGTCACGACAATGGTGCCACGCTTATCCATCCTGTCGAACAGCTCCGGAGATTGTATCAACTATTGGATATCGGTTCTGAAGAGAATGTCAAGTTCACCGATCTTTCACCAATTTCAAGTGGACCAGCAAGTACGACGAGGAAAGAATCACTTATGTCGTTGTTTTACTCCATTGCAAACTCTGTCAACCAGGAACCTTCCTCATCCCCAGACTCGACGTTTGTGCCAGATAGCAGCATATCGAAAGTTGTTGAATTTAGGAAACCACAGAGACAGAGTGGTGTATCCCGCTCATCATCATTTGCATCTAATACCACTGTGACGTTGACTGCTCCCACGAAGCAGAATACAAACTCGGTATCTTCATTACTAGGATCGACTAAACAGTCGTCTTCCACACATTCCAGTTCCATAGTCTCCCCTCTGCCATTAACAACACCACCTACGACGGAAAAGGAGCCATATCAGGAACACAAGGAGTTCTTGTTTGTCAAATGTTTCCCAACTTATAGACGGCATTACCAATTCAACACGCATTCGAGGTTTCTCAAGACCAAATCCAAGAGTTTTATCCAATGCAAGATCTCTCCTTCATGCAAATACTTTGTGCTTTTAAGTTCAAAGAAATGGGAAGTATATGAGCTTAATGCCGATGCATCAAAACCACCAATATTATACTGCTGTGGTAAATCAAATGGAGAATTTGGTTCAAATTTCGAAAACTTGCAAAAACCACCAATGAATGAGATTAGAAATGGGAACGTTAACACTGGTGATTTCTTGAAAAAATTGACAGATTGGGAACACCTTTATTGTTCACTCTCAGACTCGCTATTGGTCATCTCAGGAACAAATGGAATCTTCAGAGTGTTTGATATCACATTAAGAGGAAGACCGATATATCTCTATTCATCCAATTTCCCCATCAGATGCATTGATATATCTCCAAACTCACAGTTGATTGCATATGGTATCACAGGAAGGGACAGATTAAGCGGCACAGAACAGGCGTTGATTGTCATGCATAAGCTCGTGTTTGATGGTGAGATGCTATTCAAAGTTGACCCAATCACCATCACGTTCCCATATCGAGACCCTATCAATACCGTTTCATTCTCGTCGGATTCAAATTACCTTTCGTGTTCCACTGCGATGGAATCGAGGTTTATGACTGTGTTGGTGAAAGATGCAGACCGTCCCAAACTCGTTATGAAGTCGATGCGGTCGTTGGATACATCATTGGAGAGCGAGGGGATAACGGATATTAAGATGTTTGATAACAATCGATACATGTGTGTCACTTCGGTTTCGTTTGGTGCACCGCCAATCATCATTGACAACAACATTGCACTGACGAATGGCTTACAAACAGTGGCACAACCCAAGATGTTACTCAAGTTGGATGAAGTTGGGACAAACATCCATTGTTGTGCAGTATCGCCTAGAAATGACAGTGTAGCGTTATTGGATCGCAATGGTACGTTATACCTCATGGCCACATCAATGAGGATGGATCAGGAATCCAAAAGAGTGTTTGTGGTGGACCAGGTGAGTCATGCTTTCAGGGCAAGAGAAAGTGCAAGTGTTGTTTTCAGTAAAGATGGCCATAGGTTATACGCTGTTGATCGCAAGGGAGTACTGTACGTTAATGACTTTGCGGCAGGGACGCCGCAGAATCCTGAAGTCACTCGGTGTAAACCGTTGATAAAGGACTAAAGCTAGAGCTTTAAAATGCATAATGTGTAACACTACATGTAGGACAATGATGATTAATACATTTCGTGTCAAACGATCTGAAAGAATTAAAGCGGAGGGGAGGAAACCTAACCAAGAAGACTCGATATGTCCATGACACCTTTCTCATTGTCTTTGGCCTTGCTGTTATCATTCTCGTCCTCGTTTTCTTTGTCCTTGTCGGAAACAAGTGCATGTGTTGGAACAGTAGCCGGTGCAGGAGTTGGGGCAAAAGACGGGGTTGACGCAATGGCGCTTGGCGGTGGAAGTCTCACGGGCTTGTTGAAAGAAAACTCATTGAAAAGTGGCTTATCAGTTGATCCTTGTATAGGCACTTGAGGTAACTGATGTTGTGGTATTGGCGGTTGTACTGGCGGTTGTACCGGTGGTTGCACAGCCGCTGGCGGTGTCATTGTCATGTGTAGAGGAACAATACCTGAAACAGAACCTCTTTGTGATGTGATATTGGGCGAAAGGTATGTAGAAGAATACGAGTTTTGACGCTTTGATTGCTGCTGCGCCAATGGATTAGGGAATAGTTCATGTGCCAAAGAAGACCGTCTTGAGTTACTCTGTGAGTTGAATGCCTGCCAATCGCCCGAGATTGAGATCGAACTGTTTCTTGAGGATCCGCCACGCGAGAATGGCGGTGATGAGCTCGACGTGACAATTGTCTGTGTCGAGTGACGACGCTGTGGATGCTGTTCGTCGAGGAAGCGCTTGACGCCGGTGTACTGTGAAAAGCCCTCTTGTGTGATGCTTGGGTTACGCGATGAAAGTGATGGGAGAACGTGTTGAGAATGTACAGAGTGAGCAGGGGGAAGTTGGTGTGGTGGGAGTGCTTGATGGGGAGGTAATGGTGCGGCAGCGTATGGTCTTCCTTGAATTGGTGGCTGCTGGAAGATTGCCGTGTTGAACGCTGGTTCGCCATACTGCGGTGCGTAAGCTGGCTGAAGTTGCTGCTGCTGCTGCTGATACTGAGGTTGCTGCTGCTGTTGTTGTTGATGGTGATACTCGCTGTTTTCACGGTCTTGTATCACAGCTTGGGTTGAAGCCCTCCTCCTTCTGTTAGTCCCGCCATTCCACCAGTTCTTGATGGCATTATCCGAGCGTCCATTGAGATGTCTTGCAATCTCGGCCCAACGCTTGCCATACTTGTTGACGAGTTCCTCGATAAGCTGGCCTTCTTCGGGTGAAATGGGGTTCCTGTTGAGCGAAGGTTTGAGGTTTTGATGGTACCTCTCACGGCACTGCTTGGGTGTACGTGAGCCCAACGACTGTGAAATGCGCACCCAGTTTGAAGGCCCAAAGACGTTGATCGACTCGATCAGCTTGCGGTCCTCATCCGGCGACCATGGCCCACGACGGAGTGTTGTCGATGACGCCGATTGAGCAATGGCGTTGACCCGAACGTCTTCATTGCCAGAGGTCGTCGCTGTGGGAGTCGATGTCGCTGTGTGCGGGTCTATCGGCTGTGGAATGCGGTGCTCCGACTGCTCATGGAGCGTTCCTGTGATCATGATGGTTGTCGTATCCTCCTTTGTAAAAAAGACTGGGAGTGGATCTTGTGGAGCGACGTTGTTGTTGATTGAGAACGACTCTTTCCCGTTGTGTGTGTTGCCTACCTAGCTGTTGTGTAGAGCGTTTGTTGAGGTTGCGTTGGGAGAGGTGAGGTCAGCTTCTCGACAATAACCGGGGGGTTCCTTTCGCTGTAGATGCCAGCTGATTGTAGCAGTAGTCTCAGCGGGTGCTTCGAGAAGGGAAACAGTAAGAATGGAGACGAGACTGTAGATTTGGATTGGATTGACGTTGATGTTGGACTGAAATTGAACTGGAGAAGTGCCCAGGTCTCGGAGGTATCCCTATTATGGCCAGTGTTGCGGGATGGGACTGAGTGGCTGTTGGTGGTGCACAATACAAATGGCGAGTGTCGTGTCGTATAGCCTATAAGTTCTTGAGCGAATACAGCAAGTAGCAAATGTGTTGACGTGGAGGTTGAGTTTTATTACAGCTCGTTGAAGGGTTCTCTCACACACTCTCTGTCTCTTTCTCTACAGGGCTTTCCAAGCTTTCAAACTGCAAGTGTAGTGGTGTTGCGCGCACACACACACACACACACACAAACGGCTGGGCGGACGGACGGCGTTGATCGTTTGTTGATTCCACCGTTTTGGCGGACTCTCTGGCTCTATTTCCTCCGTTGCCGTTGCCGTTAAAGCAGTTCTAGTTCTAGCATTACTGGTGGTGCAAGTAGCGTGTTTGTAGGAGAACAAGGCTCAAGCCAAGAACCCCAAAGGGCAAAGCCCAAGGCCCAAAAGGCAAAGCCCAAGGCCCAACTGGGAAGCTCAAAAAGAGAGAGACAGAGAAGACAAAGGGATAGTTGCGGGCGGACAGAGCGGCCCAGCAGCAGCAGCAGCAGCAGCAGAAGCAGCAGACACGAGCGGGCACGAAACAAAGGGGGGGGGGGGGTCCGCTCATATCCTTCTTTTACTGCTTGAGCAAACCTGTTCAGGGGCCTTACTCTTGCTCCTTCTTACCCAATTCTAAAAGACAAATAGTGCTGAAGTAAGCGGGTTTCCCTTTAGAGGCCTCATCTGGGGTTACAGTGTTACAGTGCTTCTGTGGTTTGTATTTGCCTTCTATACACCCCATCGGTGGGCTGCAGCACAGCGTCTAAGCGACAAACTCGCAAAACGGGCAGAATTAGCGGACTTACAGAACAGAAGTATTACAATACTACCAGTGGGAAGTTGAAAGAACGTTCAGAGAAACAAAAATGCCGTATCACAATAGAGTTGGTCGGTCGGAAGTGCACCCTTTGGACACTCAAGCTTGTAGGCGCATGAACAGAGAGAGACTAGTAGTAGCGTTAAATGCATTCCATTTCTTATAGTTACACATCAACAGAAGACATTTAATATGACAACAGCAAATGAGCAAATGAAAATGCAAAGGCAAGTGTCTCTTCAGATCTCACATGCAAAACAAGTGAGATGAGATCTACAAGAGAGATGCAAAAAGGCCAGTCGGCAGAGAGCCAGCTATAAGCAGACACAGCCATTGTAGTAGACAAGCGTATCGAAATCAATTGCCAGTTGCCAGCGATGCAGTGGACTTGTTACCGAGAGACTCCCACTTCAAGTTGTACCTCCCCTCCGGGACTTCGTACTTCTCAATCAGGTCGAGCACTTCCTGCGCAGTGCTACCAACTTTGATGATCTCGCCATTCTTCTCGCTGATGAAGCCAGCCTTGATGGAGCTCTTGACAAACTCCAACAGCCCGTCAAAGAACCCATCCATGTTGTAAAGCACAATAGGCTTGTCGTGGATCCCAAGCTGACTCCACGTGATGACCTCCATCAACTCCTCGAGAGTACCGTACCCTCCCGGAAGCGCAATGAAAGCCTGGCACTCTTCACCCATCATTCTCTTTCTCGTGTGCATGTCCCCAACAATGGTCGTCTTACCGTACTCCTTCGAGATAGGCGTGGAGCCCTTGTGGTTGTCCACCGAGGCCTTGATCTCCTCGTTCCATTTTTCAACATCTTCATTACGCTCCTTGGAGACAAGAGCATCTGGGATGATGCCATGGACATAGCCATCGTTGCCAGCACATGCCCTCGCAACGGCGCCCATCAACCCAGTGGTGCCGCCACCGTACACCAACCCCCAGTTCTTCTTCGCCATCAGTAGACCGAGCTCAGCTGCGCTCTCAGCATACTGTGCATCGTTCCCGAAGGAAGACCCGCAAAATACACACACGACTTTCTCAACGGACATGGTCATCTGCGTTTGTTGTTGTTCTTCTTCTTGTTGTTTGTATGTTTGTTCTTTATTGTGTGATCTGTGAAAACGTGGATGAGATATAGTAGTCTCTCAGCCGTTCAGTCAATCTCGCTGTATCTCCTTCTCTTATTCCTGTTCTTCTTCAAATCTCGGGCTTCTGCTCTATTTATACGTCTGACGCACTTGTCTATCGTCAGTCTCACCGCGGGGGGCCAATCTCCTTATCAGTGGTGGCACTGGGCTCTGTGTGAGTGACGTAGTTGGCCGGTGATGTACGCTGAGACCCCCGCGACCAGCCCACACCGCCGGGCCACGACGGATAGCCGTCGGCAGCGGGCATTGGCATCACCGTTGAAAACCTCAAAAAGAGCCAGCCTTCTTTTTAATTGTTTCGTAGATAAAAGTCTTGCAACTGGTTCCAAAGGGGACATTCCCCCTCTCCCGGGAGTCCGTGTCCGACGGATGGTGGCGACCCTCCACCGGATTCCTTATCTACACTTCAGCACCTATTCAGCACATATGCATTATACTACTCATCATCCGAAATATCCTCTGGTGGAGGAACGTATGGTGGTGGCTTGAAGAACTCCTGGTCGGCAACAACAGCATTCTTGTAAGAGTCCTTGTCGTCCACATAGTAGTACAGGTACTCTAACTCCAGATCGTGCACTTGTCTCCCCAAGATGATCAAAGAGTGCAATGGCTCACCAGCGTCATAATCACATAGTTGCTTGAGCGTAGCGGCTTTGAAACTCTGTGTAGGTGCACCCAAACGAGAAATGGCAACTGCCGGTGTATCTGGTGTATAGCACTTCTCTCCACGCTTCTCTTCAATCTCCAAAAGTTGCGATGCAGCAGTGGCAATGTCCATGTATCTCGGTGGCTCATAGATCAATCTTCCCCTAGCCATGTTCTCAATGCTCTGCTCTTTCACTTTGATGTCGAGTAGCACAAGCGTATGCAGACCGATCCTACGGTTCTCCAATACCTTATCGTAGAAAGAGTCCGGTCTCCAATTCTCAGTGAAGAAGACTAACGAAACAGTCTGTCCAAAGTTGTACAATTGCAAACCACATGCACCGACAGCATTCATAACAGAGGCATTATGGATGTTTTCCACTTTGATCCCGAGCTCTCTCGCTCTAATGACGAGATCTGTATGTGTAGTAGCACCAAATGGATCACCAACAACCAAGAAGGCAACATCGTCTTCATGTGCATTCTCAAGGATGATATCAGATCCACCTTCAACCAACTCACGATCAGCTAGGATGACTTCACGACCATAGAATTTCTCGAGTGATTGTTGGTCTGCAGCCATGAGGATAGAGGTATATGCCTCCAAATAGACACGCTTGCAGCGCTTGACGACTTCAAGACCACGCACAGTGATATCTGACTCGTATGAAAGACCGAGACCAATGAGATACAGCATATTTACAAAGTATTGGTGCTTCGATTCACACTAGTAGATGATAATGATGAATGCAAGATGAGTATGTCATTTTTTTTTTGTGCGTGGTGGGTTATGTAATCAGTCTGACTGCATCAACAAGCAACAACGCATTTCTCTTTCAAATCCATAAGACTCTTGTGAGGTTTATCAAAATGAAGTCAGAGACTCAGAGGAAGTGGGGGAGGTTGGTGGAGTACATGGCTCCATGTGGTGTGTTCCTCTTGTTGGTATACGGCTCCTGGGTCTATGGCTATTACGTCTGCTGGGGCGAAGTCAAGAGACATCATTCCCTAGCAACGGCACGCGGGCTCATTGCTGGTGAGGTCATCTTGATCGTACTCATATATTCCATTTGGTTTCAGATCTTATGGTTTGGACCGGGGAGACAACCGAAATTGCCATTGTATCGCCTTAGGCCTGATCCAGAGGAGAAGGATGAGCATTATCGAACTATTGACCCACCTACTGTCTTCAGTTGTGATGTACAGGGGTATCCCATATGGTGTACACACTGTCAATCTATAAAAGCAGAGAGAGTACACCACTCATCAAGACTTGGTTACTGCGTACCGAGATTTGATCACTATTGTACATTCATTGGGGCTATCATTGGTAAGAGAAACTATCGGCTATTTGTTCAATTCTGTTGGTGGTTCACACTCTACTTCATCTATGTCATCATCTCAACTGCTGTATACTCACGAGACATGATCAAGCATACGGGACAACTTAATCCCAATGTCATTGTGTTATACATTCTTTGTGGGTTCTGGTTCTGTATGGTGTATGCCATGTCGGGACAGTACATCTACTACATATGGCGGAATCAGTGTGCCATTGACGACATCGAACAGAGAAATAATAGACGGGGTGGAATAGTAGTGGATAAATACTACAGTGTTACACAAGAGGGGACCAGGTATATCATCAGAGTCAACCCATACTTGGACAGAGTCTACGATAAGGGATTATCCAGGAACTGGTGTGAAGCAATGGGCACAAATCCGTTGTTTTGGCTTCTTGCAATAGGTTCAAATGTGAGTGAACCACCTCATGATTCATCTGATGATAGTTACGATGGGATTTTGAAAGACTATGTCGAGTCAGTTTCTCAGAAATGGTTCTTAAAAGCGACAGAGAGGATTGCCGCAAAGGACTTTGTATACACAGAGCCACTACCTTGATGAAATGGGGACAATTCTTATGAATTCTTGACGAATTATGATTCTTAATATAATGACCAATATCTGCCCTTAAACTCTATAAAGTAATTTCTTAGACACATGTATGGATCAAGCAGTAGTGGTGTAATTACCCAAGCAACCATCACCAGTCAACTCAACACTGTATGCCTCAGCAAGGTAGTAAAGGATAGAGTCAGTATTAATCACTGCATAGGAAGCATTATTAGCAGCGTAGTTAACAATGTCTATGAATTCCTCTGTGTATTCACCAACGTAACCCATATTGATGGATGTGATGTGGAGAAATCTGTGAAACAAGTCGATACCAGCAAAAGTCTTCGGACCACTGTCAAGGTCAATGATGTCACCAATAACACACATATCTTCAATCGGTCTCTTGGAAGAAAAAAAGAGGTCACAAAGAACCGTCTCGCCCTCAGCGCCAGCGTCGGATCTGTGATAACCTGGGCATGTAGTCAAATGAGCTGCACACTCACCCTCAACGTCATCACAGCGGTATAAAACATCATCCTTATTACCCTGAGCAATGTTGTCAAGAACACCAAGAACAGTAAGCAAGTTTCCTTCACCAAACCAATGCTTAAAGATCTCATCAGTACCGTTGGCAATCAAGTGTGCACGAGCAACAGATATGACTTCAACCATGTCCTGATAGTACTTGTTGATATACTTGACCTGGGTGGCATTACAATTCTTCACCTCTGGGTAGGTAAAACCATTATTCCAAGTGTCTAAATAAGTGGTGGTTTCACCCACAACTGGTGAGAGTGGGACATTTGCAGAGGAATTGGTGTCATTAATGTGACGTCCGAAGAGGACTGGGGAAGCAGAGACACTGCTTGCCAACAGGAAAAGTTCAAAGAAATAAGACTTCATTGTATGGATGGTGTCTGGAAAGAGCTAGATGATTGTACTGAGAAGGAAAGAGAGTCTCTTTATATCCCTAAAGCTCAATCTTCGACGACCAGCAAGGTGCCTCTCGTTGTTCGCATCTCCTCAAAGAATCAACTGTTCACAATTCCCAAAAGAGAAGAACAAGGTGTTTCCTGTTCCAATAGATTTAAGGCGTCTGTATGCTTTTGGATCAAAGCCACAAGAGCTCATAAACTGCTGTAACCATCAGGGTATCAGGGTTCATGGTTCTCTCGGATCTTGAACCCGTGGTTCGGGACAGCTAATGCCATGGATAATACGCATTAGCCAATTGGAAGTTACTCATTAAAGGTTTCCGGTACTCTTTCTTCCATCCAGATTTTTTAGAAACAGTACTTGATCAACTTTAGGTCATGCATCCCGCATTCCTTGTTCCTTGTTACCCAAATGGCGTTCACTTACCTGCCAACCACAACATGAATCTGTATATTTTTATTTATACCTCCGAGAGAATCAATCACAGATAAACCAAACACTCAGATTGGATAGGGTAAGGAGGAAAAGAAACAAGAGAATATGTCAGTATGCTAGATAGCGGCTGCAAGGGAAGGATGCCTAACTGACACGCTAAATGGCAGATGGTATGCGCCACAGACGCTTAGACATCGCCACAAATTTGTTGACACATAAATTTTCATCTGGTTGCTTCAAGCAGAAAGAGGTGGACTATTTAAAAGCAAAAATCGGATACCCAAAGAAGACAAACATGCACGGTGTGCCAAATGCTGGTGAGCAAAACCAGCTTCTGCCCACAGACAACGCTTCACCTCCACATTATGATTCACTGGATGTGCCAGGCTTTGACTCACCCAAGAGGAAGACCTTTCACAAATACATTGCTCTTTATTTGTCCTTGTTTCTTCTAATAGTGGGGTTTATTGTGCTTAATGCATTTTGGGTTTCTCAGCGCTCAGAGGAGCTCGTTAATGACTCAGTGGAGATGTATGTCAGTGAAGTATCATTAGCTGGTATCTCTTCACAAGGGGTTGGCGTGCATGTTAAAGGAGTGACGATGGTCGATTATAACCAGGTTGAGAGTGAATATTTCAGTAATTTGATGAAGCTTGGTGGTGGTATTCTAAGGACTGCAGCGGTCAAGATGGACTCTGTTACTTTGGAAACAGAAGTCGATGGCAAGAAGATTAAAGTCGGTAGTGTTTATGTGCCCGATATGAGAGTCAACATTGCACAGGGGAAACAGACACCAGTGGACATGGTTGTTTCAATTTTCCCTGATACTGCTGAATTGCTAGGTCTGGTGAAACAAATTCTGACACATCCAGAGGATTTGCTGAAAGTGTATGGGACAACGGCGTTGGATATCACACTTGGTGTTGTGCCGATTGGGAAGTTCAAGGTCAATTTTGAGCAAATTATCAAGCCAAACCAGTACTTTGAGATTAATGCAGAGGATTTAGAAATTTCAGATATCTCTTTGAATCCAAATGAAAGTGCAAATGGTTATGATCTCTCGTTGTCCATCAGTATTCCAAATCCTGTTAAGGATCAAAAAATTTCATTTGAAGTACCACAACTTGATTGGAATGTGTTCATCAACGATTGTCAAGATTCACCCAGTATTGGCCTTCTTGATGGATCTGAAACAATAACATCACATGCATTTAATGTATCGTCACTGAATAAGAAACTCACAGTTGATATTGAATCATCTATTTCTCATCTCAACGAGAAGCTCAACGAGACATGTCCTAATGGGGTATCAACTCCCTTGAAGAATGCCTTCCAGGCTTTGACAAATAACAAGACGCTTGCTGTTAGAGTCTCCAATGTTGGTGGTTCTAAATCATATCCTCCTTTCTTAAATGAGCTGCTGATGAACAATGCCTTTGATTTCATGTACCATTCATCAAGTAATATCTCTGAACTTGTCCACAACACGTCGTTGGATAATTTGGGGTTTGAGTTTCAGGACGGAGATTTTGGAAGTCCCATTATCAGTGGTGAAGTGAATGTGTTTATTGAGGTGCCTGTCTCTGGAGCGGAAGATGCGTTTGGTGTGAAATCTGCAAGGGGAGTACCAGTGCTATATCATGAAGGCCAGAAGTTTGGTGAGATTGAGATGCATGAATGGCACGATTGTCAAAATGTGTTTGTTACAGAGAACAACACGACATATTTGCGTGTTACGATGGTCTTGAATCAAGAAAGTGTTACGATCACAGATAGCGGCGTTTTCGCTGGCGTTGTGAATGCTATCCTGATGGGCGGTGGTGCTTTGGTTGTTGTCAAATCTGACCTTGACTGTGTCTTGGAGACTTTTGTTGGTGATTTTGAGATTGATGGGATCCATGTAGAGAATGAATCGGAGATTGAAATTGGGTCGTTGTTTGGTACAAATCGTGACATGATCAAGGAGTTTGTGAAGGTGGTTACGAAACGGGTGGAATGATATGTTCTTCAATGATAATCTACGAAATTAATAATACTTGCTGTGATCATATTACACATGTAATCTTTTAAGGTGTATTTACATGCTGAATCTATTAAGTGAGTGATTCGCACTTTCTTTTTTTAGATGCCGTCTTGAGATGAGAAACATGCACAATCTTCCTTCTGGAAGGATTGAATGCGTAATGGGCATATGTAATGTTGGGTAACCAGTCATGAGATCAACCTGGTGGCAAGGAAGAGATGTCAACGACCTCATCTTCAGTGATGGCCTCGTCGGCATCGGCAGGAGCGAGTGGAGTTCTTGGAAGAGCCATCATACCGGATCTGGCGGCCTCAAGAATACCGAATGGGCGCATCAATGCAAGGAAGGAGGAGATTCTGGATGGCTTAGCACTAAGCTCGACGATACATGATCTCTCGGAGATGTCGAGCGTCTTACCACCAAATTGTTGCACAATTTGCTCAATGGCGGCGAGGTACTGGTGCTTAAGTCTCAGGATCTCAGAGACGGTCATGTTCTTTGGGTGGTACTTGGAGCTTGCGGCGTCCGAGTCCTCAGTAGCAGCAATGTCGCCGTGGTGTTTGAGCAAGTCCTCAAAGTACTCTGGGCCCAAAAGAGAGATTCTTGCGAGGAGCAATTCTCTCTGGATGATGGCGGAGTTTGTGTAGTCGAGCACGGCGTACACTGGGACCAAGCCTTCAATCTGTCTTCTGGCCTGCTCGATGACGGCGTCCTTCTCCTTGAGGACGATGGTCATTCTCGAAAGGTCCTTGACCTCTGTGCTGGAGACGACCAACGAGTCAATGTTGAAGCCACGGGCAGCGAGGGTACCGGACACGAGCGACAAGACACCCGGCTCGTTCTGCACCAGACAGTTGAGGACGTGCTGCTTGGACTGCGTAGGGACGTCGGTTGGGGCTTCGTAGAGGATCGAGGCGACAGCACCTTCGGCAGTCCACTTTGGAGTCTCAAACGTTGGAAGCGGAGGACGCTGTTTGTTTCTGAGCAGCTTGTATGCGAGTGCTGAGGTCGACGACGAGGTGTGTCTGACCTGGCGGTGTAACACCGCACCCATGCGGACTGCTGGGGCCTTGAGCATGGACATGTAGGGGTTACTGCTCTCTGTGGATCCAGGGGAGAAGGTGGAAAGAGAGAAGAAGGTGAAGAACATCAAGCGATCAATCGATGAATCATCTGAAAAGAAAAAAAAAAAAAATAACGTGGAGAAGCAGGGTGCGATGTGCGGGTGTTTTTACCGGAGCTGCGGAGCTACGGAGTCTTGAGAAAATGTGGGGGGATTCTCTTCAGCCGTAAGAGAAAATGTAATGGAAATGGACTTTGCTTGTGTGTGGAAGGAGATTGAGGTCATTTCGGTGTGGTTTGCTGGTGGTGCTTTGATGCTATTGGATGCGTAGTCTCAGAGTCGATGTATTATGGGTCATGGGTGTTCTGGGCCGTTGGATGCGTTGGACCAGCGACATTCTTGGAAAAGAAAAACACAATATCTGGTTAATTATGAACGACACTTGTTAAGGAAACAATTATACCACTCATACCAGCCATCATTGGATCATTAGAACCGTTAATCTGTTATATCGTATCGAAGGGCTTGGTGGCAGAGCGCGAACCCAAGGAGAAAAAGCACACTGTGAAGCGACAAGCTGAGAGCGTGCGATGTGTAGCCGTGTTTAACAGTTGTTCAAGAACCATTGGCTACTCGCTGTGGGTGTGCTGGAACAGTGGCATAGCCGGGAAGGTGCCTAGGCTGCGATGGTGGAAGCAATTGCGATCCTCGATGCCGACGTCAACTGTCTCATATCGAGGACTTATACCCAAGATCTGCTTCCCTTTGGAGAGATGATGCGGTCTTTCAAGACACTGATAGAACAAGATGCTACAGGGGTACCCATTCTTAACGACAAGGTCGCACACTACATCTACATCAGGAACAACGACATATTCATTGTGGCAATTGCATACTACGAACACATTAACGCCATGACCGTCACGACGTTCCTTTACAAGTTTAACGACATCCTCACGAGTTACTTCAAGACAAAGTCTCTGAATCGTGACCTCATTGTTGATAACTACAACCTCATATATGAGCTACTTGACGAAGTCATGGACTTTGGTATTCCACAACTCACAGACATTCCAATCTTGAACGACGTTATCAAGATGGAGGTCAACAAGAGCACATCTTCGGAGGACCCGGCAGATTTCCTATCGGACGAAATCAACTCCTCGATCCTCAGAACCACTACGCACGCTGTGTCATGGCGTCCAACTGGTATCTTTTATAAGAAGAACGAATTCTTTGTCGATGTATTGGAAAAAATCGCCCTCACAGTCAATCCAGACAACAAGATCGTACGGCATGAGATACGTGGTTCTCTTCAAGTTCAATGCTATCTCTCAGGTATGCCCTCGTTGAAACTGGGATTGAATAAATTGATATCAGAAGACAGCAAGTTTTCTGAAAAACTTCATTTGCATCAATGTGTCGAACTCCCCAAATTCATCAGTGAGCACATGATATCGTTTATCCCTCCAGATGGCAAATTCGAGCTTTGCAGCTATACTCTATCAATACGTTCACCACCTCTTTTGGAGATCACAGAACACGCCTACGACGTTATTGACAACTCTCATCTCAGAATCAAGATCACAATGCATACAAACATCAAAGTCAAAGCCTTCTTACAAGACATTGCCATCAAGGTCCCCGTCAACCTGACAAAATACGATGTTGATTTCAAAGAAACACCCAAGTTTAAAACGAGATTCGGGAAAGTCAGTTATGTCTTTGATCAAAATGTCATCATGTGGACAATTGATTCCCTTGGTGGTGATAGAACATGCACCATGATGGCACAGTTCAAACTTCACAATTCCGAAATCCCTGAACCAACTCCAGAACTTGGAATGGATCCACCCCCAAAAGTCACCAAACCCCAGTTTGACAAGATCATACAAACAGTGCAGGAAGATGACGATATACAAGTGATGCAATCCAAAGACATCAGAGTCGAGTTCGAGCTGCCCGATATGGCACTGAGTAATCTCAAAGTAGACTACCTCAAAATTACCGAAGACATCCTCAACTACACTGCATTTCCATGGGTTCGGTACAAGACTACAAATGACAACTACGTTTATAGATTGTGATATGAAAATGTCTGATGATACGATGATTACACTCTCTTTGTATATACTATGCGTTTTCGAATGTGAATATCTAAATCATAAGCCCAAATCTTTTTTAAGAGCTTCAATAAGGTCGCATCTTTTCATACTCTGTTCCCTTTCTTTTTCATACTTGTCACCCCAATCATCATACAAACTCTTGTTGACATCTTGCAATCCGAGTCTAACTTTCTCAAAGAGATCTTGCTTGAATTGAGATACCAACTTCAACCATTGCTTGGAAATATTGTTAAACCCAGCGACTATCCCAAGAGAGGCAAGACCAGCCATGGAATACATGGAAAAATCATAAAGGATATACCCAGGGATACTGAGCAGCACAAGTGGCAGTTGCACACCCAGGAAATTCGTCATTAAGAGCTTCACAGCCTTATTCTGTAATGTAACCAGATCATTCTGAATCACCTTGCGCTTCAAAGTCGTCAATTCATTATGGTCCAACTCATCTAACGTCTCTTCAAAACTCTTCGTCTCATCAGTTTGGAAACTCGTGAATGAATCAATCTGTCCTTTCACATAACTGTAGTTCTTAAACGAATCATTCAATAACCCTTGATTTAACATCTGTGCGAAAAGGGCCTGGACATCATCAACACGATAATACAATTTCCACCATGGTAATTCCCTTCTTTCAAATTCTGTAACGTATGGCTTGAACTTAGTCTGGAACTCCCGATGTGACGCCTGGTCCCAATTGGCAATGTACTTCTTGATCTTGATGTCTCTATTCGTCAATTCTTCAAGTGTCAGAGAGTGTACCCTATTTTGCTCTGCGAGGTTCTTCAGAACACAATAATAAAGTTTTTGAATGACAACATCAGAATCTGCAATTTGGTCAAGTCTTGTGGTGAAACTGGAAATGTTAGACTTGGCACGTAGATCTGTGTAAATCGATGCATTTTGTGGAGATTCCTTCAAGAGATTCACGGCCTGGAATGACACTTGTGAGCATATCTCATCCTTACTGAGAACAACATCAGATACGTCACTTGTAGAGACATCACTAACTTCATACACCGGCCATTTCGCCAGAGTCGATGGTGTCGAGCTGTTAAACGATACGTACAGATGACATCCATCAGAAGCATCAAAATTCTTGTTCAATTCCAAAAACTCATAGTGCCTGTTATTGCTCCGAGAATCAAGGAATGGCGATGGAACATTGTATTCATTGTTTGATGTCTCGAATCCCGGGGAATATTTGATGAGATTGTTCTCCTTTCCAGATCTTTGTGTAAGTTCATTATACCAGGACTGGTCTGATGCGAATGGATCGGCAAGAATTGTATTCAAGAGTGTTTGTTTCGGTTCAATGAGACCAATGCGAATCGGCATGTCTGGATTCTTTAGCTGTTGAGAAAGAATCTCAATCTTGTTAAAGAGACCATGTTCATCTGCAAAGAGCGAGCGAGCACGATCAAGATGCACAAGAGGATCTTCCACTTCCTGATTCGTTACAATTGTGGTTTCAACTTGTGGTTCCCTTTTAACTTGTTCTTGCGATGAGGGTATGCTGCTAATAGCCGGAGAAGCCCTGATTGGGTGGGCCTTGGATATCGTGCCCTGTGTGCTAATTGTCGAGTAGCGGACAGCCACACGCCATTGAATGGCTACCAGCCTGCTCAATCTTCCCATCGGTCCCACGTCAAGTACACTTTGTACGAAACAATGGCTGAAATTGACGATTGATAAAACATGAAAGTGAAGACTCGGGGGAAAGAAGCAGGACGATTCGTGGTTGGGCCAAGTAGGAAACCCGGACATCTTCCGATTACTATGGCATTAATGCCTACTAAATACATGTAAAGTGGGTTTCGAAAACTCGTTTGACAGCAGAGTAGCAGTAAATATCTATGGACTGAATAACTATAATCTGAACTTCCCTTTGTGTTCTATCTGGCTTCTGCTCTTGCTATTACCTAAAGAGGAAACTTGCGCCAGTTGTTATTGTGCCATTGTGTGCCATTTTGCGCCACCTTGTCGCATTTTGATTGCGCCATTACGTGAATTCGGCATGTGAAGATGAGAGAGCACCATAAGAAAACGAAAATTAGTCCGCAGGGGAGTAAGCAAAAGACGAAATAACACGTACAATTGGCAAAGAAAGGTAGTGAAAACTCATTTGAAAGCTTCCAGAACGAGGATAGAGCTCATCTTTAAGCCACAGACAAGTTTGATTCATATATACGGTTTTACAGCGCTCTCGGAAGCCTTCTCGGTGTCGCTTTCTAATTACATTTCAACACTTTCACAAGCAGCCACCGAGGATAACAAACGGCACCTTCTGATCCGCCTAATACCAGAGGATAAGAGGCTCTTATGCCCACAGACACGAGTATGGAAGTGCACAAGGACATCTCTTCGCCACTACCCACAAGTGGGGGAGATTTTGGCGTCTCCGAGACAGCGCTATCGATGGGCCAAGTGTCACATGCTGCTACTCCACCACGAGTGCTGTCACCCTTATCACATGAACAGGAAATGTACTCTACGCCCCACGCCTATCTGGACTCCACAGAGGAGATCGTTGCGATAGACGTGCTCAGTCAACTCAGGAATAGTGGTCAGCCTACACCAACACAGGAACAAGGGAGATTCATCTCTGATAACACTGCACTATCATCATCAGCCACTCTTCAAGAGTCCACATCTCCAGAGCTCTCAAACAAAGAACTTATTCAGGATAACGAAGAGCAATATTTTGAGACGAGAGACTTTACAGAGTCCATAGCCTCTGATTCATCTTCAAGAACATCATCATCTAGACGAGAGCGGCTTTATCAGAAGATGAGAAACCATCCGATTGTGAACACCGCTGTCAAGGCTTATAAAGATGCATACAACGAACACAGACCGGCAATCCAGTACGGTGTTGAGATGGTGGAGAAGGCGGCCTTGCCTATGGTTGAAATCATTAAGAACCACAAGCGTAAGAGAAGAATCACAAAGGCTAATGCCATGTTTCCGGACGAGGCGAAAGTCGACATATCATCTGCATCATCATTATCATCATTTTCATTGACTCCTGCAAAGAGACAAAAACTACCTTCAATCAAAGAGGCGATGGGCAACGTGAATTGGAATGAGCTCAGTAATAACATGTCCTTAGGTTCCAAGAAGAGATTACAAACTTGCCTCCAGTTGCTCATGCTCGCTAATAAGCAGTTATCGAGCAAAGTGGAACATTTACAGGACGTTATCGCCAAAGAACAAGTTGCTCTGAGTCAAAAGGGACATCCTAAAACTCACCCTGATGATGATGACAACAATGTGTTTCATGACGCAGTTGAAGAAGCAAGTGATGCCCCTGCTACTGAGATCAAGAAGGAGATCGTCGGTACGATAAAGAAAGTTGTGACATTCATTTCCAAATATGCAGGAACATCCCTACCAGAACCAGCAAGAAGTGACGTTAGGGATGAACTCCTTCGACTTCCTTCCAAATGGTCAACTAGTGCATCAATGCTGGGATACAATACAAATGCAAAGGTATTGGTACTTGCTAACGAATCACTGGATATGGTGCGTTCGGTGATGTCAGTCTTTGACCATACCCTTAGCATGGCTGACATTTGGGTTAAGCAGAAGCAGGAAAAACAACTTGCCAAGCAGGCAATTCTTAACAGCACGTTGAGAAGACAGGGCTCAGCTGCTTCTAATATGCAACCATCATCAGCTCCTTTAGATTGTCCCACTCAGGAGAATGTTCATGATGATGATGGACCGCTTGGAGAGTGATGGAGTGCGATCGATTTGATGCTTTACGACTAGATTCTTTGATTTTTCTTCATGATTTTATCTTACGCTGTTTGTTTGTTTACGACGTTCTTTGCATCGCGTAGCTGGCCTACGATAGTAGCATCAGTAAAGTTATGCTTCAAATACATCTATATTAGGAAAACGATTACGAGCTCTGTAAGGCTTTCAGTCTCTCCCTCATCTCGTTCAACATGTGTTCGTCCTCCTCCACAACTGGCTCTGGTTCTTGAGGTACTTCCAATTCTGTATGTGGAAGGGCATCGACCTTGTTGAGCTTCTCTGTTGTGAACTCGGATACAATCTTGTTCACCTCTTCTTCCACAAGTTCATCTTCCTCTTCGTCAATCTCATCCATGGTGTCGATCGTGTCGCCAACCATTTCATTGATGATTCCGCTCTTCATCAGTTCCTGCTCTAGTTCACGCATAGTCCCTGTCAGTTGCGGTAGACGTACAAGACTATTCACCTCATGCATTATCAAAGCTGAATTCTTCATATTTTGCTGAAGTTTCACCAGCCCAAAACTCTCCTCAATCTGCATGCCAACAGACTCGAGCTGTGCTTTGGACTTGTACAACCTCGACTGTTGCTTCTTGATACCGTATAACTCACGTGCGTACACTTTCACACTCTTTATATCGTTCTTCTTGGCACTTTGCTTGATCAGTGTCTCTGTCTTCTTCTGTAACGCGTTGATCTCCCTTACACTCTTCTCCAACTGACGGGTGTTCTTGCGGATAAGGGCCTTGCATTTTCTATGCTGAGGCTGTCGTTAGTTCTGTGAAACTCGGTGGTAGAGGGTAGTACAACTGTTGATTTTCAAACCTACCTGCTCCTTTGGGTCAGGTCCCCAAATTGCCTTCTTGATATAATCCATAGTCTCTGTTTGATTATGCTTTATTGCCTCACCGATACGAAGAGCGTCCTTAAGAGAGCGTTTGTCTCATCAGCCAGGGATCCTTTATCACAACAATCGCGAATTTGCGATCCTAATGCGGTTCCCTCCATCACTACTCCACACTCCACACCTCTACACGTTGTTATCCTAACACCAATTGTGAGGGATCTGATAGGGAATTACCATGTCAGAGGCACACAAGATCATTAAGAAATGCTTTGAGTCTGTGAGAAACACCTTCGAGGACGATACAGAGCAGACTCTGAAGCAGATGGAGTCACTGAGACAACTGAATACGGCAACGACGCTCAAGTACATCAAGAAAGAGGAGGAGTTCAAGACTCTCAGCAGGAAGGCAGAGCACATTGAGATGTTGAGTAAGTCTAGTCTGCTTTTTTATATATGGTCGTTAGACAGCACAAGACTAACAATCACCGAAGACAAGGAGCTCAAGGAATACAATGAGATGCTGACTGTGATGGAATCACGACTCGACTTCATGGAACAATTGACGGATGAGCTCGATCTCTACACCAAAGAGGCAATGAAGTGACTGCTTTTCAGCTACGCAAAACGGTCAATTTGTTGTAATTTGTTTACTTTTGACGGGCCGACGCCTTGAGCATTGTTTACATTTCGGGCACTTTGTTGGCGGCTAATTCCTCTTATAAATACAACAGAATCCCGTCCTCCCTTTTGCTCTTCTTCAAGCTTTGGCTTACACGTCCAAAAATATAGATTGAGTGTGTATGAGCGGCAGAGATGTACATTCTACGGCTCTTGTTGATCTGGTTCGTTGTCTTTTGCCCAGCCATGGCAGATGAGGTCGATGACTTCATTGGTGACGACAAGGAGCTTGCTGTCTTGAACTTGGACATGGAAGATGTGTTCAACTACTTTGAACCGGAGATGTTAATGGCGAAGGTTGATCCTGATGAGTATGCTGCGTACGATAACATGACGCCGGATCAAATCAACTCTGAGCTCGAAAGGCTCCACCACCTCTTGGAGGGAGTCTACAACGTATTGTTGACATTTGCACGCGTGTTGGCGAGCTTGACCACTGCAGACTTTGTGGACCTTGCAGAACAGTTTGAAAAGAACTCTTCAATTGCAGAGATGATGATGAGGGAGCATTTTGTCAACACGAACGTCAACTCCCAACTTGTAACTCAAGATCTGGATGATGTCAATGGCGAGGACACGGATGAGGACGAGCTTGATGCCCTTGTGGCTTACTTGACCGGTGGTGACTGGATACCCTTTGCAGAAGGCGATGACGATGATGACGATGATGATGATGATAATGTAGATGACGATGATGCCGATTCGTTTGGTGAAATTAATGATGATCCTACGCAGGATTTTGGTGATCTAAAGGTTTATGATGAAAATGGCGAGCTTGACACTACAGTCGACTACTGGGATCCAACAGATGAGTACAAGATGTTGGTTAAGTTATTTGGAAAGGACCCCAAAGATATGGAGGTCTTAGAGAAGATGGGGCTCATCACACTTATAAAGAAGATATTGAACAAGATCAGGAAAATTATCAAGAAAATTAAGAAGAAAATTGTGATCATATTGAAACTCATCAAGTTGAAAGTTTACATCAAAAAAATCCGTGTGGTTATCTGTCTCAAGATCATGTACTTGATTGAGAAAATTAAGAGGCTTATCAAGTTGATAATAAAATTGATCAAGAAGATTATAAAGTACATCATCAAGGAGTTGCCATGGGATATTTTGTGGAAGATCAAAGTTGTCATCCGTTTCCTTCTCAGAATCCTCTCAGATATTCTTTGGGAGCTTGAAATTCTTCTCTTGGAAGTTCTTATCAAAGTGGTGAAGTTGATGAAGTTGATGAAGAAGATCCCAATAGAGATTGTCTATTACTTCAAAATGACTTTGTTACAAAAATTGAAGTTGTTTAAATCAAAGACCAGCGACATACTTCATTTCCGGAGAGTGGAGTACTACAACAAGGTTTGGTCTGGATACGAGGAAGACGATTTGTTGGAGTTCGATGATGGGTCATACGAGGGAGATCCTTATGACGATGACGGTGATCCTGTGATAGTTGAAAATGCCTTTAATATCTGGGAATATGATGGCACCCCTGATGTAATTTATGGCGAGAGTGAATCAGTGAAAATTCCAGAGGAGTTCTGGGAAGTATTTGGTGGTGTATTCACAGATGAGGAAATGAGGGAGTACCTTGAAGGAGATGATTCTTTCAGTTTTGATTTCGTGTGGCCGTCTGATCTCGAGAAGCGTGATATGTATCAAGATGTGATTGTTGAATATGAAACCGGAGAGCTAGACTCTTTACGAAACTTTGTTCAGGTTCTTTCAAATGAGAATGGAAGAGATGTACATCCCCTTTCAAAGACAGAAACACAGGTTAATGATACATCTGATCACAACTTCACGACTAATGGAACGAATACAAATGACACATCTCTCTCTACAGGGTTTGCAAGTTTGGTATCGCTTCAACCGACGATTGTCGTGGCTGCAGTTTGCATTATCATTGCCCGAGTTCTGGTGAGCCTTTTGATCTGAACTGGAACGTTCTGTTTTTAGTTTTGTCTTGCTAATGAGAACAAATAACTACTAATTAGCGAACATATGCTTATGTATCGATGATTATATGACTTATTTTCCAACACAGAAATTTGAAAAAACGACACCTAATACCTCCTCAACTCCAACAGTCTCTCCAGTGACTTTACCAATACCTTCAATCGACTGCTGGAGTCCTTCAGTTGCAATCACAACATCATCAAGATCCTTATACATCCGGAATTCTTCAAAACCATGAAGAACATCATTGACAAGAATATCTCTGACCCTGCTGGTCAGTATGATAGGATCGGCGGATTCTGTCCGTGAGATGCGTTTGAACTGTTGAACAAGAAGATCACTAAGATCATTGATTCCTGTGTTAGACAAGCATGATACTGGGACAAATGCACTTGGAGGTACAGATAGTTCAGATGAAAGACGACCAATCAAGACTGAAATATCCTCTTTAAGAAGATCACACTTGTTTAGAATGACAATCAACTCTTTTGCTTTTTGTAACTCTGAAACATGCGTCCTGAGTTCCTCATCGATGTTGAGGTTATCAACTGGCAAAACCACCAGTGCCAAGTCGCCTTGTTCAGAGTAGATCTTTGCCCTTTTAATCCCCTCCACTTCAATTTGATCAGCCTTTGCGATGTCTCTAATACCAGCTGTATCACCAACCACAACCTTGTATCCTTGAATATTCAAGGGGACGTTGATAACATCTCGAGTTGTGCCTGCTATGTCACTAACGATGGCCGCGTCAGTGCTAGCAAGCTTGTTCAGAATAGAAGATTTCCCAGCATTTGGTGGTCCAAGTAGAATAACTTTGATACCTCGGAGTAGAAGCTCTGATCTTGCACCTCGATCAAGATAGTCTTCAATTTCCATCTGAAGAGAATCAATATCAGCAGTGACGGTGTTATAGATCTTTTGGATATCCTCAATCTCCGTATCTTCTGCAAAGTCAATGATTGCAGTAAGCAAACCAACGTTCTTGACAAGTCTCTGTCTCCATGTATTGAATAGGATTTTGTTCTGACCAGTAGCACTATTCACTGCAGCCACTCTAGCACTCTCTGTTTCAGCATCAATCAACTCCCTGATTCCTTCTATTTCTGTAAGATCAAAACGACCATTTTGGAAAGCTCTCCTTGAAAATTCTCCTGGCTCAGCATATCTTACTCTGCTTGTTGGTGTGTGTAGCGACTGTATTGCCTTCAAGACGGACTGGATCACAGCGACACCACCATGAACATGAAGCTCTACCACATCTTCTCCCGTGTACGTTTTCGGTTCAGGAAAGTAAATCACCAGTGCCTCATCTAGCAGATTATTGTTTGTTGGATGCCGTAATCTTCGTACGCTTGCGACTCTGGGTGCTGGAATGTTCTTGTTTGTTAAATCATGCAGTATCTGCTTAGAGTCAGGTCCAGAGATTCTAATCACCCCAATAGCAGACCTCGTGAGATGCGTGGAAAGGGCATAAATGGTTGGAAGACTACCTGTCGACAACTGCCGAACTCCTTGATATGTGCATGACGATCTTAATACCCTTAACGGTAGCATTTGTTTCCATGTTGAAACGCTTTCAAGTTACAAGTCTCTGAACTGCAGTTGAAAAATTTCCCAGTATTCGAGATCATCTCCGCAATCTCTCCATCACACAAACAAAACAAAGGAAGAAAGCTCAGCAGAGAAAACGCACTAAAACTACTTGGCTATGTCTATGAGAATAGAGAGATGTTTACTACGGCAATTTGGGTCTTTCCGCACTCTCAGACATGAGAATCCACTGGTGAGCTAACTAGCAGAATGTGTCCAATAACGAGGCCCGTACTAACATCTTCGACAGGGACTCCCCAAGATTGGCGGAAAGGGCAGAGGCCTCCCAGTCAGACAAAAGATTCCCGGAGTGCAAAAAGTTGTACTTGTGTCCTCGGGAAAAGGAGGAGTTGGAAAGTCTACTGTGAGTGTCAACATGGCAATGGCAATGAACGGACTTGGTAAACGTGTGGGGATACTCGATGCTGATGTCTTCGGACCTTCACTTCCCACAATGATGAATCTTTCCGGAGAGCCTAGAATATCCTCTGATGGTAAGCTCATACCATTGACAAATTATGGCGTTCAAACAATGTCAATGGGGTACATGATCAAGCCAGACAACCCGATCGTGTGGAGAGGTCTGATGGTGATGAAGGCCATGCAACAACTGCTCTTCGACGTCAAATGGGACAACCTTGATGTTCTTGTTATCGATATGCCACCTGGAACAGGTGATACTCAACTCAGTATTGGGCAGCAACTGAAAGTGGATGGTGCTGTGATTGTCTCAACTCCTCAGGACGTTGCCCTTATTGACGCTGTCAAAGGAATCTCGATGTTTGAAAAGATGAAAATCCCAATTCTTGGTTTGGTACAGAATATGAGTTATTTTATATGTCCAAATTGTCACCATGAGGCACACATCTTTGGCACCGATGGGGCTAAGAGAGTCGCTACAGAGAGAGGACTTGTAACTCTCGGTTCAATTCCACTTAGCGAGGACATCTGTTTACACAGCGACGGTGGGAAACCCGTGGTTCTCGATGAAAAGAGTCCTGTTAGAGAGCACTACTACTCACTTGCAAATGCTGTTCTAAATTCAATTTAGTAATACAATTGAAAATGTTGGTGTACAAACACGGAGTTCGGATCCCGCAAAATGTTACCCCAGAGACTCAAGGTACAATGAGACGTCTTTGTGTCACAGATGCGAGTATGTAACTTCAGTCCTTAACTTTATGAACCGGCGCTCTACTGCATTTAAAGCTATTGCTATGGTGAGAACGTACAGAGGGATCAAGAATGATTTCAAAATCCAGCCAGTTGGTCTTCTCCATTTGTCTTCTTGGTTGGACACAGGTCTATGCTCAGTCTAATGACACTGCTCCCGATATTGTTTCCTTTGAATCTTTGAATTCCGAACCAGTGATACAGGCCACACAGCAGGATCTTCCTGCTGATATTAGTGGCCTTGAGAAGGAAGGTCTTTCTCTCGAGACTGTTTCGAAATTTAATGAGTTCAGCCATCCTGAGAATGAAAAAGCGGTGGAACCTAATGAGGCATTAGGTTTGACACAGACTTCCCTAGTGCAAAATTCATCAGTACGACTTGAAGTCAAGCCAACTGAGTCGTCTGTGCATATTGATATACCAACTATAATAACCACAGAGACTTCAATCCACACTGTTCCAGTAATATCAACAACAACTGTGAATCTGATTACAACAGTAATAATTCATACAGAACGTACGTTAACTGTGACTCCCAAGCCTTTCACTTCTGAGACTTCAACATCCTCAATAGATATCATCTCATCTTCCACAGGATCCATCACATCCATCACACCACAACTGGTATTACCTGACAGTTTTTCCGAAACAGTAGATTCCAACACAGTTGTTGTCGCACAATCTTCTCAGGAAAGTTCAATCTTCACACGACAACATGAAGGACAGCAGTTAGATGGCGACCCTACAGTTCATCAAGATACTATACAAAAATTACAAGGTGAAAACGAGAATGATCCTACCATTGCTGCTTCAGGAAGAATCCGTGATATGGTCTCATTGTCAGATATTCAGAAATTGTTCCAGGATCAGATCCAAAAGCTCCGTGAGGAGTTCGGCAACAAAGAACATTTATCATCATCTGAGAGTGTTCAGATTACAACATCTGCTACAGTGGACTCTTCATCTACTGCCTTTCTCTCCCCAATTCCTACAGCTCCACCTAGTAGTGCCAAGGGCCTTCAATGGGCAGATGAAGTTTCTGAATCGGATGTTGACAGGATGATATCAGAGGTCGTTCCCGATATTGACAATGAGACGAAACAATCCATCAGGAAAGTTTTGAATTCTATTTTGAAGATAAAGGATAGAGATCTTTTAAGAGATGGAATAGATACACCGGAAAGTCCACCAACCCCTGAGGTGTTAGAACATTCTAAAGCACCTAATACTGAAGAATCTTTCAATGACAAACTGACTTGGTTGAGACCATCATCCGCTTCCCACATGTCATATTTGCAGGACGACCAGAAATCAGAAAACAACCCTGTGGGCACGTTTGGACTAAATGATAAGGATCAGTCACAAGTTGAGAAGTACTTTTCGTTGTTGAATTTGGGCAGATTGAAAGGGCTCCCCGAGGATGCCATTAATGATATCCTCGACTTCATTCGTGCTGATGACAAGCATCAATTTATTGATGATTTCAGACAGAGACCTTTCCGGAAGAAGATTGGCTTGGATGTGACGAGTGATGAAGCAACTCAAAATCCTCCTGAGGGAATTACAGATTTTGATACTCTTGCTAAACAAATGGAAATATATCTTTCTGAACATCCTACTGAACTTGAATTTGATCTGGATGTTGATACTGATAACGAGCCAGATGAATACAGCTTTTCTGATCCTCTGGGTGATCTTGATGAGTTAGAAGAAGTTACTACGAATGTTGAGACAACTGGAGTTCTAAAAGACGGTTTGAAGAGATTTACCAAGACCCCTAAGAGTAATGGGAAGACGGGATTGACAGGTAAGATCGATAATATGCTAGACTCCAACCCATATGAAGAATCCGAAGACGAGGGCTATATCAGCAAGCCACAAAGAACCCGGAAAGGCCAGAGAATAGTCTCCAAATTTGATAAGAAGCCGAAATTGGCAAAGATATCCGCAGAAGGGTCACAAGAGGATATCGAGTATTACGACATTGAGAAAGACTTATTTCCTTCTGATGGCAAGAAAGGTACTTCAAAGCAAAGCGAAACTACTGAAGAGGTGACATCTGGAAATCACAATATTGTGAAGGGGGGATTGAGAGAAACACAGAAGACCAAGGAGAATACACTGGGTAATGATCTGGATATGAATGCCCTCAGCACTAACGTCACTATTAGCAATAATGGCACTACTGCTATTACTGACATACCGAAAGCTACTCCACTGAATTCAATCTCAGCTCACGACAAATTTGCCAACCTCATAAAAACTACGACTCCCACAAAGGCGCTGGATCTGTACCTTGAGAAGGTGAGAAGTAATCCATCCAGCTTATTCCATTCTGAACACTCTGGAAGCAGGGGTTCTTCCGAATATGACGATGGTGAAGAAGTCAAGGACAAGAAGTCAGGTGCCAACTCATACTCACATTCACACAAAGCGAAAAAGACTGGTAGTTCGGATGGGTTCTTTGAGTGGACATCGGACGCTGACTCGAGTCACTTCATCATCACCCAGGGAATTCTTTGCCAAATTATTGTGGTTGCTGCGATGTGTGTGCTTCTGGTTTAGTGCTAGCTGATGAAGAATGCTTTTGAATTCTGTAATAATGATAGTTGTAGACATCTTGGTAACTTTTGGTGCTTGATAGCTGCCATCAGTGGACGGGTAAATTTGGCAACGCGCCCATCAACGCGTCTTCGACACCAAACGCAACACGAAGACTGACGCGCCATTAAGGTAGAAGAATTAGAAAGAAGAAGGTTCCTATAGGCACAAAATATGTCGTTGTGGGTTGATAAGAGCCGTCCACAGTCACTGTCCGCATTGGACTACCATCATGACGTTTCGAAGCGTCTGAAAGCGTTGGCCTCCTCTGGTGACTTTCCTCATTTGTTGGTTTATGGTCCATCTGGTGCTGGTAAGAAGACGCGTGTTCTTGCGTTATTACATCAATTGTTTGGTGCTGGTGTCGAAAAGATGAGGATTGATGTTCGTACTTTCCAACTGAACTCTCGTAAGTTGGAATTCAACGTTGTTTCCTCCCCATATCATTTGGAAATTACGCCCTCTGATTTGGGAAACTCTGATCGTGTGGTTATCCAGGATCTTTTGAAAGAAGTGGCACAGACTGAACAAGTAGATTTCTCTGGGAAACACAGATTCAAAGTTGTGATCATCAATGAAGCAGATTCTCTTTCTAGAGATGCACAAGCGGCACTTCGTCGAACCATGGAGAAATACTCCAAGAACATCAGACTTATTCTTATTTCCAATACAACGAGTAACATCATTGCACCGATCAAATCGAGAACACTGTTGATACGAGTGGCAGCTCCAACAGTTGAAGAGATGGCAGATGTTTTGGAAAAAGTTGCAAAGAAGCAGAATGCTCCAATTGCTGGAGGCGAGTCAGAGAGACGTGAAGTTCTGATAAAGATTGCATCATCGTCCAACAGAAATCTTCGTCGTGCACTATTGCTTCTTGAAGCATTATCGATGCAGAATGAGTCGATCAACAATTCCACGCCGATGATTACTCTCGATTGGGAAGGTGTTATTCGGAAACTGGCGAAGGATATACAGAAGGAGCGTTCAGTTGCGCAGATCTCCAAATCTAGGACTGTGGTTTATGAGTTGATTTCGCATTGTATCCCACCAAGAACGATTCTCAAGAACCTCGCATTTGAGCTTTTGCTTCTTGTTCCACCTTCTGCACAGAATGAGATCGTTCAGATTGCATCAACATTTGACGAAAGACTAAGTTTGGGGTCCAAGGCAATCTTCCACATTGAAGGATTCATCGCAAAGACAATGGTAGCCATCGAGAGAGTCCATGGTTAACTCACTACAATATATTTCATTGGTATGTACATGGGATTCTAGTCGTCAACATATTGTGTTCTCTCAACGTCCTCTGTAGATTTTGAAGAGATCCTCCTGTGAACGCTTCTTGTGGAGCCATTTTGTGGATGGGTTCTTCTCTATTTCATCAAAGTAGTTCACCTTTTCACGAACCTCGCTGAATGCTCTTGTTGATACTCTCACTGGAGAGTCTTTTGTAATGAATTCATAAGTACCAGGAAGTTTGTCTGCTGCTCTTCTCAAGGCCTCTCTTGCAACCTTCTCGTGGAGATTTTCACCAGCACATTCAAATAGCACCTTCCCTGTTGGTACACGGGCCATCCAGTGATCGACAGCACCTTTACCCTTACCCATTCTTGTCTCGTTACCCTTGATAGCCACAGGAATAGCAGTAGAGAGACGACGCCAGAGCTGGCCTCCATTCGCTCTCATGAACTTCATGATGATGTTATCAGCCTCTTTCAACTGGATAGCTTTGAGACGAGTTCCCTCGCTCTTGAGACGGAGACCATATGTACCGAATGCAAGTGTGTTACCTTTGGTGGAACCTCCAGTGCGCACCGGCACACGGCCCTTCTGGGCTTTTCTCACCTGTTTGAAACGTGGTGCTGTGAACAAATGTCAGTATACAAACAATAATTTCAATAGTAAATGAATAAATAAAGGGAAGAATAAAACTCACCGTATTCGTGACGGAAACGTCTGCCTCCTGCGGAAAGTTGATTTACCGGAAGCTGTGGTCTCCCAACGGAGGTCTTGAGGAAGTTGATACTAGCAGCAAACATTGTCCTCTCCTTCCAGTTTATCAATAAAGGAAAAACACCAAGAAGAACCTGTATTTCTCCAATTCCCACTGTTAATTACTCTTCAAAGTGGCCTTCGACGTTGAAAAAAAAGGATGTTAATTCCGAGGGGAAATCAGTCGATTTCCGACCCTTTCTCGAAGGTGGACAAATGAGCTGGAGAGCATATCGTTTTAATGGATAGTAATTGGTTGGGCGAAGGCTATTCGAGATGAAGTCCCGTTTGCTGCTGCCGTTGAAGCAGTTTGTGCGTTTTAGTCATGCGAGTGCGTGTCTTGTTCTACTTTCCCTTCCCAAGTTTGGAGTGCTAACAGCCATCAGAACGAGCAGTACCAGAGACATTAACAGTTTGTGGCAAGACCTATAAGACTGATGAGTGGACGAACGTGACTCCTTCGATCCTGGCACTGACGGAGAGATCTCTGCATCTTCAACCCAATCACCCAATTGGTATTCTTCGTCATTTGGTGGAGAAGAGATTCACTGGTCTTGGATACACCTTTTACAACGAATTTAAACCTGTTGTTACGACATATGAAAACTTTGACTCTCTTGGGTTCCCTGCTGATCATCCTGGCAGGTCCAAGACTGATACGTATTACATCAACAAGGACACACTGCTGAGAACACATACGTCGGCACACGAGAAGGAGTGTTTCCACAAGACGCAGACCCCAGGTTACTTCATCTCAGCAGACGTTTACAGAAGAGATGAGATTGACAGAACGCATTATCCTGCATTCCACCAGATGGAAGGTGGTCGTGTCTGGAGACGTGATGATTTTGAGAGTCAAGAGGCCTTGGAAGCACAATTGGAGAAGGATATTGCTGCTATTCCTGCTGTTGACATCATTGTTGAAGATCCAAACCCACCATTTGATGATAAGACAAATCCCAAACAGTCTTATATGACACCCCGTGAGACCGATCTCGTTGCTCAGCATTTGAAGAGAACAATTGAGTTGGTTGTCGATGTGGTATTCAATGAGGCCAAGAAGGCTGCAAAGCTTGCCGGTAGTCAAGAGGAGTACTTGAATGAGCCACTCAAGGTGAGATGGGTTGAGGCATATTTCCCATGGACTGCACCAAGTTGGGAAATCGAAGTGTGGTGGAAAGGTGAATGGCTTGAATGCTGTGGATGTGGTGTCACTAGAGAGCAGGTGTTGACGAATGCTGGTATGAAGAATACGATCAGTTGGGCATTCGGTATTGGTTTGGATAGAATCGCCATGCTGTTGTTTGGTATTCCAGATATTAGATTGTTCTGGACTTTAGATGAAAGATTCCAGAAACAGTTTGAGCAAGGGAAAATTTCCACTTTTAAGCCATATTCCAAATATCCAGGGACTGTTCGTGATATTGCCTTCTGGGTGCCTTCAGTGGATGAGAAGGTTCACATTAACGATCTGATGGAGATTGTTCGTGACGTTGGTGGTGATCTTGTTGAGTCTGTGACTTTGATTGACGAATTCACACATCCAAAGACCGGGAGAAACTCACAGTGCTACAGAATCAACTATCAGTCCATGGACAGAAACATCACCAACGAGGAAGTCAACCAATTGCAGGACGAGGTGCGTTCTACTGTTGAAGAGAACTTCAACGTCGAGCTACGTTGATGTTTGGCTCTCATGCATGTATAGAGAGGAAAAAAAAAACTAGGGGTCTTGTAAATAATTAGAAATACCAGGATGTGATACGCAAGGAAATGAGATTGTTTTATATATATAAATGTATATATATTATATGTACAGGAAGAACATTTGCTTGGGAACATCTCAATGGGGTCATGACACATTTTGTTATTTTGCTTTGAGCACTTGCAATTTATTCAGTGGCCTGGACAACGCCAACCTTTGCTGGACGCAAGACACGCTTGTTGAGGTAGTAACCTGGCTGCTGGACGAAGAAGACTGTACCAGCCTCCTTGTCTGGCTGTGGGACCTCAAAAGTGGCCTCGTGGACATTTGGGTCAAACTTCTCTCCCAAGGCCTCGATCTGCTCCAATCCGTGACGTTTCAGTGTGTTGAGGAACATGTTCTGTGTGAGCTGAACACCTTGAACCAAGTCGTCGAGCTCCTTGGCTTTCTTCTGCTCGGCAGCGGACTCGTCGTTGACAAGCGTCTTCAAGGCGATATCAAAAGTGTCTGCAACCTCGAGCAAGTCACGAGCAAAGGACTTGAGTGCCAACTCCTTGGACTTCTTGATCTCACGCTTAGTGGACTCCTGCAAGTTACGGAAGTCTGCAATGGCACGCAGGTAGTGGTCCTTCATGTTGGCAGTGTCCTTCTTGCAGGCCTCGAGCTGCTCAGTGAGCAAGGTGATCTCGTCCTTTGGCTCCTCGGCGCCCTCAGTGGCCTCGGCCTCCTTGGTGGCGGTAGCATCACCTGCGGACTCCTTTGGCTCGTCCTTCTTGGCCTCAGAGTAGAATCTGATCGATGATGGGGTTGTTCTTGCAACGGCACCGGTGAAGGCTGGTCTCGTGACAAGAGCTGAGCGCAGCGGTGTGCGCACTGCGCCATTTGGAATTCTTAGCAACCCTCTGAGCATTTGTTCTAAAGTGTTGGTAGGAGTGGGAGGAGATCCTGTGGTCTGTGTGGTGGCAAAAGCTGAAGGGTGTGCTGTGGTGTCGACGTCACCCAGACTTTGTTCGCTCTTCACTGGGCCTCCAGAAAAAAACGTTCGCTTTGACTGCGGCGGGGCGGCGGCCGGTTGGGCGTAGGCTGGGCGGTATGGAAACTACGCTGGGTGTGTGCCTAGATATACGGTGGATGGCACCTACAGTACAATGGGGATCGTGCTTCTTCTCATCTTCTGTAATACACATCAGTTGTATGTATAGGCTTATAGCTTCATATGTGTAGTTTAGATAGATATATTATTGATGTAAGAGGGTATTGTTGATGTAAGTGTGCCATTAATCCTCTCCCGGAGTCTCTATCCGGTTCCACAGAATGGCCACGGAAGAAGGAACAAACCAGCCAATAACTACACACTATACAATAAACAATAGATCAAAGCTTTAGAAAAAAAGAGAGAATGAAGGAATGAATGAAATAAAGAAACAAAAGAGTCCAACGGTGATGTCGGTCTTTGTCGCTGAATAATTCCCTGACGCGAACCAATACGAATTTGGACAGATTCGCTTACTACAGAAACATCTTTTGATAGGAAGAGCTAGAGAGGACTCTTTACAGGTTATAGAACGACCTTACACGATCGGGAAGACTGTTAGTGCTGGCGATACCCTCTTTCACCCACCACAGCCTTTCATATAGCTGTTCCCACTGCGTTTGGCAACATTTGCACCGCATCGCACTGAGCCCTATACACTGCGGTACCATCACAGACAACAGCAAAAGCCCACATGGAAAACAGGACAGTCGCCGTCCTCTACGGCTCAGAGACGGGCAACGCCCACGACTACGCCGAGACACTCGCTGCTCTTCTGGAACGCTACCACTTTGCCGTCCGATGCTGCTCTCTTGACGAGTTTGACCTCCGACAGCTCGTCTCGGTGAGGGTCCTCATCGTGCTCTGCTCGACAACGGGACAGGGAGAGTTCCCGAAGAACGCCCGCAAGTTCTGGAAGTTCATGCTTAAGAAGAAGCTCCCGCACGACTTGCTGAACCACCTCGTCTTCACCACGTTTGGCCTCGGAGACTCGTCCTACCCGAAGTTCAACTGGGCTGCTAGAAAGCTTCACCACAGACTCGCACAGCTCGGTGCCGTCGAGTTCTCCAAAAGAGCAGAGAGCGACGAACAGAGCCCACAGGGTATTGATGGATACTACGTGGAGTTCCAGCGGCTACTATTGGCCAACTTGTTGAAAGATTTCCCGTTGCCCATCGGCGTCGAACCTGTGTCTGAGGATGCGATGCCCGTGCCCAAGAACAAGCTCGCTGTCGATATGCGGAAACCAAAGAGACTCACCGCAGACAAATACAAGACCATTGCATTGGTGAGAGAAGGTGAGGACGTTGAGGGACTAATCACAGCCACCGTTTCGCAAAACAAGCGAATCACGTCCCAAGAGCACTTCCAAGACGTGCGTCATCTCCAACTCACAATCACAGATGAAGACACACAGATTATTTACTCTCCAGGTGACACCATCTCTTTATATCCCACCAACGATTCGTCTGAAGTCGACGCTCTGCTCCAAATGCAAGGCTGGACAGAGATTGCTGACAGGCGTGTCTCCATTGAAGGTAAACTGCCAAAGATTGACGGTGGATACGTCAAATCACTCACACTCAGATCACTAATTACACATCATCTCGATCTCAAGGCCATTCCTAGACGTTCATTCTTCGCCTTGCTACGTCACTTTGCGTCTGATCAACGTGAAAGGGAAAAGCTCGCTGAGTTTGCATCATACAAGGACCCGGAGGAACTATACAACTACGCCAATAGACCAAGAAGATCAATACTTGAGGTCATCCAGGAGTTCTTCAGTGTCAAAATACCACTGGAGTACGTGTTTGATCTCTTCCCAATCATCAAACCACGTCTTTTCTCCATTGCATCTGCACCAAATACCAAAAGCGTCGACCTCTCCATTGCCATTGTCCAATACAAGACCGCAATACGGCGTGTTCGCCGTGGATTATGTACATCATGGATCAAAAATTTACACGAAGGAGACAAAGTCCTTATAAAGGTCAACAGAAACAATCTAAGACTGCCTTCACCTGATAAACCCATCATTATGATTGCACCCGGGACAGGAATAGCGCCAATGCGTTCGTTGATCTGGGACCGTGTCAGAATGGGGTGTAATAAAGAACAACTTGTGTTGTTTGCCGGTTTCAGATACCATGATAAGGATTTCTTGTACGGTGAAGAATGGACACAATTGGAACAACAAGGTGACCTTACTCTTTTCACTGCATTTTCACGAGAGAATGGTGGATACGTCCAGGACTCGGTTTACTTGGAAGCACAGTACATTGCTGAGTTGTTGACACATAAGACTGCCACAGTTTACGTTTGTGGATCATCAGGAAAGATGCCAACACAAGTGAGATTGACGTTTGAGACTGTATTACAAGAGACTCGCGGACTAACACCAGATCAATCAAAACAGTATCTGCTCGAATTAGAACAGAGCGGTAGATACATACAGGAGACGTGGTGAATTCCATAATTATTGCATTTATAGATTTATTTATTGCATCCAAATGTTTAATGGCCATATCATTTTTTCCCTGTTTGACAACCAGACCAAATTCTATAATACATTCTCTGCTATTTATGACGAACTCCAAAGATCTCATATGCATGCTGGGTACAAGATCCATAGAAATTAAAAACCATCTTGGTGTCATCATCAAATTCCACCAAGAGCCCGTTACTCTCTGGATTGTCCTCACCACCAACCTTGTCATATGCACAAAACATGAGTCTACTACACGTCTTTATATGATCCCATCCACGCGCATTTTCACCCTTTTTGTTCTCCTTAACAAACTCGCCGTGCTTTGGTATAATCATTGCCTCGATATGATGATACCCATAATACAAGTTCTTTATCTCACCTTCATTCTTGAACACTTTCTTCGCACCGTCTTTTTTGAAATCATCCTTGTATGAACCAGGTTTCTTGCAATAACCAAACCCAGAGTTGAACCATAATAATGTGGAATTATCCAATGGTGAAAGATGTGCTGGGTGTGTAGAACAAATCTCCTTACCGATCAATTTGGATCTTTTCGTATCATCTTTATCAGCAGGAAGTCTATGCTCTTTGGGCGTGATGAATCCAGCACTACCAGCAGGCCAACTATTCATATAATAGTCCTCATCTCCAGCGACTGACATTCCAAGCCAAAAGAGCTCTTTGTCTCCCCATACAATCTTAGCTGCTGGTGACCATATCTGTAACTGGAGTGTCGAAAGAACAGCAGTGAAATGTCTCTTCTTATCCAATGCAACGACTCCAGATTCCTGGAAATGCTGGAACCTCTCTTTAATAAATCTATTCCCAAGTGTCTTATCAGTCACCGGAGTAATTCCAAACAAAGCTTTATCCATCATTGTAGGCATCAAGTTCGTGAATAAACGAATATCAGATGGCTTATTCTGGGATTGGAGCTCACGATCTCTGAAAAAGTAGGCACGATGCTCATCATAGAATGGTGATCTCAGAATTTTTTCATCTAGACTGGAAATAGGGACTGTATCTGTATCAATCAATACCGTATGTTGAAAAGAGCAGAAAAAATATGCGAGTAACTTGTTGGCATATGATTTGAACTTTGAACGATATTCATTCGATACTGCACTGGAAATATCAACAAACCAGAGCTCTTGTGGTGGGAAAAGAAGCTTCACTTCAGATTCAACAATATCATTGTCAAAGGGAACAGTTAGATTGCGAATTCGAAGTATTTCAGCAAGGTTTTCAACGTGTTGGAGATTGAGCTTAGTAGAACGTGCCACAGTGACGAGAGTCTTTTGTGATGCCTTCGATAAGTCCCCGGAGTGCATGATCTGGATAGGTAAAGTGTTCCCACTGGCCCTAAGAATAGCAAATAATGGAATAAGTTGTTCAACATGGTTATCTGTTGCCGAGACCACTATCCCACGCCCATTAAGAGAATCACGGAAGGTTCTCATGTAACAAGAAGAGATGGTTGGTTTCTTGTAGGCATCATCCGGATAAACGACTTGATTATCAAGATATTTCGACATCACCGGCATTGAACGCATTTCTGAGCCATCCCAGCGTGTGAAGATAGGTGATCTACCTGAAAGCCATGGGAAAAGACGAGTCTCGATATCATGACAATTGCGCTCTTTCTTATCGAGTGGATCTTTGTTCAAATTACCATACTGGTCCAAGTAACATGCACCATATACTCTTAGGTGTGTAGCTGATTCTGCAAGCTGATACTCTGTCTCCTGTGTCTGTTTTACTTTCTTCTGATACTCGAGCTTTAAGAGGGTTTCTATGTCCTCCTCCTTGGCCTTCAAATCCTTCTCTTTGTCTGTGAGACTATCACCCAACTTCTTCTTCCAATCGTTCATATTAGAGTTAATGAAAACGCCCTCTTCTTCATAGATTCTTCTGTAATATGGCAGTTCACTGAAATCTGAATTCCTCCAGGCCGGGTCCTGTAAGTAGAGTAATTGAAAGTACGATGAGCATCTATCACTGTATGAGTCTGTCATTGAGTTCTTGTTGGCCTTGACGAGCCGCTGGTAAGACTTTGGAACAAACCCTTTTGTGTCACCAATGTAGAGAGATCCACCTTGTACTTCTTCTGTTTCTTTTGTCCTGGAAAAGAAGTAGAACTGGAAGAGGAGGAAAGATCCCAGAGCTAGCAGCTGGAGTGCAGCACGAGAGCTCAGCTTCCTTACAGGCACGCGCAGACGAACAGCCATACTGATGTGTGGGAAGTAGTGCTATGATCTGAGGATGAGCTCCCTGGAGAATAAAAAGAGGACAGCAAGTACCCAACTGTTTTTTTTTTCCTTGATAAATTTGAAAGCATCCTTCCCCTGCAGTCTCAAACATCTGACAAGACTTCAGAAGTTCAGGAGTCGAGCGAACTGCCCACAACGCGGGACTGCTGCATGATCCTGGTCCATGTCCCCAAACCAGATTTGTCAAAATGCGCAGGAGCGAGGCACCAAGGCGGAGACTAAATATAAAGGCGAAGTGAACTCTCAATCGTTCAATTAAATGAATGGATAGAAAGTAGTCATCATCACAAGGGGCAAGTAGTGTGGTCCATTTATCATTTCCTATTTACTGTTTATAGAAGAGTGTACCCGTGCGATGTTCTTATCTCTGGGTCTTGCCGATTACTTGTCAGGGATCATCGATTCATCGGGCCAAACGCAACAGAGAATAGGCCAGCGGCCAGCCCACGTGGATGTGGACTTGGAAACTTGGAAACTGGGAGTGTTTATAGCTTCGTTCTTCTCTTTGGCCCTGTAGAACGAGTCAGGTGCAACGGAAGGTGCTCATCAAATCCGATTCTGTCCTATCTGTCTCCCATCTCCTTCTCCCGCTCTCCCGCTTTCCCGCTTTCCTTCCCGTCTCTTTCCCTCTCTTTCGTATTCAACAGGTTCGCTAACTGGAGATTAGGATATTTTCCCACTATATACTGCAAAATAAAACATCGAAAGCCACAGTCATTCAGTCGTATTTTGGAATCTGGATCTGGAATCTGGTGGGGACAAAAAAGAACTAAAAGGGAAAAAGAATCTCCGGAGAATAAGATTGCATCTTGCCTTGCAGGATAAGCACATCGGCCTACTGATGAGTCTACACGGCAGTTGAAACCATTGTTTGATCAGGCGGTAGTGAGCTTCTACGTATTATACCTCTATAACGAAATGGCCACCTTGATAAATTGCCTCTCTTGATCTGCTAAGAAACCCCGTCCCCGCTCCCCATTTCAGACGGCCAATTATCCTCCACTCAGATAAAGTTAGCAGGCTGCCTGCCACAGTGCCACGTCGCTCGCTAATGCGCGACCCAAATTTAGCTTTCTCCGCCACAGCATTCTTCCGTTCTAAGTTCTTCTGCTAAATGAATCTCAGACGCATCGGCAGCCTTCTCTTGGACAATAACTACAAGCCGCCTTCAACCTTCAACCCTCCATCAAAATAGATGTAGAGTGGACATCTTATTAGTCGCATGCTTCCCCCTCACGTATCTCAGCACACGAAGCAACATTGTCTGAGGTGGAAGTTCCCTGGGCGCTGGCCGAATACTATTTGGGGATGAACAAAATGCACTACGAGTACGAGTTGGTCTCAAGATCCAAATAACCGAATGCTTGCATGCATGTATTACAGAACACACGAGTTGGTCACTCTATATCAATCGATCTGTAGAACTCATCAAGCAAGTACTCAACATCCAATCCACTGTCTTTCAATTGTGATACCTGTCTGTGGATAAGCACAATCGACACCTCTAGCTGTTGTTGTTTCAACTTGACATTGTTGAGTATCTGCTTCAGCGACGCAAGATGTTCCTTGATTTCATTAGTTGCCCAATCCACAAGATATGACAAAGACTGGTAATACCCATCGAATAACCTCTTGTATAAGTCAATTGTGTTCTTAATGTTCTGGAATTTAACAACACAAACGGCGACAACGTAATCTGCGGCTCTCGTCTTACCAGAGAGGTCTTTTTCTTCAACAACTTGCGAAACAAGAGACTCGATATACAAAGACTTGTTGTTGAGGAAGAGCGTCATGGCAATGTCCTTCTGACCTAATCTCAATAATGACCGAACGGCAACTTCCATACTAACCAATGGTACATCCATACGTCTCATTACATTAATCAGGTCCTTGAGAATCTGATCTCTCTTGGATGAGATCTTCAGCATTAGGATATTGTGAAGCATCACTTCATCATGTGCACAATGTGGTCGGATATTCGTCAACGTCGCCTCCAACTCTTCGAGACGTTGCAATGCCTCGTCATAACCTTCATGGAAGATTAACACGTCAATCTCGTCAACTTGGTCATCAGTCTTCTTCAAAGTTCTCAATGTATTGGAGTTATCCGTGCTTCGTGACCTGCTATGCATCCTTGTGCTTAGGTCCTGTAATATCAGCTGACTGTTTCTGTTCTGGTGGAAACTTGCTCTTGATGGCGTGCCAGGTATAGAAACATTGCCGTTCTCCGTTAATGATAACATGCTTAATGAATCACGAAGCTGCTTCTGTTTCAAACTGTCCTGTTCTGTAATATCACGAAGATCATCTCTTGCCTTCTTGTAACCATCCATGATCTTACGGTAATGATCTAGGCGGTCGGTCTGATAAACGTAGCTCAAACTGTTATAGGAGATGGTGATAGCATACGCCTGCTTTTCTCCCACCTGCGGCGTAATTTCCGATACCTGTACCTCACGCAAGGGCCAACACTGATCTGCAACAAGGATTTGAGACTGGTTGTCCAGTTGCTTCTTTTGCGTCTTGCGCTTTCTTGTTGCAATAAGTATCAGATCATTCAAGAGGAACAAGTGTGCTGGTTGGAGAACTTTGAATGTAGCAGCATTCAATTCATACCATCGGCCACTCTCGGCAATGATATGACGTCCCGGAATGGCCACAATGTACTTCTGTGCACCTTCAACATGCTTGAACAATGAATTCATCTCTGTAGCCCACATCTTTTCAAGCACCAAAATACTGCTGCGATCCTGTGCTCTTGTTGGATGCTTACGCTTGGATGAAGACTTGGTCAGCTCAGCTTGGTGGTCAAGTTCCAATTGGACACGCTTCTCAGCAGATTCTTTCATTTGGTTGGTGATATCTGCCAATTCATTAATGGCATTGCGAAGGAACTTTAGCTCTGAAGTGGTATTGTTCAACTCAGTGGATACCCCTTTAAGTTTTTCAAATGTCTGTACTGCAGAAGTCTTAATGTCACTCTGTACTTTCGAATTCAAACTGTTCAATTGCGTGTTGAATCTCTCAATGTCCGAGGCAGTAGCATCTGCAAGACGGCTCGAAATAAAAGTATCAGCATCAAACGTCTCCTCTCCAAACATATGATACACCTGTGGATCGTGCAAATCAATCATTGCATTTTGTCTGTTGGTACGAGCGGGTGATTTCCCCGATACCTTCCGTTGCTGTGGAGCAGGTTGTTGCGGCTGTGGCTGTTGCTCGGCCTGTGCTATTTCTTTCTTCAGAGATGCAGGCGGTTCATCCAGCAACATACTGGCATATGGGTGTCTTGGAGCCGACTTCGGCGTCTGTGATACGGGAGCTTGTTGTGCATATGGGTTATGCTGGTCCTGTTGATTCTGCTGGTTCTGCTTGTACTGATTGAGTAGATCTGTCGGAAGAGCTGGAGCCTGTGATCCAGTGGGTCCTCCACTGCCCGTCAGCCCCCTCAACTGCGGTCCATCAGCATAGTGCACGGAGATTCTCCGCTGCATCGCTTTGCCCATCTTGGCCTTGCCCTTGCTGTCGAGCGACGGTAATGCTCCTGGAACTGCCAGCCGGCTACCTGGCCCCGCGACATTCTGATGCGCTGTTCTCATCTTGTTCGGCCTCAACCCGTCCATGCTCTAAAGCTTCTCAATCACACTGCTAATGCAATACCAATTGGGCCTGTAAACAAGAGCTTTCACTGCGAATTCCAAACAGCCGCCGCTGTTCCCGGTGTTTACGCTGTTGATGATGAAGGTTCATAGCTGAGCCATAGCATTTTCGCGAAAATCCGCGAATCCGTTCGATGGGCGAACATCAACACCAACAAAGCGCTTTTCCACTCACCACAACACAACACAACGGGGATCAAGAAACACCGAACGTGGCCAGAGACATACGCCAATGTCGTTGAACACTGACGAGCTGAACTACCTGATATGGCGCTATTTCCAGGAGACCGGGCTCGAGGTGTCCGCTCTTGCGCTGATGGACGAGTCGACTGTCGCTGACTTTGACGCCAGATACGGCGGCAATGTGCCGATTGGCTCGCTTGTTAATCTTCTACAAAAGGGGATACTTTACTCGGATGCCGATCAGCTTGTGGGTCCTAATGGTGAGGTGCTGGACGCAGAGCAATATCAGACGAGATTCACACTGTTCCGTGCACTCGGGACGGATAAAGCTGTCAATGGAAGCATTGCTGCGAACAAGGGACGTTTTCTGCTATCTCAGGATAGTTCAACACTTTCTAATATTCCATCGTCTACTGGGAGTGAAAAGGAGGAGGATGTTGTTATGAATGGTGCTGATTCCACAGTGTTACGTGAAGGAACACCCGAATTCATTAAGATCCTCAAGACAATTACCAAATTCGGACCATCTACAACGTCACAATGGAATCCAAAGACACCCACCACATACGCTTTTGGACTTACCGGATCGCGCGCGAAGATTGCTGTGCTCTCCGATGAATCTTCAGAACCTCAGGTGCTTAGCCTCAGCCATCCACAAGTATTTGGCGCAGATGGTAAAGAACCAGATGTGACCGTTTTGGAGTGGTCACCTGAAGGCCAGTTCCTTGTTACATGTGTCGAATCTGGTGAGATACGTCTATGGACTGCTGAAGGACGCCTTCGGAACGTGATGTTCCTCCATCAAGCACCTGTCATCATGGTAAGGTGGAGTGCTTCCGGTGAGCACATATTATCGACAGATTCCGAAAACGTTACGATTCTATGGGATGCTTCCTCTGGACACGTCTTACAGCATTATGATACGTTGAAACATGTTGATGCTGCACCACTGCCACCAGCGACAACGGCGGCCATGACACCACAAACACCATCGCAGGCTGTGGAATCTCGTGTTCTTGGTACGGACTCCTCATGGATTGATGAGACGAGATTCATTGTCCCTGGGCTTAATGGGTCAGCACTGGTATGCAGTTGCCGTGATCGTCAGCCTATTGGCACGCTTTTCGGTCATACGAAGCCACTTTCTGTCATTGATTTCAATACAGAGTATTTGTTGCTTTTGACCGCCTCTGATGATCGCACGATCCGTATTTGGAATGGTGCATCGTTCAATAACACACAGGTATTGATGGGTCATTCACAACCTATTACATATGCTGCGTGGGTGACCAAAGACGTTGTTATCAGTTGTGCGCTGGATGCTACTATTAGAGTATGGAACGTTCCTGCTTCCCGTCAGGCGGATATTTCAGTGACTGATGGAATCCCTATCATATGTGGTGCACTTTCTGGTAATAAGGAGAAGCTCGCCGTTGGCACACAGGAAGGCCTCGTGATGATATTCCATGTGGATCTGCATACGGAAAGACCATTGAAGAAAGTGGCAGAATTCCAACCTGCTGTCTCTGTGGAGGAGAACCCAAATAACCTCATCACCGGGTTGACGTGGAGTTCTGATAGTACCAAGATCATTGTTGGGTATTCACAAGCAGAGAGTGTTGTTCTGAGCGTTTGATGTCGTTGCTAATGATGTATGTGTATAGAGGTAATGAACCATGTGTATTATATGTATAGTCTTTTTAACAACCCATGTGTAGAGCTTTAGGCAGTTGGCTTACCGGGAGTTCCAGGTACGGGTGTCATGGGTGCAGGTGTTGGAGTTGGAGTTGATCCATCCAATTTCCTCTTCTTGCCTCTTTTCCTTGTAACAGCTGGTTTTCTCTTGAGCTTCATGATGACGTGAGAGTCGAATTCACTACCACATGCAGGACACTTCTCGTCATCGGGAACATCACTGAGGATACACAGACACACCGAGCAGACGTACCCAATATCAACGACTTTACCCGTCTTGAAACAAGAAGCTCTGAAGTCGATATTTCCTGAAGTGGGCTTTATTAGAATATTCCTCAATGACGGGTCAATGAAGAAAGCTGTGGCAAAGTACTGAACGAGACCATCGGGGTCCTTGACTTGTAAGTATACTCCAGATGTTGCATCTGAGGCCTGTTGTAGGAATGTTGCATCCCCAGCTACCTGACACACGTTGATCGGCACTTTCATCTTCTGGGCAGCAAAGATGCAGTTCATGATTGGGATGTATTGAAGATGTTCATCAGGGGAGGCATTGAGGATAAGAATTCTCGCTTTCATGGAGATATCGAGGGTTTGGGTTTTGTTGATATATGATAATGCTAAGGAAAGTGACGCTGAGAGCGAATTGCGTGGTGGTTTCGTTGGTATTGGTTGGTTGAATAGTTCCATCATGTTCTCCAGGAACGTATCATCAACGGCTTTGAACTGACTGTACATCTGTGAGCTAACGATTTTGGACCGTGGCTTCGGTGCCTCTGCAGAAGCTGATCTTGATTCCGAGGAATCTGTTGCTGTAGTTGGCTCAGTTGTCGCTGTTGGTGGTGGCGTCGTCTCTTGCTTTGCCTGTGTGGTTGGTGGGTATATGAATTTCGCTCCGTCTGAATGACTGGCGATGATAGCAACCCTATTAGCGTTATTGAGCGCCATGTGCATATTCACAGCAATGACGAGACTCTCTAGCACCTTCTTTAGTGCCTGTTTGTCCCCCAAAGAGTGCCATTGTGCCGGGTTTGTATCCAGAATGAGCGTCAATAGCGACGGTGATTCGACTGTGGTTGCGTTAGTGTGTGGTCTAAATGAGTAACACTCTTTGACTTACCGCTTATGCTCTTCTGCGGGGCCTCTGTGGTGAATGTCTTGTCGGCTATGGCGTCCATCCTCACGCTAGTTCTCTCCTTCAAGCTGTGTTGACTGATGTTGATGGTTGAATAGTTCAAGGTAATTTGTTCGCGAGTTGATCATCAGCACGATGATGAAGACTACAATAATACTGGAAGGGACTCTCATCATTCATGGGGAAACGGAAGGGAGCAGACGGTGGACAGAGCCGTAATAAGCGTCTGCAAAAGGATGAGGAGAACACTCGGCAACTGGACCCTCTGTTTGGCCAATACAGAGCACTGCCGTTGTCGCAAGAGGTCTACGACAGTGTCACGCCCAACACAATACCTGTTGATGGGGAGACGTATCTCGCAATGGTACGGTGAGTTATGATTACTGTATTAGTGGAACGACATGTTTACTAACTACTGGCAGAAAACAGGCAGAAGAGGGAAGTACCGTGATGTTTGCTCCTAAAGCCGTGGAATATGATGATCCAAAGGAAGAGAAGGTGGAGGAAGATGAAGAAGAAGAAGAGGAGGAAGAAGAAGAAGGAGACCAAGAGCAAACGAGTGATTCCGATCGAGATCTCGGTGCTTTCTCCGAGACGGTTCTTAAAGAGTTCAGGAAGCAGCGAGAAAGTCTTCCAGCAGTTGGAGTTCTTCCAATTCCTGATGACTTTGTCTTTCCCGAGAACTTCACTGAATGGCGAGCATATGTGATGTCACACAGTCCCAACACGGCCATTGTGTCGAACGTGGACGTTGAGCTGGCATTGAGACTCATCACCTACTCAACAAGATGGCTTGCTGCTAACACTCCACCGCAAATCAGCGTGTGGATCTACTCGTTGTTGTCTCGTGTGCCTGATGTCCTGGGCCCTTCTGACGTTGCCATAGTGAGAGCACTGGGGGTAAGGGCAAAGAAGCTTCATGAACGCAAGGAACTCCCCGAGGAGACTCGTGTGCTATGTGCGAGTGTACTGGTTATCGTTGGGATTGACTTTGGCCAGCGAGACCTTGTTGAAGGACTCATAAGATGATCACAAGACGATAAGCGCAGGTACTAATTAGCCACAAGGCCATAAGCTCATAGGCCCGATAACGGAGATACTGCCTATTTCGTACTTTTGCCTCGAAGTGTCGAGTTTAGCAAGCTTCCGGCGCTTCAAATATACGGCTATCGATCTGTGCTATTTGTAGATCCCATTGAATGTTTTCTTTTCGTTGTACGGCTTTGAACCAACGTTGTAGCGGTGTTGGGCTCTTTGGCCGTATCGTCAGATAAATTGCACTTATCGCCCACATCAACACAACTACTCCCAACAACACCAACAACAAACACGCAATCCGCAATGGCCAAAATCGTTGTCGTCGGGTAAGCCAACTGATCATCATCCAATTGATATGACGATTACTAACTCTTGTCAGTGCTGGAGTCTCTGGACTCACCTGTGCCCTTCAGTTGCTAAGAAAAGGACACAATGTGACCATCGTCGGCTCGTTCATCCCTGGAGACATCGACATTGAGTACACGTCCCCATTTGCCGGTGCTAACTGGTCTTCATTTGCCCGTCATGATCAGAAATGGGACCGTGAGTTGGACATGATGGGGTACCACATCTTTATGGAGATGGCTCGTAACAACCCAAAGACCGGGGTCCAGATCGTACCACACCACACTTATCTTCGCAAAGAGGAGCTCGATGAGCATGGTCAGATCGTGTTCCCTTGGTACTACAAAGAGATGGAGAACACACGTGTTCTAAAGCCCGAGGAGATCCCTAAGGGCACTCCCTTCGTTGCAGGCTACACTTTTGACACGGTCACCATCTCGACGACGATCTATCTCCATTACCTTCTTCAGCAGATCTACACGCTCGGTGGCACACTGCACAGACGCAAGTTGAGCCACATCAACGAGGCATATGCACTCCATGACTCTGGTGAGAAGGCAGACTTTGTCATCAACTGCACTGGTCTCGGGGCGCGTTTCCTCGGCGGTGTGGAAGACGACAAGATGTTCCCCATTAGAGGGCAGATCCTCTGGGTGCGTAACTCTGCTTCGAAGCAAGTGGGCTGCAAATTGAAAGGGTACGCTGGCGAGTCCTTCTACATGTTCCCACGTAAGGAAGGTGGTGCCATCATTGGTGGTACGTTCCTGCCTAACGACTGGTCGTCGCAGCCGGACCCACAGCTCACCAAGCGTATTGTCGAGAGAGCTAAGCTCTACGTGCCAGAGATGGTTGACCCTACAAAGGGGAACCCAACCGAGATCGAGGTGTTCAGAGAGAACGTGGGACACAGACCTGCTAGAAAAGGCGGTGTGCGTGTCGAGAGGGAAGGCACGCTGATCCACAACTATGGCATCGCTGGCTCTGGCTACCAGGCCTCGTGGGGGCTTGCCAGAGAGGTGTTGAAGCTTCTTGATGGTAAGGAGAGTAAGCTTTGATACCTGGCAATACTATTACCACCCATTAAACCTGCCCAATATATACTCTCATATACTCTCATATACTCACCTCATAGGCAAATAGAGTAAGTCTCGTCCAAGAGTGTGGCTTCTCACTGTGAAGCCAAGGTATCTTGGACATGCTGCAGGTCGCTAAAAGATACAACCAGGTTGCCCCATATAAAAAACACGGTGATCCCCACCTTATCTCCATTCCCACTAAAAACCCCTCTGCAGCATCCATTTCCGCTACAAATGATGCTCTCAACACCCTGGCAGGTGCCATCACGGATGCCCCACCACACGACCGTGGCCCTGGGCGCCGTCAGCTTCCCCGAGAGTGCGCCACAGGCCTCGCTGCTGATAAGCAACGGCGAGCCCAGGCTGTCGTACTTCAAGCCCAGGAGGCCCATCAGGAACAACAACGTATCGCTGACGGTCGAAGGGAACGAGTCCTTCTACACCAAGCAGGACACCATCAGCGGCCTCGTTTCTCTCAAGCTGAAGAGGGACGACAGGATAAAGTGCATCAAAGTCGAGCTTCAAGGCTGGTGCTCGACAGCAGGGCACGCTCTGAATCAAGGAGCACCGTTGGCAGACGACTGGGTCGCTTTCAAGGAAAGACACTGTCTCGTGTCGAAGGAGGCCATTCTCTTCCCGCCAGTCAACGTGCAGAACGTCAAGATGTCGAACACGACGTTCAAGATCCCCAAGGGGGACTACGACTACACTTTTGCGTTTGATCTTCCAGAGTTCGCCCAATGCGGGGGTGATCTGCACTCGAGTCGGCAGGGAGAGCACATCAAGCATCCGTTGCCCTTGACATACCACGTCAGCTACATCACCACAACACTCGAGATCGAGTACCATCTGCGCGTCACCGTTCTGCGTGCTGGATTCATGGCCAAGGACTGGATCGCCCAGGAACCCATTTGCTACCTCCCACTTGGCCCGTCCAGATCGCAGGCACACAAGATCAGGCGAGAGAAGAGCACTTTTGTCACCGATAAGATCACATTGAGGATCCCAGTGGGTGACCCGCTCTCGTTGGACTCCAATCGGCCACAACCATACGAGGATGGGAGTTGGAAGGAGGTTGACTTCTACTTTGGTTGCATCTCCGCTACAAAACTCGTCCCGGGCCAATCACCGGGGATGAGGCTCTTCCTCCTTTCCAACAAGCAGGATCTCCTTGCCAAAATTACCTTCCAGAGCATTCAACTTGGACTAAGGACTTTTTTCAATCTGCGTGCGAAAGCTCTGGGCCCTGGAGGTTTCAGACACATCCACAACGATGTCACTTTCTATGCACTACCTACACAGCACACACTCGATCTCAGAGATCTCGGCCGTATCAACGAAGATGATCTGCCATTTATCGGCGAAGAGGGACACCTCCAGTATGGAATGGAGTTGACGTCAATTCTGAAGAAAACAGCAGAGATGGTTAACGTGGAACCAACTTTCGAAACATGCGCATGCAATGTCTCACACAAGCTCAGGATCCAGACGACGTGCAAATGTCTTAATGATAAGGGATTTAGGTCCACGAAAAGAATCGTCTCGGTGTTGCATCAGGAAATACAGGTCACTACGCGTACAATGTCCGATGGTTGGGATGATGAAGACATTGAACCGTTGCCTGTATACACGCCAGATCGGGAGGAGCAGAGTAATGTATAGTTTGCCGATAATGAATAACGAATAATGAATGTTGATTAGACCACGACATCTAACATTATGCAGTGCCCGGGACGTATGAGTAACTGAGAGTTTGACCGGCAGCTACATTCTAGTAAAGAGGATGGTGTGTTCATTCATATCACTAAAAACCAGCCTTGGAATAGAAGTGTCACATGTATACAAGTTCATTATTTGGAATCACTCTTAAGTGCTGGACAAAAATCCTCTCCAAACAAGGTTGTTGAAGTATCTTTCCCAAGAAAATAGCATATAAGCCCCTTCATCACAAGATAAAGCGGTGTCATGTCCCCCGTGGCCAGCATCACAATAAACAAGAGTACGGCCAGAATAGCAACAAGTATCCAATAATACCGAAGAGATGTTCGAGGTATCGTGTCATCATTTGAATCCGTTGGTAAGAGCGGTTGTCTTTCTAAATCATCCGGCAGAGTTGGTGATCTTGACCTATTTCTCAATATATCATATACTCTCTTCAATGCTGACCAGACAGAGATTGCAACCGCTGCGGTGTCTTCTCTCACATTGACATTATATCCCTGGGGAAGCTGTGCAAATGACGTGAAATTCTCTTGATCGTGTCCTAGTTGTGCTGGGATAACTGTACCCGATGTATCTGTGCTGTTGATCTGCCTCACGGGGCATTCCTCCAAAGCAGTACGGAACGACTGAATAGAGTACTCTGGGTCCTGTTTACCCAAAAACGAGTAGTTGTTAAACAAAGACGTCGAGAACGCATGGTTCTGGGTGCTTGTCGTGGTGCTGATTGCACTGAGTTGTTCTTCTATGGATGAAAGATCATCACAGTTTGTGGGCGACCATTGCACATCGGCGGCTGTGGTTGGTCGGGACGTGGAGGAGATGATATCAATGTTCTTCCTAACAAACTGTGTCGACATTACTGGACTTAGTTCTCCCTTCTAGACTACAAAAATGTCATATGACTGAGACCGATTGTGTAAGAATTTTGAGATATCATGCATTGATCAGCTGCCACAAAACCGAAGATAACGCTTTCTGAGACATTTCCCCGACAGGATTAAAAGACATCGACGCAGATACTAATCAAAATAATCTAAATATGACCATATTCCTTTGTAGAAGGGTATTTATACAATAGTATAGCCACCATCTACTCTAATATCAGAACCTGTTGCAAAAGTGGAGGCATCAGATGCCAAAAACAAGTAGGCGCCAACGAGTTCCTGTGGTAGACCCTCTCTCCCCATAGGTGTGAGTGCCCACCACCGCTTCTTCAACTCATCATCGGCATGATCAGTGAGTTCGGTAGCAATGTAACCTGGACTAACTGTATTGACTCTTGCGAACCCGGCCCATTCAACTGCAAGAGACTTTGCAAGGTGTAGTACTGCTGCTTTCGCAGCATTGTAACCGGACTGCATCTGTGGGGCATTGACAATGTGAGCAGACATAGACGCAGTCATGATATAGCTTCCCTTGCCCTTTTCTTTGAACACTTTGCCGATTGCACGCGAGGTGTAATAGATTGAATTGAGGTCAACATCAATGACATTGTTCCACAACTTATCATCTGGCTGATCCAAGATGCTCCCACCAGTCCACGCAACACCAGCATTAGACACGAAAATGTCGATTGTTCCAAAATCATTGACGATTTCATCGATTGCATGTTTGATAGATTCAAAATCAGTCAGGGACACTTTGTAAGCCTTGCATCTGACGCCGTAGAGCTCTGCAATTTCTCTCGCTGTGTCGTCTGCCGGGAGCGAATTGTACCAGATGGCAACATCTGCACCTGCTTGAGCGTATGCCTTGGCAATGGCAAGACCAATTCCACGAGATGAACCCGTGATGGATGCGACTTTGCCCTTGAGCGAAAAAAGATCAAGCACGTTATCAGCAAGCTTTGGGTAAGGCTGTGGAGTAGGAAGTCCTGTAGCGATGGTTTGCGACAACATTTTGGTAGTTCAATGGGGGTATATGTAATGCGGAGTCAATTGGACAGATAGCAAGTCGTTAACATACCGACAAGATAATGTATCATGAGCCCGAAAAAAGCGAGCGGGGGCATGCTTGCCTTTTTATGTAAAAGGGCTATGATGTAACACCCAGAAGGAGCGCTTACCAACGCTGTGGCGCCTACCGTGGCGATGCCCATCTCTCAAGAAGCCCTATGACGTCGATGGTGGATCTTTTGTGTATATCTGGACAGCCTGCGGAAGACGGGCGGGTGACAATCATCCGGTTTACGAATCAATAAAGAGACAAAGGGGAAGTGGGGATTAACATTCCAATTTAGGCCCTGTATCGTCCAGCGGAGAGAACAAAGACAGAAAAACCTGTGTGAGAAGTCTCGGATTGGTAATCACTTACGTAAGACAGATTGGTTTGGGCACATGTAAATTTTTCTGCTCATCGCGCAAAGATGCTAGTATCAATAGACATATATCTAGAACTTATCAGGCCGTAAGGAACAGGTTGTTTTTTAAAGGAGAAAGATCTGGAGATATATCTCTATCCAAGATGGCGAGAATCTCTACGAGAAACACGATTGCTACCGAGAGCTTACACAAGAAGTTCGATGACAGCTCTGACTACGTCTCAGCACAAGAGCCCGAGATCACAGCGGAGGTATCATCTGAAGAGGACAGCGACTCCGAAGACGATGCTCCAGAAGAAGAGAGCATCGGAGCCGGTCAGGCTGATCTCCAACGAAGAGTGCAAGAGCAGGAGCAATTGGAGAGGCAGCGCAAGGAGGAACTTAAAGAGAAGAGAAGGGCACAACAAGCGAAATTTACTGAACAGGCTTTGCTGAAGAAGAAGAAACAGGAGGAATTGGAGAAAATACATATACTTGAGTTGAAAAAGGCGGAGGAAATACAGAGGATGAAAGAGGCCAAACAAAGAGCCAAACAAGAAGAAGAGGAGATGCTGATGCGTGAATTCGAGAAGCAGAAAGAGAGAGATGAAAAGACACGGAGATTGAAACAGAAGAGAATCAGAGAATTTGGTACTAGAGATGTTGACGGTATAAAAGTTAAGGTGCTGCCAAAGGGAAACAGAGCACCGAAGATCATGAAGAAAGACTCAATACTGAATAAGAGAAAGAAGAAATTGAACAAGAGAGTTTAACTGCATTGCTCGACACCTCCTTCTTTTGTTTCTTCTCTCCTCTGAGTAATGACTTTGTCAGCCAGATGAGAAACGAACGACCAAATCCATCAAGAAGAGGAGAGCTTGTTGCTGCTTCGTATCTCAGTTTCCGCTTCGTTTCGAGTATTCGTCCCGAGGATCACCCCTCCCACCTCCACTCTTCAAAGAGTGCACAACCCGCCATCAACACTTGGCTGCTGGCCCACTGACATAACTACGCATGAATCTTAAAAAAACACGTACAGATTTATCTATCAGATTGTCAGTGTAGGCATTGAGTCAGGGAGTATGCGTTTCGTGCTCGTAGCAAATATGGATCAGCGATCTTGACAACCGTTACAGCCTACATGTGACAAGGATGGGAAGTGCATATGCTGGGAGAACAATGCTTCTCTCATACAGCTATACACAAGTAACGGTAGTGTGTGTGTGTGTGCTGGTGCACACCTTCTAAAACTTAAACTCTATGTGAACCAGACTCCAGAGCCCAAATATAGCGAGGCGTTGTTGAAGCACCACTGTTTGTGAAGCACGTTTGGGGCTATGTTTTTTTTCTATCAGACTACGCTCGTGAAGCAAACTAGAGACCCCGAATTGGCGACCTCTCGTACAGCTTCTCTTTCTGTATCGTGAGCTGTCATGTCACAGGAATCACTCCCCAGCAAGTATCTCGTGGAGAAAAAAAAATCACTCTTCTGAATATGCCTAGATTCTAGAACCTAAGAGAGACCCCGGTTTCCACCTCTTCGTAAAGGAATCCAATGCTTCGTCGTTTGGGTGATTGCTTATGTTTGTTATCCCTCTCTTAACGCGGCTGCAATCACGTACTTGGTCAGATGGTCAGATGTACATGGCAGATCAACTTCTAAGACACTCAAGAGACCTGTCTTCTTGATCCTGATACAAGGTTTTATGCCGCCCAAGTTTCGACAAACACAGACTGTCTGTGAGACAACTTCCACTGTACTAAAGGTTCTTCTGTTGTTCACGTGCGAGCTGTCTGACTAGCCGCGCCCGTTACTTGCAATTCATCTGTAGATCTAGTGCTAAATCCTACTCGATCTCTATTCTTCTCCGCAGAGCGTCAAAAAGAAGCTCCTGCTAATCCATGATCTATGCGACTGCACAAGCTGTTTCACAAATAGCCGGAGACAGCACATGAAAAGCTTCAAGCTGGATTCATGTTCACTCATGCAATGTAGTAGTGTTTCTTTTTCTTTTTTTTTTTCCTTAATGAGCTACTCCTTCAAGACAGACAGCTGCAATCTCTGATGAGATCAAACTTATGCAATCAGATATACCTTGTCCCCTGTGTCATTTGTAATCTGTTGGATATTTTATGAATCCTACTTGCCGAGCGGTGAATCCTGATCGTGATCTGATCTGCAATAAGCCGCAAGGGTATCTGACGTAATTGCTTTTCAGAAGCAACCTGCAAGATTTACGTTACAGCGTTACAGCAGTCGACAGCGCAGAAGATATTCAATAGGGAATTGGGAGCCGGGATGTCCTCGGGAATCCTAAAGGCGATAATTGACATTCAGTGCCTTGATTTAATTATATACTTCTCGAGTATGATGCTTGGTTTTGTTCTGTTTACCTAATTGCTGTGTGTTTCTCTTTTTAGATCAAATATGCCAGTGAAACAGAACAAAATATCCCCCATAAGAGATCCAGGGTAGGACAACTACACACATACACGCTTCAGACTATTTTTTTGTGTGTCTGTGTGTAATTTTTTTTTCTGTTGTTCTCGCATTTGACCTTTGTCTTTGGGGCATGGCATTGCAGTACAGGACAGAGGAAGCAGCTTGTACACCGGTTGCGCTGTGGCATTGTTAAACAAAGAAAATTGTCTTGAGTCCTGTTACCTGTACATAGACAATCGTAGTAGACGGGGTTTGCTAATGTGCCAGCAAGCGCAAAGAGCGTAGGCTCAACCTACGATGTGGAATGACGGTGGTTTACGTAGCGCTGTGCGCTCCTGTTTAGTACAGCGTATCGGCGTACAAACCGACACCCTACCGATATCTTTGTGAGAGGGCGGAGAGTCAGCTGAGATGAAGTGGTTCGACCTCGGCTATCTAATATGTTGGAGTATAATACTTGCCAAAAATAACGGAGGGGGGCCAGTCCAGCATCGTGAGTGGAGCGCAGTGGCACCCAGGGGTGTGTGGGCTGTTTCGATGACAGCAATTCTCAGCTGTTGTACAACACTCCTGACATGATCACAGTGCAGATGGGCCCCCTTCTGAGACGCGCACTAGATGATAATGCGGTCTTTGGAGCGAACAGTGGTACTGTAATCCCTTTACATGCATGGAAATTTCGCCATAAGGCAATCGGCGATCGCACAGTGTATCCAAAGCTTTGGGGACTTGGACCCTGATCGATGGGGACTAACTGCCAGCCCGATGTCCAGCCGTCCAGCCTCTGTGATTCTTCTATTTTTTATCTTCGTATTCTCGGGAGTCGGCACCACCAGCCAGGGAAGTAGGCTGTAGGCTGTAGCTGGCTTTCGTGGAGCCACGACTATAGGACGAACAATACGATATGTCGCGGGTTCCAGCAGGAGGCGACAGAAAGCCTGGCTGAGGAGTTCCGACCGTGGAGCCGCGGCTCCCACCGAAAGAAGGAGGCGCAGGCATACTTGAGGGGATCTAGGAGATAGACAGAGATGGAAGGTCACGTGGGCCATACCGCCATACCTCGAGTGTTAATGTCTGGAGACTTCAAGGCTATTTAGAACAACCCTGAAGTCATGCAGGAAACAAGGGTTTCTTTACAAATGACCCATTAGAAAACACGGTTTTCGTAGTCGAGTCGTTGTTTTTGTTTTTAAATTGTCCTAAAAGTGAGAATCATCTGTAGTGGAGAGTGGAGACCTACCAAAAAAAGGTCCAACTTTCTTTAGAAGTTTAGCACTTTAGAATTGAAACTATTTCTGAAAATACAGGAATATATGATTAATGCTCCGAAGGTGTTGTCACTAGTGGTGTGGTAATTAATAATAGCGCATCCGTGCAATCATCCGGACATACGAGGTTAGAGTTGATCCTCTTGTGATTACCTTCTAGGATTATTGATTCAGTTGCGCAAATAGAGTGAAATGCATGTGCTATTGCATCCGAGACAAGTCCATACAGTGTATGGAATATCTAGCTCGAAGACACATTGAGTGCCATATGATTTTCTGTGAACTTGAACGATGTCACTACTAAGTGATCTCTTCATCAAGGAGATGGCTTATTCCGGATTGGCCTTCTTCCTGAACAAGCAATTAAAACACTGGAAAACAAGTCATACAATTGCTGAAATCTGATTACGCCCACTACAATAACATTGAGCAGGAATTCTATAATTGTACACCCGGAATAAAGCGCTCGAACACGGCGTGCTCTCTTGCATGCGTGTATTGTCACTAGGGCATTAAGGACGAGCCCCCAGCAGCAGCGACTTGTCTGACAATACAGAATCGATGCAGACAACCAACCAGACACACAATGGAAATGAGATAAAGGTAAGTTCCTGGAGAGCGTTCTACTAGTAGACATCATTGTGGGTGGTCTCGTTCTGCATCTGGTACTTGGCGCATAATGGACTAGTTTTCCGATTCCCTAAATAAAGCCCATACCACTTGCTGCATTGGCTGGGAGCTGGTTACCCTAGGGGGGCTATCTGGATTCTGCAGGCCAGGGCCCAGCACCTGTTGTTTGATGATGCAACAGACCATGGTTTCAAACTGCAGCTCATATACCGGGACAAACTGTTGGCCCTGTCTTGCGACTCTTGCTCCTGTCTTTTCTAACAATTAAGGCTACCAGATACGTTCGGACAAACGTGGCCAGCTGGACGAGGGTGGCATGGTTCTCCAAAGTGTAGCCTGATTCTTCATCTAGCAACTCCTTTTTAGCCACGGTGCACCGTGTGCACACTGCGGAGGCAATCACCGATGCTCGTCCGCCAAAGTCGACCGTCCACCACCTCACGCGGCACAACACGACGCGAAGGGAATACGCATGTCTGATATCACAGGGCGAGCGTGCTTGGGAGGCGCAAGGAATATGTGTCAACACCTGTAGCATGTCAAAGCTCAATGAGTAATTTAACACATCCTGCTGCTGCCGTCACGGTGACTCCCGATTTTCTCTATTGGTGGTTGATCATCTGCCGCCACAACTCGATCGTACGTGTTACGCAGAGACGCAAACACATCCATACACCACACACAGTGCACACGCACTTTCCCTCTCTGAGTGGACTTCGCGAAAACGGAAGCTTCGACTGGCCACACAGAAAAAGGCCAAAGCGGACGTTGTCATCAAGGCCGGAGCATAGCTAGCAGAGACAGCGCAAAGGCAACCACAGCGAGTCAAGAACCCACACAGTCACCATGCAGGAATTCCCAGAACCACTCTCTCACGAGGAGATGAAGTTGCACAAGATCCCGCTTGAGTACCGTGATCGTTGCGCACGTCTACTTGTCCCTCTTAAGAAGTGCCGCAAAGAGAACGTATACATGCCATGGAGCTGCTCCGAAGAGAGACACAGCTACGAGAAGTGCCAGTACTTGGATTTCAAGAGAAGAGTCAAAGAGCTCGAGGAGCTGAAGGCCGCTAAACAGTCGTGATTGCAATGTTAGCTGTGGCTATCTCACATCTTCATCTATCGTCTGAAGGACTATCCTTCTCACTGCCATGTTTATCATTGTCCTGAACGCCATAATGGCCTATTATTTATTTGGACTGGAAGTCCTCCTATTTATTGCTTTACCAACAGTTATTTATTCGCACATGAACATATCCTACACTCGTATCGAAAACTGGTAGTTAATGCATAGTGTACCACACACAAGGATCAATAAATCTTTGTTCACAAAGATCTTAATAATTCTTACAATTTATGGGTTTAGTTCGTAATCTTATCTTCTTTACATGGTTGAGTGTTTATAATCCATAACTTCGTTTCAATAAGTACTGTATAGAAAAATACTGATCCGAGGATCATGTCATCTAGCAACGCTCCATCTGTGGAACTGGGTACATTGGTGGGGAATAGACATTCATTGGTACTGGCTGTGGCAGCATGTGCATGTGTGCTGGTCCTGAGAAGGATAGTGTCTGTTGTGGTACGTGGTATTGAGATCCATGTGTAACAACCATGTGTGGAGATGTCGATGGCATAAGTGGAACGCCGTGACCGGGAGCTGGTAACATTGGTAAGTGTTGTTGTGGAATGTGTGGTTGAACTTGCTGAGGAGCCCGTACAGGTTGCGCATTGTGATTTCTCTTGTAGTGGTGTCTTCGTTTTGACGTTGTATTCATGATGGCATATGCAGCCGCTTCTGGGCCTTCACGTTTCAGAACTTTTGCGTGGAAAAGACCACATGCATTACACAAAGTGCGTGCCCCATTTGGGCCTTTGCGCCATTCCGGTGTCTCGGTGATCCCACATCTCTGACATGATTGTGCCACCTGTATCTTCATTCTATCAAGAGTGTTTCTGTGCGTTTGTGCAGAACTTGTTGGAATAAAATTCTGTTGAGCAGCTGCATCAAAGTGATGCGATGACATCGTGGTGTAACTGTTGTAATAACCAGGTGAATACACCGAATAGTTCTGGTGGCTCTGCAACTGCGGAATGTGATGTTGCACGGGATAACCTGCCTCTTGATATACAGTCCGCAGAGGGTACGGCCCTGATGGCACTCCTGTAGTTCGTGTTGACATTGTGGTATTCGGTGAATTGGATGGTGAAATTCCAGCTGGGTGATTCGCTGGCAGGTTATTTGGAGATGTCTCGTCCGCCCTTACACTCTGTGGGGATGTAGGTGTGCGAGAAGGAAGGGGCGTCTCTGTGGCAAAAATGTCAGCGGCAGCTTTCAACGTGGAGAGAGGGTCCTGGGAACGAGAAGGATCAATGAGAGGGGCAGACAGAGGTGGAGACAGGGTCTTTAAAGTCGTGATACAAGGTAGCTTGTCTGTAAGTTGGGCAGGCCCCGAAGGGTGGTGACGCAGCGGCTGCAAGGAGGTGATCGAGGAGATCGAGGGAAGTCTAACCTTCTCCGTTGAGGCGGCTTTCATAGCTGAAGACATATTCACTTGAGGCAAGAGAGGATCTTAATGTAACTTGGTTTGCGGTAGCCAAACATTGTGAATTGGTTAGTAGAGAAAGATCCAGCCTTTTATATCAGCAGCAACTTGTTCCTGAATCCTGAAACCCCAACTCCAGAACGTCTCATCTGCACAGATGCAGAGGCAGCGTGTGCAGAACATATCTCGCAGCGCCTATCTTGCGTAGACATATGTGCAGGCTTTGATTCTATGCATACCTGCGCGCTTGCATACATGAGGTTGCACCCATGTGCAAGCCTGTTGTAGCTTCATGTTTCGCTTACCCTAGCGCCAAAAACTCTAATCTTTGCCATCGCCGCGTATGAGAGAGGGTTTTTAGGCACGACTGGATGCTAATGGGCTGTGGCCATACGATGATAACAAATGCAACCTTCTTGTCTGCTGTAGTGCCGTCTCTGGGATCACCTTTTTTTTTCTAATCATAGAACCACCACGTCAGAGATGTCAGATGGTTATATGGTAACGAACGTCGTCAGTGTCTTGAGATGTTTATAGTACTTCTTTGAACCGATCTTGAGATTACCTAAGTATTAGAAGAGATGGTACGATGTTACAAAGTAGCAATTCGAGGCTATCCCCCCACACTACGCGATCTGCTCCACATACAACAACTCTACGGCACACTGCAACGAACGAGCAGGTGCAACTGCTAGAGTATTGGAGGCGTGGCAGAGCGACTGGAGAACTCGGACCACGACATGATATTCCGAAACAGTAGGAATTAAGGTGCCTTTGACGAGAGGAGACATTCGCCGGTGACTCGTGAGACTTGTATTCGCTAGGTCACACCTGATCCGAGTGGTTTGTAGTTTGGACATCTTGGCATCGTAGTTGATAGCAATTTTGCTTATTACCGAGCATTGCCTTATTGAGAATCTCTATCCTGAGTTGTCACAAATGGTTTTACAATTTACAAAGTCTTTGAGAGTTTGTTTACACCAATGACTCTCAGTTCCACTGTTCCACTTAGCACTATAGAACCATCTCTTACTCAGCAATTAGCAGAAACAGGAAACAGGTGTAGTGAGAATCATTGTGTCAGTTATTAATGGCCACTATAACCTGTATGATCTTATTGTAGCTAACTTTAAACATACCGTGCAAGGGTTGGAGTGTCTGAACTTGACAAACAGGCTGGCTTCTGGGGTTAACTTCATCTGAGCATCAGTGCACTGTGCGACCGCGATCATTGGTTTAGAGCTTGTCTTCGGCGTTACCACAGCAACTGCTCGATATGTGCTCGAACCATGTTTATATAGTACTACTGTAACGTAACATCAGCGATCTCAACGGCGTAGACACACTAAACCTGACCTAGTTGTCTGAACACTGACAATCCTAAGATCCTTTCCCACCTGGTGGATCCAGAGGTTTAGTAGTGAAGCTTCCGCAGTGATGTGCAGAGCCTGGCTTGAACGCGCGGGAGGAACAAAGCCCCGGAAAAGGTTGATGATCGATCGGTTGATCGCTCATCATTCATGTAGCCAAAGGCCAAGGATTGCTGTCAAAACAGCTAGAGCCTAGGCCACTAGGCCCCCACCTTACACCAAACGGCCCATAGATATCACGTGCAGCTTCGTATGTGGAAACTAAATCACTGTGAACCAGATCTTCTATGATTGTGGGATTTTCCTTGTCACCCGCCTCTACTCGGGCATCGGATGATCGTTGAGACGGCGTTGTCTAATACTAGGGCCAGTTTTATACAAGGCGGTCTTCCTGGATTGAAATGGAAGTGGCTCAAAGCTCAAACGGGCGAATGCCCCGTAAATTGCAAGGTTCTCGAATGTTCAAATAGAAGAATGGAGGATTAACTGCCAGCTGTCAATAACCTTTTGGCGTTCAGGAACAGCTTTTCTGAGATAACTCAACAAGCTTAAAGCTCTATCACCTGGATTGCAGAAGCAGAACACGGGTAGCCGGTAGAGTCACCTGCCATAGAAAGTCTCGTCCTTGCCATCAAAGCATTGACTATTGTGTTCGTGTCTCTTAAAGACTACATCCGGTAAATAACATGCCATTCTTTGCTGTCAGTGATCGCGCGAACTATTTTAAATGCGCAAGAAGATTTGCCGTGAATCCTTATCAACGAGGTCTGGATCGCTGATACACACACAACATTGCAGTTAATTACGTCCCAGAACGCAGAGTAAATCACCAATAGTTTCATGATTCTTAGTCATCGGTTACATCGAGAGCGGAGAAGATGGGATAAACAAGCATTGAAATCGTGTAGGAAGAGCAGGATCCATACTACTGCATATATATGGGCTTTCTTGTTTTAAAAGAGATTGCCACACGTAAAATTTGGTGTTGTAAGGGAATAACCGTTCTTCCAATCAAGATATTCCAATGCTCTTGGGGAGTGTATGACATGTGTGGCTCATTCTAGTAGATGTTCTGAGAGTCATAGTCTTATTAATGACAGACTCACCCAAATAAATCAAATTAGAAGAGAAGGAATGCCATATCAATGCATGGATTTTGATGTACCAAAGCCCACGCCCTTTGGGAACTCTCTTAGCGTTTACTACTGGACTTGGAGGAAGGCTAATTACAGCGGCCACAATCTAATGCTTAATAGCGTTATATGTTAGAGCCAATCGTGGATGGTTGTTTGAACAATAAAAGCATGACCATATTCACTGGCAAAACAAAGGATGCTAGATGAGAAATGTGGTAATTCTTTCTTTTTAGTAAATCGGTCCGAGAGAAGGGACAACGTTGGCGAACAAACACCCTAATGTCTTTCATGCGAAAGTGAGAAAGACTTTGCTCTTGAAGATAAACTCTATTCAACTGTACTGTTGAAGACCAATATCATTAGGTGGTAGTGAAGGGCATCTGTACATCTGTACTCTGCAACCACAAAGTATAGACCAGAACTGAAATCTGCCAGCAGTCGGGCGTGGAATATGTGTGATGTACTATCCGGGACCAAGTATTGACCCGCCAGACCAAACTCTTGCAGTGAAGCCGTGGACCTATCAGCAATTTTTCCTGCAGTTGGATTGTGAAAAACAACCATACCGTACTAGCCAAGTGATGTCTTCTTAGGCAACACCATGAATGTTTATGTTCGTATGCTCAAAGCTGCTTATTGGTTTGATAATGAGTCAAGAAGTACGCGGGTATCCAGGATCCTTGTCACCATGCAGCGATCAGACAATCTAAGTATATGAGATGTAAATAGCTAAATCAAAAGTATATGAGCCGTACTTTAGGCGTGAGAGCTTCCTCGACTATGTCCCGCCCGATCGATATCTGTGATCCCTGTCTCTTTAGGCAACGAAGTACCGGAAGCCGACTTTTTACGTGCGCAGATTACCGAGCTCGCATAGATTCGTTTGCATAGGTTGATCTCTGTGATCATAGCTCCTCATAATATTGGGAATATGTTCACCTGTGTCATACCCGCCACAAGGTGATCGCCATCTCGTAAGTCGGAAAAAAAATGTGCAGTCAGATCTCGCCATAAGATCTGACAGAACGCCGTTTGACGGCACAATTATTGCTGGAGAATGGCCGCCGTCAAGGACCATATACATGCGCGTGTTGCAACACCGGTCGCCGAACAAGCTTTAAGCACCCACCTTATGCTCGAGAAGAATCTGGAACACGTGAAATTCTAGTTTCAACCTTCAGCCTTAGCATGGCATATGCAGCAGGTACTCTTCAAGTCCCTTCCGGCGGCCCGCCAAGCATTGTTTCAGATAATTAAGGTTTTAACTTTTGCAGCGTTCTGTGATAATTGTGTCCTCAAAGGGTCAGGGGTTCACGGTTTGATGGTCAAGACTGAAGAGGGTCACAAGGATTCCAGACTTCAAGCTGACTCCTTCTCTTCCAACTTTTGGTTCTAACAATAGGACCTCAGACAGTGCGGAGAATGCGCATCCTGTCAGATTTTGCGTTTAGGATCCTGGTAGAGCAGGACGTCAGACGAAACTCAAGCACAGGCCAGGGTCTCTTATTAGCGCCCGCATGATTTAAATCTAAGCTTTCTGAACACTATTGCTACCAGATCGTCCTTGTTAGTAATGTGGCGACGCAGTAGTTCACCCAGGCTCTTCACGTAAAAACCTCTGGAAGTATATCTAGATGCATGTAGTCATTTTGTCACATCTGGCTTCCACTGACAGAAATCATCTGCGATGAAACACGCATGTGGGTCTGTGTTTTGTGAGACCAAGTGTCGTCTGAACATCATGCTGAAAATGTGATAGGTTCTATTGCGCAAGAAAGTAGTCCGCTACATCATACATGCAACATTTATTCATCCAACTACGATCATCTGTCAATATTGAATTGGTGTAAGCGACAGGCATTGGGTTCATCGGGTAGATCGGACTGCTCTGGGAGTGAGAAAGAGAGCAGTCTCTCTCTCTCTGTTCATGGAAAAAGAGTAGAGCACTGTGTCTCAGATAAACAATGTATACAGAATAAACCTATATAGATTGATTTCTTTATTATACTTGTGCCTTCCTGATTTTCTCTTTCGTTGGTACCGACCATCCTGCAATAATTTGCGGCAAGTTACTCGAGTCATGCGTTGTGAATACTGCCATATCATGTAGTCTTCTAGCCCAATTGTTCTGAAGTTATTAGCATGAAATTGCAGGTTGTAAACTTTTTGTCCCCAACACTCTCGAGCTAATTAGCACTGCTCCACTGGAATCTGCTGGAGACAATGGACATGAAAACCAGTAGTTGTATAACAGCCCTTGAACCGACACTGAGGCGCAGAAAGGGATGTCTGGCCAGCTATCTGCATTTGTCTGATCCAGAACATTGAGCATTCACGCATCCTCTCTCTTTCTCTTTTGATAGACTGTCTGCACGTCGACTATCAGTAGTTTTGAGTCCTGTACGTGCTGACTTGTGAGCGTCGAAGGGCCATGGATCGGGTACCTGCATGGGGAAGTAACCTCATGAGGATGGGTTTAAACTTCTTGATACCCAGGCCGGGGCTTCCAATAATGGGTGATCATATCATTTCGGTCTGAAATCATGTAGGCAAATAACTCAAGTTCTACTAAATTGGTATATTTCGAGCCCGAGACACTTCATCATTTTCTTGGTATTGCGGCCTATTGCCGGCTGGAACTTTGGAAGATAAAAAAGAAAAGTCGTTGGGTGTTCCACGCATAAGGCTCAACGCTGATAACCGTCCATGCAGATTTGTCGTACCACATCAGCAGGTAGATCACGAAAGATATGTCTGAAAGCCGAAGGTATTAGATCTAGCGTGGTATTGGGATATGCTATAGCTTATTCATCAATAAATGTAAGAACATCCAGAGAAGATCGAATGATGGTGGAATATTTCCGACATCAGGCTGTCCGTTGCAAGATATGTATTGGACGGAGACTCGAGAGAGCACTTTTCCATAATGAACTGCAGTTGAAACCATGGTGACATGGTCTGTTACATCATCAAACAACCGCTACTGACATGCAGGCAGCAGGAGGCTTCCAGATCAATTAGCCCGAACCAACAAGTGGTTTGGGCCTTACCAAACTAGGGCATTGTGTGCCAAAGGCCAAGCATCAAACTTAGACTGAGACCCAGACCACTGTCCACAAGCTGCTTCTAGACATAACCTAGTGTTTGAACAGCAGCATATGTTTCAACAAACCTAGAACTGATAGAACATAGGCATTAATTATTCATCGGTGACTGTTTCTGCAGATACCCTAATAGACATGTGTCATTGGATCATGATTCATTGGATGGAGAATTCAGATGATTCAGAGTTTGAATATGCATTGACTTGGTCACGAAGTGAACATACTTGGTCGCAGACATTGCCATATGTACTTACAGATCCACTGTCTACTGCAAACAAAGCTTATCATTAGATACATCTGAATATTAAAACAAGAATATCTGCATCACAGTAGTGGGGTTTCTTGAACCCATCTAACCCTTGTAGAGAGGATGTAACGACGTCCTATTTAAGCACTTGGAGCTTGACGGTAATAAACACTAAGACGCTTTTAGAGTTCTATTGTTTTCCTTATTCACATATATTCAAGACATGTTATCAACTGTATCTGGAGGGTTGCATTGACAGTTGTGGAGCACTTCTTATGAGCTCATCTTAGGTTGGAAGTGAAAGGACATCATATCATTATGTCCAAGTATCTGTATGATAGGTGGAGATTTATTATAGGTTGTTGCAGTGTGCCAGTGTTGCACGATTCGGCAATGCGGCATGATGGCATCCCTTCTGACAATAGGGCACCGCCAAGTGCGAGTTAAATCTTGCTGCTCTAAAAAAGAAGGCACTACGTACATATAAGTACTGTACATTTGGTTGAGAAGTAGAACTTGAGTGGATATTCCGAAGTGAGCAGTGAAGGAGACTAAAACAGATTCAATGCAGCCTCTCAGTCACGAGGAGAAACTGCAGGGAAATTTGATACTTGATACTACAGACTACAGACTACAGAGTACAGAAGAACAGACGGCAAGAGTTTCCGGAAACGGAATCTACTGGATACCATCCTTTGCTGGTTGTACGTGTACCTTCACTTTATGACAATTTCCTGCCATTTCTCACGTCGATTTGTTACGTGGTTAAAACGGGTATCAACAAGGAGACAGAGTGCATGACTTTCAATGAGGTTACGCATTAGCGAGCGCCCGCGCGAGACGTGATTTTGTTGGGTAGTGCATCCTAAGGGGAATCTACCATAGCATGAGCCAAACACTAGATGAACTAGTGTGCATACCCTTTGTGATATCCTAAAGTGCTAGCAACAGCTATCCGTATGAGACATATGCGGTAAGTTGTGGAGCGTGGGAGCAACAGAAGCAACAAGTAGAAACAAAGCACCATGACACTATAAACCTCTAATAAGCTCCTTTGGGACTGGCAACTGCACAGAAGCTTGTGATGCGGGCCACAGAATGCAGCAAAAAGCCGGCATCGTTTACCGCGCCCTCCACCAGAGTGCTATCTGCTGTTGAAGAGCGATGTGCATCAAGTGAGGTTAACTGGGCCACCCCAAGTGCACCTCATTCTGACACGGGGCCCTTCAGATACATATGAACATACTCCGAAGGTGTCGCTGAAATCACATAGGTATGAGGGATCAGTCAGCCGATGGTTGCTTTAAGGTTTTATTCTGCTCTGCTTTCTGTTTTCCCTCTTGTTTATACGCCCATTACGTTCTGCTTTTAGCTCCTAGTGCATGGGTGTATAGGTACGAAGTTTTCTTTTGGGCGTGCAGATTTCGCAAGTTATAAGCACATCGTCTAATAACCGGAACAAAAGTAAAAGTCCCGACTACCTGAGTCCTGACGTGCAGTAGAATACGCTACTACTCGATCACAAATCTATCTGATCCGAGATACGTCTGAAACTTGATGCAAACTCTAGACTATAGAGTGTTGGTTGAGGGGAACATGGGAACTTGAGTCTCAATCAATAAGCTTCGATCTCGGTCTGGCAACAACTAAGGCGCCACCTTTCAAATTGCGTTACTGAACGTTTCTTGCCGGATAAATGCCTACATTTATGACTTCGAGCGGTTGTCCTGTGCAGTAAGTATACACCCAGAGCGGGATTCAATGTTCATTTGGGGAAATCAAGCCACCTTCGAGGCGCACCGCATCTTCAGTCCTCACCAGCAGGCATCTCATCTTTTAGCACCTTTATGAGCTGAAGCCTCAATTCGGTGCTCTCATCGCCTCTAAGAACGTCGCTTATGAAGCGCGCTTCCACTTCTAACTGCACCATTTCTAAAGCACCTTTGAGGACACCAACGAGGACATTAGAATACCACAACTGCTTGGAAGCTTTCTCGTCATCTGGAAGTTCCACAAACTCGGCCAATGGGTTCTCATCGAATATTAGACTGAACTCTTTGCCATCTTGTGACCAATTGCCAACAGTAGGCGAAATATTTAGGAATATCTTGAAACCAACTTTTGACACAACCTCCGCTGTTTCTTTAAAAGACTGGCAACGCCCTGTCCCCGTCTTCGCCAAGAAGTCTTCAATCAATCGTATACCAATGTTATACCCCATTTTCTCTAGCTGCTGATTTACCTTCTGGTAATCGCCCTTGAAATCACGTACCAGTTGGGCCACGATGGAGCCATATGTCAACGTGAACAACTCAGCATTCTATGCGGATCGTTAGTCTCCTTGGTCATTCTCACCAAACATCAGCGGGGACACATACCACCTTCTCTACGCGGTTTCTCCATATGTCATCTGTCGCTACTTTGATCGACTTGCTCATTGTCTCCTGGCTTGGGATCGTGCTCGTTCCCGTCCCGTGAGCACCAGTCTTATAGGCGAAGAGTGGTTGACCGCCCCGCCCATTTCGTTTTGGTGAAGCGGGTTTTCGCGTTTTTCCGCGGCTTTCGCTCTTCTTCTTCGCTTTTTCGCGGGGAGTTTCGCATTTTTTCGTTCGCGCAGATGGTCTTGGTACGCACACTCAAAATAGCACTTTGTTTGGAGCACTCTAAAGAAAAAGACGCCCCACTGCCCAGCCACAGAAGTTACAGAACTACTGTACACAGTACTACGCCACAGTATCAAACCCCGATGGTACGGACCACAAATACCTGCCACAGTATTCGCGACTGGCAAGCGGAGTTTATTTCTCCACGTGAGATTTGCTTATCTCTTCTCGAGAGCTCATCGCTGCTTGTTAAAAAGAAGGCGTTTTGGCCTTGGTCTCTACCCTTTTCCCCTTTGTAGTATGACATCTATACTTCCGAGTACAGAGATGTTGGCGTCCTTGAACTGCTCTGGTGAGGTTCATCTACTCGTGGGGGCCTCTCCCTTGGCCTACACAAGAGCTCAGAACATTGTGGCTAGTGGGGCATCAGTTATTCTCATTACGCATATCGACGATCTCTCCAGTCTGCCACAGGGCTTCTTCAAGATGGAGCAGTCAAAGAGTGTGACCATTCTAAAAAGGAAGTTCAATCTTGAAGTTGATCTCATGACACTGGGGAGAGAAAAAGTTGGTGGTATTGTCGATAGGGTCTACGTTAACCTCCCACTGCGTGAAGAAGCGTTGAAGGAAAAAATCTACGAGAAGTGCCAGATCTACAGAATACCAATTAATACTACAGAACGTGCACAATACTCTACTTTCACACTCTTATCCACATACACAGACGGTGATTTCAAACTCGGTATTACAACTTCTGGTAAAGGCTGCAAACTCGCTAACAGAATCAAGAGAGAGATTGTTTCCCAACTTCCCAAGAATATTGGACAGATATGTCACACAGTTGGCTCTCTGAGAGAGTCAATCCAGAATCAAGATCGGAAGTATCTTGCTGACCATTTTGTTGCTGAGTACGAGAAAGTCCTTGATGTCGACGTTGGTGAGCACGAAGATGATGCCGTTCAGACATCGAGATTTAACACATTCGTCTCTGAGTTTAACATGACTGAGTCTCAGAAGAGACAGCAGCGATCCAGATGGCTTTCACAGGTTGTTGAGTACTATCCTTTCTCCAAGCTGGTCACTTTGTCTATTGATGACCTTTCACAGGCTTACTCTGTATCCTCATCGACTGAGCAACCACAAACTGATGCGTCTGTACCTTCTACAAATCTGACGGAATCACCCTCCAAAAAGCAAAAGATTACATCTGATGAGAGTTCGAAGACAATTGCTGCGCCCAATGAATCCCAACCTGTTTTGTCTACTGTCACATCAACGACAGGAACTCCTACTACTAAGGGAACGATTTCTCTTGTTGGCTCAGGACCAGGTTCAGTTTCCCTCCTAACCATCGGTGCTCTTCATGAGATTACTACAGCTGACCTAGTCCTTGCTGACAAGCTCGTACCGCAACAAGTCATTGAACTGATCCCAGCGAAGACAGAGAAATTCATTGCTCGCAAGTTTCCAGGGAATGCTGAAGCTGCTCAGAATGAATTGCTTGAGTTGGGCCTCAAAGCAGTGAGAGATGGAAAGAAAGTGGTACGACTCAAACAGGGAGATTCGTTCATCTTTGGTCGTGGTGGTGAAGAGTATCTGTTCTTCAAACAGCAAGGATTTGAACCAAGTGTTCTACCAGGAATCACATCAGCATTGTCGTCTACTGTCAGTTCATTGATCCCAGCTACACAAAGGGACATTGCTGATCAAGTTCTTATCTGTACAGGTACAGGAAGACGTGGCGTGTTGCCAAACTTGCCAGAGTATGTTGAAACACGTACGACTGTTTTCTTGATGGCCTTACACAGAATCAAGGATCTTGTACCAGCACTGATTGCAAAGGGTTGGGACCCAAAGGTTCCTGCTGCAATTGTCGAGAGATCATCTTGTCCTGATCAGAGGGTAACAAGAACCAAATTAGAGCATCTTATGGAAGCTGTGGACGAAATTGGATCACGTCCGCCAGGGTTGTTGGTACTCGGTAGGGCATGTGAGGCATTAACTGGCCCAATTGATGAGAAATGGAGGGTTGAAGAAGGATACCAGGCTGGCAACGGTGATTTCGCAAACATATTGAAGGGAGTCAGCTGTTCCACTTAATTAGCATATAAGCATATTTACAGATGAATAGATCATTGCATACAGAAGATGTGGAAAATTTCACGACATAGTTTAAATAGTAAACTAAGAAAGAAAAAGAGAAAAAGAAGTACATCACGCTTCAACCATCCGTTTGTTGTGGTTGATTTCATCATCCCAGTCGAACACGTACTTGCTGAACTTTCTAGCAGGAATACCCTTCTCAAACATGATATCCAGTTCAGCAAAGGATCTATCACGAGTTTCAGGAAGTCTAAAGAAGGCCCAAACAAGCACACAAGTAGCAGTTCCAAGCCATATAAAGGCGGTCTTTCCTTTCAAATTTCCCTCTCCTGGGTTAATCATGTAAGGTTCCACAATATTTGAAATCAAGGCAACAACGGAATAACATCCACGAGCAAGAGCAATACTCTGTGATCTCAATCTCGTTGAAGACATCTCACCAACGATTGTAAAAGCCAATGGACCAATTGTCATTGCGTATGTGGCTACCCATCCCATAGTGATACCAGCTTGTGCCCATCTGATACCAGTGGATTGCTCTGGGCAAGCAAGAATACCGATCAACAGTAACGCAGCAGTGAGGATAAAGTATCCAGTTAGATAGATTGTTCTTCTGCCGAATCTATTAATCAAAAACCAAGAAAGAACAGTCCCAGACCATGCAATACCTGTCGTACCCAAATTAAGCTTGTAGGTGTCTGCTGGATTCAAACCAGCCTGCGAGAAGAAGTAAGAAGGGGAATAGGCAAATGTGGAACCAGAAAGCACTTGACCAGCAAACGCAATGCATGCAATTTCGGTTCTTCTTCTATCTGAACCTTTGAAGCACTCCAAATAAGATTTGATACCTTTTTCCTTTTCATCTGCGTTCTCCTTTCTTTCCTTTTCCAACTCATTCGTGCGCATCATCATGGCAACTCTATGTTCAGCCTGATTGTGTAGAGACTTGTGAGACAATCTTTTGACAGCCTTGACAGCATCTTGGTATCTCCCCTTCTGAACCAACCATGCCGGTGAGTCAGGGCAAAACAAAGTAAGTATGAAGAGAGGTGGAATCCAGCACCATTGAATAGCAAATGGGACTCTGTATGACCATTGCGTTGTATCATTCACGTAAGCTTGTAACACACCTGCGGCAATGAATTGCCCTGTAGCCCAACACAAATTGACATAAGCAGCCAGATAACCTCTAAGAGCGAGTGGCATGACTTCAGACGAGTAAGAAGGACCCATAACGGCAAAGATACCCCATGTCAAGCCACATAGGACTTGACCGGCCATCAAGTCATTAACCTTATGGGCAAAGAATGGAATAAAAATGAAAGCAGCCATAAAGATAAGAGCAACTTCGATGACTCTTCTGTGACCGTATCTAGCGGTGAGTGGACCATTGATCAGATTTCCGATGATGGTACCTGCTGAAGCTCCACAAGCAAGTGCCACTTGCCAGGAACCGGTCAACTCTTTATTGTTGACGTCACCATTGACTGGTTGCCCATACCTGTCTTTGAATGAAGGATAAGCAAAGAAAGAGGACATCAGGATGTTATCATATCCTTCCATGATAATTGTAGCCGACATGAACATCGACCAAAAAATAGCAGACTTGTACAGCTTGAGGGCTTCCTTGACGGTGAGCTCGTGTTCTGCATCGTTGGCGCCTTGCGCAATGGTGTTGATCTGATCCTCATTAAGTTCGTCAATGGGGCCTAGAATGGCATTGAATGACGTGTTGTCGATGGTTTTGTAGTCTGAGCCTGTAACAGATGATGTTGTTCTGGAGGCATCCTCCAGGTGCTCTATGCTGACCTTCTTCTCATCCATATTTGGAAGCGAGACTAGTGCTGTGAAGAATGACGAAAACTACTGTACTTTCATAAACAACAGGGGAGCAATAGATGCCTTTTTTATATGATCCAGCACCAGCAACATGCTTGAAGCCTTTCTCCTCTCTCGCCCCAGCACTATGATTGTAGATTGCCTGTTGATGACGTGGACAAGATCGGGACGTGCAAAAACTGTCATAGACTGTGGGGTGCAGTATGGGGTGCAGTGTGGATGCATATCCCCAGTATGTCGATTCGGTTTAGCCAGGAAAAGCGCAAAGTTCTAGCGATATTTTCCCCGTTTGAAGGCACATACTCGGGTGAATACAACGTATGAGTAAGTAGCGGGATTGGGGTCACGTTTTATTTACTGTTGAATTCCACCTCTGTTATCACAGAATATCTGTTGGCGTCTACGTAACCTACTGACTACATCCGGCTTCTTCTGCAAATATCTTTCTTAAGGTTTGATCAGGAAGCGCAATGAGGAATCATATTTTATGATTGTGTTTAATTTGAAGTCTTTGACTCACTGTAGTGTATGTGTATGGTTATCATAGAGAAGGGAAATGCCGATAGTCCGGCATGGAACACTCAACATTCTTTCCCATGCACGCAGGGCACGGCTTGGTGTAGGGCACTAAAAAAACAGACCAGTGGCAGTGAGCACTGAGTGCATGAGCAGGAAACAGGTGGATCACAGGGATCTGTATGATGCAAGTGACGACAGATCGAGAGTTACACAACAATTGTCTTAGCATAGTCTTTTTTTTTCACCAATTGTCTTAGCATTCCTGTGGCTTTAAGAGGCACCCTAAATATCGAAACATGGCGGCAAGACCCATGTCCATTGCCCTTCCCAGTCTACACAAATACAGTAATTGTCATGGCTTCCACCGAGATCTCCATTTCTCAGTGATGAGAGCACCGTGATCTCCATCAAAGGTCGGTATAAAGACATGTGTGCTGCACTATTTACAGTACACAATTATACAGCGTCATATGATCCGGAGAGCGATTAGCAGAGGACCGTTGTCTCCGCGTAATAGGACGTTCGGAAAGCATCCCAAATTGCAAATGACTTGGGCCTTGGCCCTTTGCTTTACCGCCCAGAGAGTTGTTTTCCGTGAACGCGGGTGCGCGTGTATATGTGTGCATGTGCGTAGTACACGGTGAGCGTACTTGGTTTGGTACGCCACCCCTGTAAGGCCAATCTCGGACTACGTGTCGTATGATCTGATCTAATCGCCTTCTGTCTATTCTTTCACAGAGAATTGCACAATTAGGTACCCAAACTACGATATACAGATAGATACCCATAGTACGAATCAGCAGACCATATCCGCTCGTATACTCTTTGCACAGAGAATATGGGCTCTTTGTGTGCTTCCTTTCTTTTCGACCAAGTGCGGCTTTTATGCCCGCTGACCTGTCAGCAGCAGCTGAACCTGCAGTTCCTCCGATCTTTTTGCTCCGCGTTGGCTCGGCCCCAGGATTTCCATCTCATAAAGCCTGACGAACGGCAGAAGAGATACAGTACAGTCCTCGTGTGTGGGAGGCTGGGAGCTTCGGAGTCTTTCTCGCTGCAATTCTTTTACCTGCGATGCTTCAACCCCAGATTCTCATCCCCTCGCTCCAGCTGCCAGTAGTTATAAGATGAGGATCCGAAAGGCCTAACAGACTTTTCAAATGGCAGTAGTCAACACCAACAAACTCGTTGATTGACACCATTAGTTGCCTTTATCCGATATGGCAGAGCGCAAACAGTCTGAGAGACGGATCATTTCCGATACGAGATTCTCCCTGGGGATGTGGGAGGCCAAGGACGATGTCAACATTCATTGGGCGCAGGATTCTTTCAAGACCGAAGTCCAACCAGATGGGTCGCTATACAATCTTGCAGCCACGACTTTCCTTCCTAGTCGTGGGGCTCAGCTCAATTGTCCAACCATCTCCACTAGATTCTATTCCCCATTGAAGGGAATAATTGGTGTCGAGCATTACCACCACTGGTCAAAGTACATCAACGCTAAAGAGCCTCGTTTTGAACTCAAGACAAAGGAGGTTGACTCCAAGGTATTCACCGCTACTGCTGAAGGTGATATTGCCAAAGTATCCGTGGACGGAGACCTCTCTGTGACTGTTCAGAAACAGAAGTGGGGTGTGGAATTCAAACACAAGGACAAACTCTTGACAAAATTGGGCTTCAGATCTGTCGGATGGGTCAATGACGCTCGTCAGAAGGACTCACAGGGGAAAGATCAAACCTACATGACTTTCCAATTGCACGTTTCCAATGGTGAGAAGTTCTTTGGTCTTGGTGAGAGATTTGGTCCGTTTGTCAAGAACGGCCAGAGAGTCGAGATGTGGAATGAGGACGGTGGTACTTCCTCTGAGTTCACTTACAAGAACGTTCCCTTCTTCATGTCGTCAAGAGGGTATGGTGTGTTCATTGATTCTTCAGCGGATGTTGTTCTTGAGATACAGTCGGAAAGAACCACCAGAGTTAACATCACTGTTCCAAGTGAGGGTGCTAGATACTACATTATAGACGGTCCTGACCCAAAGACCATATTGAACAGATACGCTCAACTGACCGGCTTCCCAGCATTGCCACCAGCATGGACATTCGGATTGTGGTTGACTACATCCTTCACTACAGACTATGACATCAAGACTGTCTCTTCATTCTTGCAAGGAATGAAGGACAGAGCCATTCCATTGAGAACGTTCCATTTCGACTGTTTCTGGATGAAAGGTTTCCAATGGTGTGACTTTGAGTTCGACGCAGAGATGTTCCCTGATCCCAAGAAGATGCTTTCTGAGTTAAAAGAGAAGTTTGGTATCAAGGTTTGTGTCTGGATCAACTCTTATATCGCTCAGGAGTCTTCCTTGTTCAAAGAAGCTGACCAAAAGGGTTACTTGATCAAAAACACTGATGGTTCATCTTGGCAAACAGACATGTGGCAAGCTGGTATGGGTATTGTGGACTTTACCAACCCTGAGGCCTGGAAGTGGTACCAAAACCATTTGGCCAGACTGATTGATATGGGCGTGGACTGCTTTAAAACCGACTTCGGTGAGAGAATCCCATGTTACGGTGTGAAGTACCACAGTGGTGAGAATCCTCTCTATCTGCACAACTACTACACTTTCTTGTACAACAAGTGTGTCTTTGAGATCTTGGAGAAGAAGCTCGGTAAACACGAGGCATGTCTCTTTGCCAGATCAGCAACTGCTGGTGGCCAACAGTTCCCAGTCCACTGGGGTGGAGACTGTGAATCCACTTTCGAGGCTATGGCTGAGACTCTCAGAGGTGGGTTGTCTCTTGGTCTTTCTGGCTTTGGCTTCTGGTCTCATGACATTTCCGGCTTTGAAGGTGTGGAATTGCCAGATCCAGCTCTCTACAAGAGATGGGTTCAGTTTGGTCTCTTGTCTTCTCACTCCAGATTACATGGATCTGGAACTTATAGAGTTCCATGGAACTTTGATGATGAGTCCTCGGTTGTTCTTGCAGCTTTCACAAAGCTGAAAATCTCTCTAATGCCATACATTTACAAGTTGTCAATCGAGGCACACAAAACTGGTGTTCCAGTCATGAGAGCAATGCTGTTGGAATTCTTTGATGATATTCCTGCTGTCTCCGCAGATGCTCAGTTCATGCTCGGTGATAGACTTCTGGTTGCTCCAGTTGCATCGAAGGACAATGATGTGACTTACTACTTGCCAAAGGGCAAATGGTATGGTTACTTAGATGGCAAGATTAGAGAGTCCCAAGGTGGATATGTGACTGAAACTCACACTTTCATGACCCTACCTTTGCTTGTCAGAGAGAACTCCGTCTTCGTTACCTCTGGTCTTGATGCTCCAAATGACAAGCCGGACTACGACTACACTGATGATGTCTTGGTTAACTTGTTTGCCATCGAAGATGGTGAGTACAAGGTTGATATTCCAGATTCTGTTAAGGCTGGTGCCTTTAGGGCATCTGTTCTTGTTTCGAAGACCGGTAACCAAATCAGAGTTGAGTATCAGGGTAATTATGGAAAGTTTGCCGTTAGAGTCCTGGGCCAGAAGGTCAAGAACGACCTGGAGACAACCAGTGATAAGCTAGGAAACGATGTGTTTGTATCATCGGGCAAGGTTGTTACCATTGATCTCTAGTCTATAGGTGTCTACAATGTCTACCAAAAGACACAATGTATGAAATAAACATTTTAAGCTTTTCTCATTCAAATCATTTATGCTGTATTCTATTACTGATTAATTTTATTCATCCTTCTCCAAGAGGTTGTCCAAGATCTTCTGGTATTTACCATTGGTGGCATTGTTTGCTCTTCTTAATCTCTTTTCGGCCACTGCATAGGAATCTTCCTGTTCTTTACTTTCGTAGTCATACAAGTTACCTAGGTCAATAAGTGCCTCCGCGACAGCGACCCAGGTTTGTGGGTCTTCTTCGTCCTCTGCTCTCTCCAGGAACTCAACAGCTCTCTTGGTGTACTTGATAGCCTCTTCCTGTGCTTTCTTTGCACTGTATCCCTCAATCTCGGTGTCGTCTTCCACATCAGAATCATAAGTAATGGATGTAAAGATGCTAGATGGCTTCTCTGCAGCCTGGAGAAGGAGCTGACCGATCTTTGAAGATACTTCCTTGAAGAAGGACAATGCCTTTTTCTCCTTTGTAGACAAGTCATCGGTGTTCCTTTTGAGCAAATCCTTGTACTCGATAGTGATGAAGTCACCAAAGTCGGAGCCATGCTTGATGAGCCAATCAAAGTACTTCTTACTGTTTTGGACCTTGTAGAGTGGGTGTTTCTCCGACAATTGAACTGTTGATGATCCTTCGTCATCTTCATCATCACTGTCCAGTCCTTCTGCATGGATATCTTCTTGTCCAAAGTTTCTGATGATATCAAGCAAATCATCCAAAGCGTTGAAAATTTCAAAGACATCATGCGTCAACAATGAATAATTTTTCAAGATCTTAACTGCATCCTCTGCTTCCTCATAGGATTTGAGAGCGGAATCCAATAATTTGGAAATGTTAGGTGTCTCGTCGCTTTTCTTTGTATCGATATCCCATTGAGAGATATACTCGAGGGGAATTCTGTTGATGATGATTCTGGCCTTGGCGAATCTCAATTCGATGGAATCTGGGTATTGTTCAGAGCCCAATTCAACACGCTCCAAAGCAGCATCGAAGTAGTCCTTGACAGATTTGCCCTCACCTTCCTCCTCGGTGTGGAAAACAGCCAACTCAGATAGTGCTATGGCATACATGCCATGGAACTGTGCTGGTAGTTTAGTACTCTCATCTTGGTTTCTGAGCAGTCTGTCACATTCGTGGATCACACCATTGAGCACCATTTCGTTCTCACCATTGGATGCAACATAGGTATCCCACAGCCCTTTGAGCTGTGCCAACTCATCATCCGGATCAACACCTTCATCGAGCTCGACATGGATCTCGTTCCCCTTTGGTACTGGAGACTCGCTAGAGTGCTTAGCCTGTGAGTTGGTATCTTCTATTTTCTGTTTTTTGCGCTGCTTAGCAGCTTTTCCGAGTCCCAGTGTTCTCTTAGCCATTGTAATGTACAACCTTTATCTCTAATAGAAAAAGCTTCTGCTGAAAAGAGAGAGAAGGAGAGACACCCAGGAATCAATATGTGATCACCTCATCTCTGCATGGTCTCTTTTTTTTTTTTTTTTTTTTTTTTTTGCACCTGCGCCGGTTATGTAGCCCGCTGCTATGCATGTGCTCTTACCAATTCTGATGACATAATCAGACGACACTTAGTGGTTAAGACACCTTACGCTTTTCTTGCGCCGTTTTGCGCTTTGCGCGCCATTCGCGAAAGGATTTGGCACAACGCTGAGAATTTTTTGCGCTGGGCGGGCTGCAATTTTTGAGGGAGGATTACAGAGAGAGCCGGAGCGCCACCAGCGAGTGTGAACGGAAAGGAGAAGGAGAAGGAGGAAAAAAAAGACCAGCATTTCCCAACCACAGCAAAGGCCAAAGAAGAAGAAAAGTCTTCAGCAGTTCCTCGTTCACGGGTCTCTCAGCTGAGCTCTATCCCAACTATCCCCCTCCCAACCGCCCCGTCACAGCGTCTTTCTGGGGGGCTCATTCCACTCACACACACACACACATCTCATCCCACAACACCCAGCGTCCCGTCGCCATGGCAGACCCAAAGGGCGCCAGGGAGCCCCAGCAGCCCAAGCAGAGAAAGGACGAGGCTCTGTCCCCTACAGACATGGCAATGTCGAGTCTCCAGTGTCCTTCGCCGCCGCCAATTCTCAACACTGGTGCCAGCAGCGGCAAGAACCAGTCGTCTGCCTCGATCAACAACATCATCCAGAACGAGTTCCAGGGCAAGCGGCACGCGCTCGACTCTGACAAGAGCCCAGCGCTGCCAGAGCACGTTGTGCAACTCGACCACCCGACCCCCTTCAGGCTGGCGTCCTCGCTGCATCCGCTGTCGGTGACTGGGTCTCAGGCATCGCTCAAGGAGACTGTTCCAGCTGGCGGGGCCTTGCTTAGGGGCCGTGGTGTCCCACCCGTCGCCGCCGCCTCCGCCTCCACAACCACGATGGCCGCCCTTGCCTCTGCCTCTGCCGCTGCCTCTGCCGCTGCCTCTGCTGCCAGGGAGAGAATGCAGTCTGTGAGCCCAACGTGTCTTTCAGGCGCCGGTACCCCAGGCCGTGGGTCGCCTGCACACGACCTGTGCAACTCGTCGGTCTCATCAGGGAGCAACGACCACATTGTCAAGGGTGCTGCTGCTGATATGCACGCACACTTCTATGTTGAGGACACGATCCGCCACGGCGGCGCCAGGTCGAGAAGCAACAGCACCTCCACGACGAACGAGCCGAGAACGATTGTGGAGGTGATGGAGGAGGTGAAGGATGCCAGTCCTGCCAAGGCGTCTGCTCCGCTCAAGAAGGAGGCATCGCAGAACCTCGACCCAAGATTGCCACAGGATGATGGCAAGATCCATGTCTTGTTTGGTGCCTGTGGCTCGATTGCGTCCTCCAAGATTAAGAACATTGTCAAGAAGCTCGAGGAGATTTACGGCAAGGACAAGCTCTCTATCCAGATCATTCTGACATCTGCCGCTGAGCATTTCGTGTCAAGGATTGACTTTGCGCCCGGTGTGACGCTCTGGAGAGACAAGGATGAGTGGACCACATGGAAGGCGCGCACTGATCCTGTCTTACACATTGAACTTCGTCGTTGGGCCGATGTGCTCATCGTTGCGCCATTGACGGCTAATACGTTGTCCAAGATTGCACTTGGTATCTGTGATAACCTGTTGACCAACGTTATCAGAGCGTGGAACACGCAGTACCCAATTTTGTTGGCTCCTTCTATGGTGAGTTATGCTTACAATTCTGTGCAAACGAGAAGACATCTCAAGACGATCAAGGAGGAGATGCCGTGGATCGAGGTGTTGAGACCAGCGGAGAAGATTATTGGCAGTTATGGTGACATTGGTATGGGCGGCATGATGGACTACAATGAGATTGTGGATAAGATTGTGCACAAGCTTGGTGGGTATCCTGAAGATGATGAAGATGAAGACGATGATAATAATGACAATGACGATGACGATGATAAGAAGAACCGCAAGGATGATGACGATGATGACGATGATGATGATGATGATGATGATGATGATGATGATGACGATGACGACGACGAGAACGGGGAGGATGAAGAGGAGGTTGCAGTTGAAGACGAGGATGAAGAAGGTGTTGTAACACCAACGAATCCTCCCGGCGCGCTTCCTATTAAGACGACACCGAACAAGGTTGCAAAGGGGCTACGAAAGCTTACTGTTGCAGAGGAGGACGAAATTGCGTCCAAGGGCGGTGTCTCCGTCTGATGCATGTCTTTCAAATCGCATCACTGTCATCATTAATTAATCATTATCCGTCATAATTGTCATATTCCATCATTCAGCCCAGGGGAACGGATCCCAAGTAATGTCTATCTACATTGTCTGTTGGTATGTCTTGGCTACATAGAAATACAACACAGTTTAATGTCGATCTCTGCTCAATGGCAATGCAGGACTGTAGAGCTTTGAACAACTTGTAATTGCATCACCAATTACGCAAGCGCAAGAGTAAGCACTTGTAGCCACTCAACAGCTGTGAAAATGTCATCGCAGTGGAAACGAGGCCAAATTCCCGGTGGGATTTCGGGATGTGGTCAGTTACCCGGCGCAGCCAGCCAGGGCGGCCGTCCACCCGGTGAGTTTTTACCCATAAGGGAAAGCCGTTTGCAGACCGAGATAAATGGCATATAAAAGGGAGTTTTCCTTCACCAGGCCTTTAGTATTAGCTTCACGGTGAACAAAGAGTTCCACCAAGAACCGACACACTCTCATAGGTGCGAGCCACACTTCTGGCTGACTGATTGTGGTGCTGACTAAGAAAGAAGAAAGAAAATCTCCGCTCCTCTGACGCGATCAGACAATTTTTGCTTTATTAAGCTAAGCACACCCGCTCTCGATACCACCCAAACCACCACCACCCAGGGGCCATCACGACATAAGAACACCTCTAGGTTGTTAATAAGAGCAGCTTGACACATCACCCACTGCCTCACTGCACCAACTATCGTTGCCTCCCTGGCCAAAGCCCGCTTCGCAACAACGCCCCCGCTTACAAAGCACAGACATATATATCCACACAGGCACCACGAGACACTTGTCCTTGACACAAGAAGATACATCCCCACACACGAAGACTCTCACACAGGATGTCTAACGTGCTTCTACTGCTCAACCACAACTTTGTGGCGCTCCCAGATGCAGAGCAGATAATCACACAGAAGAAGGGCGAGCTTGCCTCATCACACCCTGGCAGCACAATTGACCAGTACCTTCTTTCCAACATTGTCTTGGGGAACGTGTCACTGACGCCCAACAACTACGATTTTGTCTATTACCTCGACCACACTGGCTTCAACCCAACGATACCAAACCACCCAGCCATCAAGCAGTGCGTGCGTGTCACATCTGCGCCTGTTATGCTGACCAAGTCTGTTTCCAAAGCTGGGTCCAAGACTGGTTCCAAGCTGTCTTCCCTCAAGTTTAAGAAGTTGGCAAAGGCTGCTTCCCCAACGCCATCATTGCCCGAGTTGACAAAGACACCTTCGCCATCGGAGACGGAGATGAAGTTGAGATATTTCAGCGATGATTCCGATGATGATGAACTCATTGATGAAGACCAGTTGATTGAGGCATCTGTTCTAAACTCCTCATCTATCATATGTCTCCGTGAACCAAACACTGGTGGGAAGAAGAGAAGAAGAGCATGCAAGGACTGCACATGTGGTCTTGCCGAAAGAGAGGCATTTGGATTTGATAATGATGCAAAGGAAACGACTCCAGAACTTGTTAAACCACGCGTACAGTTCAGCACAAAGGAACTCTCTGAGATTGACTTCACAGTGGAGGGTAAGACTGGTGGGTGTGGCTCGTGTTCCCTCGGTGATGCATTTAGATGTTCTGGATGTCCTTTCCTAGGTCTTCCTGCATTCCAACCAGGCCAGGCAATCACGCTCGCTGGTATTGAGGATGATCTCTGATTTATTTATTCCTTTTGTCCCTTGGGTTTTGTGTTTTTCTAGTTTTTGGTGTTTTATGGTTTCATTTCAAAGCATGTGTATCTACGGGTTACAGCATAGCAGGAGCATCTGCTATCGTAACACCTATACATCTCTACAGAGTATTTTAATGGAAAAGTCCCTGTTTTATCACCAGTAGTTCTGATAAAATAATACGTTTATGCTACAACCAACTCAGTAAAAGACATGCATTTGGTCTAGAGAAGACATGTAAGAGTCATAACTAGTGCTAATCTTCAAAACATGCAAAAAACCAAAAACCAGAATAAAAGAACCAAAAAAGTATTAGAAACCATAGCTAACCGGGCAGACAAAGCATCATGAATGCAATCAAAAAGAAAAAGGAAGAATAGGAAATGAGAGGAGGAGAATGAGTGGATGTGTGCGCCCTGTGATGCAATGGGAGGTACAAATGAAGAACATGGAAAATAAAATAAAAAATGTGTCCATGTTGAAACCGTCCTCGTTGGTCAAATGTGTTGTGTTGTATCTTGTTTAAATATATGTGTGTGTTGTCGGCTGGCGCTGGGCGTAGTCTGACATGACATCACGGAATCCCACCCTTGCAACATGCGATAGTGGATGCGGGGCGGCGAAAGTGAAACGAAATGAAATGGCAAAAAAAGCAAAAGGAGAGAAGCACAAGGGGGTCATTAGCAGATATAAAGGTCACGAGCTAGACCTTGGAAACAACAGTCTTGTTGGCCTGGAGCTGCTTAGCATTACGCTCGTGGTATGTCCTCTGCACCTCCTGGTAGTGTGCGCAGTTGTGGGCCTCGAGCAAGCGGTGCGAGGTGCAGAACTTGCCCTGGCAGAAGTTGCAGTCGCCAATGATCGAGTGTGGGCTCGTGCAGTCCTTGTAATGGCACAGCTTCTTGGACTTCTTCTTGCTCTTCTTCACCTGTGGAGCCGGGGCGGCCTCTGTGGCGGGTGTCGGGTACTGTGGGGCGGTGCTCATTGTCTCGGTGGCGGTACTTCTTGTAGTGTAGTCCTGTAGTTGTTGCACTAGAGTCTCGAGTCTTGAGTATCGAGATGTCGGGTTGTACTTGTAGTTGTATTTGTAGTTGTGTAAAGCACACAGTTGCAAGGGAAGCAGCTTATATTGTGTTATCTCGTTGTTCTGTGTGTGGCGGAGGGTGGCAAAGGCCCTTTATACCGCGCTGTTATCGCTCATAAAAAGGAAAAATAACCGCTCGAGAAGTTTCGCGAAAGATTAGTCAGAAAACGGTGGTGCGGGCACTCACACGATAAGCAGAGAGGAAGACTACTAGATGAGATGTTTTCAATTCTATGTTTATGTATTGTTGGGTGGTGGCTTAATAGAGCCCCATGCGCTTGAGACCAGCAGTCACAACCTCCAGCACATCGTCGCCCACAACGGTCGGCCAGCACGGAAGCTTGTCCCCGTCCCTGTAGACACCGGTTCTCACCAGCGCAGTGTTCCACCCGTAGTTGAACCCACCAATGATGTCCGACGCAGGGTTGTCGCCCACCATGTAGACCTGCTTCATGTGCGAATGGGCAACCTCCTGCCCGAACTCGTGCTCCAGCTCGTGCTTCTTGCCCGTCTTCAGGAAGAGCGAGCGTGCTAAGAGCACATGGTGTGCGTACTCATATGCTACTCGAGTCGGTTTGCCCAAGATGGTCCTATTCAAAGGCTTCCCGTGTATCTCTTCGTGCATCTTCTCCAGGATGAACCGCACCACACCCTGCCCAAAACGGGGCTTCCGGTAGTCGTTGGCCCAGAGCCAATCGTTGTTCGAAAAAATCACATGCGTGTTCGGGTCTCTGTCCAATATGTCATTGATGATCTGGATCTCAGAGCCAAGGTCTCTCGGGTCGTTGAACACCAAGATGGCATCGATCTTGACATCGTCAATCCCAGGTTCCTTGCGGCCAAAAGTCAGCAATTCCTTTGCATAAAAAGGCCAGATCGACTGGTTTGTTGCAATGTAGTCTGCTGAGATAACGCACTTCTTGAATCCATAATCCTGGGCAACATACCTACTGTAGTCCTTGTCACCGCCAACAACAAGAACAGTCATCTCAGATTTACCTTTCAACGACTTCATCGGGGTATGAGACTGCACAATCTGTTCCTCCTCAACTTCAATTCCCAGCTTCTCAGTCAATCTCGAGGCACGCGCCTTTTCAGAGATACCACCACCATTCGTCATCAAGATCCAGGGAACCTGGCGCTCTTCAAGCAATTGCAAAGCATCATGTGCCCCGGGAATGGCCTTTGAGCCTCTCAGGAGAACACCATCCATACTTATTATATGTTAGCCTTTTTAGATCTCGAAATAACCGAGCCAACTCGAGACTTACTCAAACACAAAGCCACCTTCATACGGTTGGATCGTTCTCAGAACAGATGACGAGTGCAGTGCTCTGCAAAATGCAAATGCAGATCTTCCCAATGGCTTGGAAACTCTCAGCATTCTATAATACACTTTCCCGTAATTGGACAAGATCTCTTGGTGTGGTTTGAGGTTATCTCGGGTCTCGAAGCAGCCAGCCGTAATAAATTCATGACTGGGGAAACACCTAGACACCACTAACTACTACGCATCAATCCCTAACACTTCTTTAATGCATTTCTATCAACACTTATCTCTATGGCCTCACTTCTTTCTTCTGTTCGAGTTGACGAATCTACCCTTTCCTACCTTGACACCTTGGTTTCTGAACGTCTGGGCAACGAATGGTGAAATGAAGTTGTCTGCGGAGCCACCACCAATGTAGTCGTCCAAGATCTTCTCGTTCTGTCTTCTTAACCAATCATCATCTTTCAAGGCCTTCTGATACTCTTTCTGGTCCTCCCTCAGAATAGGCTCCTCAAATTCTCTCTGCTTGTTGGACTTGCTATGCACATAACCTTTCTTCCCCATTCTCTTTTGAGAGTTCTTGGACAATGGAGACGCCAATGAGAAACGATCACCTCTCTTGTGCCATTCAAAGTTGGCCTTCAAATGCGGTGTCACGTTACCGGTCTTAGCATCCACAGACACTGCACATCTCATCAATGTATTACCACCACATCTTGGACAGAAATGCTTTGGTGTGCCATTCTTTGGGATAGGCAACATCGTGAAACATGCATAGCATCTCAGCATGTAGTTCCTCACTCTCTTGATCTGCAACCCTGACATTGTATTCATCAAGTTGAGCCCAATCTGCATCGTGACATTCTGTACGGCAAAATCACCAGTCACAAGAGCAACTTTGATCTTTGCGGCTTCCTTCTCTTGTTCAATCTTCTCTCCGCTATCTCTAATCATAACTTCCTTCAGATTATCTGATGTGATCCATTCACCGTCATCTTCTTCTTCATTATACTCCTCGGTAAGGTCATCTGATGGTTTTCCTTGCTCCTCAACTTTCAAGTCATCAAGCGCCTGTATCACAGTATTAATGCTTTCTTGAGATGGGGTTTCTGTGGAGGTTGTCTCTGGAGATGCCTCCTTCTGTTCATCAACAGCCGACGCAGTTGCAGCCTCAGCAGCCAATCTTTTCTCTCTGGCCCTTCTTCCACCTCTACGTCTTGGCTTCTTCTTCTGCTCTTCTTTACCAGTTTCAGCATCATCAACCTCTTTCGCTTCTTCTTCCTTCTTTTCTTCATCTGTCTCCGGAACAGCACTAGGAATAGAATCAACAGTCTTCTTGGGTAAACTTTTCTTCTCACCTGGGTATTTTCTCAACCTCCAATCACCATTGTTCAACTCAACTTCGAGTTCATAAGTCAATGCAATGATGTGAAGATCGTTTGTACTCAGCACCGACGCATCACCAGTGAGTTTGGCGAAATCAGTCACTTTTTTGATAAACTCCGGCTTTGGATGTCTCACTTGAAGCTGGTCCCCCCAAATCACCAAATTGCGCTTTGCATTCTCATCCTTGATCTCATTGTAGACTGTTGGAGTCGTGTAGAAATGACTAGCAAACGTCTTGAGTGTGGAAACGTGCTGTGTGATCAGCGGTGTTGCATCAAGCACAAGAGAGTTGACTTTCGGCTCTGTCATCGTTCTAGAAACTTCCTTCTCCTAATACTTCCCAAGAAACAACAGGAAAATGTGTGTGATTCGGTGTAATCTCTTCAAAAAGCTCATCGCATAGAATTTTTTTTTTTTTTTTTTTGCGCTTGGTTTGGACACTTCCAGCTTGCCCGGGTGGAATGACAGCTGGACGCGGCAGTGACCAGTCCACCGTGTTTTTCTATCCATTGATTTCACCTCTCATCAATCAATCAACAAGAAAAGGAAGCAAGTTTATTCTCAGTGCATTAAACGATATGACAATTGCCTCGGACATTACACAGGCAGACTCTCTGCTGAAAAAGGGTAATCTTGATGAGGCACTCGACATCTACAACGCCGTTCTAAAGCGTGATTCGACCTCCTTCAAGGCATACATTGGTAAATCAATGGTTTTGCAGAAGAAGAAGGATTTCAAAGGTGCTCTTGGGTGCATCCAAAGAGCAAGAGAGGTTGCACTTGCACGCTGCAAGAAAGAGCTTCTTGATGAGGTGATCTACAGAATTTTCACCATCATGAACAACCAAGGTGAGGTCCAGTTGGCTGTGAAGTATCTCAACACACACGCCGCCCGTGGTCACAAGGACGCTCAATATGACATCTGGATGCACCAATTGAAGAACAAGGCTGCTAAGAAGGCGATTGATGTTGACTTTGACGCTGCATTTTCCAGCGTTGATGACATTCCTACTTTTGAGACCACAGAACAGGAGGTGGGTTCAGTCATGTCTGAGAGTCCAAAGGTTGAGGACTTGGGAGCAGCCAAAGCCAAACAGCCAGAGGAGCATATAACTGCTGCTGAGATCGAGAAAGAGAAGAAAGAGCTTGAGAAGAAAATGGCTAATCATGACAATCTCTTCCCAGTTGCAAAGAACATTAGAATTGACTGGTTCCAGTCTGGTGAGTCCGTCACCATTTCCATGTTCGTCAAGAATCTCCCAAAGAATGAGACTCTAAAGGTCAAGTATGCTCCTGAGAATATCAAAATTCAGTTCCCAACATCAGAAAGCTCTGAGTTCATCTATGACATTGGTCCACTCTTCTCCAAGATTGTTCCATCCAAATCTTCACACAGGGTCTTCTCTACAAAGCTTGAGTTGTACTTGGCCAAGGCCTCCGATATCAGATGGAAGAAGCTTGAAAGAGCGGAGCACGAGAAAGCTGCCATCGGTAACTCCTTCAGTGGATCTGAGGATGACAATAACGCACTCAAGTATCCGAATTCTTCCAAGAAGCACACCGATTGGAGTAAGTTCCACCTTGACGACGAAGAGGCTGGAGAGGACTCTGCCGGTGATAAGACAGACGAGTTCTTTAAGAGTTTGTACGCAGGTGCAGATGATGACATGAAGAGAGCTATGATGAAATCCTATGTGGAGAGTAACGGTACGTCTTTGAGCACTAACTGGGATGAGGTCAGTAAGAAGAGCTTTGAAACATCTCCACCAGATGGCATGGAAGCCAAAAAGTGGTAAGGTTCTTACCCTTACGACTCTTATCGTTGCAGAAGTGGCTATTTACCTATGAAGCAATCGCTACACTTTTGAGTTCAAGTAAAAGTAGTAATTCATTGTCCATTAGAAGAAAAAAAAAAAAGTATAACGGTCATCAAAGGATTAGTAAACACAAGGGGGGCATTAAAATAAAGGGTATATGGACCATCAAAAAGAATCGGTCTCCAAATTCAGAACGTTAGCAGCATGACGAGCAGCATTCAATTTCTTCAACTGTTCTTTCCTCCAATTACTATAGGTATCGTTTTCGTCATCTTGATCAGAGCTTGCAGACTCTGGCCTGATATTTTCCCTGTCCTGATACTCCTGAGAATCGCATGATAATGATTTCAATGGCGACGTGGTGATCTTATCTATCCTTTTTCTTGGTAATGGTAGATTGGATCTCGAATCAGTCTTCAATGGGGAGACACGGGTTCTTCTTGGACTTCCATTGGATTCTGGAAGTCTTGACAGTTGTGGATGAAACGTGCTATGAGATCTCGGGAGTGCTGTAGGTGCAGGTACACGCATGTGTCGTTTGTCTTTGACCATGTCACTAGTGATGCTCAGACTGGTTTCACGAGATGGGCTGGTTAATGGCGGTAGCACACAGGACTTCGAGGCGGTAAGGGTTGGTTTTGAAAGGGTTGCAAGTGGTCTTCTTAGTGGTTTCTGAACACCTTTGGTTGTCGGAACACGACATGAAGCATCTGGGTTGGCTCTAACTGGCGATGTGTTTCTCGATGGTAGTCGAGATGGCATCCGTGACGGTACTCGGGATGTTGCCCTCGAAGGTGCAGCAGATGGAGCTCTGGAAGGTGCTCTTGAAGGTTGAGCAGACGGTACTCTTGATCTTGATCCACTCAACACACGTCTTCCTTTGGACTCCAGTTTCTTCTGTTCCTCGTCCAACTGTGCCATAAATTCTTCTCCCAAGAAAGTAAGTGGGCCATTTTCATTTTCAAACTCGAATAGCTTTGCTTTTATTTCAGCAACCACACGTGGTAATTGTCTTGCCAACCGTTTTCTCGTCTTTTCCTCCTCCATCAAGATCTTGTGTGAGTTTCTTTGAAGAAGTCTTGAAGAATCTTTAGTGCTCTCTTCCAACTTCACGCGATCCTCAAGCAAACCAGTGAACTCTTGAACAAGGTCGAGTATAGGCTTGTAGGAATCGTAGATATTTGTAAGCCTCTCAACCTCGTTCTCATGTTCTGTCAAAAGTTCATCAGAGTATACCTCTTCGGTGAATGGTGAAAACTTTGCCCTTTCCCTATCTGAGAAGCAGAGTAAGTCCCACAACTCGGCAATTTGAGCTCTTGCATCAAGGACAAAGTCCTTCAAAAATTCTTTCTTCTTCAACTGAAGTCTCTGGAATTCACTGTCGTAAGCATTTATGGAGTTCATTGAAAGAGATGAGTGATCTTGCTTGAACTGGCTAACAGCTTGTGGGTCTTCCTTGAGTTTGATCCAAAGGTTCTCGCACTTCTTAGCATAGTCATTAAGAAGGGAACACCTTTCCGCTTTGATGGATCTAAGATCGTCTTGTTGCTTTTTGAGCTCACTAATAATTGCTGAGGAAATATCGAGCTGGTCATCGTCCGTTTCTCCTTTTGCGTAGTTCATCACACGTTCTGAGATCATGAAGTAATCAACCTTATGATCAATATCAAGTTCATTCCACAATTCAACAATAGAATTTGATATTTCTCTGAGTGTGTCCAGCCTTGAATTCACTTCTGTCTTGATGTGATTTGAAAGTTGTGTCATTTGTATAAAGCAGTCATCAGACAAATTGTTGAGTGTGTCTGTCTCAAGAAGTAATTTGCTTTCACTTACTAATATTTCATAAATCTCTAGTATACTTGAATGTTTCTCGAAAGCCGATAGTATCTTCAATGTATGTTCGAGACTTGGAATCTTGACAGTAGGTGGTAAAGTGAACCCATCAACTCTGAGCATTAGCAAGTTAAGTGTTTGTGAACATTGCAAATACTTTAAAAGCCGTTCTCTATAATCCTTCAAAACATTCTCCATTGCAGACTCCAGACATTTCTTCAAAGTAAGAAGAGTTGTATCTTGTTGTGTGTCTTTGATTATCAAATTTCTCTGATAGAGATCTGGAATTGTTCTGGTACCTGATGGGTCATTTATGACCTTTAATACACCCCGCAAGATCCTCCTCTTTCTCTCATTGTCTTCTATTAGCTTCGATTTGTACTGTCTTGAGTCACTCAGAAACTTATCAAATGTGCAAGATACCAGATCGAATAAACTCTGCTCATTCTTTTCGATCTCTTGCCGGGTGTACCCTATCTCTGTGTATATCTCTGAGAGTTGTTTCAAGAGGCCGGAAAGCTGCGCTGAAAGTTGGGCAAATTCATTCTCGGATGAGTCCACAACACGGGCTTCTGGTGATGACCTTGGGTATTTGCTAGGACTGTTGATGGTGATCTTTGTAGGTGAAGACAGCAGGTTGAATGTGCGTAACCGCGGAGAAGGGCTCTCGAACCCGGTTAATGGCAGGTTGGTTGAAGCGCCCCAGCCCCTTTGTTCGGGCTCGGTGGAATTTATCATCGGCTGGTTGTTTTTTGTTGCTTTGCTGCTGTTGTTTTGGACTTCTTGTTCCTTTAGAAAGAGCATAAGGGAGTTTCTCTAGCAAAGCTCTCTGTTGTTGAAGTTACGTCTTCTTTGTTGTGGTTGACCCAAATAGGAAATATATAAACAACATGACTAAGTTATTAAGTAAGCGCACGGTACAGTATGCTTACATAATATCCCTCCGTATTGAAAAGGCCCTCACGAAGAGTCTCTTTCTTGATCACTCTTGATCATTACAGTAAATCGGGTCAAATCTTCTTGTGTCCATAGTTACTCTAACACTCGGGCCTGTAAGTATCCATTTTATTTCGCTTGTCATAAGGGCAAATATTGAATTCCTGTTCTTTATCCAATCTCGTGGATTGATCTCTTTTAAGCATTCTGTTCGCTTCTTCTTATTTATTGATGGAATAATTGGAATCAGTTGTGGCAGATGTCTCGGCATAGAAAGGTGATGTTGTGGTTGAGATATCAGACGTATTCACAGTTGATGAAGGAGAGTGCTAAAGAGTCATGATGATCCCTACCAGACATGCAAGATGCAGGACCACATAACTATGGTGCAGTAAAGTGCATTCACTTTACCAGAAGGTAAATCTCCACCATTAACACTTCATCGTCTCTATTTAGCACATTAATAACCATGGAAACACCTTTGCTTGTCTCGAAGAAGGGGTCTAGGGTCAATATACATACGCCTCCACTGCGGCGATTTTAATAGAAGTTTAGCATATTTTCTAGTTGTTCCATACTGTAATCATATTTGGTTTATTCTGTATACATTTTATTCATCATACCTAGCACCATTTTAATCCAGGCTTATCAGCCAGCTAATTACGTCTGACACCGTACTACCTGTCTCATTAATAGGTTTCTGACGGTAGACTAATGCACTGGCGGATTGGAGGCGTAAGACTGTTTCGTTGAATGGCAGTGAGTAGTCATCGAGAATGTACTTTGCTTCTGCACTCTTATCCTCCACAGCAGTTATATTCTGATCAATAAGATCACGTTTGCGTTTGTGCTTGTCCAGGCTGGCACAATCGTGTGGCCAGTGATGAGTATACGAATGGCAATAGCTGTAAGCCTTCCCACTGCGTACCGCACCTCCTGTGTTAATATTATAACACTGGTTTACAACGGGGTCCCTATAACCGTTTTCATTCCCGTTACATTTGTTTGATGTCCAGAATGAAATATAGTTGTAGGCATACGGCATGGGCTCAATGAACTTAAATGAATGTCTGCCCTCGAGGTTAGTACAACCTTTGAAATCAACTATGTTGCCTCCGACACCATCGCATGAGGACCCTGAGAAAGCGGTAAATTCTGCTTCGACCGATGGCAACAAAGACAGATATGTCAAGCCAATTAATAAAGTAGTAATCTTCATGTTTGCGAAGGATAATAGTTCTTGAGCCCAGTTGAAGGTGATCTATTAGCGATGGACGTCTCCTTTTATAGACGAAGAATGGAATACCAATCGCACATGTCTAGCTTGTGAGGCCCTTCATGTTCAGTTCCTTAAGCCATCTGTGGTACGGTATTTTGTCCCTGCCATGTTCCAACTCTTCAGTAACAGCAGTTCATGTCCAACTTCTTAAGTACTGAAGTGTACCGTTACACTCTCCCTACTGTTCTGTCCCGATCACGAAGAGCATGTCGAGATCCTCTCCTTCCGCTGTAGCAATCTGTAACGAGGTAACGTATTCAGCCAATTCAGTGGTATACAGACAGTGTTGTCTAATCCTGTGTATAACACCACAGCGTACTCTATCTGTCTCTCGATCAGCGTCGTAATCTTACCCACGTTGTCACGGAAGTTCTTGGGAGATCTTCGACCGGTGTTCCAGTGAGCGGAACTTGCGTAGAAACTTCAAGTCCATGGAACGTCCTTGTCTGTAGGCACGTAGGCGCTCTTATTCAGAACGCCCACAATCTCATATGGTCATCTCAAAGAGGATCGCATTTCCATTTCCCCAATCAGCGAGTGGACAAGCCATCTCTGTGCAACAGCACGGACTCTCTCCCCAAACGTCATATCCGAACGATGACGATTACATTGGAAACTCTGTGTTTCCTGTGTTTCAGCAGAATGACGGCGAAGATCGTCCACACGGTGTGTCTGCTCCATCACGCAGTCGTAGCCGTTAATTATCACCGAGTCTAGTGCCTCGCTCAACTCCATGTCCTTATGTCCTTGAACCCCGGAAAGATATTGTAGTGGGGGGCGTGTATCAGCCAAAAGAGACTGCATTTGATAGTCCCCTGCAATTAACAACTGCACGAAGTGTAGATATTCGGTCCACTTCTTTCAGTTTTCAACACCTTAAGAACGCACGGGTTGGTGGAGTTTCTATTCATTCTGTCTGATCTTCAGCAGGGTCGTAGATATCTTCTTCTTGATTCCCAATGTCAAATGCATGGTAAACCACAAGTTATCCATAAACAGCTTATCTCAGTCGGCACAATGGTTTCTGTGAACCCCATGTTCAACAACCACATGCTTAATCAATGTGCTCGTATAGTGTGAATTGGAATTGTATCAGGTTGATACAGCGCGATTGCTAATGCAGAACAACTAATCTTACTTCCGATTCCAGACTTACTGAAACGTTCCTTCTCTTTGAGACATTTCATTGTTCCAGATTCCTCTTTCAAGACGTTCCACCTTTATCTTCTTACTTTTCATATTTATTTGGGACCTGAAGAGATTATTACTGTTTCCAACAGGCTGCATTGTACTGTCTTAGTAGTGAGTACTTACATTACTGAAACCATTAACCATTATGGCGTGCAACGCCTAATACGTAATAAGCACTGCTCCCTTGGTCGAACGATCCATTACCACAAGAATAACCGTAACCCTGGCTGACTTTGAAGCATTTGGTTTACTCTGCTTAATGGGCTTCCAATCCACCACATCAGAGCTGATGTCCACGGCACAAATCTCAATACCAAAAAAAGTTTTGTAAATCGGCCGTGTGGTCTAGTGGTATGATACTCGCTTTGGGCGAAGACAGGGTAAACCCAGTCTAAAAAGCTACAGACATGTGAGTGGTCCAGGGTTCAATTCCCTGCCCGGCCCTTTTTTTTTGTAATTTCCCCTTGGATGGTAAATAGGGTCCAGGGTTCAATTCCCGCCGGATCCTTTTTTATTTGCTTTTTTGTTTTTGGTATTTTTGACACACAATACAATTATTCCATATATTTCACTCTTTATCCCGATTTTGGGAATAATTGGAGTTGAGAACGTTGTTTAAAGCCCCAGGATGTGGGTTGCCTGACGCGCCGCTCATAAGCAGGTACACGCGTTTCTCTCTCTTACTTCTTCTCCCAATCACATCAACTGTTCACGTAGAGCGGTAAATCTGATTAATCTTGTATATCGTCATATAGGTTTGGTATATTCAAGGTATGACACCAATCAATGAACACACGTCCCCCAATTTCACGCCTGGTGGTTATTGTGGTGAATTTGAGATCCTTGAGCTTAGCCAGAGTGTGGGGATGGCGGATGATGCTATTCTCCCTTTGAACAGCAAGAGCAAGATTTCCATTGGGCGGTCACCAGAAAATACTATGGTATTGGATCATCTTTCTGTTTCTTCAATGCATTGCATGATTTGGGTTGTTTTGTTTGACGAAAACTCCATTCCATTGGTATATCTCAAAGACACGTCAATGAATGGCACGTTTGTGAATGATCAGAGGTTAGTGAGGAACCAAGTTGTCTTGTTAAGCCATGGGGATCTTATTACAATTCCTAATGGATTGGACATGGAGTTTCGTGCAGCGTATGGTAGTGCTGAGGGAGACGTTTGCAAAGACTTGATTGAACAAAAGTTTATCAGGAGAGATATTGGACCTTGGAGAATCAAGGATAGGGTCTTGGGGAATGGTACATTTGGCCACGTAAGGAATGATACCAAGCTTTCTCTTCATTCTGTATTTATCTTCTTGGCCATATACTTGATCAATTACTGACTTATTTAGGTGTTTGCATGTTCACGTGGAAGGGAGTCACGGTTATTTGCTGTGAAAGTGGTGATGACGAACAACGACAGTGTCCCATTTGAAGCCAGAATGTTGTCCAAGTTGGTCCATCCTAACATAATTAAGGTGTATCAGGCGTACTGCTTCGGCGAGTATCTTTACATTTTTGAGGATTTGTATGTATGGGGTTGATTAACAAAGAGGGAATCATTTACTAACATCAACAGGGTTGCCGGTGGGGACCTTTTCTCATATCTTTCCAATGGGACTACATTGCGGTCAATCCCTGAATTTGAAAGCATGGTGATTACCTATCAAGTAATGATGGCCCTAAGATATCTTCATAAGAACAACATTGTTCACCGTGATTTGAAGCTTGATAATATTCTCATGGAATGTCCATATCCATGTACCAGAGTTGTTCTTGCAGATTTTGGCATTGCCAAGTCAATTACCACGACAAGGAGACGTCTTTTCACTACCGTTGGTACACCAGAGTACTGTGCGCCAGAAGTGGGATTTCAGAACACCAAGATTCCTCAGCATATGAGAAAAGGTGTTCTTGGTAAGCTGGTGGGAAACTCTACCCAGCTAGGGTATGACTACAAATGTGATATTTGGTCATTAGGCGTCATCGTGCATATCATGCTCAGTGGTATTTCTCCATTCTTTGAAGATGGCAAGGAGGTGAATATTGTCAGGGCAGCCATGAAAGGAGTTTTGAACTTGGGTGAACCACAGTGGAGAGAGGTTGGTGACGATGCAAAGAGCTTTGTGCAAAGTCTATTGCATGTTGCCGTGGACAAGAGGCTCAATGTTTGGGAATGCTTTGAGCACACCTGGATCAAGAGACACAGGGATGAGTTGAGTAGCATTTACAACAAGGTCATTAGTGGATGCAAGGTAGCTTCAATTTGAAGTGGTGTCTCAAGTTTGACAACTATGTTGAGAGGTTAATGCGTCTCCCCTGATTGTATGTGGCTTCCTGCATCTTTCGCTGACTTTTCTTTGTTCTTGACACACATACATATACTCCCTCTGTGTCTGTCCTTCTCGGCTCACTTGCTACACGATTTCGGGAACAATTGCTATCTGGTCTGGAGTAATAACAACGTGGCGTATATCTCAAACACGTACCCACATTCTAGTCGCACCTACCTGCTATAGATTACCCAGTTTAGCGTAGCGGTGGTCATCCGCAGAAAGCGAGGCGAGGTGACGCTAAATGCAATCGAAGATCTCGCAGGTTCGGAAGTGGAGGGATAATGCCCCCGAAACATTAAGAACAAACGGTGCCATGGAGACTTCTCCCGTGTGTTTCCCAGACGGCACACACCACTCATTCAAGCACAAGAGAATCTTCCACATCGGCACAGCACACTTAGCCAGCCGATCATACAAGACGGGGAAAAAGAAACAGCAAGGGAAGAAAAGCGCGCGCGTCGGCTACACGAAAGACGCGACTCGCGAAAATTTTTGCCCCAATTCGTTTCCATAACAACAAAAAACGAAAACATTGAGGCTGCAACAGAATAATACCCACTACCACGGCAACTACGGTGTCTCTCTCTGTTTCCTTGACGAGAAGTACGTTGTCTCCTGTGATAGCACCCATTTCGTCGTTGCAACAGGCTTTCCCACCTTGCTATTGCTTCCGCTGCTGTTCCAGAAGAGCACTGCCCCTCAACGCCATCCGTGACGCTGACTCAGACAGACTCTCCTTCCTTGCTATAACTTGTGATTACCTGCGACACCACCTGTTCTGTACCTTACAAGAGACACTTTCCTTTCTCTTGCTGCTTTGTGGTTTCAAGAGCATCAGATATTGACGTTGTTGCGTTCAGTGGGCAAGGTACAATACGACCAGCACATATCTTTTGGAGCTTTTGAATCCTGATATCAACGTAACGCCTCCCTCTGCATCAGCATAGAATCCTCTGTGTGTGTGTTTTTTTATTAATCCAATTTGAGAATGGAAGAGGCACAAGCTACTGCACAGGTCCAGAAGAGTGAGCTGGATGCACAAAGAATCATTCCATCTACTCCTACCGGTCACCGTCGGTCCTCCTCTGACTTGTCAACCAAGAAGAAGCTAATTCCATCGACTCCTCCTCAAAGCACCGAATCGCCGCATCGTCCATCACATGGTACATTTCATTCTCCAGATGCGTATACACATACACATACAATACTTCCTCCTGTGACGCCTTCTTCTCATCAGTTTGATCTTAGCAAGAATAAGTTGGGCAATGTTCCAGAGACCCCGCGTGGTCCCGAGGGCACACCCGGCTCACCTTTGAAGTCGCCTTCACAGTTTAGGGACCCTGATGAAGGTGTTGAGAAGCCGCCAATCAGACACTTGACTTCAAAGTTGAAGACGAGGCTTAACTATGCATATGTCAAATATTCGAACGGTTGGACGAACCAGAGCCTTGATGAGTTGGAGAAGACCGTTGGTGCCAAGGAGAAGGAACGAGAAGACGTTGAAGGGAAGTTTGGTTCGGTATCGCCACAGCGCGCATCGTCTATGGCACTCTCGGCATCGCCTTTCAACAAGAACAGATCTCCATCTAAAGTTGTCAAGACACCTTCACACAAGTCCTCGCCTGTGCGTGGACATCGTCATTCTATTGATTTTGAAGCGAGCGGCTCTGCTCATGCTGCCTTCTTGAATGCAATTTCAAAAGGCAGATCACCAAAGAAGGCGAATACGAGCCGTCAATCACCTGTGCGTTTGAACTATACTCCTCCAGCACTTAATCTCCTAATACCTGAGAAGAATTCTCCAGCCAAAGTTAGCACGTCTTCCACACGAGATCCTGGACGCTCTCCAGAGTCGGAGGCGATTGAAACGCTGATGTCGTTATCGTCGCCGCATGGGTTCAAGGCGAAACGGGAACTTCCGAAGCATGATCTTCCAAGACAGAGACTGTCGTTTGGCGAGAAGATGGCGAACGAGGCTGCTGTCGCTACGGAGAGTGATACCGAATACGAGGAGACAGACGATGAGAGTTCACCGACGAGGACAAGTGGTCCTCGTCTTGGAGTGATGAAGACACGAGACGGACATGATGAAGGCCGATAATAAGCATATGTGTGGATTGTGTAATGAAGAGGAGACGGAGTGTATCTGTATTGATTTTAATGGGACCTTGGCATGGTTTTTAATATATTGTTCCCTTATTCTCCCTTGTTTTATTTATTTGTTTATTTATTCCTGTGTTCTACTATGGCCTCTCTCTATCCATGGGCTTTCTTATTTTCACCTATCCTTTGGCGCATACGCCAGTGCTGTGGACTCGGTCCTGCTGCTGCTAATAGTGTCTGTACATATACATCTTGATCTGATCTGGAAAGCCAAGCCGGTAGTAAAGTGTTGATCAAAGCGTCCATCCCCGAAGCTGTCGGAACAGCCTTCCGAGCCGCGGCTGAAGTTGCCATCGAAGCCCTGCGGTGCGGCTTTAAGCGGACTCCAATCCTCCTTTGAGGTTTCTCCTCTCCGCACTGCTCGCCGAGGTCTGCCATATATATATATATATATGAGGAGAAGAGGTGTGAGATGCTAGTGAAAGGTGTTAACACAGCCAGATCCCAGGGAACCCAGAGATGTTCGTGAAGTACACAAAGACTGTGGAGGCTGAGTCTCCACGGATCATGGCAAACTCCACAATCCCCGTGGGAGCTTCTCTCTCGGTGGTCTTTGACCACTATAAACTCAACAGGGACCGTCTCAGCGAAACACGTAAGCCGGTCAATCTTTTCTTCCTATCTGGAACTGGGATGACCAAGGTCGTCTGGAAATATCACATCAAGAGGCTCTTTGAGTACTCGGAGACGCACTCTCAGTCTCTTCCCTGGCAAATCACGAACTGCGTTGCGGTCGACCTGGTCCATCACGGCGACTCCGCCGTGGAGAACGACGGTCTTCTTGGATGGGAGTACGACTGGCGTGAAGGTTCGCATGATTTGATCCAAGTGGTCAAATCACTCCATCTTTCAGGTGACAATGTCGTCATTGGTCATTCCATGGGAGGGTTCGGTGCAGTCTACTCAGCAGTGCTATCTCCAAGATTGTTCCAGCTCGTCATCGCCATTGAGCCTGTGATCTGGACCCCACCTGGCGGTGCTGAGATCTTTAGACACAAGATGATCCCTGCATTGGCTCGTGTGCTGTACACACAGTTTGAGAATGAGGACCAGTACCAAAACTACATGAGACACAAGAGCTTCTACAAGAAATTCAACAAGGAAATCCTTGAGGACTTTATCGAGAGCGAAAAGATCGTTCACAAGGATGGAACTGTGTCAGCAAAAACTTCCAAGGAAATCCAGTTGATCTGTTATGGTTCAGGAGCACGGCTCTTTGATCTCGGCCTTGAGTACGTTAAGGCGGTGCAGTGTCCAATGGTTTTGGTGTCGGGTGAAAAGGCTACATGGACACCAAAGATTAGTTCTGACAAGATCACAGAGTCTATTGGTCAAGGTGAGCATATTGAGATCCCGGGAGGCGAACACCTGGTTAATTGTGAACAGCCAGATGATACCATCGACGTCATACTAAAGAGTATGTCAAAATACATCTCCAAGGAGACAAAGCCAAGGGGAGATTCCACCATTGATCGGAAAACTTACAATGAGCTTTTCCAAAAGAACTACGACAAGTATATACAAGAGTTTGGCAAGCGCAAGAATGAGGGAAAGTTGTGAGATGCCTGCACCATCTGCAATCCATATTATGATTTCCCAGTTAACCTTATGATGCATTGATTTGGATTGATTTATATAAGAGGGATATGAGTATATTGTTTTATCTATGTCCTTATTGACTATTGAACATTGTAAATTGCTCAATTTATGCAGTAAAGACTGCTCCAAACTCTCAGATGTAAATGATAGAAGAGCTTATCATAGTGTGTCCCTGACCAGTACCGAAAAAAAAAAAATTTAAAAAAAAATTAAAAAAAAAAAAGAAAAGAAAATTTTATGAGATTTCTCTTACTTTGTCTCTCTCTCTCTCTCTGGAATCACCCCAATCACAGTTCGTGTTTAGTAAAACAGCAAAATGGTTTCGCAGGATGTTTTAATGGGTCTTGTTGCAGACTACTTGGAGCGTCAGGGATTGACAGACGTTGTGTCCAAACTAAAGAAGTCCGCTGCAAAGAAGGACATCGCTATTGGTGAAACGCATGATGAACTTGAAAAACTAGTTAAGATTGAGGCTGAGACTGAATCCGATGAGAAATCTACCGAGAGTTCTTCTGAATCCTCTGACTCCTCGGATTCTGGCTCTAATTCTTCCGATTCTTCTGATTCTTCTGACTCTTCCGATTCTGATTCATCGGATTCTGATTCTGATTCTGACTCTGACAGTGATAGCAGTTCCTCCGATTCTGAGAGTGACAGTGACAGTGACAAGAAGTCCGCAAGTTCAGAGGAAAAGGACTCTTCAGACTCTGCAAGCGACAAGGACTCATCGGACTCCAGTGACGATGACAGTGACTCGTCTGACTCTGACGATGAGAAGGAAGTCACCAATAGCAAGAAGAGACCACGCTCAGACTCTGAGAGTAGCGACTCTTCAAGCTCCTCTGATTCCGACTCAAGTTCCTCCGACTCCGACTCCGACTCCAGCTCTAGCTCTAGCTCTAGCTCTAGCTCTAGCTCCAGCTCCAGCTCTGAGGATGAGAAGCAAAGGAAGAAGTCTGTCAAGAAGTCTGTCAAGAAACAGAAGACTATGCCAAACACAAGCTCAGAGTCAGACTCCTCCAAGACCGAGTCTAACCAGGACCAGAGCCAGTCTTCTTCCCGCGAGGACTCCATCTCAGCAGAAGTTGACGAGCTCAAGCCGGGCCAGCGCAAGCATTTCTCGAGAATTGACAAGTCAAAGATTTCATTTGAGCACACTGAACTCACAGACAACACCTACAAAGGTGCAGCTGGTACATGGGGTGAAATGGCCAACGAGAAGCTGTCCCAAGTGAGAGGAAAAGACTTCACAAAGGGAAAGAACAAAATGAAGAGAGGCTCTTACAGAGGTGGAAGCATCACAATGGCCTCGGGATCCTACAAGTTCCAGGACTAAGATGACTAATTATTGCTACATAATTGTAATTAACGACTAACGTGTTATAGACCACACAGAGAATTAGAAACAATAGAGAACTAGAAAAGATGAGATAAGTACAAGTATTCGTGGGTGTCCGGGTGTCCTCTTGATCTGGAAATTTTATGCGGCCTTTTTCAACTGTTAAATATTGTGTCTCGTACTGAGCATCCTGGAGAGTTTTGCCACCATAAAAGGAACGAGCTTTCTCCACAGAATCAGGCAGTCCTCTTAGTTGTTGGTCTCCTGAATACCATATATCGTTCCTGTGCTCGGTGCTACTCTTATTCCGTCAATGTCGGCCGATAACGCTGCGTTCTCTGACGAGGAGGACTTCTCCGATTCCACTAATACCAGTTTCTCAGAAGCTGAGGAAGTCCCAGAAGACGAGGACGCTACCTATGGTTCCTCGAGAAGGCCAAGAACGAGCAATGGACAACGAGTAAAGAAGCCTGTGGTGAGGAAGGCAGAAGATCCAGCGGCATTTGATCCAACCGCTGACATCCCACCGGATTATGTTCCTGACGTTGTGGCAAAGATGTTCCACAGAAACGATTTCTCATACCTCAAACTGAAGCCAGACCATGCCTCAAGACCTATTTGGATATCTCCAAGTGATGGAAGAATCATATTGGAGAGTTTCTCCCCGCTTGCTGAACAGGCGCAGGACTTTTTGGTCACTATTGCCGAACCGATATCAAGACCAAGTCATATCCACGAGTACAGGATCACCGCTTACTCTCTTTATGCTGCTGTATCTGTCGGTTTGGAGACTGACGATATAATTTCTGTTCTTAACCGTTTGTCCAAAGTTCCAGTCGCTTCATCCATTGTTAACTTTATAAAGAGTGCCACTGTCTCGTACGGTAAAGTCAAGTTGGTCTTGAAACACAACAGATACTTTGTGGAGTCTCCACAGGCTGACATTTTACAGATGTTGCTCAAGGATCCAGTTATTGGTAAATTAAGAGTCGATTCTGTCTCGACAGAAACAAACGCTAGTGGATTGACAGTAGAGAAGGCCCCAGCCATGGGTGAATTGGTTATCCCAGGAACAAAACCACTCAATGGTGAGCTTCCAAACGAAGGCACTGTGGAAGATATTTATGCGTCAGTGGTTGGTGAAAAGGTAGACGAAGATGATGATGACAACTTTGACGCGGTCCATGCATTTGAAATATCTAATGACTCTGTGGAAATCCTCAAGAAGAGATGTCAAGAGATTGATTACCCCGTGCTGGAAGAGTACGACTTCCGTAACGATCAGAGAAACCCAGATCTTGATATTGACTTGAAACCTTCAACACAAATCAGACCATATCAGGAGAAGTCTTTGAGTAAAATGTTTGGTAACGGTCGTGCAAGATCTGGTATCATTGTGCTTCCGTGTGGTGCTGGTAAAACTTTGGTTGGTATCACTGCTGCCTGCACAATTAGAAAATCCGTTATTGTGCTCTGTACATCGTCTGTTTCTGTTATGCAATGGAGACAGCAGTTCTTACAATGGTGTACTATTCAGCCAGAGAATGTTGCCGTCTTCACTTCTGACAACAAGGAGATGTTCCACAGCGAAGCAGGTCTAGTTGTCTCCACATACTCCATGGTTGCTAACACCAGAAATAGATCGCATGATTCTCAGAAAGTTATGGACTTCTTGACATCAAGGGAGTGGGGTTTCATCATCTTGGACGAAGTGCACGTTGTTCCAGCAGCAATGTTTAGAAGAGTCGTCACGACGATTGCTGCGCATGCTAAGCTTGGTTTAACAGCCACATTGGTGAGAGAAGATGACAAGATTAGTGATTTGAACTTCCTTATCGGTCCTAAGCTGTACGAAGCCAATTGGATGGACTTGGCTCAAAAGGGTCATATAGCTAATGTCCAGTGTGCCGAAGTATGGTGTCCAATGACGTCTGAATTCTACCAGGAGTACCTTCGTGAAAGCTCTAGAAAGAGAATGTTACTCTACATCATGAATCCAACCAAGTTCCAAGCTTGTCAATTCTTGATTCACTATCATGAGAAGCGTGGTGATAAGATCATTGTCTTTGCTGATAACGTCTATGCTCTTCAGGAGTACGCCTTGAAACTTGGTAAACCATTCATTTATGGTGGTACACCACAGCAAGAGCGTATGAACATCTTGCAGAACTTCCAGTACAATGACCAAGTTAATACCATATTTTTGTCCAAGGTGGGTGATACATCTATTGACTTACCAGAGGCCACATGTTTGATTCAGATCTCTTCCCATTATGGTTCTCGTCGTCAGGAGGCTCAACGTCTTGGAAGAATTTTGAGAGCCAAGAGAAGAAATGACGAAGGTTTCAATGCCTTCTTCTACTCTCTTGTCTCTAAGGACACACAGGAAATGTATTACTCGACAAAGAGACAGGCGTTCTTGGTTGATCAAGGTTACGCATTTAAGGTCATTACCCATCTTCATGGTATGGAGAACTTGCCTAACTTGGCTTACTCCTCTGCTAGAGAACGACGTGAACTCTTACAAGAAGTTCTCTTAAAGAATGAAGATGCTGCTGGCTTGGAGATTGGCGATGATGCTGATGATGCCGTTGGGCGTGGTAATAATGTCATGAAACGCTCGCATAATGGTGACAAGAGAAAAGTCAAAGCACAGAGAACCGCTGGTTCTTTGGCAAGTTTGGCTGGTGGTGAAGATATGGCCTACGTGGAGTACTCTGCTAACAAGAACAAGGAGTTGAAGGAACATCATCCTCTGATTCAGAAAATGTACTACAAAAAGAACAAACGATAAATTTGTGTTTAGATGCTTTTCCCCTTTTACTTTTGTAATGATAATGACCTACTATGATATGTTGTAGTTTCAAATTTATATTACAGTAATCGTTATCTTTACCATTAAGAGTTTGGGTTCTCTCGTCGTCATATTACACAGAAATCTGCTCATTCTTCTCCTTCTCCAGTTCATCAATAACCATGTTTTCAAGGTCCTCCAATGAGCCCTGGATATTCAACTTAAATGTTATTACAGTATCCATCATCTTCTGCGCTTTGGAATGTAATATTTTCCTCTCCTGTTGAACTTGGTTGGTTAATTTCTTGTACTCCATATCCACTGTCTTTGTGTGCTGATCCAACAGAAGTTTGTTCTGTTTTGTATTCGATTGCATCTGCTTTAATTCTGCCTCAAATCTCTCGATTTCTGTATGATAAGAGGTGGCATCTCTAGACATGGTCTCATAAAGCTCCTCATAGTCCATCTTCAGCGCTGAGAGCTTGGCTTCCAATGAGTCAACATGGTCTGATTTCTCATTGATTGTCTCGGAAAGGGAATCAAGTTTCTCCTGGAGACTGATCCCTTCATCCTGAACTTCGTGGATTCTCGAACATATCTCATTCTTAAGTTTCTGAAGATTGTTCCGAATGCTTGATTTGAGATCTTGACCATCAAGAATAGCCTCTGGGCGGAGTCCTAGGCGGTCTTCACTCAGTAGGTTGTCCAGTTTTATCACAAACTTGGAGGCATCAATGTTTGATGAAGTAGAAGCAATGGTATATATGTTGAAGTTGTATTCCTTTAGTGTTCCGGATAACTCCTCGTAAGCATGTTGTGCTTCCATCTCCTTCGAGTTCACAATCTTGGAAATCTCGTTCAATCTCTGGTTGACAGCATCAATGGCTTTTGATACACGATCTCTCTCATTGTTCATTCTGTCGATATCCTTCGGAGTCAGACCTTGGTCTGAGATTTGCTTCTGTATCTGTCTCTTCTCCTCCTCAGAATGTGCCAATTCAAGTTCAGAGTTTTCCATCTCCTGTTTGATCTGCTGTAGTACTGAATTCCACTTCAATTTTCTGTTCTCCATAGACTCGATGTAAGCCTTGAACTTGAACAAATCACTATCAAGAGCTTCTGCCTTCTTCTCGACCAAACCTAGAGATTCTGATTCAATGAGTAGTTTTTGGTAAGCATCTTTGAGCTGAACGTTCTCCTTCTCGAGTAGATCCGTCTGTTTCACGATATCTTCTGTATAAGTCTCGTACTCAGACTGCATCTCGTTGTAAAATTGCGTGTAGTCATCGATGTTGTTAAGGAAGGCATTGTATGATTTGACAACGTAATCAACAAATATCTTCTCCAGCTCCAGTTCATTGCTGTCTGTCTCGCCGTAGTCATCTTCCATTAAGTCACCAAGATCTGTTATTTGCTCAATCTTGTAAACGAGCTGAACCAACCAGTGAAGGATTCCAAGAAAAACGGCCCAGTTCTGACCGCCAACAGCTGAGATCTGTGACTTGTTGATGGATTCCAAGAAAGGGTACTTGATGTTTCTTAAAACATAGTAAACTTCGTGTTCGATGCTTTTGGTGAATCTGTATCCAGGGTCTGCCTTCTTGTAAAGGAACTGGAAAATGAGAACAAAGTCCTTTTGTGTTGGGTTCTTGAGTGTCTTCGCTGTGAGTGGGTGTTTCATCTCGCTCTCAAAGTTGTGGCTCACCAAGAAATCGAAAATGTCCTTTTGCATGGTTTGTTGGAAGTTTTTGTCGCGTAGTGGACGCGTGTCTTTGGTCTGTGAGAGTGACAATCCACCGAGCCCAAATGATGATGCCCTCAGGGTCGGACGTGATACTGAATTCATCCCAGACATGCTCTTTCTCGCGGCGCTTCTCAGGGCGCTCTGTTGCACCATTTCGCTCAACCCGGTAGCAGATGCTCTTTTCTGAGAGGCCATATTGGTTCTTGGAGCACCGATCAACGACTGTCTGGCTGAGAGCCTTCTCGAAGATCTCTTCAAGCTTGACGAGAGCTGTGGGATGTGTGACACATTCTGGACCTGGTTGAGGTCCAGCTGAGAGAGTGGGGCTGACCCATCGACTCTGTACCTCTTGTAATAGTTCTCCTGTGACATTGCAACAAAAAAAAGCAAGTCTGTTGTGTGCTTTCTTGAAGACCGCTGGACGCTGTGTTGTCGCTTGGTTTGTTTGTTTTGATTTTGCTTCTTTGTTTTGATTTTCAAGCGCTTAGTCGTTATTTGCCCGATACATTTTGGCAGTGTTTTTTTCCCGAATTTGTAACCATGGCAACGCTTTACAGATGCGCGATTCCAATGCCGGATTTTGGCCCATGAACTTTGTGAGAAACTCGTGAGAATCTCGTAGAAAACTCGTAGAAACTCGTAAGAAACTCGTGAAAACTCGTCGGAAAATCGTGGGAAATCGTGAAAAATCGTCGGAACCTCGTAGAAACTCGTGAGAATCTCGTGGACAATTCGTAACTGGCCGACATCTCGACTGGCCTCGACAAATTTTTCTAAATAATGCATGACGATTTAACGAAGCTTACAATTCATGAGGCAGTCCTAGCGCTACCCTACCACGAGGCATGAGGACTAGTTCTAACGCGGTCATCCAACCCATTGAATTACAACCTGATGCAGAATCGGACCGTGAACCTGAGAGCAGCACGACTACCGTCCAGACGGTTCCTCCGCCGAACGCCCAATCATCAACGCCGCCAACTGGAATTGTGGATGAAGCCTTCACAACAGGTGATGCTTACGGATTCCTTCCATTTTCCCAGCAAAACTTCCCTGATGCTCGAGTGAAGAATGGGGTGTACTACTTTTACAGATTAAAGATCTCTAATATTAAGACTGGCAGACACGGTAATAAGGACAAATGGTTACTCAAGTGTAATCTCAAGAACAAAAGTGGTACTAAAGAGTGTGGGTATTACAAAGAGGGTAATCCGGCCTCTGCTCTGGCTAAGTCCTTAGAGATTCATCTTTTGAAAAAACACGGTATTGCTAAGTCATCCGGGGCATTTGGATCGAACGATGTCTTTGAACGTAAACTCAATATTTTGAAGAGAAGACGTGGAGATCTCGACGAACGTTCTACAAGAAAGCAAATGAAGTTGAACTTTACGAAGCGTGAGTCCCCCTCATTGCCAATGGAGCGTGAGTCTCCCTCACTGCCAATGGAGCTGACACTCCACCACCATCAGCTACAGAGCTTCCTGGCTTCGAATAGACCATTGAATCACTTACAGGCTAAAGAAGAGAAGCAGTTCTTGGCTTGTCTGAATCCCGAATTCAAGCCACTAAGCCCTAATACAGCGTTGGATCTACTTGCCAGTACGTCTCAAAAAGTTTTAATGTCAACATTTAAGGACTTCAAGGAAAAAGGTATCAAGCTACATCTGACGTCTAACGAATACAGGCGTTATGGTTACTCCTACATGAGTATAAATGGGCACTATATGTGTCACTCAAGCAACAGTGTTCGACATATACTAGTTGCGCTCGAGAAAGTGACTTCAGACACCAGTGATTATCTTTTTTCAAAGATGGTAGAGACATTGAAAGGCCTCGATGTTTTGGAATCTGTGAAAAGTCTAACCACATACAACACCTCCAATATGGAGAGCTTGAAATCAGAGTTTAAGACCGCTTTCCCTAGCCTGAGACTTATGACAGGTGTATGTGCTGCTCATATATTGAATTTGGTATTTTCCGGCTTTATTGATGATCATGAGCCAGAATTGAGAATTAAAAAGAGAAAAAGGAAGTCAAATGGTATGGAAGATGATGAAGATGAAGATGATGACGAAGATGATGACGATGATGACGATGATGACGATGATGACGATGAGGAGGAGGAAGAGGAGGAGGAGGAGGAGGATGAACAGACACTTATTGATAAAGTTCTGCCAATCACCTCCGTTGTGGATACAATTGACCATCAAGGTATCTTGAAAAGGCTTCATACAATAAGCAAAATGTTGCATGAATGTACCAAACTCAGAGATATCTACTCCCATTTCGGATCTTTCTTGAAAATTGATGGCATGACTGCAGTGGAACTGAAAAGCATGGTTCCAACAAGATGGAACTCGGCTCTTGCTCTACTTCTTAGCTTCATAAGAAACAAGCAAAACATGACTGTTATGCATACTACGCTAGCATCAGAACCTGAAACACTTGGGCTAGCCGGGATGTTTGATTTCACTGAAAATACCTACAGTGATATGGAAACTCTTTTGGATGAACTACGAGTTTTTCAAGGCTTCACTGAGACGTTATCAAACATCTCTGGCACTGCAACTGTTATTCTTCCAATATTAGAGAGTCTGAAGGTGCATTTGTTGAGGATTGAGGCACGTGTGAAAGCTACAACTGCTTCCTCTTCAAGGGCATCACTTGACCGTGTTCAAATGGCTTTGAAGAAGCTTGAGAAATACGCTACGACCATTTATACTGACCCAAACTATCTCATTGCCTCCCAACTAATTCCAAAAAAATTATGTTTGAACGCCACTTGTGACGAAATTACGAGAATTGTGTTGACACAGTCACAAAAGCATATTATTGAACAACATCTCCTTGAGGAATTTTATTCTCTTGGAGATAAGCCTATTCCGAGTGGAACCGTCAATAATTGCACTTATGAAGTGTTGGAATCCAACTGGTTGGCTGACAAAGATCTAAGAGGATCCTCGGGTTCAGTTTGGACTTTTGAGGATTACCTCCTTTCAAGAGAAAGTCATTGGATTCGTTCGAAAACATTACCACACAGTGAGGTGGAAAGGCTAAGGAATTGGATCCTAGCAGCAAGGGAAGCTCAAGAGACCTCAGAGACTTTTGTCACCCCAATCTTCAGCAAGTTGGAATGTTTCTTGCAAGTTGAGGCAAGTCTGGGTTCATTCCAAGAGTTGAAGACTTTAAAAGATTTGGTGAAATATTATAGTGTGAACAGGGACAGGCATAGAGAGGTTCTCGGTGACAAACTTCACAAATTGGTGATAGAGTTATTGGTTTTCCAGGGCTCTTCGCTATCTTCGGAGCGCACCTTCTTTGTTATGAAAAGGGTTGCAACTAACCAGAGGAGTGTTCTGCGGACGAACAAGAGCTTCGACCTATCACATATTGTTCTTGGCGAATATGTCTACTCGGAGATAGACACACAAACGTTTGATCGATTGAGACCTCAACCCGATGCTTAGGTTCTTATCTTCCGCTGGCCTTTATGTATACTATTATAGAATATATCGTTAGTCATATATTGGGTTCCTGTGTATTTTGATTCGTATGATGAACACGTACGGTAATCACTAGTCACTAGTGTAACCTACGTAGTACCCAATACATATACGTGGATTTGTGCTCTTGAACGAATTGGGGAGGACTTGATGGAAGAACAACATACTTTAGGTGATTTTTTTTTTTTAACTTATATACCGAAAGAACTAATGTACCCAAATACTTGAACTGTTGCGCAAGTGCGCAAGTCTTGCGCTTATGGTGAAGGGTGAAGACGCGCATTTACCTTACTTATACACATAGTCAGGGGTGGTAAAAGATACCGAACAATAGAGATACCATCAGTCTCTCAACGCATGAAAAACAAATTACCTATAAGAACTGCATTTTGAACTTCAATCATTTCCTAGGAGGCTGTGCAATGCGCACGTTTAGTTTGCACCAGAAATGGTCAACGCGTCGTCTTTTTTACGAGAACGGCCATACTTCCCACGCAGGGTCCAGAAGGGCATCATGGAATCATGGATATCCCGCTTTCAGGGGTAAACAGTCTCAGATCTCGAACAGTTTAAGAGTAGAAGAATGAATATTAGTATTAGCATGGAAAGGTGAATTATGTCTTCGCTCAGGCACTCTAATGGTCGGTCTTGGATTTTGGACCAGCCAACCGATCTGCCTCACCCAGATCATGTGTTTTTAAACCATATGTTGATCGGGATGGTCTTCCATTTACAACGTGATATCTTTGGAACCCTGAAATCCAAAAGCAAAAAGAAAACAAATTGCCAACTCCAGAAAGAGTAAGTCTAATTTCAATTTGAATTGTTCAGTAATGAAGGAAAGATAACTTTTTCCATAAAAACCGACGTTCTTCTTCCTTGTTGTGTTTTTGTATTCTTTAATATTCTTGTTCTGTCGATTTACCATGAGAATATAATACGCATGCTACATATGGGCCAGTTTCTTTAGACAAGAACCCACATAACCAGTTATTGCATTTAATTAAAACGAAGAAGCGGTTGTCGATTCATCCACACACCACCCACCATCCGAACATTACCGGCGGAGATCTCTTTGCTGCACTCTTATGGCCGGCCAGCCCGGCTGAATCACTACGAGATCTTTCGGGAATGTGCATATCCATTAAACGACTCATGATATATTGATACACGACGACTTCGACTGTGTTAAGTGGTAATGTTTCCTGCAAGAAGAGTGGCGCTGTGTCTTGCCACTCATTGAAAAGGGTGTCGTAGATGGTTGAGATAACGAGATAACCTTGTTTGCATGGCCCACCGGGCACCCCCACCCAATAGAAGGTAAATATAGGGGCAAGAAACAAGTGCCACCCCCAAAATTGTTGAATTCACTATTATTAATATACAATGAGAAACCTGTGGGAAATTCCCCCTCTGCTGAGAAGCCATAGAAAACTCCGCAACCTTCTAATCAGGGGACGATCGAGCACTGGAATACACCCACGCGCCTACGACGCACTATCAAATCTTGCGTCTTTACGTCCACAGTGCACATCACCGTCTTCATCATTGCCACCCGTCTTCCTCCAGAAACTCAAAGGGCCTTTAACTCTGCAAACACAACCGTACACAAAGTGCTCAGCATTGCACCACAGCAGACTGATACATACTGGCACTGCATCGAAGCAAAAGACAAGAGAGAGAATTGTACACCCAATGACCCAACCAACAACGAAAACCACTCGCATTCTCTTTGTGGGTGGCTCTTTCGGAGCCATGTCTTGTATGAACGACTTTATCACCCGTTTCAAGAAGGACAACGTGCCTCCAGAGATTCAAGTGGAGATCTTTGTCATAGAGCCTCATGCTGGGTTCATCAACTTGTTGGCAATTCCACGCGGCGTAATTGATGTTGATTTCGCCAGAGAATCACACATGAACGTTGAAAAGTACCACTATAAGTTCACATCTGTTGAGTCGGCATCTCAAGAAGTCAAGGATAAGGTCCTCAGTGCTAATCCCAAGGGGGTGCTGCCAAATAATTTGAAGATCCACTTCATCCACGGGAAATGTGTCTCAGTTGTTGACAGCCACAATGCTCTCTACAAGTTGGACGACGACTCTGAGACAAACAATATATCCTTTGATTACCTCGTCTTTGCCACTGGAAGACGCAGAAGATGGCCATTCGATCCAGTTGCCCGCACAGTCGACCAGTACGCGGATGAGATGGCAAAGAGCAAGGCTCAAATAGATGGCGCAAAGACGATCACCGTGATTGGTGGTGGAGCGCTGGGTATCGAGATTGCAGGTGAGATAAAGGTGCACTATCCGGAGAAGAAGGTGGTTCTTGTTCATCCACATCCTACTCTCCCACCTGAAATCTTTGCTACCAAGAACTTTAATAAGTTGCTCACACAGAACATCATAGAGGTGGGCGTCGAGATGGCATTGAACACCAGAGTCAAGGAAGAGTTACCAAATGGTGATTTGCTCACCACAGATGGAAGAACTCTCGAGTCTGAGCTCAATCTTTGGTGTAACTACCACAAGAATAACATCGAACCATTGCTACCCTCATTTGAGTCATCAATTGAAAAGGGCAGAGACGAGGTCATTGTTGATGACAGATTGATGATTAAGGACCAGACCAACATGTTCGCCGTTGGTGATGTTATAAACTTGAGAATTATCAAGACGTGTGGTGCTGCTTGGCATCAAGGTGAATACGTTGCCGAGAGTTTGTTTAATCTCATTGTCAAAGGCAAGGAGGAGTATACAAGGGTTGACCTCTCTACCTGGCCACATGCCATGACTATTGTCGTGGGTTCACAGAGAGTCATCAGCCAATGGGATGATATTGGCGATGGTAATATCGTCTACAACAATGAATGGAGTCTCAAGTATTATGCTGATTATGGCAACCAAGACATCAGAGAGAGACTCGATATCGAGAAATAAGAGACCAACCGTTCGGTCCTTATGTGTGAGCTTTTGAAAATTTCATGATTGTCTGTCCTTTTGTGGTCATTGTAGTAGCGCCAGCACAATATTTGGTCCTAAAAGCTTTTTAGCTGGTTGGCTAACGGCAGTTGACAGGTGTCCAGATTGGGGGGATACATGGTACACCGATAGATACGAACATGGTTCTTTTTGAGTTGGTTGGTTCTTGGCCTTGGCCGCGTCTCCGTGCTGGTAATGCATCGTCGCTTAATCAAACCTAGATGGCATGATCACCGAATGCACAAGCTCTAAAATCAGACAAAAAGTAAACAAACTTTTACACGACATACGACTGCCGGAAGTAAAGAAAGCCTTAAGGGCGATAATTGTGTGTACCATGTCAAAGTCTATCACAATAAAGTTAGAGACGACAGGAAAAGAACACACCTAGAACACGTAAATTGAAAACCAAGCAAACTAGAGTATATTGTGCAAAGGATTCAACAATGAGGATGCGTGTACGGACAAGATTTCATTTTGTGTGTGCCTAATTAAACTTTTTCTAGAAGCCTAGCACAGGGATTCGGTACTACAATCCTGGAATATATGTGTTCTTCTACAGAATCTACACCGGTCAATAAGATCGTACACAAACATACCCCGGAAACACACGTTGAGCTTCGACCGAACCTGCGCCAGAATATGTAAGCAAGTGTTAATATTTGGACAACCCTGAAGACCAGATTAGGAGGATAAGGAAGTATAGAGTCAGATATGAAGAACAGAGGCTTTCTCGTTGTACTGAGTCGTCCCATGGTATTCATTCAGAGCATGATTACAAGTCAATTGGGGCTAGCACCTAGATTAAAGCCACCTCCGACTGCAAAATTTCTGATCTAGCGGGTTCTCCGTTACCAGACAGGCCAAATAACGAAAGCGACATCGATATAGTAGCATGAATGCCAGGGGTCCATTCCAAACTCACAAAAAGCTTGATACTCGCGTAGTGTGAAGAGATTGATGAACCACATCCTTGCCTCCCATACTCTTCCTAATCTAGATAAATGCTTGCCCATTTTGAGTGGTTTGCATCCCGGCCTTCCCTCAAAGCAGCACCCTCATGCGGCTGTGTGACTCGATGCCTGCTGGTTTACCAGCGTAAAGAGAAGCAAAACACCACCGAGCTCCGCCGAATTTGGAAATGTCGACCCTCCTGCGGTATATGCAAGGCTGCAGCATGACTACATGCTGTGGCATACGCGCGCATATCACAGGCGGCACCCCATCGAGTAGTTGGCGCCTACCAGCCTTGGAAACCACATCATGACAACAGGCTTTGTTTGTTTATATTTCCCGTGACTGCTGCTTCTCAACCAACATCGCCATATTCACTGCTGACTTCCACCTGATTCCACTGGCACCCCGCGAGTTCTTCCCTCAAGTAAACCAACGAGCTAAGTGACCGCCCTCAGCTTGTATCGTCCTCTAACCAAGAAAATTACACATATTTCCGCAGTGGAAACGCAGACCGACGCCAACGGCTGTTTACTTACGCACATTCCCAGCTGCTAGCTCTAACTTCCAAAGCATCATTTCCATATCATACCATTAAAGACAGCAGAAATCCCACACAAAGGTGGTCAACATTCACAACACACAAAGCACATTCACTCTCGTTACATACCGTCCGTCAGCAATGGTGAGATTACAGAAGTCAAAGTCGATTAGAAATCTAAAGATATCTGCTCCATTGTCACCTTTACCTGCTCTACCCACCACGAGCACGTTCGACAACCTCACATCACTCGAGCCGCCGTTAGCGTTCTGTGATACATCTTCTGCTACCATGACTCCACGAGCAGGTCCAGATAACTCTGTCATCCTCATTACAAAATTTGACTTCAAAGCCGAAAACAGACACGAACTATCTGTCGGAGTCGGCGAGGCATTCAAACTGCTCGAAAGGAAAGGAAACGGGTGGATCCTTGTCAAGCCCATTGGAAGAATCAGTGAACCAGGGTTGATTCCTGCCAGTTACGTGAGAATAGTCAGACTCAACTCAGAGACCCCTGACATCAGCTCTGATGAGAAGTGGCTTTCACAATCGGAATCTTATCCTCAGCAGAGTGGCACAGGCGACTACAATCTACAACAACAGGAGACTAAGTTGAGAGTAAGAAGCCAACATCAGGACACAGTTGGAGAACTTGAACAGAAATTAAGAGGATCTGGATCTTCAACTTCTTCGTCATTTATGGTTTCGTCACCAACAGAGAGACAAACCAAGTACACATCAGTGAACACAACGACATCAGACTCCAGCGCATCAGATTCCAGTAATTCTGGGCGCAATACCAGGGAACAGACATTCTTTTCCATGCAATCCAATGCCACATCATATGAAACGGTAGCAACAGAGGAGTTGTACCCAGTTTCTGGTCTGGTAAGAAATGCCAACTCATATAATGGGAGATATTGGTACAGAGTTGACATCACGATGAGTGATGGTAAGAAGAGATACCTTTGTCGTTATTACCAGGACTTCTACAAGCTTCATTGTTCTATAATTGACACCCTTATCACAGAAAAGAAGAAGGGAGAGGACGAAGACTCGCTGATTGACCAGCTTCCACAATTGCCAGATCCAATACCAAGACCAGATTTGCAGACCTTATCCAGCATTCTATTACAGAGATGTCAGAGCTTGAATGTGTATATCTTCAAACTTGTTCGCAACAAGGCCAACTTGAACTACAGCAAGGTGCTAAACGATTGGATTAAGCCTCGTTTCGGAGATTTGGAACTTAGCGAGGAAATACACTTGAGCAACGATTCGATTGAGGAGTTACTAAAACCAATTCCAACCAACATGAACCAATCGTCAAAGGAGAAGCCTAAACTTACAATCCAGACTGCGGTGACACCTCCACTACCAGCTCCACAAGCTCCAAATTACTACCATCCAAGCGCACGTTCTAGCTCGGTATCAAGTACAACGTCTTTTACGAATGGATCGCCAAAGATCTGGGCCTCGCCAACTTTCAATTCCTCACCACAGATGCGTGAAATAAGCACATTTGCACCAACGATCCCAGAACATCAAGAGTTGCAACAAGCTGACTGGGTCGCCAAACCTAGGGAATCAATACCTGCTGACAAGCAGATAATGAAGGAGCGCAAGTTGAGTTGTTCAGCTGCTTCAGAGGACAATGATTCGATGTGTGTCAAGATGAAGGTCTACTTCAACAATGACATCTTTGCGCTGAGGTTCAATAAGGGATCTGGTATTTTGGACGTGAAGGAGAGTATTGCAAAGAGGTTGGAGTGTGAGATTGAAGCCCTAAGGCTGTACTACAAGAACCCAGTAAAGAACTACTTTTCACCTTTGGTTGATGACATGGATGTGTGTTCTGCCTTTGAAAAAAATAAAGTGAGCATTAAGGTTCACATCTGGGACAACAAAATCTAATCAAGTGGGGAGTGAGTTGGCACCTTTGGAAATGACAGTTACGATTGATGTGGTTTATTGGTTTATCGGTTTATGAGTTAGTGACTCTTTGTATTTTTATGGAGTTGTTTTGATTTTAGCTGTATATTGTTGTGTCAATAGGATATTTGGACTGTTAGCCATCATATTTGTGTAATCTTGTATTAGTACTATGGTCACTTCACTAACGAATATTCTTCGCTGGATAATCAATCACCTTATGAACTAAAACTAGTCTGACGGCCTGTTGCTATAACGACCACTTCTTTTCCGGTGATGTTGTTATGCTGTTATCAGCTGAGCGGTGAACGGCTGCTGGGAAGAGCAGATTAGAAATCGGCAGAGGTCCGAGAAATAGACAGACGCCTTGGAAACCGAGGTTGACCGTTGAACTACGAAACCAGAATACGTTGAAAGGGGTAAAAACTTGCTTTCAAGATCAGAATAAGACGCATAGAAAGCATAGCAACTGCACTATTGCGGAAACTTGATGATCCAGACTCAACATAAGCCGAGCTCCATGTGTATTCAATTGCGTGACGCAAGCAGTACTTGATGGAAGGGGCAGAAAAAAGTGCTAGCAGTAGGGCGCTCGCTTCATAGATTTTAGAGTGTCTAGAATGGAACAGACTTCGAGTACTCAGTGACAAAGTAACTGGGTGTTACGAATACAATGAGAGTTGGTGATGGGTACATACTTTGCCGCTTTCAAGCACTGTGGTATTAGACAACTGGAGTCACAGTTCTTGCAGCATCAAAGATGTAGCTCGCTGTAGACGCGCAGGTGGCGACAGCTAATGTGAATAAACAAAACCGTGATAAGGATCTTTTCCCACTTTGCACGCCACAGCTACCAATGGCAGCCCACATGCAAGTTGCTAGCAAGGTAGTTTTATTTGATTGAGGTATCCTTTTTGGAGTATACGTATTTCCCAGCTTGTCGTGCATTGTGCACACATGTATACTCATGTGTGCTTCTACGGTATTCGCGTCTGCAACAGAGTGTGATGGGCGCAGGCTTGTCGGCAAGCGCGTCTAGAATTGAGAGGATAAACACAAGTTTTGCTACAATTCAGGCTTGGTAGGACTAAGGGTTAGCAAGCAATCCAAGTGAATGGGAGTGCATGGGATACTCACTATTCTGCGAAAAAGGGATATGTTTGTACTAATTTCCTATGTTTGAATTATTCTTGTCTGTTTGGTCAACGCGAAATCTGCGCATGTTTGTTTACTGATCAGCGACTGACTCGTAATGTGGTTCAGCGCCCACTCTGGAGTTCAAAAACGTCCATTGATGACCTTTGAACTGCTGCTTGAAAACATTTCACCTTTATTGTATTCATTCTGCGAAGATTGAATGTTTCTGACTAGGATCACTAATTCCGATTGGGAAATAAACAAGGGCGGGCATGGAGGCAGGTCCTAAAGATATGGTCCACAGCTCATGCAAATACTCTGAAATGCGGAGGTCAATTTTAGGCCCTCTGAAGGGTCGGGATATGGCCCATAGGTTGAGGGACCCATATCCTCAAAAGCCATGATGGGATCCAAGCTTGTTTCTGGTCGTTGGAATTCTTCTCAACTTGATCATCATTGGCCATACTAACTCAAAGAACAAACACTAGAGATACGAAGGAGGCTCAAACCCGTTGATCAGCCGGAACATCTATTAAACAACCTTATGCCTGCCACTTCACTTTTGTAAGATTCTAAGCGAATGTAAACTGATTTAACACTGATTCTATGATTCACTAAACATTGATTGTTTTGTCTGTCTTAACATCTCATGGATTTGATTCAAATCTCTAACAGAACAATTCCCCTGACAAGGTGGAGTACTTAGCATAGACAAGACGTTCTCGGACAAGATCTTCTGGTACATCTTGACACCTGTCTTCGTTTTTGGCAATTATCATCCAATGATAATACAATGAATGATATCAATATCACCAAATGCTCTCATCTCTCATGTTGAAAATTTCAATGCGCTGGAATAAGTTCGAAGTGTGTAGTGCATATGCCACCAAGTGTTCTTTAGCCAACGGATGGTGAATGGTGTATGTTAGTCTCCTCGCAGATATCAAACACAACATTACATCAAGAAATCTGCCGCACAATGTGTAATTGTAATCTGGAAAGAACATAAAATCTTCACTATGGTGCCGTCATCATCTAGAGATTCAACTGCAAAGTGTATAAATAGATGCGGGAACTTGGATACATCGTGGTAGAAAGCGTCGTGATCATCAAGTACATCTTTGGCAAGCAAACGGGTCAATTAGTTGCTATGAATAGGACACGTTTATACCAATTGAGGAGTTAATCAATGAATGAGTGCCCCATACTTAAGGTGTGGCGATGTCTCACAAGCATGTTGAAGAGTCTGGAACTCGCTTACTCCACCCAGAGAGCCTGTTTCAGGACGATTGTGGTGGAGTGATAAAGTTGGTTGCTGGGGTTGCGGCTGTGTAGTGCTGGTTGGCCAAGCAACAACAACAACAACACCCTGCACGTCAACGTCTTCTACATAGTACAGACTTCTACACGAGGTGGGGGAAGCCCTTTATTTCCGAAGATGGGAGAGCGAGAGTGAGGTACATTCGCAAATCTGTGGTGATTAGCCCTGGTAGTTGGCAGGTTATTGAACTTCGCGGGCAGACTCCAGAGACATCCCAGGATCACAGGCCCAGATAGTGCAAGAAATGAGAGAGAGAGAGAGAGAGAGAGAGAAGAGAGAGAGAGAGGGAGAGAAATCTAGATGCGTGAGGCCATCATGTAGCCATCATGTACACCATCTTGTACTGTCGCTCTACGCAGTATGTAGTATTAAACAGCCAACATATGCCACAGAACATCATATTTGACACTGTGCAGGTGTGGCCATAAGGACAACCAGAACACATACGAATGAGGTAACGATCAATTCCTTGGGCCTATGGGCCGTGGATGACTACTGCGGACTTTGCAACTAAACTGTAGAAAGGTAAAGCCTGTGCCAGACCTTGAGTCTAATGCTTATTGAAGAGAAGAGCTGAATGGTGATGTCCGGGTGCCACGTGAGGAGGAGAGGGGGTTACCCTACTGGCCAAGATCAGGAGCGGGGCGGCGATGAAGGAGCCAAGGAGCCCATTGTGGGCGATTAGGGTTAACATAAGCGGTGAAACGAGCAGAGGATCAGTGGGAGGTGCCAGTATATACTGTGAGTCACGAGCGTTAGAGAGCCAATAGCATTAAGCGAGACCATCACCAAGAAGAGGAGAAATGAGCTACATCTACACAAACAACCCGTCTTTCCACCCCGACATCTCCACGACACCTTGGGCTCAACAGCTCTACCAAGAGCATCAGCAGCAGCAGCAGCAACAGCAACAGCAACAGCAACAGGATGAGTATGGCCTGGCTCCACAGCACGAGCTCACCACTGAGAACCTCCAACTGAACGAGAGAGATGAATGCGAGCTTGTTGAAGCTGGAATACTACCACCAACGAGATTCACTTCGCAGCTTCACCCGAGCTTTGGGTCCATCAAGCCCGAACACGACTTGGACATGCTCCAGACACAGTTCGGAGGCAACAATAACAACAACAGCAGACAAGACTTCACGAGTGCCTCCGACCATTCTTCGTCACCATCGGTTGTTTTCAGCAACCTGCCGCTGACGAGTCAAGATGTCAAGACACTCAACGGAAGCATTGATCTGGAGGGCAAAGACCAGGGTCTGTCGGAGCAAGAGCTCGCCAACAAGAGAAAGGCCCAGAATAGGGCTGCACAGAGGGCATTCAGGGAGCGTAAGGAGATGAAGTTGAAAGAGTTGGAGGAGAAACTCAAAGAATCCGAGTCTGATAAAGAAGAGCTGAGAAGACAGTTGGATATACTTAAGAAGCAGAACATTGTCATTTCTACAGAGAACAAACTTCTTTTGGAAAACCCATCGAGCCGACCACCACTATCATCACAACAACAGCAACATGAACGAGATGTGGAATTCTCTTTCCCTGCCCAGGATAAATTCCATCACATTGTTTCGCAGCATACGAACCAATTGCAAAACTCTGAGATTCCATACAACCAGAAGAGACTCACCATTACGGAAACTTGGGAATATCTTAACAACTTGGAACTCAACTTGGACATCAACACAATTATGGAAAGATTGAAAGGTAAGGAGGTGTGTCACAGAACTGGTCCAGCGTACACGCTAGCGAGCATCGACCGGATTGTTGAAGAGGAGAAACAGAACAGAGGTCAATGAGCTACGGGAAATGGAAAAGAAATATGGATATCTAGGTTTGTTTGTTAGTTTATCTGATCTTTATGTCTTGTTTATCTTTGATTCCTCGGCAAAGTAGGAAATCTCAGCGACACGGAGGACATTTCGAGGGTTGAACGTTAGATTGAACTGAAGTGGTCAATGAGGTAGAGAGCACGGCTGAGGTGATATCCATCCGTATGTGTCTAATTGCGGTCAGCCACGGGGTGTTTAGGGTAAATTAAGTGATCAATTCTATTTCCTTTGGTTGATCATGATGCATGCTGTGATAGTATTTAAATCCTCAGCAATAAATCCGTTTTCAGAGCACAGAATGATGGTGGTAGTAGCTTTCTTAAACGGCTTAGTCCCTGCGTCACCATGACTAGAACAATGGAGTTATGGGAAGAGAGATTGGTAAACACAACCATCTGAAGCCATCAGACATTTGGAATTGATACATTTCTATTCAATAATGGCAAATATCTTCTCTATGTAATTGCATACACGCGGATAGAGATCAACTACTTATTAACCGCAAGTAGTGCCTACGCAATTGCACTACCGGTGTCCGCAAATCACCTTAAAACCCGTCTCAGCATCAAATCTCGCAAATATGGCTTTTCAGAAAGACTTTTTACTACACTTATCGGTGGTCCAACTTGGGAATCCTAATATGGCATAGCGATATACCTGTATACTCCACTGTAAGCTCGTTGGAGGCTTTGACACCAATCTCCACCACAACCACCGCTATTAGTCCCCATTTGGTAACTTCACCCCTGAGCGTTGCAGATCCTGTTATCTTAGAAGGCAAGGTGCTATGCAGTGAACATCAACTCAAAGATGATAAGCAGGGAAGAAACACAAAAGACGATAAGCAAATACGGATTTTAGTCCCAATTTATCGATGCCCCTGCTGTACAGCCTGCTAAACGACGATCCCATCTCGGGCTTCCGCTTCGCATAAATCTTGACTGATTCCTCTCCACTTGACACCATTACTAGACCAGAGAACTAAAAGACATCACAGAGGAAGGAACAAGAATGAATGCAGTCAGACGCTTTCTATGGGGAGACCCCCCTTCAGACCCCAAAGAGGCTCGGTTGCTCATGAAGATCGACTGGTTCGTGCTCTCGTATATCTGCTCGGTCTACTGGGTAAACTATCTCGACAGATCTAATGTGTCAAATGCATACGTTTCTGGGATGAAAGAGGATCTCGGAATGGTGGGAGATGAGTTCAACGTCATAAACACAGTCTTCACAGTCGGATACATTGTTGGTATGGTGCCGAACAATCTAATGCTTCTGAAAGTTAGACCAAAATACTGGCTTACATTTTGTTGTTTCGCTTGGGGGATGCTTACTCTTGGTCTCTACAAGGTATCAAACTACAGACAGATTTGTGCCATTCGCTTCTTTCAAGCAATATTTGAATCATCCACTTTTTCTGGCTCTCATCTGATACTCGGGAGTTGGTACAATGCCGAAGATGTCGTTGACCCAGATACTGGTAGGGTGAAGACTTCTGAACTGACCAAGCGCAGTGCAGTCTTCACAGCTTCCGGACTTCTGGGGTCAATATTCTCCTCCTTTATGCAAGCAGCAATCTTCACCAACATGGATGGGTTTCATGGCCTTGCAGGTTGGCGTTGGCTCTTCATCATCGATTTCATCATCACAATCCCAATTTGCATCTACGGATTTGTCTTCTTCCCTGACACACCAGAAACTTGTCGGTCGTTTTGCTTCTCGCAAGAAGAAATTGATCTTGCAATTGCAAGAGTCAAGAATCCACGCATGGTTCACAAATTTGACTGGTCTGTCATCCGCCGTGTTGTTGGCCGTTGGCATTGGTGGGCATTCTCTTTGCTTTGGGTCGTGGGTGGAGAGAACGAATCATTCTGCATCAACTCGTTGTTTGCTCTATGGTTGAAGAACAGAGAATATTCTGTCACTGATACGAACCATTTCCCTATGGGAATCTATGCTGTTGGAATCGTTGCCACCTTTTTCTGTGCTCTTTATGTTGACCATACAGGAGGAAGATATCATTGGCACGTTGCAATCTTCATCTCTATGTGCTTACTCATATCATCAATCATGATTCTTGCCAACCCATTACACACATCAATCCAATTTGCTGCACAATATATCGCCGGTGTGTCATATGCCGGTCAGGCAACTTTCTTTGCATGGGCAAATCTCGTCACAAGACATGATCTTCAAGAACGTGCAGTGGTCTTGGCTTCCATGAACATGTTCAGTGGTGCAGTGAACGCTTGGTATTCCCTGCTTCTGTACAAGGCTACCACTGCACCGAAGTTTATACCAGGTGCAATCGCAATGATTTGCACTACGGTCTTGACTGCAGTCGTTGCTGGCGCAATTAGACTATTACAGGTAAGGGAACAAAAGAGGCCAAGACGGAACAGTGAAGGCTCGGAAGTTATCCATGTAGATTATCAAATGGGTGACGATGAGAAAGGGGTCTCTACATGATTACATTGGTCAATAAACATAGACATATTTCAAGCACAATAGGGTCATCTCATTCATCAGGTAATTATATATAGTCCAAGCGATTCATTGTCTATCAGGGAAAGCACTTTCCAACCGTGTCGCCAAAATCAAGAAATCCGTGGTTTCAAGCTCTCCATAGTATCTCAATCCTTCCATAAATCCACCAAGGTGTTGTCCAAATCCATCAAGATATTCGTTCAAGTACGAATTCAACCGTTCAAGTCTTTCCAAGTTCTTATTATCATCATACTCCTGGTCTTTCAGTCTTTCATTATACGTTTGGAACAAATCGTAATTCAAGAGAATCAACACTTTTCTCAACGACATCAAGAAGGAGCAGTAGCCATTGATAATGTGAAGTTGTCTGCTTAATATCTTGATCAACTTCTCTGTTGTCAAAATTGAACTTTTCAACGCTGTATTTAAGAAGGATTGTAATGCTTGTGGAAGCTGTTCAAAATCATCAATCGTCTCGAAAGCTTTCATCAAGTCCAACCAATTCTTATCAATAATATCATTGGCTAAGTAATCAAAGTAAATCCTCAGGAAATCCTTCATGCGATCATGAAGTGATCTAGCACGCAAAATCCACTTTGAGATAGACTTCTCAAATTTGTGATACTTCCAGATCTTGTTCTTGTTGATCTCCATCCAAGTGTCACTCAATCGTTTGTCAGTGAAATGAAGCACCAAAAGATGTCTGAACATTAGTTGATACTGAATGATCACAGTTCTCGGTACAACGAGATTCAATGGGAAAGGCAGAATCAACTCCAAGTTAAAGTAATTTATGGCCTTGGATGCCTCTGGAGAACTGGAGTCCTTGGTTCCTTCCTTATCAATATCCAGGGTTTGTGAAATAAGGTTCTTGAGTGATTCAAAGTTGCTCGATTTCAGTGCCTGTTCGGCATCAATTGCTTCGACTTTCAAGATCTCCAGCAGATATGAATAGATAGATTCTTTGTCTAATGTGACATTTAGTAGTTGAAGCACTAAATCCTTTCGGTCAGAGAATACCGTCTCAAAGTTTCTTCTTAGTCTTGATACCTGTACGTGATCGTGCTGCCTCTTGAGGTCATTAACACTCATCAATAGAAAGTCCGAAATTTTGCGAGCGTTTGGAAGCAAGAAATATGACTCAAGATATATCAACAAGTTTTTAAATTCATATCCATCCAAGAAAAGATCCATGATATATCCATTTGCAGCATGGTAAGCACGTTCCAGAACAAGCAAGAGGTCACTACCAGTGAGGTCTTCAATAGTAGCGTTACTGAAAGTATCCAATGTGACACCACATTCCTTGAGGACATTTAAGTATTTGCCAATATGTAATACTTTGAGCTGTAGTTCCTTATCAGCAAATTGTCTCGGGAGACCATCCTTCTTGATGACGTATTTGGCCTCCCAATACTGCTCAGAATTGAAGCTGTTCACTTTAAAATCCCTTGCCAAGTTTGTAGTGACGAAAAACTCACCATGTGGGTCGTTTAACTCGCCTTTTGTAATCCAGTCATTAAGCATGCGGACATATCCTCGGCTGATATTCTTGAATACCATAGTTAAGAACTGCGATGACTTGAGGTCTCCAATATTGTCAAGGATCTTCTCTTGTACAATGTTTAACACCAGGCCACCTTTCACACTATGATAGTTGGTGGTGTCTGAAAGAAGGTCAATCGAGCCAGTCTGTTGAAGATCCTGCCTGATGCTGTCAATGAAGTTGTTGAATGCCGAGGACTCATCCTCTTTTCTTCGAATGGCATTCAGCTCGTATATGCTTTGCACAATATCATAGAGGTGTTTCATCTTAAACGTCACATTTGATTTCATCTCTTGCTCGAACTGCCTGAGTGTAAACGACTTGTTGTACTTGAATTGCCTTTCCATCTCGTCCAAGAAGAGGATGTAGGCTTTCAAGAACTCTCTCACTTGAGCGACAAGCGCTTGGATTATCTGCCCATGCACATCAGCATTGTAGATCTCTGTAAAGCATGTCAAGGAGGCGAACATCTTTGAAACCAGAACCATTCTCTTGGTCACGTCCTTGAGACTCGTGTCCAAGTGCTTGTTGATCTTGTAGTCTGGCCCTGCCATTCTGGACTTGTCGCTCTTGGGATCGTACTTGTCCGAGTAGCGGATGTAGGAGCCCTCCAACCCCATGAGGACGTATAGCAAGTCCTTGATGATGAGCGCCTCCTGGACACGGACGTCCCTGATGTCATTGAGAGGGTACGGCTTCACCTTCTGGTGCTCTGAGTAGAGCGGTTGTGAATTGACCAAACGCGTGCTCACATTCGGCGCGTCGCCTAGAAACACGACTGAATCCTGGAACAACTGTTAGCAGCGGGAAAGAACATGGAACCCCAGTAAATGCTCACTTCAAAAAGACTCATCGCTCTCAACGCTTTATCAGGCGACCGCTTTGGTGCTCTTTTGGTGATCTTTTGATGATCTTCTATCTGGGCGGCTCGCTGAAAGCTCCTGAATCGTAAACAACAAACGTGTTCGCGGTCAGCGTGTCTTTACCAAGATCAACGATTCGCGAAATTCGCGGAAATCTCCGTCTGTGTGCGCGAGCGCTCTGTTTGCCACTGGAAGTGTTGTTCAACAGTGGCATTTAGTCGAATGGCGAAGTTAATTGAAGCTCGAGAACCGTCACAATGTTTTTAACGAGAAGCGAGTATGACCGTGGTGTGAGCACCTTCTCTCCCGAGGGCCGTTTGTTCCAGGTTGAGTATTCGTTGGAGGCCATTAAGGTAAGTTAAAAGGCATAAGCTTCTACCCTTTGATGTCAGCTACTAACGGCTTTCGTGTAGCTCGGGTCTACAGCCATTGGAATTGCCACGTCAGAAGGTGTGGTACTGGGTGTTGAGAAAAGAGTGACATCCTCGTTACTCGAGTCCTCGTCCATTGAGAAGATTGTTGAAATTGACACACACATTGGCTGCGCCATGTCTGGGCTGACTGCCGATGCGAGATCGATGATTGATCACGCCAGAGTCAGTTCCGTGAATCACTCTCTCTACTTTGATGAGCCAATTGGTGTTGAGTCTCTTACACAGGCCGTTGCAGATTTGGCTCTTAGATTTGGTGAAGGTGCATCAGGCGAAGAACGTCTCATGTCTAGACCGTTTGGTGTCGCCTTGCTGGTGGCAGGCATTGATAAGGATAAGGGACCACAATTGTACCACACAGAGCCATCAGGAACTTTCTATAGATACGATGCCAAGGCGATTGGATCGGGATCGGAAGGCGCCATGGCAGAACTACAGCAGGAGTACCACAGCTCACTGACGCTCAAAGAGGCCGAGCTCCTTATCCTCAAAACCCTCAAACAGGTAATGGAGGAGAAACTTGACGAAAGTAATGTCCAGCTGAGTGCTGTTACCGAGGATAAGGGATTCCACATCTACAGTAACGAGGCCACAGCTGATATCATCAAGGTATTGAAGGAACAGGAACAGGAAACTGATGTCCAGATGGAGGGTTAGAGCTTCTAGTGCTATCTTTTATTCATGACAAACAAAAGCATGTACATTAGAACTGATAACTTTTAATACAACTGGATTCGTAGAGACATTAAATAACACAGAGATAGGATCATCACTCCACCAGGTGTGAATACTCTGGCGCATCTTTGACCTTGTTCACAAAGAATTTCTCCAACTTATTAGCGTTCTTGTAATATGTTGTATGATCACCATTATAACTTCTGCAGTTGTTAAAGATCAATCTGCAGTCGTAAACAAACTCCTCCATGGTGGCGTACTTGTCGGCCTCAAGTTTTTGTTCCATCGTACTGAGATCCATAGGCTCTTTAATGACTTCATAGTAGTCGGGCACTTCTTCTTTGTTGACCGGCTGTGCAAATGGCCAAGATGCGGCATGATTCTGGAGCTCAGTGAGAAGATGTTGCATGAATGCATGGTGGGGACTTCTTCTTGGTCTTTGAGCCAGCTCATCCATCTCGGGAGTCCAACCTGCTTCTTTCAACCCAGGTATCGTCATCGGATCAATTGGTTTGATATTCTTTATATCTTTGAATTGCTTCAAACCTGGTCTAATAACATGTGATTGTGACAATTCTCTAATTTTCCTCTGCACAGCTGCCTTCTGCAACAGTAGGATCTTTGCACTGTCCAGATATCTGATTCTTGGTAGCATCGAACATTGCATCAGTGTACCACCTTCGTAATCCTTAATATACCCCATCCAGATGTGTTTATCCAATGTAATCTCTTTTGTGAACCCTTGTTTTTTGAAATATCCAATAGCGTAGTTATCAGCATACGTCAGAAAGTACTTGATTGGAGATGTGGCTCTGACGTAGTCTTTCAAATGGTTCATCAAGTGAGCACCGTAACCTCTCACTTGTTCCGTGGAACTGATGGCACAGAAAACAATCTCTGCAAAGCCCCGACAATTGAATGGTCTGTATGTGATACCACCAACGACTGTCAGTGGTTTTCTAACAACTGCCATCGACAGATGACTTCTATCATAAACAAGTCTGGCAATATATTCTCTTGGCATCTTTGGAAGCTGTTTTTGGAAAATGTTCTTCAGACCTGTCAAGAGCATCAAATTCTCCTTCGAGTTATCGTTGTTGACAACTCTAAACTCGATTTTCCCATCACGCTCTTCAAGAACAGATGGTCTCTCTTTGAAAGTGTATTCTTGTCCATCAAACTCAAACGTGGTTGTGCGCCTAGCCTCATCATCATCGTCTTCTTTCTCCTCCTCGTCTTCTTCTCCTCCATCTCCATCTTCGTCATCGTCATCATCGTTACCATCTTCGTCGTCACCATCATTGTTCTTGTTATCTTCCTTGTTTTCGGCCTTAACATTCACTTTCCGGTCTTTATCACCGCTCTCCTCCTCTTCCAACTTCGCCCTTTTCGCAAGTGGTTCGTCATCATGCTTATCAATAGCAGATCGCTTCGTGTCTTCTGTCATCAGCACACACAGACCCGCCGATGCCCGTCAATCGTATCTAATCTCGAGACCACTCTGCCAGTGTGTTGATGGTTGAGGTCCGCTCTTCTGTGATGCCAGCAGCGATCGAGGGTAGGGTAACCTCGGATATGCAACTACATGTCGGAGTTCCGAGGGGTACTCTACATTCATAACAATGTGTAACACTTTCTATAGATCACAGTAGTATGTATATATCACTCAAACAATGTATTGAGAGCCGAGTAGTTGATCTTTCTAGACTGTGTCTTCTTTGACAACATACTCTTTGCGCCCTGTGCCGCACTGCTACCTTCTCCAAGGCCCTTGATAGCACCACTGACACCGTCTTGTTCGAGCTCATTGAGAGCATCATTCTCAGATTTTGGCTGAGTTTTCTTTCTTTTACGAGGTTGATGGTGCCCTGAAATCTCATCGGCTTCAGCTTTCAAACGTTTTTGCTCCTGCTCTAAAAGGAACTCTTCATTGAGTCCAATCCAGACCCTCTCTTTCAACTGGGACTCTTCTTCAGTAAGCAAGAACATCTCAATCTCGTCATCGTCAATGTCATCAAAGTTCTCTGGGTCGGATGTGACGGACCCAAGAATATGTGCCGTGGTCGGAAGCCTATGAAGGTTTCTTGGGCGATCAGGATCACTTGCAAGATCATACCCGGTGTCTGTCACAGGTATTGTGAAATCCAACTCCAAAATATCAGGGAATCTATCTTGTCCCTTGCCGTTACCAGTATCTCCAGCAGTAGGTGTTCCTGGAACAGATTGTTCCACTTTAATGTTGTTGCTCTGAGCACGCCTCTGGAGATCACGCTCCTGCCTCAGCTTGACTCTTTCAAGTTGATCCAATATCTCCTTGGAGTCCAAGTCCACCCCAACGAGCAGTTTCTGGAGTTCGCCTTCATCACTGCGGTCCTGGGAGCGTGCTGATGTCTTGTCATCAGTGGAATCAGCAGCATCATCAGAGACATCAGCGCTGCTATCTTTCCTCTTCTTTTTCCGAAGAAGCTCCAAGTCATCTAGTGGGCCTTGTGACATCTCCCTTGCTAGACGGACGTCTTGTTTGCGATTGCGGATAAATGAAGGTGGCGCTGTAGCTGCGGTTTCTGTACCGTCTCTAAATTCTTTCACCGTCAATTTACCAGCCCTTGTGTTTTTGAACTCATTCAATCTCCTTTGCAAAGTCTCTTCACCAACATGTGCAACGGCAACGATCTCTGAATGTGTTCTTCTGTGGTTATTCATTCTTGCAGCGAGGAGGAGACAAGCACCTGCAATACCAGCTGGTCTTCTACCTTCGTGGATCCAGTCATTTGACATTCTCTGTGCAAGTTTAACGGCGTCCTTAACGACTTTGACCTTATCATCACCAAATTCCAATTTTTCAGCAAAGTGTTGTATGAATAAAGATGGGTCAGCCAACGGTAGTTCTGTGATATGTAGCATCTTCACCATCTTGAGGAATGTGGCACCCACTGAGTAAACAGAAATCTGTAACCTGGCCGAGAAGTCAATCAACATGTGATGCGTTTTCTCCTTACGACAGGCAACGTATAGGCAGGCAGCAATGACGTTTTGTGATCTTCTCCCCTTGACAAAGTTATTCGCAAGGGCCAAACTGAACCATTGATAAGCAGCATCTGCAACGTATTCGGGAATTCTGAGGGCATTTGAGACTGCCCTGATTTTTCTCTTTGCGCTGGCCAAGGTCTTTGCCCTTGAGTCCATAGAATTACCACGAGGGCCCGCGGTGAATGGGGCATGTGCCTGGTCTGCACCGACAAAGGACCCTTGTACCACAGCAGCACCATTAGACGTCTCACCAAAAGTGACTTCCGAGACGATTGGAGCGTCTTCATAGACACGACCACACTTGGAGCAGGCGAGATCAGAGGACGCTGAGTGGATGTCACGCGTGAAATCCGTGCATCCACAGCTTTTGCACTTGCGACGCATATTGTTAGTTAAATATCACAGTTGGTAGTGAGAGAAGGGTGAACGTTGTTGTTGTTGTTATGCTTTGTGTCTTTGTGAGTTGTTTTCTTTTTTTTTTTTTTTTTTTTTCTTTGAGGGCTCTGATATATGGCCCGGGAGGTTTATCCGGTTGGGGTTCCCTAGTTCACGTAAATCTGCTTAAAAACCATAGTATCTATCTATTTATTTATTCATGAATCATTAGTTTGTGCAAGTTCACTGACTACTCAGACGTTTCCTCCCAGTAGCGAGAGTCGACCAGCAACGCAATGTTGACGGCCAAGAGCAGTAGGACAGTCAGTCCCACGAAATACTGTGTGGGCAGCTTCGGACCCGTGTATCGTGTCTGTCCAAGGAAGTGGTGGATGTTCGCAAAGTAGTTGAACGTCCCCAGCACGAGAGCACTCACCGACAGCACAAAGAACAGCACACCAACGGTCTTCGAGAAGGCCTTGGACGAGAAGTGTGGGGCATGGCTCGTCACCACGTTGCCCTTAAGGTTGAAATCCAGTAGCATTGCCAGGGACATCAACGCCATAATGCCACCCAGCTTACAGTACAGCAGGAACGATCGCTCCGCTTGCAAACAGTCTCTGGGAATCGATGTTGTCACGGAGGTAACCGTCCCTTCTTCGATCCAGTACTTGCGTGCCAGCTTGTGTATTGTGTCCATCCCTTATCTCTCGGTGGTTTGTATTTAGGGTAAGCACAAGGAGAAGAACAGGAAGAGAGCCACACGACGTCACAATGGAAGCAACTTCACTAGTTAAGAACTGTAACAGAAGAAAGCAAAAGACAGAAGATGTAGCGTAGTGTCTAACCGTTTGATCTTAAGCGTAGACAGTAAGTTACACAGTAAGCTGTGTTGTGCTTACCAGATTACATAATACTCATCGCTCTTTTTTTTTTTTTTTTTTTTTTTTGGCCTTCGCATCAAAAATTTTTGGCTTATAAACCGCTTCTTCAGCTTGATCGTTGGGCCGTATTTCCATCTTTTATTAAGCAGTACAGATTCCAAGAATGTCATACCAGCCTTTACAGCACAATCCTGATCAGCAGGTTGCCGCTACAGTGCTCTGCTGCAACTGTGGTGTCCCCATGGATGGCTCCGGTGGGCTTGTGATGTGTTACGACTGTATCAAGCTCACTGTTGATATCACGGAAGGTATTCCACGTGAGGCCAATGTTTCGTTTTGCAGAAACTGTGAGAGATTCCTGCAACCCCCAGGACAGTGGATTAGAGCCGAGTTAGAGTCCAGAGAGTTGCTGGCTCTCTGTTTGAGAAGACTAAAAGGTTTGAACAAGGTGAGACTCATTGATGCTTCTTTTATTTGGACAGAACCACATTCTCGTCGTATTAAGGTGAAATTGACGGTGCAAGGTGAAGCCATGGCAAACACTATTATTCAGCAGAGTTTTGAAGTTGAGTATGTTGTGATGGCTATGCAGTGTCCAGACTGTGCTAAATCCTATACAGTGAACACATGGAGAGCCGCAGTGCAAATCAGACAAAAAGTTGCACACAAGAGAACATTCTTATTCTTGGAACAGTTGATTTTGAAACACAATGCACACGTTGATACCATTTCTATCCAGGAGTCAAAAGATGGTTTGGATTTCTTCTATTCGACAAGATCTCATGCCATTAAGATGATTGATTTCCTCAACTCCGTTGCCCCAATTAAATCCAGGAGATCCGAAGAGTTGATTTCGCAAGATACACACACCGGTGCCAACTCTTATAAGTTTACATTCTCCGTCGAGATCGTGCCCATCTGTAGGGACGACCTGGTTATTTTGCCAAAGAAGTTGGCACACTCTTTGGGTAACATTTCACGTGTTGTTATCTGCTCAAAAATCACAAACACCATCCAATTCATGGACACAAATACTCTACAGACATCAGACTTGTCTGCTCAGGTTTACTGGAAGAAGCCATTCCCAACATTAGCGGAAGCTTCACAACTCGTGGAGTTTATTGTATTGGATGTGGAACCAACCGGTGAAGTGAGAGGCAAACACGTTCTGGCAGATATCACTGTTGCTAGGGCTTCGGACCTGGGTGTGAATGATCGTGAGTTCTACGTCAGATCGCACCTGGGTGGTATTCTGCACCCAGGAGATTCTGCCATGGGTTACTACACCGTCAACTCAAATTACAACTCGGACTTGTGGGATGAATTGGATTCCAGCAACGTTCCAGATGTGATTTTGGTCAAGAAGCACTACCAGAAGAAGAGAAAGTTCAGAAACTGGAAGCTTAAGAGAATGGCCAGAGAACATAATGACATTGTTGCAAATGACGAGTCTCGTGCTGCAAGACAAGAGGCAGAGAGAGCAGAGAAGGACTACGAGATCTTCTTGCAAGAATTGGAAGAAGACCAGGAGCTCAGAAACGCCATCAATTTGTACAAGGACAACAACGTTGCTCCTCCACCTAGAAATGAAGATGAAATGGAGGAAGATGAAGACGATGATGCTCCAGTTGTTGACATTGATGAACTTTTGGATGAACTTGATGACATGACGTTGGACGAGCATCAGTAATCATTAATACAGCATCATTAGCAATTTTCCTGATTTTCTGTAGGAATACCAATCAGATGATATATATTAGAAATATTAACTTGCAGAATGAATTACATCTGAGTGATAACACCACTTTATAAGACCAAAAGCTCATTATCATTAGTCTATGCCAGCCACGTCGGGAAATCGCGGAATTCCATGCCGGAATTACATAACCAAAACACGGGGATCACTTCTCCACTTCTAAGAGAACAGGAAGACGATAGAAAGAAACCAAAGCAGCAATACACGATGGAAGATCACAGACTCAAGTTTGCAGCACCTCAGTCTTTTGTTGACGCTTCTTTTTTCCAGAAACTCTCAACGTTGAAACTGAACGAGTTCAAGCTGGATGAATCCAGGAAACAGGTACATGCAACTGTTGCCATTAAGAGCGTGTCGAACGGTGAGGGGTCTGCTGTATCGTTATCTGATGCCAGCTTTGACAAGTTTGATGAGCTTTTATAGTGAGTATCACCTGCTGGTTATCAAATTACAAATTCTAACGACTTGCACAGCCCTCCCGGTTCCGTGGCGCTGGTTCACGGCTACATTACAAACTTTAACACTATCGAGGATTTCAAGAAACTAGACAAATCACAGTTCATCAAGGAGTCTGGTTTAAACATCTACAACAATATACTTTCAAAGAAGGTTTTACAAAAGCCCTCATTGTTGAACCAATTTGAAATCATCTCATATGCAGACCTCAAGAAGTTCAAGTTCTTCTATTGGCTTGCATTCCCAACATTACATTCGCAATGGGACATCTTGAAGAAAGAATCAATCACAGAGTTTCCAGAATCTGTGGTGGAGTGGGTAAATACAGTAGACCCTACTCAGAAAACGTTCTTTGTCGTTAAGAATGGATTACCAACCCCACTCTCTTCATTGGAATTCGGTAGCACCGAAGTACATGTTGGCTTTATTGATTCATGCTCAATCAAGGACAAGATTTCGAAACTGGTACAGAACTTTCTTGCAGCATTGTCCATATATGGGTTCACACGTGTTACAATTGATATCTACAGACTCACTGGGAAGAGTTATACCTTGACCTTGCGTAATGTTCACACAGACCACACCAAAGTAACAGGATGGGAACGCACATCTTTAGGGAAACTTGGGCCCAAACTTGCTGATCTAGGATCATTGATCGACCCTATCAAACTCTCTGAACAATCAGTTGACCTTAACCTGAAGCTAATGAAATGGAGAGTCGCTCCAGAATTGGATCTGGAAATTGTCAAAAACACGAGAGTCCTCTTGCTCGGATCAGGAACTTTAGGGAGCTATGTCGCTAGAGCATTATTGGGATGGGGTGTCCGTCATATCACATTTGTCGATAATGGGAAGGTTTCTTTCTCCAACCCTGTTCGACAACCATTATTTAACTTTGAGGACGTGGGCGAAGTCAAGGCTACCACTGCGGCTAAAGCACTGAAGAAGATCTTCCCATTGGTTGACGCGAATGGGTATGAATTGGAGATTCCAATGGCTGGACATCCAATAACGAACGAAGAGAAACAAAAGGCTGATTTTGAGAAGCTGGAGGAGTTGATCGATCACCATGATGCTGTTTTCCTTTTGACCGATTCTCGCGAGACCAGATGGCTACCAACTGTAATGGGCAATGCTAAGGACAAGATCGTAATTAACTGTGCTCTCGGATTTGACAGTTATTTGGTCATGAGACACGGCGTAAAGGGAAACCTGGGTTGCTATTTCTGCAATGACGTTGTCGCACCAGCAGACAGCTTGACGGATCGTACTTTGGATCAGATGTGTACTGTCACACGACCGGGCGTTGCGTTGATGGCCTCATCATTAGGCGTCGAGTTGTTGGTTTCATTGCTACAACATCCAAAGAAACACTTTGCGGAAGCAGGGGAGAAGACGATATTGGGTGATTTGCCTCACCAGCTAAGAGGGTTCTTGGACACACATACAACAATGAAGGTACAGGCTCCTGCTTACGAGTATTGCTCTGCTTGCTCCAAGAATGTTGTTGAAGGCTTTAAAGAAAGTCAATGGGAGTTTGTTAAAAACTCACTGAATGATCCGAACTATTTGAATGAGGTGAGTGGTCTTGCTGAGGTCCAGGCTAAAGCAGAAGCCGCGATGGCGGAGTTGGAAATTGACTTCACCGACGACGATGACGAGTGGAATTAACTGTTGAGGGGCAGATGAAAGATAGATAATATGTTCTATGTTTTTATTGATTACCAGCTATGTATTAATTGCTTTAAAGACTCTGGCAAGTAATATCATTCAGTAGTTCTTTGATCTTCGGACATAACCGGATTTCACGACAGGTTCGGGCCGCAGTCAAAAAATTTATATCAGAAGCTCATCACCCTCTCACAAGAGATGAAGGTCAGGAAAAGAAGTAAAAGACTCACCCGCAAGAATGTCAGACTTCCAGAGTCTTGGAGTACCGAAATGGCTTGAGGAATCTCTCAATGCGATGCAAATATTCCAGCCAACCGCCATTCAGAAGGCGTGTATTCCCAAAGCGATCGAAGGCCATGATGTCATTGGTGGTGCTAAAACTGGTTCTGGTAAGACCATTGCATTCGCTGCCCCAATGCTTACAGAGTGGTCGAAGGATCCTGTTGGTCCTTTTGGAATTGTTTTGACTCCAACAAGAGAGCTTGCATTGCAAATAGCTGAACAGTTCATGGCCCTTGGTGCTACTGCCAACATTAAGGTCGGTATCATCATTGGAGGGCAAGACATGGTCACACAGGCAATCACTCTTAAGAACAGACCACACTTTATCGTTGCCACACCAGGAAGGCTTGCCGATCACATAATGCATAGTGGTGAGGATACGATTCGTGGTCTCAGACGTGCCAAATACCTTGTTCTAGATGAGGCTGATAGACTGCTCACAAAGAGTTTTGAAAGTGACTTGGAAAAATGCCTGAGTGTCCTTCCACCACCAGAGAAGAGACAGACGCTTTTGTTTACTGCTACTGTCACAGATTCTGTGCGGGCTCTCAAAGATATGCCACAGAGGGAAGGTAAACCTCCAGTGTTTATGCATGAAGTTGAGACCGTTGATAAAGTGGCTATCCCAGACACTTTAAAGATCGAGTACCTTTTCCTTCCCTCGTATGTGAAAGAGGCATATCTTTTCAGTGTATTGTCCCATGAGGAGAATGCGGAGAAGACTGCTATTGTCTTCGTCAACAGAACACACACAGCTGAAGTGTTGAGAAGAACGTTGAGAAATCTTGAGGTAAGGGTAACATCGCTTCACTCAGAGATGCCACAGATAGAAAGAACAAACTCATTACACAGATTTAGAGCGGGTGCCGCGCGTGTTCTTATTGCTACTGATGTTGCTTCCAGAGGATTAGATATTCCTTCTGTGGAACTTGTGATCAACTACGATATACCCGCTGACCCTGACGATTTTGTTCACAGAGTTGGTCGTACAGCGCGTGCAGGGAGAAGTGGTGAAGCAATTAGTTTTGTGTCAGAGAAGGATGTTGAAAGAATTTTGGCCATTGAAGAGAGAATCAACAAGAAGATGGCGAAGTATGAGCAGATTACAGATAATGGTGTCATCAAGCACTCTTTGAATCAAACCAGTGTTGCCAAAAGAGAGGCTCTGATGGCCATGGATAAGGAAGGATTTGGAGAAAAGAGAAAGAATCAGAAACGTAAGGCTGGTGTAGATACAGAGCCAGGAGAAAGAACAAAAAAGACCAAACATACAAAGGGGAACAAGGAGAGTAAGACTAAGAAACTGAAGGCAATTGCAAAGAAGAAATCTGCATGATTTACATTGATATACAAACTGTAATTGACGAACGATATTAATTCAAAACTGTATTTAATTAACCCTTATGAGCACCCAAATAACAAATAACGATGATATGAAACCAGATGAACCAAACCACCAAATTAACTAGAAACCCTTCTTCTTTTGCTTCGTAATGTGAGCTCTAAGGGACTTTTGCTTGTCGCGGAGAGACTTCTTGGCTTTACCCTGAACATCCCTCTTGTGGATCATCATCACGAAGTTCTTCTTACGTGCCTTCTCACGATTGGTGGTGGAGTGAGGTGTATCACGCTTACCTCTTCTTGAACCGAATTTCTCTCTATCCTCACGACCTTCTTGAGCATGAGCAATTCTCTCTTCACGCAACTGCTTGTACTTAACAGGTCCGATAAGAGAAGATGAATCCACCGTGTCTTCATTAGTCAACTTCTTACCGCCCATGATCTTCTCCAAACCTGCTTGTGTTCTCAATTCTTGAATCTTTTGGAAATCAGCTGGGGTTAAAATACGCGTAGATGCCAACTCTTTGAAGGCAGTATCAGCATCCAATGTTGTAAGCTTATTGATAACATCCTCCTTCACATCCTCCTTCTCTTCCTCATCGTCAGACAGCTCTAGATCAGAATCGGACTCATCTTCTTCTTCCTTCGCATCATCCTTCATCTTCTCGTCCTCGCTCTCATCATCACTGATGTCGTATTCCTTATCAGACTCAATAGTGACCCAGTCACCATCAATGTCTTCATCGTCAAACTCCTCTTCATCAACCTCCCAAGCCGCAACGTCGTCTTCGTCTTCTTCATTCTCAATACCCTGTTCTTTTCTCCACTGCATCAAAAGCTCGATACCAGGAATACCCGAGACGTTCTGCTCGACACCAAACTGTGGTAATCCACGCTTCTCACCGGCACTGATCTCCATGGTGGCGGTCTTACCACGGTCTTTACGTTTCAGCATCTCTGGAGCAACCTCTCTATAGAGGGAAATCAAAGATTTTGCGGCAATGTTGACGGGCTTGGACTTGGATCCCTTGTACTCTGTTAAATCATGCAAGAGGGTCTCATCAATGGCGAGTGGGTTTCTGGCTAGGATTTCACGGATGGTGTTGATACCAGCAGCGGCGACTTCTGGAGCGACACCATCAGAGACGAATTCATCTGCGATTTTTCTAACGACAACGTTGATTGCATCAGGAGGGACAAGGTCATGTGAAGCCTGTGCCGCAGCAGCCATGATCTGTGTAACGTCTCTTTGCTTCGGTGTGAGGTATTTCAAGAAGAATGTGTAAATTCCCAACACGGTCAACTTGTGCGTACCAATCAATCTCGAAACGAGGTTCATGAGTGCAATCTTCTGTTCGAGGTCGAACTTTCTTGAGTTCTTGCCATTGAGATGGACATCAAAGATCTGTTCTGCAAAACCTTGTGGGTCACGAAGTAAATGTATAGCAGAGAAGTTGAGGTATGTAGCAGAGTGCTTGGTACTATTTTTCTTCTTCATCTGCTTGACAGCGTTCTCTAGTTTTTTCTTGGACTTACCGGATTTTTTGTTGACTGTCATCTTGTGTTTCAAAGCACCAAGATCAAACCCATCCTCGTCAGATTCGTCTTCTTCGAATGCCTCTTCTCTTTCCTTATCAGCACCAAGGAAGAACTTGACACCAGAGTATGCAACTTTAGTGTCTGGGTGTAATGTAGCCTGTGTCATGATCTCGACTGTACGCGAGTCATCCCAAATACCTCTTCTCCAAAGTTCTCGTGTCAATTTTGTAGCCCAAAGTCCCTGTGAATCCTTTTGCTCGAGCAAGTTGAAGAGCAATGCCTGTGTAGAACGGTTAAGTTTCTGGTGCTTAACACCCGTGTTCATAGACTTCAACAGGGAGATAAGTGTTCCGTAAACTTGACGACGGAGTGCTTTAGAATGGTGGGAGTTGAGGTTTGCAGCACCCGAGTAAGCGGAGAGAAGTGGGAAGATTGTCTGGATGAGGGATTCTGCAGTGATTATTTCCCTATTTCTCAACATGACGAGGCATTGAATAATCTTCTCTCTGAGTTCTGGAGTCAGTTCTCTGTGGTTATTAGTGATGAGTAATTTGAGTTCATTTGGGAAATTGGCAGACTCCTTAGGGTAGCAAGGACACACTGCAGTGACAAATCCGATAAGCTCAGCAAAGTCTTTACCATCCTGGCCACTAGGGTTAGCCATAAAGAGGTCCCTTAAGGACTCATAGTGTGCATATTGCTGAAGGAATTCTTCTGTATAAGAATCAGGATTACGCTTGATCAAGTTCTGAAGCTGGATGATATTTGTTGGCTGGATAGCAGCCCCTCTTCTCTTGACCATTGCGCAGTTTTCAAGAGTAATGTGGTTGACCTCTATGCTTATTGTTCACTTTTAAAGAGATCAAAAAGGCATAAAATTTTCTGATGGCTACTGTGCGTGCCCGTAACAGCTCATCTCATTACATAAGCAGGCAATTGTTACATAATCATTGCATAAGCATCGAATGATGACATAAGCTATTAGTCACCAAAGCCTACAGAAGCAGTTTTGGTCCCATCTGTTGAATCACCGATCACCTTATGAAGGATTGTGTAGGAATCCGGATGGAGTTCCATCCTCTACTATACTATCTCTTAAGGGATGGCTGCGTGTGCAAGGTAAAAACCCGCTGAAGTAGCCGGGTCCGAGCGATAATGCTGAGTGCTAGTGATGTGATGAGGGATGAGAAGGGACACGAGCGAAGGCCGAGCACTAATCGTTGTTCGATCGCCCAGCGTGGAGGAAACCGGAGAGATGCAATTGATCATGGAACGTCCTGGAGACAAGGGATTGAGGGAGGTGTAGTGTGCGTGCAATGCAGCAGATAACAGAGGAACAAAGAAGGAAGGACGGGACGCGAGAGGACAATGATCGATTCCGGTCGGGTGGAGTGGAAAGCTGGGGAGTACGTGTGGCTGAAGGCCTCTCTAAGCTAGTGGGTGTACATGTGTGTGTGTGCCACTGCTGTTTCGCCAGGTCGAAGGGGAAACCGCACGACTGGGAGCGCACAACGCCTATTCGAATTTCGGCATCGGGCAGGGCAGAGAGCACCAAAGTCTGTGGGCCAATTGGACAGTTAAGCAGTTTGCCAATGGCACTCGCCCATGGCCAATTGGACAGAAGCTTGCGTCACGGTGTTCCTCTCGGTCCCTCTTCCAGCTCTCCAGCTACTATATCGCGCGTCGTATCGCGCGCGTGTCCGCAGGTGGAACCACAGCTTGTTGAGGCAGCCCTTCTGAACGGGTGACAATCTGTTTACTGGTGCTGTATGGAGTTTAGAACAGGAGCCCCCTCGATCTGCTCCCCGGTCGCCACTACACTCACCACCCAACACCACCAGACCCACACACATTCACCACCAACATACCCACCACCCACAGTGGGCGTAGACACAGGCACAGACACAGTAAAAAGTATCCCGAGTCCCCACGCTCTTGCGGCGCGCTCCCCACGGATTACGCTGTGCCTCTGTGTCTCTCCGCCCCCATCGCGCCGGCGCTGTGGCCCCCTTAGCCGGAAGTGTGCGAGTTCCGGCGCGGGCGCCTATATATCTAGGCTGGCGCCCACCACAACGGCCGGTGCTTCCCAGGCAGCCTGCCAGGGCCTCTGCCAGATTCCACCACAGCACACTACTCACCCCCCTAACCATGTTCAAGTCCGCTAACCGCTCCCTTGTGAGAGCCTCCAGAGTACGTCCCGTCTCCCTTGTTTGAGCGAATGGGCACAATTGGCACCCACCTTCCCCCTCCCCACGAGGCAAGATAGCTAACAAGACACTATAGACCGCCGTCCAGGCACAGAAGAGAAACCTCTCGATCCACGAGTACCGTTCCGCCCAGTTGCTGAGAGACGTGAGTACACACCCCTCAATTGCACGCCAATTGCATCGCTACGTATGGTACTAACTCGTGAACAGTACGGTGTTGGTGTTCCAAACGGTGATGCCGCTACCACTCCAGAGGGCGCCTACGAGATTGCCAAGAAGCTCAACACCGAGGACCTCGTCATCAAGGCCCAGGCCTTGACCGGTGGCCGTGGTAAAGGCCACTTTGACACCGGCTTCCAAGGTGGTGTCAAGCTCGTTGACTCGCCAGAGAAGGTGAAGGAGCTCGCCAAGGAGTTCTTGCACCACAAGATCATCACCAAGCAGACCGGCCCTGCTGGTAAGGAGGTGACTGCCGTCTACGTTGTCGAGAGAGCCTTCGCCAGAACCGAGGCCTACCTCGCCATCTTGCTCGACAGAGCCACCCAGAAGCCAATCATTGTCGCCTCTGCTCAAGGTGGTATGGACATTGAAGGTGTCGCTGCAAAGGACCCATCCGCCATCCACACTTTCCCAGTCGACTTGGACGCCGGTGTCACCGACGCCCAGGCCGCTGAGATCGCCTCCGTCTTGGGATACACCAAGCACGCCCAGGCCGAGGCTGCAGAGACCGTCAAGAAGCTCTACAAGATCTTTGACGAGCGTGACTCCACCCAGATTGAGATCAACCCATTGTCCGAGACCATCGACCACAAGGTGCTCGCCATGGACGCAAAGTTCGGCTTTGACGACAATGCCGCTTACAGACAGAAGGAGGTCTTCTCCTGGAGAGACCTGACCCAGGAGGACCCAGATGAAGTCGAGGCCTCCAAGTCAGACCTCAACTTCATCAAGTTGGACGGTAACATCGGATGCCTCGTCAACGGTGCCGGTTTGGCCATGGCCACCATGGACGTCATCACCTTGTACGGCGGTAAGCCAGCCAACTTCTTGGACTGTGGTGGTGGTGCTACCCCAGAGACCATTGAGAACGCCTTCAGATTGATCTTGTCCGAGAAGAACGTCTCTGGTATCTTTGTCAACATCTTTGGTGGTATCGTCAGATGTGACTACGTTGCAGAGGGTTTGATCGCCGCTACAAAGAGCTTGGGTGTTGAGGTCCCAATCGTGGTCAGATTGCAAGGTACAAACTACCAGAAGGCTGCTAAGATGATCCAGGACTCTGGTCTTAAGATCTACGCTGTCAACGAGCTCGACTCCGCTGCTGAGCAGGTTGTCAAGATGGCTGACATTGTCAAGAATGCTAGAGAGATTGGCGCAAAGGTCAAGTTCGAGTTCTAAGCACTTTGTTTTTTTCTTGCCCTCGACTCCCCTCTCTCTTCATCGTTTTCGCCTTGTTTCAGTTTACATTTGTTCCCCCACCCCTCTTTCTTACCCTACAAATGCCTTTGATGAGATCACGCATGCCCCTTTGATACAGATTCTACATTCCAGTCTCCCCTAGCTGCTTACGGTTATCGGCTATACACCTCCATATAAACGAACGCAGTGCTCCCACTGTTTTGTTAAAAGCATCCCGTTGTAGTGTTTAACCCCGGCGTTTCCAGATCGGCTCTGTGTCCTCAACTGCGCGACGCCGGGGCTCTGTGAAGCGCTGCGGTAAAAGAAATTAAAAAATCTGCCGGCCTCGGCGATTTGCGAATCTTAAAAAAAAAAAAAAAAAAAAAAAAAAAAAAAAAATTGTCGAAAAGAAATTATGAGCCCTGAAATGTTTGCGATGAGGCATTGATACATCAAAGTATTAAGAGAGGCAGAAAGTAATACTTGATCTACAGACCAGTCCAGAAGGTGAATGAACATGCTGCTATATCACAGACTTCCTACACACCTGCTGAGAACCGGGATTATACGGCGCAGCATCACCAGTCTGCCCGAGCATGTCCCAGCACAGTCTGAGAATGAAGCATGGCTCGACTCGTTACCCAACCAAGAACAAGATGGTTTCTCTGATGAATCATTCCACAGACGATTGAATGAAGATCTCCCACCATTGGAAATATCATCACAGTTCCAGACTGTCCCACATCGGATTCTCAGGAATCATCAAGATGGGAGTATGGACATCACGTTACAGATTTCAAATAACACGATCAGATCATCGGCATTCTCTGGACTCTCGACTAAGCAACGTCCAAAAGCTGAATCTCAAGGGTTTGCAGATCTTAGAGTGATAAGACTAAGATCAGGTAAAGGTGGTAATGGATGCGTGTCTTTCTTTAGAGATGCAGGAAGAGCTATTGGTCCACCAGACGGAGGAGACGGTGGTAATGGCGGTAATGTCTACGTTGAGGCCGTTAATGGTCTGTCGTCTTTAAACAAATTGAAACAGACATATTTGGCACAGGATGGCAAAGCTGGAATGGCAAGACAGTTGGATGGTGCTAATGGTAAAGACGTGATTATTACTGTCCCTGTGGGGACAGTCATTAAGTGGACTCCCGATCCCAAACTCTTGAAGAAGATTATGGAGGAAGAGAAACAAACCTCCGAGGTTCAAGTCAAGGCGAAAGGTTCATACTATGGTGACCCAGAACCAAAATATGTGCAATTGATGAGAGACTCTTATGACGCCGGTGATGGTTGGATCTTTAAGGATAATGAAAAGGGAGAGGAATGGCACAGAGAGAAGGACTATTTCAAAAGGCTTGATCGGAAAGTGCAAAAGTTTGATCACAAAGTCATTCAGGAAGAGCTCTCAGGAGATTTGTTCCCCTTACATGGGATTGACTTGAGTAAACCTACTGAGCAACCCGTTTTGTTGCTACGAGGTGGCCGTGGCGGATTGGGTAACATGCATTTCTTAACAGATGAGGTTCGTAACCCAAGATTCGCAAAACTGGGAAGATCACACCTGGAGGGACATTTCGTCTTTGAGTTAAAACTTCTTGCAGATTTGGGTCTTGTTGGGTTGCCAAATGCAGGGAAATCTACATTATTGAGAGCCATTTCAAACGCAAGACCAAGAGTTGGGCACTGGGAGTTTACCACATTACAACCAACAGTTGGGACCATTGCGCTGGGAATCGACAAGCCCTCTTTCACTGTGGCTGATATCCCGGGTCTTATCAAAGGTGCCTCTCAAAATAGAGGCATGGGTATTGATTTCCTTCGTCATGTGGAAAGATCCGGCGGGCTTGTATTTGTGGTCAGTTTAGGCGAGGACGATCCTATTGCAGATCTTGACATTCTACTCGGCGAGATGGGGAGTAGAATGACAGACAAACGCATCCTTGTGGCAGCTACCAAGGCTGATATGGAAGGAGCACAAGAAAGATACAAGGAATTGAAAAACTATGTCGAAGGAAAAGGATGGAAAATAGTACCCGTCTGTGGGTTGAAGAAGCAGAACGTCGAACAGCTGATTCTAATGATGGGAGAGTGCGCTGGAAAGTTGTAACGTGTACATAAAGATGAGAAATAGAACAATTCAGAGTTATACATAAGATGATATCTCATAAGAAGAATCGCTTGGGGATATGATGTAGTATTAGTAGAAGCCATGGTGAAACATCAAGAATCGTGCCCGTAACAGTGCAGAGAAATTAAGAGGAGGTCATCGCTGGGTAAACACTCTTCTTCTTTCTCATAAGTGCCTTGATTGATAAGTGAAGGATGTCAAATGTTAGAGAGATAAAGCAGAAGCAGGAAATACAAGCACGTTTGCAAGTGGCACTTGGGAAGAGCAGTGCGCGGGTGAGCAGTTGGCTCAAACCTCAAACGAACAGCATACAAGGCATGACAGTTGATGAAGACTCTTCCAAAACGGAGTTCTTCAGTCTACCGATCATTAGTGAAGGTGCAGGTCTTTCATTATCTTCAGACGATAAAGATGAGTCCTTAATTAACACTATTGGAGATTACATCAACTCTGGGAAGTCTCTGGCTTCCTTGAAGAGTAAGAAGCAGAGAAAAGACAGACCTCATGGTATCCACAAGACCGACTCAAAAGCACTGACAGCTCTAAGGAACAAGATGCGGAACACACACCGTGAACAGGCGAGAGAGAAGAGTACCACAGGGCAGATGTTACACAAAATGAAGCCAAAGGAAGTACCGAAACATGATGATGACGATAGCGATGATGATACGCCCATACAAAAGAGCACAAAGAAGTCGTTTACGTCATTTTTGGACGCAAAGATCAAAAAGAAGAAGTAGTGTACTGGATGATTTACAGTAGAATATATTGGTATTCCTGAGTTGAGAGTTATTCACGATGAAGACACATGATCATGCTCGTAATTTTCTACTATGCTTGGACGATGGCCATCGTTGATGCCCTTGGTTTACCTGACCTGCCTACATAGTACACTTTGCACATATTATGGTAAAACACAATGATTAAAATGTAATAAATAGTAAACAACTATAAACAGACATGTATACATGGTGCACTTGAAGACTCAAAAATTAATAAGAAACACAAATATCCTTAAAAGGTCACGAATTCCATCTATGACCATCCACTTCCTATCAGAACTAAATCTCACCAACAAACAAACAGCATCAACAAAAATAACACAAGAAATAAAAGAAATAAAAGAACAAATATTTCATCACTGGAGTACAGACTGCACCTCACCTCAAATTAGACGTAGACCTCATCTTCTTTATCCCAACCATCCTGTTGGGACTGCTCTCATCGGTGCTTGGTCTCTTCTTAATATCCTCCTTCGATTCCGGTGATGAAAGCAATGAACTCACAGCAACCTTGGACATCGTAGGTGTTGTACATGTAGCACCTTTCTCATCAATAGGTGTAATAGATTGGAGTCCTCTAGCGCCACCATTCTCAGCAATAGTACCATCCACCGTACGACGATTGTTGACCATCTCCTGAGCCAAACCTGAAAACGAAGCTTGAGAGTTTCTGGTAGACATGGAAGAAATCGACGAGCTTGCAGAGTAAAGAGTCGAATACGTTGAAGTTGAACTCAGTGACGTTGTATGTGGGTCATGGGTATGCATTGGATTATTATTGTGAAACTCCAACAAGGACGGACGTAATCTGTTGCTCAGGTGTGGAGGCAATGGGTTCGCTGATCCAGAACGCACTTGCTGATGAGGCGAAGACACTGAACCATGTGGAGGATGATATTGAGAAGGGCGACGACCATCGGGCACAGATCTTGGAGGGTATTGTCTGGAAACAGGGATCTGCACAGAAGGAGGAGGCAGCGGGAACTGGGATGGCAGAGAGTCCGTTCTGCGCTGCACTGCATGGGTTGATGGCGAGCGCTGACCATAATGTAGTTGAGGAACCGACAACGCATGCCTTGTTGGATGGTGGGGATGCTGAGGAAAGAAGTGTGACGGTGGTACATAAGTCACGCTTCCCGCCGAAGACACCTGTGATGATGAGGAAGACATCGTCGGGGAGGCCGGGATGGACCCTCGTGGAGAACCCTGATGTGGAGATGGGTTCAGTGGATCAACAAACACAGAGGGCTGTCTAGCTGAGCTGCGTTCCCAGAAATGAATCGAGTGCTGTCTCTGGGCCGCAGCCTGGCTGAATGGCTCCACCATCACAGGACCAGGGTTCTGGTGCGGTGGTGGCGGATACTGGAACTGCGGAACCGCAACATGCTCCTGTGCACTTTGTTCTGGTGTACACGACTGAGCACGTCTATGGAAGCTCTGTTGTAATTGTCCCAAGGACTCTGCATACCGGTGTGCTGATTGCTGCAGAGTTGGAGCAATCTTGGGCAAGTGCTCACCAATCTTCAGTACATCGCCGGTGGTGGCACGTTGCAGCTCAGAGACCGTATCAGCACGCGTAGAAATCTCCTGTTGCTGTGATGCAATCTCCTCTGTGACTGCAATCACTCCCTTGTGATCTGGCGGAACTCCTGCAGCCATTTGGTGAGGCAATGGAGTATGCGCTGCAGAAGGTGCTTGTTCAGAGGTTGCTAGAGATCTCAAGCCAAGTATTTGCGGCTCTTGTTGTTGCTGTTGCTGTTGCTGCTGTTGGTATGGAGGCTGTGGTTGAGGAAGATAAACAATCGATTGCATTCGCTGTGGATGAGGCTGCTGCATCGGTACAACGTTCTGGTGCTGATCTAGCTGTCCATTACCACTCACCATGCCATATTGGACGACACCTCCTGGTACAGCATGTGCAACAGGGTAGTAGTAGTGTCCGGCATGTGGCACTGGTGACGGGTGGATAGGAGGTGTGATGTACTCGGTGAGTCTAAGCTGCTCCTCTGGGACCACTCTGTTCGAAGACCGTCTCTTGATGAGCGATAAGCTCTCCTCATCTCCCTTGCGGAAGGCGCCAGTAGAATGGCGGAACTCCCATATAAGATCATCGCTTCCACGCTCCGTTGGCGCCGTTGGTGGGTGTTCCTCATTGTATGTATCGAAAACCTTGTGGAAGCCGTACATGTGTAGCTGTCTGACAAAAGAGGAGACGTTCCCATGCTTGAAATATGTTGTTAAAGCAGTCGCAAACTCTGTACAAGGGTGAAGTGCAAATACACCATCTTCGTCGCCTCTCGACCACCATATCAGATGTGTGAGCTTGGGGTCACTAAGCATGTTGTAAAGTTTCTGGACAAAGACCGTCTTCTTTGGCGCACCAGATGTGGGCGTTCTAACGGCAGCGGGTCTGTTGCTGTTTACATCAGTCTTTTCCGACGGCTGTTGTTGTTGTTGCTGCTGCTCTTCTTGATCTGGTGGATGGCAGGTATTAGCGTCCGATGTGCCCGGCTTATGCGATGGGGATGAAGAAGCTGAAGACTCCTTGACTGGCTTGCCAGAAGATGACGACAATGAACCCGACTTCTGCTCAGACTGTTTCTTCTCGACCTCTGCAAGTTGAGCATCGCTGGTCTCACTCTTCGACATCTCTCGTGAGGTTCGAGAAGCGTTTCGGCAGCGACGTGTTGTGTGTGATGTGGGCAGCGTTCCGGGGATCTTCCTCTGGACGGGGGTCTCTGCGAAATGAGTCGTGAGCGAGCTGGAAGGGTATCGATATATCTTCAGGTCAGTTCAGCGGGTCATTCACAAGAAGGCAAGAGTAAAAGAAGAACCTAATGCCCGCCCGTCTGGATGGGAAATATGTCTGGTGATGTGATGCAGGGACAAGACTTGTAGCAGTAGGAGAAGTAGACAGCACTTGAACCGAGTCTATGTCTACTTGCTTGTGTGCGCCCGCTCGAGTGTCTCTTTGTCCCTGTGTGCGTGTGTGTGCAAGCTGGTGGGAAAAGGCTCTCTTTCCTTCCTTGGTTCTCTCTCGAGGCAAAGCAGCAAGGCCGAGTGCAGTGGGAAGGCAGCGCTAGCAATGGGCAGGTCAGCGTGGAGAGCGGGACGTTGGTGGGCTGCTGCTCGGTGTCGTCGTGCCGCAGGGGAGGAAGACGGAGGGTCGTGGACGTGGCAAGCAAGCGAGTGTTCGGCCCGGAGAGTTGTGTCGACTGCTGCTCCGCCGGTGGAAGTGGACGCTTCTGGTTATTTGTATTTCGCTCTTGCAACTTGAACTTTTTTTTGGTTGGCGTTGGAAACTCTTGTCGTGAAATTTTCGAGGCGCGCCAGGGCGTTGTCCAAGCTAAGATTCAGCCTTGTGCATCTCAAGGTAGGTGGCTGCATGGCCAGTCTCAACCGTCGCAAAGCGCTGCACGATGATTGTGTCACAGCTGTAGGCAGCTGCCGATTGCCACTGCCGAGGACTGCACGTTTGTTCCGGCACGCGCGCCTCACTCCCCCATTCTTTATTTACCACAGAAAGCTCTCTCTCTTTTGCTGCTACTACTGCTACTGCTCTATATAACAAGGGCGTCCTGTGTATATATAATATCTGACAGAGAGAAGGCCATCGTCCCCTTGCAGCGCATCTTATAGTGGTGTGGGTCCATTGTTCGTTGAGAGTTGGGAATCGGGAATTTCGCCGCTTGGCAGCGTGTGGCCTTCCCCTAGCCTTTTACAAATGAATTGGTAATTCGTACTCACAGATATCTCTTCTACGGTCTACCCCGACTTTGCCATCGACCGGATGACAAGCATGAAGGCCCCAACCTCTTTGGGCCAGTTGCTTTGTCGATTCAGGAAGAAATGAAACGCCTGGATCAATGTATATACCAGCGCTCAAGAGTAATGTCAGAGAACACTTTCCTCGCATCTTGAATACACATTGTACGCAGTAAATTGACACAAGCGTATCTCAGGAGATCAGCGCCATCACCCGGTTCGGTGCTTTTTACTCTTTTAACTTCGGCGTTAGCACATCTTGGGAACAGCCTGGAATTAAGAGAAGTTGATGAGATTGCATTGCCTAGACTAAATTCGATGGACCGGGGAACGTTAAGTTGTCTTGTGTGACCTGACCAAGCTTTCCAGCCGTATCTTCAAAGAACACCGTGTTATATGCAGTAAGTCAAAGACACCATTTGGGAACGCCATGCCTTCAAAGAATTGGAACCTGTGTGCAGCGCGTGCCTCTTTGTAAGACAGTACGTACTGATGATCTCTATGTCCGACTGTCTATCAATTTCGCGCACGAGCTCTGAGAATCATAGTAGACCAACGAAAAGAACCACAACAGACCAACCCAGAGTGTGCCAAACATAGGCTCACAACACTTCGGACCTTCGATGCACTCCTCCCTATTATGGCACACATATGGATATTCTCCCCCTTCGAGTAAGATCTGAATATTATTCCTTGAATCTTCCAGTGCAAATCTTCAAGTGCCTTTCGCCGTATGTAGCAGCAATCACATGTTTTGTATATGGCCGACATTCTCATCCATGGAACACTTTTAAAACCCACCAAAGATGGACCGCGACAGCAGAGACAGAAGCACTACATGTGACCACTAGCCATTACTAATTTTATTGACCCCCAATCACATATAACGACGTACAACAGGTATAGTGTCTCATCGAGAATGCAGATTTCCAAATTGGATGCGGTTTGTGGTAACTTGCGGCCCCTGCTCACCGATGATTCAATAGCATAAATGTTGGCTGATTTTTGCGCGGCTCCGCTGCACAATGTTCTCCGACTGCAAGCGAAACTCAAGGAAGTGGGGAACCTCGTGCGTTCGTGCGAAAGCTAGAATTACCACTGAGTCCAAGGGTGGGGGGTCAGTGGCCGGGGGTATTCGTCAGCTTGATTGGTAAAGAAATAGGCCCACATCTATGGCTCAAGGCTGAACCACTAGTAGAAGTTGATCAAGGTTTAGATTTATCCTTCTGCGCAAGAACCTCACAAGTTGAGTCTGATCGCCCGATGCGTATGCAATGTTGTTGCTCCTCTGCAGCCTCACGCCCACGTTGACCAACCTGCAGAGGTAGACATAACTTTCACCTGTTCCCTCTTAGTTTGCGCTGCAAAGGTATGTACTTGCCTCTACCATTGACGTATTGTTTGATGTTGTCTGCGAATAATTAAGCTTAGGTGTCCAACGGTTGCACATGTGTCTGGTATGATCGTGGCCTAAAGTGGTAACACACAGACCTAAACACAAACTTAGCCATTTCAGCTTTTGAGCCTCTGGTCTAGTGTCGTTTTACTTTGGCTTTTCCTTCTTTTTTTTTTTTTTTTAGCCACATGGAAACTTTGTGCTGTGGACTTCATAAACCCAAAAGCCTCAATGCCGTGGCTAATCCAACAGAATGTGCATATTGGTAAAAAGTCTGGGCTAGCGCGACAGGAACATCAAAATTACACCTTAGGAGCAGAGAACCGCCTTCCATGTGTGTGAAGTCTTTGTTGTAGTCATCTTAGGCGACTTGGAAGCTGAGGTCAGTTCTCGTATTCCCCTGATCGACTGCAACTCTCAGTTCTTGACATCTCCTTGAAGAGCAAGCTCAGACCCTCGACCCTCATGCAAATGTAATTACGCAGCAGAGGGATTGGGCATGGGTTCCAAAGTAAATCCATACAGAGAGTTATCCTTGTGTTGATAGTGAGCTACTCTGGTCTTACGCGCTTGACCTAGATTTGGTTGCCGGAACCGGGAATCAACGCATAACTCCAGCCGAGAATCCGAGATACTACATACTACATCTTGCGAAGGTCATTTAGTACGAATCCCCGCTAATCGCTAATGCAGCTACGCTAATTTTAGCGAAGATATTTGGATGTATCATATTACAAGCGTTTACCGGTGTGTTCTGCTTCTAAACTCTCCATGATATATATGTCTTTCCCACTTTTTGGTTGAAGTATCGCATGAATAGAATAAGTCCAATGCGGCAATACGTCACACATTGAAGCTCAATCCACCTTCTTGAACTTTCAAACATGCAATATCAGGGTTAATCACTAATTGTGATGTTTCAGCTAAGAATCCAAATTGTCACGTCAGCTACGACCTATTTGAACCTGGACCTACAATGTACGAATCACCCGATTGCTATAAAGCCACTTTCCTGGATATCGATGATGATCATGGATCAGCTCTTGATGCGGACAGAAGATCCAAAACTTTAGCGAAAGACGATGTCGATTCTAATTCTCTTGTATTCAAGTTCGAGTGGGGAACGGGGATTAGCACAAACCATGTATACCCGTGATCACACAGATGTGTCCAGATCAAACGACTAACTATATAGTACCGTGAAGGCATTAAACCTTCTGTAAGTGAGCTCAGATTTGTATATACTTAATCAGTAGGTGCACTAAGAAGTTACCTCCTCAAAGTTTTGGGTTTTAAAGAGTAGCGGCATCAAACATTCGAACAAGATATCATTGTAACAACCAGAATCCTTCTGAATGAGGACCAAGCTACGAGTATTGCATGAAATAGATGTTTGATCCTGGACATGAGTGAGTCCTTGTAGTCCACGAGCACATTTATTTAGTGACCGTAGTTGACGTTAATGTGACGCACAGTAGAAATCCCTGCCTGCTCTAAATGCCAAATGCCTGCATGGATCTTGCTTCCTCGCATAAATGAATTCAGAGAATGCGCCCCCAAAATCCTCAAAGCGCCATACAGGAAACTGTGGCCTGTCTCAACATCAGATTGATATCATATCTGTTCTTATAGAATGTGGCTTTCTCATAGTTGATCTGTCGTCTTAAAGCACGATAGAAGAGGGCACACCAAACTATCTAGAAGATTTACCAAGGGCTGCCAGGGCACCATATACCCTTCTCATTGGACAAGAAGATTCCAATTAGAGAAAATAAGACGATATTGGTTTTGTTGAAAACAGTGCTGGCGGTCGACGATAATGTTGGTGGTTGAATTCGTGAATCGTGACCGTCTTTGTAAGTGCATTCCAGTATGCATGCGCATCCTTGATTATGCATGGATCAATGTTATCGTATGAGTCAAAAGGCAGAAAAGCCTGCAATAATCTCAAATATCAGATTCGAGACGTTCGAGAACAGAAGTTTGAAGCTAGCACTGCAGCGTTCCTCCTGCTTTTTTTTTTAAGTTAGCCCTGGTGCAGAATGAATGCAGGATATTCTATCGCCAAGCATTGCAGCTGGATCTGACAGTTCACAGGTTCTACATGATGATTGATATCTGCGATTCATGAGAAATACAACTATTTACAGAACTGCCTTTATAGGACACACAGTCTCATAATTTTCTTGGCTATATGGTATAATTAGCAATAACGATACTGCTTTCAGCTGGTCGATTCCATCAGAGCGAGGCTTACAGTTGATCTCTTAGTTTGAAGTGCGCGTAACCAGCGGTACGGAACAAGTTTAGAAGTTGAAGGTTAAGGCAATCCTCGAATGTAGTGAGTATTTGGGTTTCGTAGAAGATGTACATACACTCTAAGTATAATATCTTTGCAATTTTCGAGGTTAGGTGTCTCAAAGCAGAAACTTTTTACATGAAGTTAGTTCTAATGAATTGGCCCTAACCAATATATCCCGTGGAGATAATATGAACCAATGAATACAAGCGAAACAATTAAACCAGCCTTCTAGTCTCAAGCTGTTTCTATCACCTTCGCATAGGTGAAGACTACTGATACGAAGGCGGTGACATACTGTTTTGTTTATGCTTCAGTCCAGTAAACAGATAGATCTTAAGGGGAGGGCGCCTTTTCCCGCACTCTGATTCTGACTGCAAGACTTGCATCTGACTACATACACGTATCAGAGAATTACATTCAGCACATGCCACAGGAATGTTTATGGTCGAAACAATACTGTGATGTCTGTTCTTTGATTCAGGCAAACATTACTAACTGATGGAGAAACAAACAAACATTGTCCAACCTCCTGTCATTTAGAGCCTGTCAGCGTACTGCTTGGGCGTGATTGTGGCCACACAAGTGTCCCTGTGGCCTCAGATCCCGCCGCCGCATTTCCTTCAAAGGTTCGTGCGTATCGACGTATATTTATAGTTCTCAGATGCCTTAGTGATGTGAGTACGATTGTAGCCTGTGGTGTCGCGAGTCGATTATGGGTGTGCATGGGTGCAACTGACTGGTGTCGTTTCGAGGATTGCCTAATGGCACATAGCACATACGTATGATTCAGGGTTAAAGACAAGAGCTACGTAATAGGGTAGTTTATTGCATGTGTCACAAACTCTAATATACTAATACAGTGCGTACCATAGTCCATGTGTCATGTGCCTGATGATCTGGACTGTAGTCTGAAGTCTGCATAAGGTATATATCAGTGTGTGTTTCTCAGGCGTCGGGTGTGTAAGAGTCAATAGAGGGTCTCACAGTGTACCCTAGAGAATACCTGATAGATATGCAAAGGAGCTCTATACGTTTTGTTTCCTAGAAGTAAAACATGTGAAGTACTACAGGGGCCATCAAATAACAACTTCGTTGTATCTACTGAAGGTTGGTGATCTTTTGATCAGCGATCTGGGTGGGACTTAAGATGCATCACATTACAGATCTCGAGACGTCAAGCAAGAGTGAAATTTTTGATTGGAATGATTGTGAAGAAATTATTCTTCTATATGATCTCTCTACCATGTTTATATAGTCAAGTGCATATACGGTACAAGTTGGTACAATTCTATTGCCACGAAAACCCAAGGGTCCGGCCTCTCAAGACGTAAAAAGGTGCTGGTTACATCATACATGAAAGGCACTACACATACATGAAAAGCATCATGTGTGTTCGTCCGTCGGGCACTCTTTGTGACCACTTCTAAGGTTCGCAGTGCAGATTATGCTTGCTTTTCGAAACCCAAGGCGTGTCTCGGCTTCTTCGTTGACGAGGTGCATTCTCGGTGACCTCCATGTCTCGTCAGACAGCGTACAGGTCAAAGCCCACCGAGGCAGTCCTGGCCATACTTTCACATGTATTATCATAATAATCACAAATGACACGTTGCTTTTTGTAGCATACTGCTAGGTGAATGAAAGACACCATTAGAAGATGTACAACTGGAAACCAGTTGTGTTTTGCCCAACATTAGAGAATTTATAGACGTGGAGTCATCATTCTATAAGCGGATTTGCCTATGATCTCCCAGGACTAAACACAAAGCAGGCCTTCTTCGACATCAAGATGGTATTAGATCAAGCCTTCAAGGCAAGGAACACATTGTACATGGGGTGGATTTTGATTCCGCGGCATTTGATCTGAAGGACTAAATGTATATCCCCAGGAGATAACCAATGTACTTGTTAGCACAAGTCGACGCAGCTCTTTGAATTTGTCCAGCACCCTGAGACCAAACTACAGCATTTGACCAAGAAGCTGCACACGCTAGACTGCTTTAAAGTTTTCAACAGTTTTTAAAATAGAACAATGGCCATGTAAATGCAAATGCTTCCCTCCATGCGCAATCAGTAGAGAAGTGGTCGACAAAGCAGGTTATGACTGACCATGATCCAGTCCTATTTGTGGTCAGTTGCGTATATCCAATAACCAAACAATGACCTGATGAAAAAGGCTAAGATCATGAATATTTTATGACTCTATGGCGCCAATAGAACCATCATGATATGTGATTACCAAGTACTGCTTGTCAAGTATTCAAATACTGGCAGTCAGTTTGAGACTAAACTCTGGTATCCTCAGCTTTGGGTTAAGAGTTGATATGCATACCGAAATTCCTTCCATATTTGGCCTTGCGCTGTAACTTGCACCTTACACTTCAGATCACCCAGGACCAACTTAGTGTTTCCACCCTTTCAAACATGACGTGTGTCAGTGGAGGATGACGTCAGGGGGATCTACTATAAATAAAAATTTTACTACAATCGGAGAAGAGCAGTGTTTGTGTGCCTTCGACACCGCCTTCCCTCAGACGATGCATCCGACGGCTCCGGGTGGCGGAGGACGTGCCTCTCTTCACACAGGGCGTCATTCATTCAACTACATACAAGCTCGGTAGGAGATAGATGTCAACAGCCGTCCCCACATACATATACCTGGTAATGCTCTATCACCTAGAAGATTATATAGGTTATACATGAATCGCGGACTTTAACCCATTATGTATATCGTAGATTCAAAGACACAAAAGCAGTAGTGAGGATAGAGAGAAACATATGAAAAAATAACAACAAGAGCAGGGAGAGCCAAAGGAAAAGACAAAAATAAAGAAAAAAGGGGTGTAATGAGGCGATGCGTAATTTCACCACATTTCTTTCTGCTCGTCAAATAGTGCTAGTAAACATAGAGTGCGATGGGTAAGGAGAAAGAAAAGAAGGAAACACATCTCTCAAATAATGATATGGTGATATGTCCTGAAGCTGAGAAAAGGACAGTGAATAAAGATCTCGGATGGCATAGCAAAATAATATACCATTCAAGAGTCAAGGTGATTATCCTAGTGGAATGAGAAGATAATAGAGATATGTGTGTACACAAAAAAGGATAGAAGAGACAAATTCATCTAAATTTGTATGGGGGAAAAGAAAAGACCTAAATGGATCTCACAAGATGGTGCATTTCTTCTTCTTACCGGAGGACTTTTTCATCTTCTCCTTGGTCATCAAGGAAGCTCTGGTGGCTGCCTTGAAGACCTCATCAACGTTGTAGTTCTTCTTAGCGGAACACTCAATGTATTTGATAGCGCCAATCTTGTCAGCACAGTCCTGACCCTCAGCAGAGGAAACTGGAGCAGTGCCTTCCTCTCTCAATCTCTGGATGGTCATTGGGTCGTCCCTCAAGTCAACCTTGCAACCAACCAATATGATTGGAACACCGTGACAGAAATGCAGGACTTCGGAGATCCACTTCTCCTGAACGTTGGCAAGAGATTCTGGAAGGTCAACAGAGAAACAGATCAAAACAACATTGGTGTCTGGATAAGACAATGGTCTGAGTCTGTCGTAATCTTCCTGACCAGCAGTATCCCAAAGAGCCAACTCGACTCTGCGGCCATCCAAGTCAACGTCAGCAACGTAGTTATCGAAAACAGTTGGAACATAAATATCTGGGAAAGTGCCCTTGGAGAAGACAATCAATAAACATGTCTTACCACAAGCACCGTCACCGACGATGACGAGCTTTCTTCTAATATCTGTTTGTGTGGACATGCCGTCTGCTGTGTGTCTGAAATGAGCGTGAGCGACAGACAAGGGAATGAATGAAATGTGTGTTTATAGGATATAATTAGACACCTGTGGTAGTCTATAACGAAAAGAAAAAAACAGTCAACTTCTTGGGTTAGAATGTCGGAACTGGATGGAATACGTTCTAGAGATGGTGTGTTAGTATAACTGCGCCTTGTAGGTAAATCTCGTCATCAAAACATATGATTTGATCCATTGTGTAAAATTGGCAGAACAGAAACAAGGAAGTAGTCGATTCCCAGTGCATCACCTTCGAATGCAATGCTGCCCGCTACTTCTGCTGCTGCTTCCTTGATCTCGAAATTACCGCCGTAATCTGGGAGGACGCGTCACAAAAGCAACAGGTGGCGGCCCATCGACAAAAGTCCATCAAGACTGCAACAAGAGCAGAGAGGAGCAACAAAGCCTCACCGTGGTGACATTGAGATTGAGTAGCAGTCTCATAGAGAGTCTATGACCGGTAGCCGCGCGCTATGTTGGCGTGTCAGAGAGTGCTATGCCAACCGGCGAGCGAGCGAAGGGGCGGCGGCAGGAGTTGCACACCAGCAAAGACGGGTGCGAGAGCGCCCTGTGTGTGTTCAGATCGGGTGTTCAAAAGAGCCCGGAGACTGTTCAGCACAAGACGAGAGGAAACAAAGAGGTGGCTTACCTAGCAGTACGGTGGGACCGGAAGACGTGGGGCGCGCTGAGTGTTGAATACGCTTGAGTTGAGTGGAGTTGGGTTGACTGCTCTGCGAGATCCACCGCCTTGTTTATTTCAAGAAGTTTTCACCGTTTGCCAAAATTCGCTGCCAAATCGTGAAGTGAAATCGCGGGTGTGCGGGTGTATTTGTAGAGGAATCGCACGCGCGAAGGCGAAGCGGGGCGCAGTTCCCGTTCACAGAGGTACACTTGACCAAGTGCTTACATAAGCTTGCGCGCAGCTCTCCCGGTTTGACGGGGCGGTCTTTAAGGCTCGTCTATATATACAGGTATGGTCTAGGGCTAATCAGTATACGGGTCTAGAGCTAAAATGCAAACGCTCATTATGTCACACATGTCTTACCTACCAATCTGACTATCTGATGTTCGGCAAATAAATATTTATTGAGACCATTCGACCATTCGACCATCCGTCTCATCTCTATCTACCACAATCCCTTCTGTTCGCTTGCATTCACTGAACGTTCTCAACATTAACTATCTGCTGGTGCTGACTCAGGAACTTGGCGAACTTGCTCGTCTGGTGAATACCACACTCTGTCTTTGCACGGCCTTTCCAGCGGCCAGCTCTTTCATCTTCGCCCTCAGCGACTGGAGACGTCGAGTGGTAGTCTCCGACAGATCTATAACCCAAATCCAAAAGTTGGTTGTATGGCACGTCGTTTGCCTTGATGTAAGCCATGACATCCTGGAAAGACCAGTTGGCCATTGGGTTGATCTTGATGATGTTGGATACCTCATCTACTTCAAGGACATCGAGCGAGTGTCTGGCACCTCCCTGTGATTTTCTTCTTCCAGTGAACACTGCAACAACATCTAACTCCTTGTAAGCTCTCTGTGCAGGCTCAACCTTCACCAGGAAGTCGTACTTGTCCTCTTCGGTCTCCCACAAAAGATCGCCGTACTTGGAGGCAAATTCTTCTTCTGTAGAGCAACCGAGCGGTCTGTATATGTTGATTTTGTTGTTTGGGTATTTCTTTTGCACATTGTGCACAAGCTCAAGTGTTTGTGGGAAGTGGTGCAGAGTGTCGAGGAATATTAGTTGTACGGTGTTGCCCTTGTCCATCTTGGAGAGCATGTCAATTGTGACCAGGCCTGTTAGGCCAAAGGCAGTCGTCTGGTAGACATCGGGAAAGTTCAAGAGAGACCACTCAATGATTTCCTGAGGCGAGAGGTCGGCTAATTGGTTATTCAAATGGTCGAGATGGTCCTGGGTGAGAATAACCTTGTTCTTGATGTTGTACGTTTTGATTTCGGCTGCTGAGCTGGAGCGACGAGTCATTTTTGAGTCTATATGTGTATGTATGTGTCTGGGAATGGGTGTGTGTATGCGTACCCGTTATGATATGAAGTGGTAACAAGAAGTCAGCAAGGTGCTTATATGACAAGTTCTCCAGGTAAGTTGATTACTAAAGCATCTAACTGAGAGGATGGAAGATTTTACCCAAGGTGAACTTTTTTTGCTGTTGCTCCCTTGTGGTTCCCTTCCACTAATCCACTTCTTCACCTAACGGTGGTGGTCTTTCCTTAGATCACGTGGAATCGTTGAATTTCAAGCCCACATACTCTAAATTGCGGCTGGGGAGCGTTAAAAATGAACAATGTGGCTCGAGACAATGTGGCTCGAGCACCACTGTTGTGGCACTGTGGCTGGTGAAAAAATTCTCTGATTTCCGAAATAGGAAAGTAATTGTTAAATGATAAATAGCGTTGGATAATGCAACATCCGGACATCACATGAACTACAAGTACAACTTCGACTTCAACTCCTACTTGAATACAACAATATATCACTTACCTCTTCATCTCAAGAATTGTTATATCCCACCCGCTAGCAAAACCAGGATGACAACGCCGTCCACACCTGAACTTGAAGAGGAGCTTACACGGACAAAACAAACTCTCAGTCGGCTCGTTGAATCTTTCATTGAACTTGGAATCATTGTCCACGACTTTCAAGGAACCGAATCATCGAGGGATGCGCTTTCACTACGTTTGAACGACACAATTGATGAGCTCAAGAAATTGCAAAGCCCCACAACAAACAGTCTGGATGATGTCCCAGTTCCGCTGGATGTTTTACAATACGTCGAGGACGGAAGAAACCCTGATGTATATACCCGTGAGTTTGTGGAGACAACGAGGAAGGCCAATCAGTACCTCAGAGGAAAGATGATGGCAATGAAGGACTTGAGAGATTTACTAGGAAAGAAGATTTCCTCTGAATTCCCAGAGCTGGATGACGTTGTGAAAGACATTATTAAAAGAACGGATGGTTAAGGATTCAAAAGGATGGCATCGTATTTCATCATAAGCAAACAAAGCACGAATGAATTTTGAAATATGTGAACCTTCAGAAGGAACTTATATCGTATTGAATCTTCAATTGTAGTGCTTGTTTTCGGGACAGACTACATTAGAGAAACCATTGTAAGATGAAGTAAGTTAAACAAACAGAAACTAAAGACACGAGGTCAATCAATACAGAACAATAAATAGGTTGCCAATTTGTGGACCCCATCACAATGGGTAGATGAACGTCTTGTTCTCGTAATCCGTCAAATCAAGAGACGCAATGTTGACTTCAACTTCGTCTTCTCCTTCTTTAACCACACCAATCATTTGATGCTCAGCCATATGTGCTTTTCTCTGAGTGTTCCTTCTCTTCAAAAGAAACCATATCACCATAGCAATCACGGAGGTTAGAGTAAACGACAGAACAAGCTGTACGATCCAAGCCGGATAATATCTTGGAGCATCTTTTTCTCTCCAAATTTGCGGCGAAATCATGTTAGAGATACCGTATGCAGCCATAAGCATGGCTCCCCTGGTAAGCTTCTTGGTGTAACCTGAGCAAGAAGTGGTAGCCCAAGAGTACATAATGATGAAAGGAACACCAAACACAGCAATTGAAAGGGCAGCTAGGAAACCGATCTTATTATCCCATGGGAGTGCAATCGCACATATAGAAGCAACAAAAGACGGAAGCATCCAGATGACCGAAGAAAACGCTTGAGTATTTGGGATCCACATCAAGAAGATAGCAGCGAGAATTCCAGAAAGAGCAGCAAATCCTCCTGAGGCTACAGAAACCAATGTAGAATCCAGATCAGAGATACCACCCATCTCAACAAAGAGTAAATTCTGCTGGTAAGATAGGTTGTTTGCCAACATGATCAGGAAGATGTAAAGAGTGAACAGCCATGAAATTGGGTCCTTGATGCACTCAATGAACTGGTACTTCTTGAAATACTTCTGTTCAATAGAGGAGTTTGTGGAGCGTTGTACACGGCGAATGATCCAAATCTTCTCCTCTTGAGAGAAGAGCTTAGTGCGTGCCGGGTTATCTGGATAGAGGAAGAAGATCAGAATATTGAGAAGAAAGGTGAGACCACCGATGATGATCATTAGAATTTTCCAAGGAGAGACAGTGCTCTTAGAGAACAACACACCATATGCGATAAAGCCCATTGGGATAGGTACTGCAAGACAAGATACATAAAACAAAGGAGCAGCAGCGGCTTTCTCGTCACTGGTTAAGAATTGGGATTGGGTAGCATTCAAGATTGGAATGACTACTGATTCGACCATACCGAGGAAGAATCTCACAAGAACAACACCGGCATAGCTGCTCATTGTGCAGGAAAGAAAAATGATGACCGTCCAGAGAGTGGTGAGAAAGAAAAGGAACCGACCAATGGGTAGCTTCTGCATTAGATATGTACCTGGAACTTGACCAACAACATAGCCAACATAGAACAGTGTGTTAGCATTGTTGTACTTTGTTTTATCGAGCCCTGTATCTTCAAAGAGTCCCAGAATAGTGGAATATGAGAGTGTGATTTTGTCCATATAGAGCAACAGGTTCACGATGAAAGCGAAGGAGATGATGAACCATCTGACTTTTCTTGATAGTTTGACTTCTTGTTCGGGCGTGATTTCTGGAACCTTAGAGTCCCACTCCTGCTGGAAATGAAGAGTCACATCAGCATCGCGTGAGTTCACGATCTTGTAGCCACTGTGCACACGCTCCAATTCAACCTTGACATCGTCTGTGCTAGGTTTGTGTCTGGTTTCAGAGTCGCTCATATTGAACAATGAAGTCTTATCCACTTGAGAAAAAAGTCCCACGCACAACAGCACGGCATCCAGGAAAGTAGTGCTACTAAATAGAATGTTTCTGAGTTCTGAGTCACATTTCAGATATTTGTTATCTCTCTTGAAATGTTATAGGGCCGGGAAAAGATAATCAGCCGCACATGCTTCCACAGTTTTTATTCCTCCAACAGTTTTCTACATTTTACCCCCGCAAAGACCTTTCATAGCCTTCTTTGCTCTATTTCAGACTCACATCTGAAAAGCAGTTCATATTGATTCAGCTATGTGCTAATATTAGGGAAATAGCTGCTTAGTATGAAACCTTTGGAATTGGGAGGAGTGAGCTTTTGTGGTTCTAAGGACCTGCATTGACAGGTCGAAACGTGCGGCTGGGGTGCTAAACTTTGTTCTTTTTGACTCCTGACAGTTTTGTTGACTCGTTCCGGTTGTATCAGGAGTTGAGCAATTTCATACCCCAAGATCTTTTGACTTCGTCTTTCGTCCCCCCAGCATTTTGACTCCTCGCAGCTTGTTCCATGGCAATTAAGCAGACTTCCCTTATATCAGCATAATACTAGATCCGAGGACATGATGGCTGCAAGGTGAGAGACGCCCTCAACTTCAAGTTTTCCTCCAAGACATCGTTATAGCATTTTATATCGGAATGGATCATTTGTTGTATTGTGTCTTCTACGTAGTACCCCACCCTGCAAAACCACAATCAAATGTCGAACTACCGTTTAAATCAGATTGTGGTTCCTCTGAAGGCCATAATACAATTGGTTTTATCTGTAAGTTGTGGAAAGAACAAGTAACTGATATAAAGCGTACATATCTAGATTCGGAAAGACAGAGAAATCAATCAATCATTACAAAACTAGAACAGGGCTCATCACAATGGGTAGATGAACGTCTTGTTTTCATAATCTGTCAAATCAAGAGCGGCAATGTTGACTTCCACTTCTTCTTCTCCTTCCTTAACAACACCAATTTTCTCATGTTCGGCCATATGTGCCTTCCTCTGAGTGTTCTTTCTCTTCAAGAGGAACCATATCACAATAGTAATCACCGAGGATAGGCCGAAAGATAGAACAATCTGAACAATCCAAGCTGGATGATATCTTGGTGCATCACCTTCTCTCCAAAGCTGCGGTGAGATCATATTAGATATTCCATATGCGGCCATCAGCATAGCACTTCTGGTAAGCTTCTTGGTATAACCTGAACAAGAAGTAGTAGCCCAAGAATACATAATGATGAAAGGAACACCAAAGACTGGTGATGCCATAGTAAGCACAGCGAGAATACCAATCTTATTGTCCCATGGTAGTGCAATGGCACATATGGAACCGACGAAGGATGGAAGCACCCAGACAACGGATGAAATGGCCTGTGTATCTGGTATCCACATCAGGAAGAGAGCAGCGAGGATACCACATACAGAGGCAAACCCACCGGAAGCCACAGAAACCAGTGTAGAGTCCAAGTTGGAGATACCACCCATCTCACCAAAGAGTAAATTTTGTTGGTATGGTAGGTTGTTTGCCAACATTATTAAGAATATGTAAAGTGTGAAGAGCCATGAAATTGGATCCTTAATGCATTCAATGAACTGGTACTTCTTGAAGTATTTTTGTTCAATGGAGGAGTTTGTGGAACGTTGCACACGGCGAATGATCCAGATCTTCTCTTCCTGAGAAAAGAGCTTGGTATGTGCTGGGTTATCTGGATAGAGGAAGAAAATTAGAACATTAAGAAGGAATGTAAGACCACCAATAATAATCATGAATATCTTCCAAGGCGCCACAGAACTAGTGGAAAACAAAACACCATATGCAATGAATCCAGTTGGGATTGTAACACCAAGACATGACACATAGAACAGTGGGGCTGCCGCTGCCTTCTCGTCATTGGTCAAGAATTGTGACTGGGTAGCATTTAGGATTGGGATCACCATGGATTCGACCATACCAAGGAAGAATCTCACAAGAACAACACCAGCGTAGCTGCTCATAGTACAGGAAAGGAAAGTGATGACCGTCCAGAGAGAAGTGAGAAAAAACAGGAACCGACCAATGGGTAGCTTCTGCATCAGATATGTCCCAGGAATCTGTCCAACAACGTAACCAACATAGAATAAGGTGTTAGCATTGTTGTACTTTGTGTCGTCGAGTCCTGTATCATCGTAAAGCCCTAGGATGGCAGCATATGAGAGGGTCGCTTTGTCCATGTAAAGCAGCAAGTTAACAAGGAATGCAAATGAGACAATGAACCATCTAACTTTTCTTGATAGCTTGACTTCTTGTTCCGGGGTAATCTCTGGAACCTTCGAGTCCCACTCCTGTTGGAAATGAAGAGTCACATCAGCATCGCGCGAGTTGACAATCTTGTAGCCACTGTGTACACGCTCCAGTTCAACCTCGACATCTTCAGTGCTCGGTTTGTGTTTGATATCAGAGTCGCTCATGGTGGTTTCGATGCTTAATACCGACACCGAGACTCAACACACAGCACAACACATTCGGGAATAAGTCTGCTTAAGTACATCAGTGTCAGACTTCAGTGATCACCTCTTTATTTTCTCTTTTGCATTGTTATCGGGTGTGGAAGAAATGATCAGCCGCAGATGGGGTCCACAGTTCTCATATCTCCGAGACCCCAACTACCGTACAACGTCTTTCTGGTAATAGCCAGCGTACCATCTGCGTCATAATTTTGACTGACGTCAAGTCTCGTGCAAATCAGCAACATCCATTCCATTATCAGGTAATCTGAGTCTACATATCTACCTATAATGGAGTCATTTGGGGCGTTCTTTTGTGGCTCTAAGCGCATGTAATGACCGGTTGCCTGGCGCGGTGATAAGGCCCAAGCTGTAAAGAGGTGTTTTTTTGTTAGAACAGCTTTTCCAATCGCCAAGGAATTATTAACTCCCAACACAACGACACCTATTCTTTTGTCACAAAGATATCGATCGAACCTTGCGAACTGTTGTGGTTCTCCTGCTGAAAGATTGGCATTGATTGGGCATTGATTGAGTGTAAGTGTAGAAACTGCATTCATGTGCGTCAAACAGACCCAAACGCCGAAAATCAGTAACTGTGTACAAATTCAAATGCAGACAATTTGAAACATCAACAAGGTACTGGACATTATGGATTAAAATATGTATCAGTTGTGTATATATGTACATTGGAATCATATTAGCTGGAGAACCTTGAGCGTTAATAATGACCCTTTATCCTCAAACTGGACTCAAAAAGACAGAGCCATGACTTACTTACAACTTCCATGACAAAACCTCTTTCTCTAGGGCGGTCTTGGAGTTAAGCACATTGTGGATGTACTTGACGAGGCCAACCTTGTGTGCATACTGTGGCATGCTGGAGAAGTGCTCAATGACAGCGCTTCTTGTCACCGTACCTGGTGTGTTGGCACCATCCTCGCCAGTGACAAAGTTCTTAATCTCGGCTTCCTTTGGCAGTCCAAAGTTATGTGGGTACTCGGTGAATGTGATACCAAAGTGTGTATCCAACTTCAAGGAGGAGTCAACCTTGAAGAATGGGAGGAGCTCCTTGAGAGTGACCTCTTCTGGTGACTTGTGCTTCCAGTTTGGAACATCCTTTGATTTTCTAATAAGCTTTGCAGAGACACCTTCCACGAAATCAGATACCTCTGCATCTTTCATGAAGTGCTTTGCAGCATTTAACTCGTTTGTCAACACCTCATAGACGTTTCCCTTAGCACCGCGCTGCAAGAGCTCCAAAGCAACTTTGAGAGAGATTGGGGACTTGGTCTTTAAAGTTGCCAACGTCTTCTTGGCGAACTCAGACTTATCAGCCTCAAGTGTCTCGTAGATGGACTCAACCGTGGCAGATGGGTGGAATGCCTTCTCAATCAATTGCAATTGTTCCGCTGTGTACTTGTACTGGTAGTCAGCAGGCAATGGCTCTGTGAAATCCTCAATGACGTTGTTGATGATCGTGAATGGGTCTCCATTCTTCAAAGAGACATGTGTGATGGCCTTCATCAACTCTGGTAATCTGTGGGATGGAACGTAATGAGTACCGACACCAGCAAAGTATGCATCCCAACCGTACAAGTTCTCACCAGTGAGCGCGAGGAACGCACCAAATGACGGCGATACAACTCTGTTCAATGCAAATGTGGCTCCGACATCAGGGAAGTAACCAATGTCCATCTCTGGCATGGCCCATCTTGTGTTCTCAGTAGCGATTCTGAAAGGAGTGTGTACGGTAAGCCCGACACCACCACCCATTGTGATACCGTTCATCAAAGAGACAACGGGCTTTGGATAGGTTGCGTATAGGTAGTTCAAGGAGTACTCCTTCTGGAAGAAGTGAACCGATTCCTTCCAGTTCCCAGCAAGGTTATCCTCGACACAGGATCTCACATCACCGCCAGCACAAAAGGCACGGGAATCAGACTTCTGGATAATGACCTCTGTGACGGCAGATTTGGAGTACTCGACAAGACGTGGGTAGATCTTGTCAATCATCGAGAGACTCAGGGAGTTGAGCTTCTTTGGTCTGTTCAAAGTGATCACCTTAGCAGTGTTGATGTTGTCAAAGAGCACATCGTCTTCTTCGACAGCTGGAGCGGAGGAGGCGGAGGAGGAGGCCATTCTGAGTCTTGAGGCAGTTCGCAATAGAGGGAGCTGGTGTCTCTTTGCCGAGCGGAACAGGAGCATCGTGGGGAGACAGCAGACACGGCGTGATATATATAGGCACTGTGGGGAAAAGGAGCACGGGGATCACTTTATATAGTGGGGACTGCCTAAGCTCCACCGAGGAGATGCCCAGTAAGCGGAAAAAGCCTCTGCAAAAACCGACCGTCCGTCCGCGCACGCTGGAAGGAGAAGTTCGCGAAAATTGGAGTTCGCGAAAGTTGAAAATGCGCGAAAAAGAGAAAACGGCACTTGAGATACGGTAGGCGCCGCAGAGATCACGTGCTCAGTCGCGAAAGCCTTATTTGACGCCAATCGATGCGCTGATGAGGCTTTGAGGAGAGAGGGGCGATCGATCGATCGGGTAAGACTGTATAGTTGTGAATCTTTAGGGGTTTCTTTCTCTATTTGTCTGCATCGGTGCCTTCTGTTTCTGCAATTGACACCACTGCACTTGCGCGATGACACCTCTTTTGGATTTCGGGAAGGACTTCTCGGATCTGTCCGTTAACGAGACCCATCATCGCTCGTTGGGTGATGTTCTTGATCCCAGCAACGTCGAGGAGAGCGATAGTGAGGGCGCACGTGAGGACAACGAGGAACCTGAAGACGACGAGTTTGCTGCTGTGAACCACTCGCTGTCCACAAACTTCACTTATGCTGAGGAGAAGACGATCCACGAACAGGACGCCAAAGTGAGAGCGTTTGAAGAGATTGCCGTTCCACCCAAGAGTAGAAGATCATCGTCAGCCAACTTCACCCATCCACCGCCACCACCTATCCTCAAGTCCCCAACCACTCTCACTAGTCAACAACAACCACCTCCCCCTCCTCCAAAGCTGAAGATTTCTTCCTCATACAAGCTTGGCGCCGTGCACGAGCATGACCATGGCGCCCTTGAAACGCCTTCGCCAGAGTTGATTCAGCTGTATGCCGAGATCAAAAAGTGTCGTGAATTGAGAAGGAAATACCAGACAGTTTCATTGCAGAACCCTGAGCAGAACCCCAAAAATCAGGACTCTTGGGTGATTTATCCAGAACCACCAAAGCCAACTTACAGCAACAAACAGATTCTTCCAGACTCCGTCAAGCCAGATTCAAAGACTTTCCGCATTGAGGACGTTGCCATCCCAGAAGCAGATGACACTGTTTCTTTCTGTTACAATGCTGATGATGTCTTCCAATTCGTTGATTCTGACGGCAACCCATTGGCTTCCGAGATTCCTAGCCTGAGGGACTACTACATGGACTTGGAGAAAGTCGTGATGGTATCATCTGATGGTCCCGCAAAGTCATTTGCATTTAGAAGATTGCAATACCTCGAGGCAAGATGGAACTTGTACTATTTGTTAAACGAGTACGAAGAAACTTCCGTGTCGAAGAAGAACCCACATAGAGATTTCTACAATGTTAGAAAAGTCGACACCCACGTTCATCACTCTGCATGTATGAACCAGAAGCATTTGTTGAGATTCATCAAACACAAGATGAAAAACAGCCCACACGAGAAAGTCATTTTCAGAGATGGTAAAGTTTTGACATTGGAAGAAGTGTTCCAGTCTTTGAACTTGACAGCATATGATCTATCCATTGACACGTTGGATATGCACGCACATAAGGATACTTTCCACAGATTTGACAAATTCAACTTGAAGTACAACCCAATCGGAGAATCCAGATTGAGAGAGATCTTCCTCAAGACCGATAACTACATCAAAGGTACCTACCTCGCTGATATCACCAAGGAGGTGTTCAGTGATTTGGAGAATTCCAAGTATCAGATGTGTGAGTACAGAATCTCGGTGTACGGTCGTGACTTGCAAGAATGGAGCAAATTGGCTGCATGGGTGATTGATAACAAGAATCTCAGTCATAACGTCAGATGGCTGGTTCAAGTTCCAAGATTGTATGACATTTACAAGAAGACAGGACAGGTGGAAACATTCCAGGAGATCATTAGAAACCTTTTTCAACCACTGTTTGAAGTGAGCAGAGATCCAAGCAAGGATCCGAAGTTGTACATCTTCTTACAAAGGGTCATTGGATTCGATTCTGTTGATGATGAATCCAAGGTTGATAGAAGACACCACAGGAAGTTCCCTGTTCCGTCACTCTGGGATGCTCCCCAGAACCCGCCATACTCATACTACCTGTATTACCTCTATGCCAACATTGCACAGTTGAATCATTACAGAGCCAAGAGAGGATTCAACACGTTTGTGCTCAGACCACATTCTGGTGAAGCTGGTGACCCTGAGCATCTCATCAGTGCGTACTTAACATCTGAAGGTATTTCCCATGGAATATTATTAAGAAAAATCCCATTCGTGCAGTATTTGTACTACTTGGATCAAATTGGTGTTGCAATGTCGCCATTGTCGAATAATGCATTGTTCTTGACTTATGACAAGAACCCCTTCCCTTACTACTTCAAGCGTGGACTAAACGTGTCGCTGTCCACTGACGATCCACTACAGTTCTCATACACTCGTGAGCCATTGATTGAGGAATACTCCGTTGCGGCACAGATTTATAAACTCTCGAACGTGGACATGTGTGAACTTGCTAGAAACTCTGTTGTCCAAAGTGGATGGGAACACAAGATCAAGAAGCATTGGATTGGTCGGGACTTTGCTAAAGGTGGCATTGAGGGAAATGACCTGGAGAAGACCAACGTTCCAGACATCAGAGTTGCATATAGACAGGAGACTCTGGATACTGAGTATGAACTCATTGAGTACTATGCTGGTCTTGCTCAGAATGCTTAGATAGATTTTTCCCAATATTGCTTGCTTTATATGTGTCGTAGTATGCTTCAAGATACGGAAGTTGAGCTAAAAGTGATACACTACTGGATCTGCACGTGAAACATTAGTATTGTCTATGTACAAGCACTATCACTGCTCAACACCACTCTCTTGGAGTCTGTGTGACCTTGATCAGTTCTGCCTCTCTGGTTCCCTCTGCTGGGTGGTAATTGTACTTCCAGCTTGCAGTAGCTGGAAGCGACATGAGAATTGACTCGACTCTTGAACCTGGAGTCTGGAGCCCAAACTGAGTGCCTCTGTCAAGGACGAGGTTGAACTCGACGTATCTACCACGTCTGAGTTGCTGCCATTCCTTCTCCTCGGGCGTGAATGGCTGGTCCTTACGCTTAGCAATGGTTGGAACGTACGATGGGAGGAAGGCATCGAAGCAACGTTCCACCATCTCGAGAATCACCTCTGGGTCCTTCTCGTCAAAGTCGTCAAAGAAGATACCACCGATTCCTCTCGTCTCACCACGGTGCTTGATGTAGAAGTACTCATCGCACCACTTCTTGAAACGTGGATAGAGGGCCTTGTCGGTGGCATCGAGGGCGTCCTTGTGCAACTGGTGGAAGAGCGCAGCATCGGCCTCGTACAAGTAAGATGGTGTCAGGTCAGCACCACCGCCGAACCACCACGTCTGGACAGAGCCATCGGCGTTCCACGTCTCAAAGTAACGGTAGTTGAGGTGTGTAGTTGGGGCGTGTGGGTTGTGTGGGTGGATCACCATCGAGAGTCCACATGCGTAGAAGGCCACAGAGCCATCAGAGTCGACACCTGCGAGGTTCTTGTGGTCAGCTCTCATTCTCGTGACGGCAGCTGGTGGCAGTTTACCGTACACAACAGAGACGTTGACACCACCTTTCTCAAAAGTATCACCGTTCTCAATCACACACGACTGTCCTCCACCAAGACCCTCACCACGGGACCACTCGTCCATGTGGAAGCGAGCAGTAGGCTCGAGCGTCTCGAGGCCGGCAACGATCTCACGCTGTTTGCGGCGGACGAGAGCCTCCATTCTCTCACGGATTGGCGCATTGGTCGTGTCTCTGTTCTCCATATTTGTCTTTATTACTATTAGTTGTTGTACTCCCAGTGTTTATATCGAACTGTCAATCAGCTTATGGGTGCGCTGCCTTTATATAATCGTGGGGATCGTTTAAGCTTCTTTCATTTCTTTTTTTCGTGGGCCCATCATCGGCCCATCACATCATCTCCTGACTTGTGACAGCAGCTTACGGAATAGCATCATAAGATCATATATCACTGTTATATATTGTTACCGTATGTTTTTAACACATTTTTCCTACCCCCTTTTTACCCCTAAACGAGACATCACTCGAGTCTCTCCTTTTTGTTCTCTCTTCTGACCCTGTTGAAGAGCTTGACACGGCCATCGGTCACAAAGTCGACAATCACCATAACCCACGAATCATGGCTGGGTAAATCCACGTAGAACTCGTTCGCCATCTCGTTTAATTGGTGCAACTTACTCCACGCAACGTACGGGAAGTCGTGGTGCTCGTTGTGCAGACCAACGTTCCACGTGACCAAGTTCAAGATGCCGTAGTAAGAATACGTCTCCAACGGTGGGTTATCCTTCTTTCTGTCGTAGGTCTTTGGTGGGTCCAGGATGTAATGTTCAGCAATGAAATGGCCGGAACATGGGTGTAATGACCCGGCAAGGAACGAGGAGAATATGAAGTACAACAAGGACTTTGCGCCCCAGTACTTCACAAAGGCAATGTCCACGAGCACTTGCACGATAATGTTAATGAGATGGATATACGTGAACTTGATCTGTGTAATGAACATTGGTCTCAGAGCATAGAAGAAGATCTGGAACGTTGCAAAGAAGGCTTTCCCTGCGACATTCGACAAGAAGATAGCCTCGTAGTAAGTTGGCAGGTCTGTATCCAGAATTTCATCACCCAAATACTTGTGGTGCAACTGGTGGTATGGCGTGAACGACGCAGAGTATGGAATACCAATAGGGATATTGGTGAAGATCGAGAACAACTTGTTGTAGAGTGGTTTCTTGAAGGCCAAGTTGTGACTTAGCTCATGGATTGCAAGGAAGACATTCTGGTTGGCTGTGGCACCAATAATGTAACTCAACAGGAAGAACTTCCAGGAAAAGAACGGAGCGTTACGAAGGTAGTAAGCAACACTCAACTGAAGCGTAACAACTCCAAATATGATGTACTTAGTCAGTGGCTCAGGTCCACACAACTTCCTCACTTCAGGGTACTTTTGTAGAATGAGTTTTCTTCTGACTGTGTGAGGTTCAACATGATCCGTCCAGTAGAAATCGTTCAACTCCTCAATAGGCGCATCAGAGGCCGGGGTCTCAACAAAGATTGGCTCCGTAGGCTTCTTTCTGTGTGTGATAGTGGTCATGGCTCCTCAACTCGTGGCGATGGAACGTGTGCTTTTGCTCGGATCTGGGATCTTGCTTAAAACAGGCTTCTTTTGAGGTCGCTCTCTAAGGAGGCTATGTGGTCAATACAACAGTATGGTGTCCCAGTGGAGAATAACAATGGACTCTGAAACGAAGGGAAAGGTCCAAATATAGCACTGTTTCAAAAGCGTAAGGAACAGTCGGTCGATCTAGAAGTTTCTGGGTTTGAAATCAGTCGATGCCCTTCATAAACGATCATATAATTCAGCACGTGACCGCGTCGTATATATTACAATTCGATCACGGGATCTAGTTTATTCCTAAAGCAAAATGTCCAAATCAGGAAGTACATCTATTTCAGGCTTACATGATCCATATAACAAGCATACAATTGTCAGAGAATTAAGAAGAAAACAGCCGATTGTTGTACAATCATGAGTAAGAGATGCCAGTTCACTCGTCCGCAGCAATCTTGATGACGACCTTGCCCTGTGCCTGGTGGTCAATAAGCTTGTCGATGGCCTTCTGGTAGTCGTTGAAAGGGTATACACTATCAATCGGTACTTTCAGCTTCCCTTCTTCAAACATCTTTTTGACATCATTGCACCAGAGACCATTGGTGAGAGGAGGTCTCTTGTAATTCCAGGATTTAGGAGGACGGAGCATCTTGAAGTTGCCCCAGCTGATGAATTGCCCAAGTGAGGACTTGTAATCAAGTACACTTGACCCCACAATAGTGACATACCCAGAGTTCTCATTCTTTGGCTTCAAAACTTCATTCATACAGTCAAAGAAGTATGAATTGCCCACACAGTCGACAATCAAGTCAAATTTGCCAATATCTTTCACAAGAGACAGTACGTCGGTCTTGACATCACTCTTCTTATAGTCAACAACGATATCGGCACCATAGCCCTTGACCCTCTCTGTGGAGTTTCCAGAGCTGATAGAAGCAACTGTATTTACCTGATACACATTCTTCAGCATCTGAATGAGAATTGACCCCACAGAAGTGCCACCTCCCACGACCAATACGTTCTGGCACTCCTTTGTGGGTTTGAAATTATCCAGAAGCGAGAATGCCGTATTTGATACCAATGGGAAGGCAGCGGCCTCCACCATTGACATACCCTTTGGCTTGAGCATAACATTCTTATTCTTTTCTGTGTCCACGATGAAGTATTCACCGGCTGTTCCATGAGAAGTGTATGGACTATCGTGCATTCCACACACCTGATCGCCCTTTTGGAACGTTGTGGTCTGTGCTCCAACCTCCGCAACAACACCAGCAAAATCATGACCAATGCCTCTCTGGCCTCTGCGGAAGAAGGACAACAGGTGGTGACTGTTGTAAAGGAGTATGTCCACTGGATTGAGGGCAGCAGCAGAGACCTTCACCAGGATCTCATGAGGACCGAGCGTGGATGTGTCCACCGTGGAACTGAGAATCTCAATGGGTCCTCTGTAGTTGTATCCGATCTGCTTGTATTCAATAATAGTCATTGTTCTTGACTGTGTGGGAAAACTCAACGAATGTATTATTGAATCTGGCCATAATGTCCATCATATATACTATCGTCGTGATTGCTTGGTATTAGCCCATATTCTGCAACGATAAGGCCACCGATTGTCCAGTTCTACAGCGAAAGAGAGACCTCCTACCGATCTACGATTCAAAACAACTACTTCTGCTAGATTTATGATGCTCTATAATTTTTTGTACTGGTGTATCATCTGCTCTGTCTCAGTTCTAAAACAGCAAGTGACTCCACGTGCTTCGTCTGTGGGAAAAAGTCATACCCTCTGATGGTCTTCAGTGTGTACTCCTGGCCGTTCTCCGTCTCATTGTAGAAGAAGTTCAAATCTCTTGCCTGGCTGAAGACATTGCACGAAACATAGATGATCAGACTGGGCTTAAAATTGGAAAGCTGTGTCAAGTAGTCCGCATTAGAGCCCTTTCTTGAAGGGTCCAAGATAACCACCGTTTCTTCCGGATCAAATCCATCGAGCCCTTTGAAGATCTCTTCAGAAGATCCAAGAAGGAACTGCGCATTATTCACATTATTCAGTCTGGCGTTATGCTGTGCAAACTCAAGACTGCCCTTAGAAATCTCAATACCGATCAACTTCTCAGCACTGTCAGAAAGCGAGATGCCAAAGAATCCGGATCCACAGTAGGTATCAACAATGTTCTTGTGCTTCTCTGGATTGATATATTCTCTAATATGACTCAGAAGCACTGGAAGAATATAGTTGTTGTTCTGGAAAAACTCACCTGCTGGGAATTGGAACCTGTAGTCATCAATCTCCTGTGTAATGATCTCCGAGTGGTCTGTGGTGTATTCCTCCTTCCCATCCACAGATTTATCACGCAATAGAATGGTTCCACCATTTTTGTACTTCCTCACAATACCCTCCAATATAAGTCTATCGTTCTTGAGTGCATTGTTGAGTACATTGGTGGCGATTGAACAACTATCAACGTTCATGAGTCTCTTTCCTGGGCCAGCACTCTCAAATCCAAGACTGATATCTTCTCGATTCCCATTGAAATGCGGCGTGAGTTTGCTTCTATAGTGATATTGCAATGGAGATGCAACCGTAGATGCAATTGGAAGCTGGTCTGGGTCAAATCCAAATTGTTCATAAGCACTCCTTACAACCTCTGTCTTAAAAACAAGTTGGCTTTCGTATGGCATCATTTGTAGTTGACACCCTGAACACTTTGTGAAATACTTGCACCCGACCAAGCCATCATTTCGAAGCTTGGAAGGTACTTTGACTTCCATAATATGTCCTTCTGCGTAGTTCTCAAAGTGAACCCCCAACTGAACCTTGACGATATCACCTTGAGTAGCAAATGGCACAACAACGAAGAGGTACGAGCCATCTCCTAACTCTGAAGAACAAAGTCCAAGTCCTTTACCTGTGCTAGACATTTTCAAGATCTTCAAATCATCCACCATCCTGACGTTTCCCCTCTGTCTATAGTGAGAGATGAGGTCTAAAGATACGCCGTATGTTGTGATCCCCATATCCTTAGCCAACTTCTCGATTTCATAACGCAAAATACCATCTGACGCTGTTGGGTCCTGTTTCTTCGTCTCCTTCTTCAACTGTCTTCGTAGTCTTTTGTGCTGCTTCTTCGTATTATGTTGTTTCTTCTGTGACTCCATGTGATGCGGTGCAGGGCTGTCATGGCCTAAGCTTGTACCCATTTGAGCATCGACAGAGAGGCATAGTGTTTGGTGGCCGATATTGCTGATAAATGAAAAGTCCCGTACCCGAGATCGTGATCGTAGTGACCGCAGCGCTAGGGGAAGTAATCTGCTCATTCTATAACATAGGCTCCAGCTGACTCCTGATGTGGTCACTGTGGAAAGAGAACTACAAAGAGAGCTGCACTTGTGAAAAATTTCATATGGGGACAGTCTGAGCCAGATAACAAGATCAATAGCACCACCGCACCACCATCTTTACGTCTTTATCACAAAAGCTACAGAACCGATATTATATGACAAAATCAACAGGTTATCTCTTTATTAGCACTATATACCAAAGAATGTGATTATTGTAGTAGAGTCGAGGCCCTATGGGCGTGAGAGCCGTAACTGAACTTACAAGATTCTGGTAGTCGTTCTGACCTGCTTAAATGAGTCCGTGTGCTTTAGAACACTTCTTGTCGAAATGAAGAGGCACACGGTCAATGTATACAGGGTTTGTTGTTAAATTCGTATGGATTTCTCTAAAAGATGAGCATTTGCTTGGAGAAAGCTGAAGCTCTGCCTTTTATACTGTTATTATTGACACGGCGTAGTTTGGCAGAGACTAGTAGTACGAAACAAACGCGTAAACAAAACAAGTTCCACCGAGTTAACAGATTCCAATTCCAACAAATCAAAGTAGGCGAAAAATTAGTTGACAATGTCTGAAAGCAAGGAACAGAAAAGCACCACTCAGCTCACTTACTTCGAGAAGCAGCGCGATGCCCTTGTCTCGGAGATTGCCATTTCGATGGAGTCCGTCCTCAATAACATCAACGCGCTGAACCGGTCCCTTGAAGGTGCAATTGCCGTTGGGAAGGAGTTCGACAGCGTTTCCAGTCTTTGGGCCAATTTTTATGATGGTCTATCTCAACAAGAACAGCTTAGAAACCAAGCACAGAGTGCCGCTGATCTTGCTGAAGAGAACGAACAACCACAAGACCGGGAACTGGAACAAGAAGAAGAACAACAACAAGCTTCCGGAGAGACTGAAACGGAAGAAAGGCAAGAAGCACGGCCTGCTCAAGATCAGAATGAGGCAATGGATGTTGATCATGGCGCTGCCACAAAGAGCTGAAACTATCACATTATTGTACACCGGATACCACTTGCCCTCTTCTTGTGGAATGATGACTTTCGAACAGGCGCAGCCAGTCCCTGTATCCTCTCCAAGGTGGAATTTCCCATGGTGCTTGTTCTGCTCTTTATCATTGTCTTTGTTCTTTGCAGAGGTGATTCTTCCATCCTTCCCTTTGTGATCAAGAGAGCTATTGTCTCAAAGACTTTCGAATAGCTTCGTGGACTTGACAATAACGGTTCAAAATATTCACAATGCATCTTATCAGATGTATTTGCAAAGAACTCATAACTGGGGATTCGTCTCCCCCTTTCTGTGTTCAATCTGCACTCTGAATGAAGTCCAACCATGATCCGATGTGCAGTCAGACAGTGTTCCTCCACTTCTGGTATCCATCTTTCTCTCACATTGTGATAGGACTCTGGATTAGACAAATCAAAACAGATCAATACACATTTAGCATCAGCATAAGCAAGTGGTCGGAATCTGTCAAAATCGTGATCACCAGGGAAATCCCATATTTGAAGCGTCACAGATGTGTTGTCGTTGAAATGGATCGTTTTCTGGTATGTCTCGAACAAATCCAGCTCAGGAGCTGCTGTGAAGTGTTGGTTCAAATATGTGTGAACAAGTGTTGACTTCCCACATTTGGTATCACCAAGTATAACGATGTTGGATGGTCGTGCTGTCTCTGTCAACATTTCCAGATTTGCAGACCTGGTATTGCTGGCTTGTGCTGAGGTAGCCCTTCGCAGTGTCTGTGCATTGCGCTGATTTGAATTCATAAATGACCTCGTCCGAGTTACATGCCTCTTGGATGAAGTGATGGATCTTGATTGGGTCTTCTCAGTTTGTGCTGACTTGCCAAAAGAGAATGCATTGGTGGATGAAGACCTATATATATTAATGTTTTCGTCATTTACCACGCGATAACCGTCCATGTTTAGTAGTTTGACGATTGTATTCTTCTTGTCAATGTGATTCTATTTCCTTCCCTCTTTTTTATTGTGAATCAATCATGGGTTCGGGTGATGTAGTTCGTCAAGACTCAAATACAGCCAATGCCACAAAAACGGAGATGGCACAAGCCTGATCCGACCCGATACCCGAGACTAGATCACCCAATTACGCTCGGAATAGCATTTTCTTTCTTCAATTACGCTAATTATGCTGTCGATATTTGGTTTGTATTATCTATTAGCAGTTTGGTCATTATATAATTCGTAGGATTCATTAGAGTCATTTCTTTAGGTTTGGGTGGAGATGAGCAATGTTGGCACGCTTAGAAAGACCAACACGGTAGGGAATATGATTTGTTCTAGCACAAAGCTTCTCGAGTGTGCGCTTGCGCTTTGATGGTCGAGAGATGGATGGTGCAACTTGTTGCTGGACAGTATGCTGTGGTAGAGAGAGACGATTTTGACCTGACAGGGAATGCATGTCTGCTTCAGGCTTAGTCTCTGCTTCAGAAGTAGCAGTAGGATGTAGCCGCTGTTTTGGTCGCAGTGGATCGACCTGTGGCTTCTCAGTAAGTTTATTGTGCGGCTCGTTCTCGTTACAATTTGAATAAGATTTGTGGTCTTCTTCACTATTCTGTTCAATTCCAGAACACAGTTGATCATGGATATCTCCAGTTCCCCTCTGTCCACAAGAGTTCACCAACTGGTTGACATTAGAGGAACTTTGCTTTTCAGTGGTACACGCTGTCAGCTGGACCCCTCTATCCAGTTTCGCCACAGAACTGAGATCACTGAGTGTAGTTTGAGCCCGCTCAGTGGCTTGCGTAGAGCAATGAAGAACACTGAACTCGTTCTCGGAATACGATATATTGTGGATCTCAGAGGGCAATACCTGGAACATATCCTCAGACTTGTGATTCTCCTTCGATCGTGTCACAGAACCAGGATCAGTGGCTGATCTCTTAGCCGCCGAGTTGATGTTTCTAGCTTTTGAAGGTTGAGGAACCGTTTTCGCTCGCCTCATATTGAACTCTTTGAACGGGTCATCTGGTTCCAGCTCTTCTTCGGAGTCCATTATCTCTACCTCCATGAGCTCAACGTCAGAGCCACTCTCACTTCCCACTGATGTTCGCCTGGGTCCACTATCGTCAGTGTGCATGGCGCTGGATGCACCGCCATGAGCACGGTCGTCGTTATGGGCACCCATACTTTACAAGGAAGACACCGAATGTGGAGATGAACTCAAATAAAGCAAATGTCACACAAAACGCCTGCCGCCCACTAGAAGCCCTATCTTTTGCTCCTAAAACTTGTTGATGTTTACCAAAGAGGAACCGCGCGCGCAAACGCGTCAGCCACCAAAAGAACGCGAACGCGACGCGAAAGTCAACAACTGCCAACTCATATCGTGTCAGCAATCCGGCAATTACTCCTCCATTTCTGTTCTTGTTCCTGATCCTCGAACAGATGCCACCAGAGTTTGTTCCGATTCCTCAGCTGTCTACTTATTTGTGGGAAATTGGTGTCGTCGTTGTGGCAAATCCATACCATGTGGATATTGTGTTTACGGATTCAATGTTGTATGGGAACCAGAGACCTGTGGACATCATGAAGCCATTGGAAGTGTGTGTTGAGTTGTCGAGCCGGTGGATCAAAGTCATAGCAGTGCAGTTGTTTTATCCCATTGTATTTTTAACACACACCCGAACACCCTATAACACTAATGTGCTCTCTGAGGGGCTGATGACAGATGGGATCGGAGGGGTTGATCTTTCCTCGAGCAGATTGTTTGATGTGTGTGGTTGAAGCGTGTTACGTCATGATCTTTTCATTCTGATGTACATAACAGTTTGGTCCAGGATGTGCTTTCTTTCAATGCGAATCTTACTCAAGAGCCGTGTGTTTATCTTGGGCTGAAATATGTCCACTGGATTCTCACTAGTTGCATCATCTCTTATGGTTTGGGCATCGTATCCCGGCAGTACCATTCTGAAATCAAAGTCTTACACCATGACTTCATGCCCTTGACGTTCAGGAGTCCCCTGAGAAGATCCTTACCTGTTGTTGGTATTCAAACTCTTGGGTTGAAGTACCAAAAGGCGAGGTTTATCCTCCAGGCATCGTGGTTCTTTTTTTGACTGGTTCTTGTTCTTTTTTCCCTTAAAGAAATAAAACCATGATATACATTTACGGGATCTGCTTTCACGAGGACTTTATCGGGCAATTCCGTAAACCATTTGCTTGGCTCTACTACAACACCTCTCCACTTCCATATGACGCATTCACACAGGCGGAATGTTTGGTGATCACACAGTCATCTAGTGCAACGAATTTATTGAATATTCCTGTCTTCCCTCCATGTCTTCTCAATGGGTATGTGAGTAAGGAAGTATATTTGCTTTGCTTGAGCCTCCATCGATGAAGGGCACGGTAAGGTCATTAGTTTCTCAAGAAGAGCCTGATGTATCTACAACTGTGATCAGTATACATCCTTAGAGGGTTATGCGTCGGATTCGGGACAGAACAGGCGAAGCTTCCTATGCTTTTGGAAAACATGTCTCCCCATTTGGGTTTGGTACGAGGTCAAGAAGGTTATGGTCGTAGCCAATTGCAAGACGCACTTCATCCCAGGCAGACGGCTCCTACTGTTTTCCCTTTCTTCTTTTGTAAGTACTTTCTTGTGATTCCTTCTTCTGCATGCGACTAACCATTGATTATTGTACACACTATGAGCATAATGGGTCTGTGAGTCCCTGAGTCCAATTGTATGATCCCAGAATCAGCAACATAATAATATACGAAACAGCCAAACTAACGAATCCATACCTGTAGCTTCTTGGTGATTTCAATGTGTAGAGTTCAACGACGAACGTGCTCACTGTAGACAGTGTCCCGCAATACCCATCTTCTAGTCCTTGTATCATGTGGCAGGAAAGCTTTGAATTTACAATCCTGTTACCATCTGAGAGTTTCCCTCTGTTGAGAAGGTTGAGGATGGCCAATACCAAAGTTGCACCAACATTGACTGCAAAGGTACCCATAGGAAACCCCTTGACCTTTGGATTCAACCACTTAGATACGTAAAACCTTGTCCAGCATGCAATTGGCGAGACTATGCATGCAAAGGTCCAGCTTCTCCAGTTTGGAATAGCTATCAGACATACCACAGCTATCCAAGAAGCAACGCCAGCCACAAATAGACCATTCTCTATAGCAGAGACGTGAGATAAAGGATAATCGTAGATTTTCATAAGGTGTTTCCCGAAGTGTAAACCAGCAATTGAGACTGACATCTGTGTTATCATCACAGATGCGCATTCCATTATTCCATATGCACCATTTCTGTAATGATAGTACTCTCCAATTTCAATGTCCGCAGACTTGACAAACGCTTCAAGTATTAGTGAGCTAAAGGAAGAGAACGTACCACAAAAACCTGTAGTTATCCCCGTATACAGCGCGATTTGGGCCTTGGGTAGAGGTTGTAACGACCAGAGATCCGAAGATTGAATAGCCAGCCCCATCACGACACAAGCTGCAAAGTTCGCCCATATTACTCCTCCAACATAAGAACCATGGTATGTGGTAAGAACAGTTATTCCCTTGCGTGCCAAAACACCAATAATAGCGAAGAACGCAAGAATGCAAAGTAGCCTGCCTTCTTTGTAGAGTGGTGGTAGGTGAATAGGCGACTCTTCTGGTATCGAAGAACGTAACTCCAGCTGTTCCTCCACTTCCTCTTGCTCTTCCTCGCGTGTCCTTACAGGACTGCTAAGAAGTTCATCCGAAACAGGCGTAGACGACATTCCTTTATGCCCTTCCTTATCCATTCTTGAACCTGACACAGAACCATCAAAGCACCAATTGTCAATGTTTTTGTTTTGAGGTTGCAGTGCCAAGGTTTATGCATGCTGAATGGTCGGAACTTTGGTTTGTTCCCCGGAATTTGGTGATAAAGATCAAATTTTCGCGGTTGATGCGATGGGATGCCTCTTGTACAGTAAACTGTTCATTTAGTGGTGTTCATTCAGAAGGGTTTTGAAAGAGGTTTACCTTAGAGACTATGGAGGACGACTTTTTCTTGAATATTGCAACTGAGCCGGCGGCAGCAGCGTCCCCGAAAGCCAGTGTGAAAGCTGTTGGAGGCAAGTGGAGGGACCGCAGAAAAGCCCTGCTTCAAGCTAAAGGTGTGAATACGGAGAAAAAGCGTTCTAGCGGTGTCAATGCCAGACCAGTGGATAACAGAAGAGAGTTCAAGCCTAAGGAGAGCATAACGAAAATCGGTGATGCATCAGAACACAAGAAACGACCAGCAACGGAAGACGGGAACCATAGAGGTCCCTCCAAGCAGGCTAGATTCTCTGAAGGGAGAGGTGCTGCGGGTAAGAACAACACCTATGTCTCTTCGTTGTTCACGGCCAAGGGAGAGATAACTGAAAGAGAATATGATAATGAGATTGAAACCCTAGATGCATCTAATGCTCCGTTGAAAGATGCTACAACTTTTGATGGCCTTGGACTCAGTGACATTCTGTCTAAACAGCTCACAGAACACATGAAGATCAACAATCCTACAAAGATTCAGAGATCCGTTCTCCCGAGACTGCTGGAGAGAGAACGGGACTTGTTTGTGCAAGCTCAAACTGGTTCTGGTAAGACCCTTGCGTTTGTGCTTCCGATCTTCCAGAAGCTAATGGAAGTCAGAGATCTTAACAGACAAAGTGGTATATTTGCTCTGATTCTTGCCCCAACAAGAGAACTGGCCACACAAATATACTCTGTCATTGAGAGACTAACTCACTGCTGTCACAGAATTGTACCCGGTATTGTCATTGGTGGTGAGAAAAAGAAAGCGGAGAAGGCTAGGCTCAGAAAGGGTGTGAATATCCTTGTCGCTACACCTGGTCGTCTGGCAGATCACATTGAAAACACAGAGAGGTTAGACCTGTCTAACATAAGGTACGTTGTTCTGGATGAAGGTGATAAACTGATGGAGTTGGGTTTTGAAGAAACTATTGCGAAGATTCTGGGTGACATTGAAAAGACTTCACGAATTAACGCCACGACCAAGATCTATCCTACGTTACCAACAAAGAGAGTCAATGTTCTGTGTTCCGCTACTATCAAGAGTAATGTGAAAAAGCTTGGTGAAATTTCTTTGACAGACGCTGAGATGGTTAGTCCTAATTCTGTCCCAGATATGGAAGATGTTAAAATTATGGAGAATATTGCAGCACCAGATCAGTTACTGCAACAGTGCTGTGTGGTGCCACCAAAGCTGAGGTTGGTTACTCTGGCTGCTATTTTGAAAGACATTACTTCAAAAGAAGGTGGTTCTCGTACGATGGTGTTCCTGTCGTGTTCAGATTCTGTGGATTTCCACTTCAACGTTTTCACAAGGGATGGAAAGATGATTACAAAAGATGGCTCTCAAGAAGAATCGAACGATCTTTCTACTGTGCTCACCGCACCACTATTATCGGATAACACAACAGTCTACAAGCTTCATGGTTCCCTTTCTCAGCAGTTGCGTACCTCCACATTATCTGCATTTGCAAAGGCCCCAGAGGACAGACATACAATTATGTTCTGTACCGATGTCGCCTCGAGAGGGTTGGATCTTCCACATATCTCCACAGTTGTTGAATATGATCCACCATTTGCTACTGAGGATCATTTGCACAGAATTGGTCGTACCGCTAGAGCTGGTATGAGTGGTCGTTCTATCTTATTCCTATTGCCAGTAGAGGAAAAATACTTGGATAAGATTGCACACTATCACCCTCATGGAGTACAGCACAAGTCCAACGAGGAGTTACTCAGAATTGGATTTGGCAAGAAATGGGACTTCGACGCAACTACATGGCATCTTGATGTTGAAAGATGGTTGCTGGAGGATCAAGGCGCTCATGATAAGGCTGCTAAGGCCTTTACATCTCATGTCAGAGCCTATGCTACTCACATATCAGCTGAGAAAGACGTTTTCAACATGAAATCATTACATTTGGGTCATCTAGCTAAGAGTTTTGGATTGAGAGAAACGCCAAAGGGCCTCGGAGGGAAGTCTGGTGATAGTCACAAGAAGAAGAAGGAGAATCCAAAGGACAAGATGTTCCGTATGGCAAGAATGGCTGCCAAGTCTCAAAGCTCAGAGTTCAATTTCATGTGATGGCGTTGCTTTCTGAAGCAGTTCTGCATTGTTTTAGAATAGAATATGGCATTCATTTTTTATCGTCTCATATCATCTGTAGATATCCCTGTTGGATCAGTCTCTCGACGTCCGCCTTCCTCACAAAGAACTGAGAGTCTTTTGTAAGGTTGAAAACACCATACTCAGTTTGGATTTCTCCAGCATCCTTTAACACCCTGACGTCAATAAACACGTCCTTCGGCGGCACAAGAGATCCTGAAAGGTCAACGTCGGGGAACGAGCTCTTGTACTGGATCAACACTTCCGAGTAGCTTCTGAAGTACTCGGACTCACTATGGTTTGGCACGTCCAGCTCCACATTCTCCCAGGCTATCTGCTCCAGTTTCTCAGCGCGTAACCGTTCATAGGCAAGCAAGCATCTCTTGTTCCTGCGCATGGCCAAGTGAGCAACGAAAGTGTGGCACTGCGCGAGATGGTCATCATCCAGTGTCGCCATCTCTGTGGATCGTGAGAGTTCTCTGGTCTCCTTTACGATGCTCCGCACTAGCTCGTCCTGGAAGGGTACAAGGCTATCAATGCCCTGTGCTCTCTTTGCCTCAAGAACAAGCTTATTAGCAGCGTCTCCATACATTTGTGTCGTGATATCGTTGTGGTAGCCGTCCGTGTATGTTTTGGTGAAGAGAAAGTAGACGGTGGGGACGTGTTTTCTCAAAGCGCGTTCCATCAACACTGCTAAGCTCAGCTCATCGCATTGGCTGAGAACACGCAGTATCCCTCCACAATCGACCTCATATCTCTTTGATATTCGTGATTGAGGCTTGAGAACTGGTGATCTGCTATGGGCAGAAGTGTCTACGGGAAACGGCCCGCAAGAGGAGCCAGCTTACAATCTGCTATTGAGCTCTCCCCCTCAGCATTCAATCCACATCTCACTAGCACTGCTGCGTCTTCACCACAGGTTTTCTCACCAGTAAACAGTCCTCTGAACACCGAAATTGGAGACAGAGGGACACCTGGTTTGAGGTCATGCTCTGATGCCGTCGACAGTCCTACAAAGAGAATCACTAGATCAGGAGTACCGCGTGTCTACGGGTCAAGGAAGCGTGAGAAATTGGACCATTCTCCCCTCTCAGAAGGGCCATTCAAGCGTCAAGAGCAAGGCAATACCAATACAACACCTATAAGAGAGAGAACGTCTCGGGCTTTGAAGGCTACTAGGCAATCCTCGGTATCACCAAACAAGACCAGGGCCAAACCCAAGTGTGACTCGAGCACAGATTCACCACAGAAATCACCACTGCTTAATAGCTTCTTCGTTGAGTCAAAATCGAAGCCGACATGGTCGCCCACAATGACACCAAAGTCCAAGACTTCGTCCCCCATTACCTCCAAAGAGTCACCACTGAATACTGGTATTCATAGCACAAAAGTTTCACGCCTAACTAAGGCCCTACAGACGTTAAGTGATGATAAACTCTCTCCGAAAAAATCTGTGTCAAATGGTTGGGAGTTTCTTGACGATCTGGACAACGAACCTGAATCCAAGTCAAAAACTACATTAAAGAAGAAAGTCTCACTAAGGTCACCGAGAAAGGAGAGGCAAAGCGACCATCGCCGTGCGCTCATTAAATTCTTTGAAAGACAGGAGTTCCAAGATCAAAATCCAGAAGCTTCAAGATGCAATGACGATAAGGGCGTTGCTGACCATGTTTCCCAGGTTCAGAGACACTCTGAAATCTCTAGAACGATTCTTCCAGTAAGGACGTACGGTAGCCAGAGAAGTTATCTAGCAGAAAGGCAACAATCAAACAATGATGTCACTACAGATCAAAAGGAAGACGCTGATATTGATGACGCTAATAATACTATTGATCCAGATGATCATCTCCAAAATATCACAAACCTCCGTGCACAGGGTGAAACAGCCAAGTTTCTCGATGACTTCAATTTCATAATTGAAGGCATTGAGTCCAAGCCGTCTTTATTCTCCCTTCTAGAGTTGGCAATGAGACTCTTTGATGATGACTTCTTGAGATTTTTGAGAAGTAGAGGATTGCCTCGTTTACAGGATCTCGTGGATCTCAATGACAATGCATGCGTCTACGTCTTGGGGTTTATCCTTTGCAAGGTGTCCAGTGATGCACATGCGAAACTCCAATTTGATAGCAAATTGACTGATATTGTCATTACATTGCTAAACTCAACATCGAACAAGGTTGCGAAAAGAGCCTCCAAGAGCGTCCGAACGCTATACAATCAGTTCCTTGCCAACCTCGGTCAGCAATACACTCCCCAATTTGTGGCCATCACTCTTCTATTTCAGAATGATCTTGCTCTATCAGAAAGCTTAGCTGAGCGAATTACAATGATGTTTGGTTATCTCAAGCTTGAAGGTGACGCCGATCTAAAGCTCTACAATATGATCCTTATTCTTCTTGAAAGATATCTTTCTAAACAGGACTCAGTTCCTGAGCATTTTGCGATCGTTCACAAATTTATGGGTTCAAATCCTGTAAACGATCCACAAACTGAACTTCACGCTCTAAAGCTTCTTATTGTATTTGCTGTGAAGAACTTTAAGCCTGTGTATGATCCATCACTCATTCCCCTCTCACTTACGAAAACTGTCACCACAGATAATTCAGAACTTCAATTACTCAATATTGGTCTCATTATTACACTTATGGAAGATGCAGCATGCCTGGAGACTATGATGAAAGAGGAAAGTGTCAAAACTCTACACCAGCTCTACACCAAGGCGACAGAAGACTCTATTCCCTACTTCTGCCTTCTTGTTGGTACATTATATGCTGAATCTCCCTTGAGAATCAGGAAGATATTCCACACAGCCGAGTTGGACCGAATAGTTCTGGAGTTGCAAAAGTTTGACAGATTTGATAAGGTCATGGGACCACAAGTCCAACAAATTCTTTCCCGGATTACATCTTGACTTGCATTTACGAGACTAGCCATCAATTGACCACTTTATGTACTGTTTCAGTATGATCTTCTATGTGAATTACATGAGCGACCAGATGTCCTGGGTCCTAATAAAGTAATCCATATAGAATAGTCATAGTATACCGAATCCCTCGAACGGGTCCTGGTTCTCTGCACTTAACCAATTGTACTCATCAAACAATCCAATCAGCCTAGAAAACTCGTCACCAGTAAGACCCAATGGTGTAGCAGCTTCTTCAATTGTCCTACTTGGTGTTTCTCCGGGTGTCATTTGGAAGCAGTGTCCATGTTCTGAAGTCGTGTCTCTGTTCTCCTCTCCTTCACCCAATAGTGATTGCACATTATTTTTAAGGAATCTCACAGTAATGCTCTTGTGCATACTTTTCATTGCCTCTTTACGTTGGGATAGGGAGGCTGATGATAAATTTTCTGGTGTTCCAAAGTGATGTTGAGGAGGCCCTCCACCAGGTGGAAAGATTTGAGGACCTGGATTGATGTAGATACGTTCTCCCAATAGAGGCTGTAACACATCGGCCAAGTCACTTTCTAACTGCGAATTGAAAAACTGAAGCTCTGCATCAAGCAGGTTTGAGAGGAAGTTGGTTTGGGGAATTTCATCCTTACACATGACATGTATCTGTGACGCGGTGCGGAACTCCTCAAGAATTGGTCTGGTCGTTACATCTTCCACTGCCTTATCGAAATCAAAAGATGGATTTTGAAGCATGCGAAGGAAGAAAGATATGCCCAAAATGAACCTCTGGGCATTGTTGTACCCGACGCTGGACTTTTCGATAAGCTGAAGTGCTCGATCTATATTGGTCAATATAGTAGATTGTAAGTCTTTGAATATTCTTACCCGAAAGTAGTTATCAACTGGAATACGCTTTATACTTTGAAAGCATCTTGCAGACAATGCAGAGAGCGCAAATATTACTTTTGCCATGGCAAGAACGATCACTGGACGAAGAAATAGAGCATAGCAATAACCAAAGTAACGATTGACGTTGTAGAAAACGTTCAGGCATGTATTCAGCGTCTTAACCAGTAAGGGCGCCAGCTCCGAAAATGTTTTGAAAGTCATCTGATGATTGTTCGTTTTGTGGAAGTAGCTCATTGCCCGTAACCTGATGCCAATTTCTAGTGTGTCAAGCTCAATTAGATATGTGACTTTTTTCATCCTGACATGGGGCTGTGGGTTACTTCCAAGTACCTCTTTTAAAGAACCGAGTTCCTTAAAAGTAAAGTCTTTCACCTCGTTGGCCAGTTCTATTATCTGAGAAATAGTAGGGTCCCTCTTCCGCTGAAATAAAGTCGTAGCAACTTTTCTGTAAAGTTCTGACTTTCTTGACATAAATGCGGTATCTTCGACAACAAAAGCCTCAACTGAGTTCATTCCCGGTGCAATTTCCGGAAGTTTAGTATCATAGGAAGAGTCATCCTGATAGCGAGGTATTGTCCCGATCAATACTGCTTCCGTGGCGTCCATCTCCATGAATTTGTACCAGAACTTTCTCCAGAGCAAAAACTTCTTAGGTTTGTGCACTTTCAAAGACAAAGGACCCGGATCAACATGAATACCTGCCGTTCGTGCCAAAGTAATAAGTGTTCCAGTTTGTATTCTCCCCAATGACATGTCAGAAACTGTATCATCTTCAGGGCAAATGGCAGCGTAAAACTTCAGAAGTGTTAACGCGACAACCACATTACCCCCAGGAGGCGATCGCAAGTAATTGTAATGATCAATGCACATATGTGCCACCTCAGCAAACATGGCAGTGCATGTCTCTTTCAAGAATTTGAAATCCGGATTTCTGTCGAACTCGCCTTCCTCTATAGTGAGCGATGTAATAGCCATGATGGCAAACAGGACTGCCAAAAGTCCAAAGTCACCGCTGTTTGACGTGTCTAGTTTTGAAGGTTTGTCGTTCATGTGGACCCATCCGCAAAGTACTCTCTCTAGGTCTTCCTTCAGGAAGACTGTCTCATCGACGAATGGCATAAGTGGGTAGAGGTTTCTGAAAAATCTCAGGCATAGTGCTAAGACAACTCTTCTTCTCGGAATATACTCCAGGACAATTGCTTCCAGTGATTTCTTGCTCATTCTCAATTCTGAGATGGCTTTCTTGAATGCCTTTTTCTTCAACTTCATATCAAGGAACTCCATGACAGTAGCACTCAAATGACCAGCATTTACAACAAGTGTGTCATCATCGCCCTGGGTTTTGCGTTCCACAGCAGCATCAAGGTATCTCCACATATGCAACCAGATGACTTTCAGAAAGCTGTCTCTCTTCATATCAAAAATGGGAGACATAACACCGTGGAACTCGATACGCGATTTCCTCATGAGGAAAGGAATTAGGAAGGGCAACGGGTCTGCCAGGTGAACCTTTGCATTTGGGTCATACAAGTCATTCGGTGGGAGAATGGATGATGGGATCTTCTGTTGATCGGACCTCTCCTCGGTAAACCAGTCTGAAAGGTTGACAGCTGCCTCAACGTGCTTTATGCGCAACACCAGCTCATCCATACGACTTCTAATCGCGGGGTCAACAACATCCACATGGGCATCCTTTTGAGGTGTCTGGTGTCCCTGGGAACTGAAATTCATCCACTGTGGGTCCGCATAATGACAAAGGTGTGGAACGTTCCTCTTTGTACACTGGTCGCACGCAGGTCTGCCCTTGTTGCACTTGATCTTGCGCTTCCTGCAGATGACGCAAGAGTTTGGCACCCTGATACGTTTCCGTGAAGTAGCACCGGACTCGGCGTCCACCTTTGGGGCCTGCTCCATATCGAGACTTGGCTATTGTGACACTCTATTAAGCGGTGTCTATGTGTGTGGTGTCTTTATGTACCATAGATTGGTGTCGCTGCAGAGTGTTTATCGGACTCGGCGTTAATTCGTTTGTTTCGGGCTGAGAGTTTGAGATTCCGGCCCCCGGGGCCCGGTAACCGTAGTATACTTAGTGGTGTTGGGGTTTTACCTCATCTCTTACGTTGCCATGCCAACTTGACATGTCAGTCGATCAGCGGTGTGTCCGGGTGTCTTCTAGAAGCGTTGAAGGAGCGCTCGCTTCGGCCGGCCCGCCCCCGAGTTCCCGAACTCCGGTAGTTCCTTTAAAACCCAGCAGAGCCACCAGCTTAGACACATATGGCACGAGCTTTGTTTCCCCAAGGATACATCACGGCGCTTCGCATCGTCGGTCTACCGCTTACAGTCTCTGCTCTCTCTTTACAGACTGCCGGTTTTATAATAGCAACCGCCCGTTGAGATTTGTTTGATCGATGATTGACCATTCAAGCAAGTCCGCGGCCAACCCGACCGGCGACGACGGCAACAAGACAGAACAGTACTCCCCATATAGCCAGGACGATGACAAACAAAGCCGCAAGAGGATGAGAGTCCCGACATCATGCTCTGTCTGCCGTAAGAGAAAGATCAAGGTAAGTGCCGCTGGATAGCGTCATTCCGTTCGTCGGCGTTAAAGTACTAACACAAGACATCACAGTGTGATAAGGCCAGACCAGTATGTGGTGGCTGCTCAAAGAGCCACGTCGGACATCTGTGTCACTACGAGGAACCAGTGTGGGTCAATTCCAAGGATCTCTGGAAGAACGCAAAGCCAATGAGCCCACCCGTTGCTGAGACTGGTCCACCTACTGTCAGCTCGACGCCTGGTTTAGGATCGACCCCGCCAGTTACCGATTCCTCAAAACACTTATTCGATGAACTCACTGCCCGTGTAAAACACATTGAGGCTTCTATTGCAGTGTCTGACCTGGCGAGATCAGGCGTCTCATACGAACAACCACAACAGCAACAGCCACTACCGCAAATGTCATACCAAGGTCAATACCAACAACAACAGCAGCAGCATCAGGTGACACAACAGACACATGAACCACCAGGAGGGTTTTTGGAATCTCAAGGACGATCCTCTGGGCCATCTTATGACTTTGATCCGGACAGAACTGTTGACTTCTTTGACGTCTTTCCATTCTTCATTAGGAAGTCTAGATTGGAGTATCATGGTGGGCTAGATCTAAAATTCATTATCAAGAAAGATCCGCATCTGAAGATCGTGTGGATCCACCTCTGGAGAAACTTTGAGAATTTCCTTCAGAGCAGCATTGATAGAAGCGATAATGGACTTACTGGTACAGTCAATCCTTCATTACAGGGACTTCACGAGTTTCTAGAGTTGAGAAAGAAGAAACGCTCAATAAAGAAAGATACACTGGAAATAATTGCCTCTGAGACCTCTCTGGACAGCGTCATCTTGAGATATTTACCATCAAAGAAGGCAATCATGACCCTCTGTTTCAGATTCTTCAAAGTCATATACCCGGTCCTTCCATTCATCAACGAAAACTCGTTCTTCCAAGAGCTCGAGTCCATTCTTGAGCCTTGGACACGACTTGATGATCGTCCTTCAAAGATCACTATCAGCTCGAAGTATGATTATGCTGCGATTGCGCTCTTATTCATCGTGATGAGATTTGGTTATCTCTCGATTGAAGAGCACGAGTTTGAATCGAAACCAGAATATGCCTGCTTGAAGGACGTTTCCATTCATGCAGGTCATATACTTGTGGCGAACAAGTGTCTGAAACAGTACAACTTCCTCCGTAAGTCTTACAGTTTGAGAGTCTTGCAAGTAATGCTTTACACGAAGTTGTACTTCCGTTACTGTCCCGAGGATGATGACGTTTCTGATCACTCGGAAAGTAACATCATGATGGGTACAATATACTCAGTTGCCTTATCATTGGGTCTTCAAGCAGATCCGGATGATCTGGTTAGTATGATCAAGTCTCCAAAGACACAATCCTATGGACAATTATGGAGAAAGATTTGGTACAAGATTTTGGAGTTGGATGCTACTGAATCTGTTTCATTTGGAATTGTTCCAAACTGTCCAAATGATCTGTCGTATGATACAAAGCTTCCATCTGATGAGCCTGATATGGATGATATCCACGCTTTTGTTGTCAAAGACTTTGCCTTCATTGAGAAGAAGACGGCTCTGTACAGAAAGATGTCCACCCTCTTGTTCAATAGACGCAAGAAACCTACGACATTACAGTTGATTCACCTGATCAAGGAGATTGAGAACTTTATGAACGTAAACTTTGGAAGTTTGAAAGATGTTCTTGGTAATCCTGAACTCAAGTCATATGTGAAGGTGAAGAAGGTGAGTTACTTGTATGAGATGAACTCTGTTCTTTTGTCTCTCAAGGCGAGACTACTATCGCACTTCTTTGAAGTCGGAAACACAAAGAAGGTGTTTGAGATGTTTGACGAGTGTCTTACCTTGACGATGAAGATATTGAACTCCTCTTTGAACCTTTACTACAACATGGATGTGTACTTTGATGCTGGTAACAGGCTATTGCTAAGACCCATTGCATATAGTTCGATCACCAAGGCGCTGCTTATGATTGCATCTCTATTGGCCAAATTGTCACAATGTCAACGACTTGTTCCGTTGTCAGACATCACTAGGGCCAACTTAATTAAGGAGCTGTTTGCGTCTTTACTGAACAACATGGATGTTGCTGTTCAATTACTCTCTGCTGTGTCTGCTGGTTATTACAATGCCCAGAGAATTGTTCTCGTCCTGAGACTTTTTTTCCAAAAGTTGAAAGATCCTTCATTTGACTTTGACAGAGTGGCACTGGATGTGGCAACGCCGCCTGGTGGTAGTGGTAATGTTGCCGGTAACCTGCAACCCGACTTCAACGCCATTACCGTCGATGATATCCCAAAGACCAACTTTGTGATGAGTCTTTTGGACACTGAGCTGGCATATCTCAAGGCCAAAACGGAGAATAATCTCGTCGAAGTGCTGCAACCACTACTTGGTGGACCGATCAACATCAATATTGCACAGACGCCAAATGTCAATCCAAGTGGCACCGGGAATGGCCAGTTCTACGATCCTACAGTGGACAGTCTCACACCAAAGCGGTCTGGATCTTTGTCCGATGGTACCATTAACACGCCTGCTACTACCAATTGCTCTGGACTCAATGTGAGCAGCATCTTTGGCAATGCCCATTCGAAGACGAACGCATCCTCGGAGCTTCCATACGATCCGAATTCGCTCTCTTCGGAGGAGTACGCCACGTTGTATGGGCTATTTGATGACTACAACTTTATCAACCTGGACCAGCGTGATCTACGGGCTCTGTGATATAATGACGAATTCCCCGTGCTTCCATCTCCTTTTGTAGTTTTGTAACACGAGATCCAAAAGCGGAAGGAAACCCGCGCGCAGACACAAAAAGCGGCCAGAGTCAGCTGTCAGCCTCTGCAAAAACTGGGGTGACTCAGGACCTTCCTACAATAGATAAAAAGGCAGCGAGTAGTAGTAATGCTCAAGGTTTTGCGCAACCAGGTCTCCCGCTTGAGTTCAATAGTGAAGCACCCTACAATACAGACAATTGCCAAAATGGTTGACGAGAAGCCACTAGTTTGTGAGTGATCCCCGAGAAGAGGGTGCTGGAGGGATGAGAGAAGAGAGAAGAGAAGAGTACTAACTGCATGAAAAGTCGCTCCACCAACTTACCAGTACAGCAAGGGCTCCCTGGACGTCACACAGGTGAACCCAGACCCGATTCTCCAGTTCAAGAAATGGTTTGACGAGGCTCAAAAATCAGAGGGCATTCCAGAGGCTGTGAACTTTGCGACTGCCGAGCTGCCTTCTGGTCGTGTCTCGTCGCGTGTTGTGCTCTTCAAGGAGCTCGACCACCGTGGATTCATCATTTACTCCAACTGGGGCCAATCCAAGAAGGCCAAGGCCATCAAATCCAATGCACAGGCTGCCCTCACGTGGTTCTGGCCGGGTCTGCAGCGTCAGGTCAGAGTGGAAGGTCCAACTGAGTTCGTTGACAGAGAAACCTCGCAACGGTACTTTGCAACGAGACCTAGAGGTTCACAGATCGGTGCGTGGTCAAGTCCACAGTCCACGGTGATCAAAGACCGTTCGGAGCTCGAGCAAGTCTATGCTAAGAGAGAGGAGGAGTTCAAGGACACTGAGAACATTCCATGTCCTGACTACTGGGGTGGTTTGAGAGTCGTCCCGCTCGAGATTGAGTTCTGGCAGGGAGGTGCCTCACGTCTCCACGACCGCGTTGTCTTCAGACGTGCCACTGAGGACGCAGAATGGGAGATTGTGAGAATAGCTCCGTGATCATACGGCTTAACGTCACTCATATAAAGTATACACAGTTATATAAAAGCTCACACAGGAGAGGCATAAAGGTAGTGTTCCTGAATTCCGACTTTATCCGATGCGCTCGAATCGATGAGATTGTTCCCGGCATCATCATCTTGCTTTTGCCTGGCCGTCCATCACCATCATTTATCAGCACCATTGAGATACAACAAGGACAATGACGACCTCTAGAAGACGCTCAGTGGGTTCGATAGACATGGACAGCTCAAATATCTCTTTGAACCTTCTTTCATCGATGTATTCTGGCCACCGCAGGCGTACAAGGGTGCCGAACTCGTGCCTCTCTTGCCGCAAAAGAAAGGTCAAATGCGACAGGGAAACACCATGTTCACAGTGTCTCAAGCGAGGAGCTGAAGACACCTGTCGTTACGAGAATGTACATACCCAACAAATTTCACAAGTTGACAATAACTCCGGTGAATTGGCCGAGTTGTTACAGACCGTGAAGCGTATTGAAGCATCGCTCGCAGCAGGAGAATCATTACAAATCACCAATAACAATCAAGAGAATCAAAAGCAAGAAGAAGACAAGGAATGCAGGTATTCTTACAACCCTAATGAGGTGGTTGATTTACATGACTACCTACCGTTTTTCGTTCCCTTTATTTTAAGGAAGTCCCGAGTGGAATACGCTGGTGCAATGTCTCCGCTATGCATCATCAGAAAGGACAAACACTTCAAAATCGTGTGGATGTATATGTGGAGGAGGTTTGATCGGTTCATGACAAATGGAGTAGATGGATTAGCTCAGGAGTATAGCACACCGGAATTCTCACGGCAAATGGGAAGCGTCCTCGCACAATTATGGCGTATGAAGAAGCAAAAGGTGGCTTTCAAGAGTCAGTCCAGAGTCATCTTGAATTCACCAACATGTCAACTGAACTCCCTAATAACAACATATCTTCCCTCAAAGGCGATAATTAAAATTCTCTGTGTACGATTCTTTGACATCTTTTACCCAATATATCCGGTGTTGGATAAGGACATGTTCTTTGACCAAATTGAGTCCGTTATTGGTACACTGGATGATCCTACTCCCATTATACTGAACACTGATTCCAAGTACGCTCATGCGATCCTCTCTTTGCTTTTCATTGTTATGGTTTTGGGGAATTTGACCATTCAGGATGCAGAATATGACGATGATGATGATCTCAGACAATTGAAAGGTCGCTCCTTATGCATATTCCAAATTCTTTCTAGAAGATGTCTGGAGGAGTACAACTATCTCCATAAGACTTTTTGTCTTGATGTTTTACAATCTCTGATCTGTTTGAAGATATATTATCACTACTGCGCTGAAGATGATGACGTCTCAGACCAGACCAGTTCAAGAGTCTTACTCGGTACAATATATACCTTAGCTACGAGAATTGGTCTCCATGTTGAAAGCGAGGAACTGGAATCTGAATTGACCAAATCGCACCATCTCGATGTTACACGATTCTTCCGACTTCGTCGTACAATTTGGCATACAATTGTGGAAATGGATGCAGCAAGTGCAGTCAGACTTGGTATTGCTCCCTTCTGTCAAGATTCTGATTTTTACGATGTCGGTCTTCCTCCTTGGGATAAAACCATGAATTCGATAGAGACATTTATCTGCCGTGATTTCCAATTCATGAGTAAGAAGACTGGTCTTTTTATACGTGTGGCACTGACATGCTTCCTCAGGAAGAGCAAGCCAACTGTGAAACAATTCCTTGATATAACTTCTGAACTAGAAACTCTGCTCAGAACTGAAGTTGGCTCTATCAAGGATGTTATACAGAGCAACGATATCACACATGCAAAGGTGAAGAAGATTTGCTACATCTTTGACTTTTGGAATTTAATATTGGGGCTCAAGACCAGATTGTTGGCACATTTTAGTGCTAGTGGTAACATCAGCATGGTGCTAAGAATTATTGACGATTCAACTACGATCTTGATGAATGGGCTAAATTCCAGCTTGAACATCGTATATAATCTCCAGAGATATTTTGGTACCCAGTTTGCTCTCTTCCTCAGACCTGTTGTGTTGGATTGTTGCATGCACTCAACGATGCTACTATGTTCTCTTCTTTCCATTATTTCCCATTATCAGACACTAATATCACAGAAGGAAGATAGACGGAGACTATTGGTTGATGGTCTCCGTCTGGCACTGTTGAACCAATTGGAGAAGGCTGTGCAGATAATGAAGTTGGTCAATGACGGTTATTACAACTGTGAAAGACATATTCTTGGTCTTGGATATTTTTTGCATACAGTCAAAGATCCATCCTTTGATTTTAATGCTGCTTTGAAAGAAGTTCTGGTGAAGCCTTCCACCACAGGTAATAATAATGACCAGCGGCAGTTCCATCACGTAAGGCCAGATGAGGTCCCCACCTCAAACATCTTGACGGGCCTCCTTGATGAGGAAATTGTCTATTTGACTCAGAAGCTGACTACAAACATTGCTGAGGTCTTGAAGCCTTTCGGTCGGTCACATGCAGACCATGTCGTTAGACCAATTACACCCAAAGTTGCAGGGATCTATGACCCAGTGAGAGATCAAAACTACAGTTCGCATACCACAGAGTATGCACCAATGTCCTCTGAAAATATCGAGATCCCGACTGACTCTCCTATCAATATTGATTTCAATGACCTATTTGGAGAGAAAAATTTTGGTCCCGCTAAATCTGCCTTTGGTAAGGGAATTAATTCTTCGGCCGCTACTAACCCGGTTTCTTCTGTTTCAGTCTCGAGTGATGAGTTTGCTGATCTAATTGGTTTATTTAATGACGAAGAGGGGCTATTGGACACTGTTGTTCCAGATCGTTTGACAGAATTTCACAGTGATGTTCATATCTAGATTTACTTAATCACGCCCTCGGAGTTAGATAGTGGTTTCTCTACTGAAATTAGTGACATCCTAATTCATTCGCATAAACGTCAAACAAAAGGTATAGGACAAATCTCAAAAATCATCGTCACATCATGATGATAACAATAAACTAATGATACGGAAGACTCATGGTCCAAACCAGCTACCGTTCATCATCGAGTTCAAGTCCATTGGCATACCCGCAATGTCACTCATGTTCTCAAAGCTCGCAGCCATATCGCTCATGAAGCCTGCAGCATCTGTGCCAGCTCCAAAAATGTCCCCCAATGATTTATCAGCATCAGGGAGATAAGAATCTGGTGAAGCCATATCTGCAAACTTTGCTGGGTCGATTTCACCAATGCCAACCAGATCTTGGAATGGGGACGGCATTGTCATCCCGGATTGAGCAAATCCTGAAGTTGGATCACATGACGCATCCAAGCCAGCAGATTCGAAAGATGATGATATAGGTGTTGTAGCGGGTTGAGGAGTTTTTGAGCGTGATTTTGGCTTTGATATCGACTCCTCGGCAGTTTGAGCAGTGGATGGTCTTTTGAACTGTGGAACAGCAGGTTTCAGTTTCTTCTCGCTTGAGGCCGTGTCTATTGTTGACCTGGTAGCGCTTTCCTCGGATCTCATGAAAACAGGGCATTTTCTCAACTCTTCCTCGTCAGCAGAAAGAACCAACGGCACCGAGTTTAACACATTGGAGATCTCACCAGTGTTATTCTCCACATTCTTAACGTTGTCTGTAGTTACCATCGTCTTCACAAGATTTGTTGGTTTCTGCAGTAGAGTAATGAAAAAGGAAACCGCCTTGGCCATTCTCCAACTATATGGATACTTCGAACCTAGCTTCTCGGCAAGCTGATGAAATTTGACCATATGGTCCAACAAAATCGTAGCAAGTGTTTCACCAGAATTCACATCAACATCAAATGTGGAGTAAAGAGAGCCATCATCTTTGATCTCAATGTGTTCCAAGTCATGATTGCGGTTATCAATATGATGCATACCGTCACTGTCGACCCTCATCTGCATCTGGTCAGGGTTAATTGAAGTCTTCTCACTCGGTGTATCCACAATATTGGCTTTCATGAATGGTCCACATCTGGATCTGAGAATCAAAGAAACCATAAACTGCATGGATCGATGACCAACCAACAACACAAGCGGTGAGAGAATCAAATCAGCGCCGGGACCAAAGTAGTCAAGACCACAATCAAAGAAAAGCTTGCAATTTCTGTAGCCCTCCAAAGCGCAGTTGAGTGCCCTCTGGGCATAGTTCTTAGCAATTTTGGCCATTTGTGGATCTTGTGCACCTCTTGGCTCAAAGTGAACATACAGAATGTAGTTCAATAAGTATATGAGCATATTAACGACAACGTGCAATCTGAACTGAAGAGCTCTTGTACCAGAAGAGTGAAGGGGCTCAGCCTTTGCTCTATTGACCAAGATCTTTCCCAGTTGAGGGAGTGCGTATGGGTCTTTATTGACGCCAAACCCACTGATGCTGTGCTGAAGTTCCTTTATCAGGTTGTCGACTTGATATCTCTTTGCTGGTTTGTTCACATTCAGCAAAATCTTCATTGTTTTGGAAACAATGGTCTCGAGATTGAACTGTGTCTGTATCATTTTAATCACTGATAACTCTCTCAGATCATCTTTGAACTCCAAATCCAGCCCATCTTTAGCTGAACCAGGGAGCATTGTATCTGAAAACTCATGGTGTCCCTGCAGACATCTTGGGCAGCCCAAATTGACACTCTGTGAAACATCCAAAGATACCAACGCATACCAAATCTTTCTCCATAGATGTCTCTGTCTTTCATTTCCAAAATTCTCAAAGTTCTTAGGATCACGGTGCAAACCGATACTGATAGCCATCTGTATAATCATACCCAAGAAGATCTGTGAATCACCACCATCGGCAGCATCGCCGTCCTCTGGGGAGTACATAAAGTAGAATCTCAAGAACAGTCCACACTGAACGATCTTCAAGCTAGACTTACGCATGAGTTTCAAGTTTGAGAAGCAGTGTTTCACACAATCGACAAGCTCCAAGGGAATCTCGTTTTCGGGTGCCTGAAGTAGCGCCAAGTTCTCCATGTTCTCCTGGTATGTCTTTGTGTGGATATGTTTCCCCAGGAGTTTGTTTGTGTTGTTCAGCGGCAATGTGTTCCAAACAAGGCGAAGTATGATGCAAACTGTTCCGATAAGAGCAAAGTCGATACCAGATCTAATACCAATCTTAACGGTTTGGTCCTCGTCATCTGCGCTGCCAATGAGAGATGTGACATCTTCTCTGAATGTCTGCTCATCTACATATGGCATGTAAACGTAGAGCACTTCAAAGAATCTCTCGAGAAGGAGCCATATGACACTTTTGGTTGGAAGATATTTTTCCATCAGTTCCACGGGGTTTGTGTTGAGGTCATCCGGTAAGATTCTCTTCCCAGCGCTCCTATTAGATTTGTTTGACTCGGTGGAGTTGCTTCTTGCCTTTTTGTGCCTCTGTGAATGCGTTGGTATGCCTGTTGTGCCAGAGTGATCGTGTGAACCTTTGAGCTGGTCTAAGAAGCTGTTATCCCCGATCATCAAAGGACATACGCGGTCATCCTCTTCCGTCTTGGGGCTGTCTGTGTCTTCCTGTGTATCTGTATCATCATCTTCTGCTCTCCGGCGCTTTGGGGTTCGTGGCTCTGCCTCTTCGTTCATTTCCATATCATGAGCAACTGGGCACTGTCCCATCCCTACCGCCTTTCCGGAAACAGGGCATGTGGCTTCCTGTTTAGGATTAGCCAGTTCAGGAGATAGTTGTGACGATTGACCTTGGAGAATTTGTGTGTTTGCCACGGGACACTTGGGTGTCACTTCAGCTGAAACGGTTGGTCCTTCTAATGACCTCTTTCTTGGTGATACCGCCTGCGTGGGTAGGGTGTTCATGAGAGATTTCCCCATTTGGTTCTTCATGGCAGCCTTTCTGAACTTGAACTCCTCCACTTGCTTTCTCATCTTGAAGATATGTGCCCAAAGAACACGAAGATAAGGATCACCTTTCATGATAGCCAACCAGGAAGTAGCACCAAGATGCACAGTCGTTGTCGATTTGATATGCAGCATGTCAAACTTCTTACCTAGGTTGAGGCTGTCCTGTTCCGCTTCCTCCGCACTCAACTCGCCATCTTCATGTGGCAACTCGATTCGTAATTCTGGGTGACCGGCACTTTGAAATTCCAGTTGCTCCTCTAGTTGCTGTACTCTTTCCCTCAACTTAGCAACCGTCTCATCGACGGTTTGTTCCCCATTTGTCAACTCCTGACTTGAGAGCGGTTGGGCCCAATTAGGGTCAATGAAGTGACAGAGATGTGGAACACCTGTTCTCTCACAAGCAGCACAGACTGGTCTTCTCTTGTCACACTTGACTTTTCTTCTGCGGCAGATGGTACAGGAGATCGGAACTCTATTCCTCTTCCTTTGGTTTTGGCGGTTCCGTCTGGTAGTTTTCTTGATCCCTTCCGGCTGTACTGCCGGTCCTTCACCAGCAGCATTCTGTTCTCTTTCCTCGGGTACACCAATTTCGTCTGGCCCTAATCCACCCTGGAGGGCCTTGAATACCGACAAGTCAAAGGCCTCGTCCTCTTCGACTTCCTTTTTCGGTGGCATTTCTGTTCTAATGTGGACGGCTCAAAACGATACTCAGAGGAAGTGGCCGGTAGTAGGTGGTGGTGGTGTGTGTCGATTCTGCGGGTACAACACGGGGAAATCAATAGGTAAAAATAGAAGGCAGCAGAGGCCTGTGAAATGAATGTAGGATGTTTTGGGGTAAACGTGTGATTCCACCCGGTTTTCTGAAACTGTCTGGCAGAGTTGTGACCAAACGATGAGCTGACCAATCTTTCAGCGATGTGTACAGCTGCTAAGTGGCCTCTGTGGGTGTAACTCTGTGGGTGTCCCAGGGTGGCACGGCGGTCTGAGCGAAAGAAACCAGGAATCGAGTCAGTAACAGTTCTTATAAAGGAGGGTGCAAAAAAAAAAGGTGTCACTAATAAGAAACCAGGCCCTCTTTGACAGCTGAGGTCCTCCTCCTCTCTCACCATAGCCGCTGCAGGCTTCCAGAGCCTGAGTTCCGAGGGTGCATTGGCACCTTTTTTTTTTTTTGTTTTTGTTTTTTTGTGGTTTGATGCGCGCCGAAAGCCGAAGCCGCGAGATGTCTCCCTGCTGCTAATGCCAGCTCAATTCCCGGCTCCCAGAGAAAGAAGGGGAAAGCGTGCGTGTCTTTCAGATGTCTCACAAATCAATTGACATGGGGCATATCTCGCTTGTGCTATTCCTATTTCATGTGTGGTTCCGGAAATCTCCTGTTCTACTTCCCCCGGGACGCGTAGTAATGAGATGATGGCTCCCTAAAAGATGCCGATATCACCGTTCATGCATCTTTCCAGATTCAGCACGGTTTTTTTTTTCTTTCTTTTGCGTCTTCTACTGGTGCTGCTTCCCACTGCTGCCTGCGATTGCCCACCTCCCAGGAATAATCAGCAAATGTAAAGTCATCTCTATCCAACTACGTTATAAGTGTGTATTATCATCGCGGGTTGTGGGAATGGGGTGTATGCCTCCACGAAAGTAGCAGGGTTTGTGTGTTCGGGGTTTCCTCTTTTGGTTACTTTCGAGAAAGCATGTTTTGCGTATGGAATGTGTTTCTGTGTGTTATCGGACTTTGCGTGCTTCTTGAAAATAAACCCGTCTACCATACATTAGTAACTACTATAGTGCTACTACTCCACACACACATGCATGGTGGGAAAAAAGAGACGACTTCCGAGGGTTCCCTTGAAGATACAGTCTGGGCGGGCCACCTGGCATCGATCTCCGAAATCTCCATTCTCAAGAGTTTCCCATCTGAGGCTTTGAACTTTTGAAGGGTCCTCGGCTTAGAAATCATCATTCAACCGGTTCGGTTCTACACCACATTTGTAGACTTAGAAACCACCATACCCATGATTTCAAACTCTAGTGCCGTAAGAATGGCATTCCGCGATCCCCAGCACCCTTTTACTAGATGTGTCTTTACGGTAGTACGTCGTCAAAGTAGATGTAATGTATGCTTGACTATATGCCACACACAGGATACCTGACCAGTTTCGTGCGAGGCGGGCCTAAAACAAATGCACCTGGGATGATGAAATGAGTGGAACCAAACTGTGGTTTAGAATAATGGTGTGAAAGCAACAGGCCACCACTGTTCAGCCTCGTATAGCCCACATCCAAAGTCAATAAAGACCACCCTGTTGTCCCGTGTATTGAAGAATAAAGTCTTCAAAGTTTGTGTTTCCGTTAGTAGCAGGTGCAGGTGCAGGTGCAGTCTTATCAGTTATTGGATATTCCAGGTTGCCTACCGCAGGCATCGCTAGTGCGCCTGTCCCTGTTCCTGTCCCTACTCCTGCTCCCGCCACCTTTGTCGGGTCCATGCCAATCATATCAGATGTGGGCGCACTTGAAACACTCCCTGTATCAGAATCATTCGAAAGAGAGCCGCTAGAACCAGTATACTGGAAAAGAAGATTTCCTCCACCAACACCAATCACTGGGTCGATCGAGATTTCACTATTGATGTTGGCCGATTGCACATTCAAATCTTGAATGATCTGTTCCAGCCAACGCTTGTCCTTCTCGCTGAGCATATCCGAATTCTCTGGCGTTGAGTGTTCTGGACAACTCATATCGATTTCGTTCATCCGGGTCAATTCATTCTGGATGTTTTGGAAATCGGAATAACTAAACCTGAAAATCGAGTCATCCTTGTACATCTCCTTTTTCAACGTTGCAATGAACTGGACATCTGTTGTCGTGATAACATCGAGTGGACCAGGTTCCATCTTCAACACCTTGTTGCAAATGAATGTATGACATTTGGATACCACCCATGCGTGGTAATAAATATCCGAGATGTTTCCAAAGCCTTTGATAACGTGCTTCATCGACATGGTGGCACTCTCAGAAATCAAATCAATCTGGGCAAAGATATTTCTATCTCCATTTCGTACCATCATTTTGTAAGCCTTCATACGGCTTGTCAGAGTGAACAAAAGCTGAATAATTCTGTGCAAGGCAAGCTCGATTTTTTGGATCACTCCAATGGCACACCCAAAGTGTTTGTGCAAATCAAAGTCTTTTCTGTCAGGGTTAAAGAAAAGCACGCAAGGGTATATGGCGTTCGAATTCTTGAGCATCTTGAGCAAGAAAGTCACCGACATCTTTGAATTCTTCTTCTCGTTATAATGTAGGAAGAAGTGATAGTAAATCATGTTGACAAACGACACAACATCGATCAAAAGCGAAAACTCCTTGATCTTTTGAGCTCTCTCGATGACTGTGTCGCTTGGTTTGTTGAGGATATCATTGAGCTGTGGTAACGATTCTAAAAGCTCTTCTATCGGTCGCAAATGCCTCTTGACTTCGGCAACAGTTGGGGTCACTCTCAGATTCAGGATTAAGTTTAAGAGCGGAACACAAACGTCATACACTCTGGAACGCTCCAAAAACATCTTGTCAATCTGGTAGTCCAATGGTGTCTCACTTTCATCCAAGTGTGGGAACTCAGTGTCATAATACCTAACGTCAATGAGAGACGGGCATCCCGAAAGCATGAGTTGATAGAAATCCATGTGAACAACAGAATACCATAGCCTTCTTATCAAGTTTCGGGACTTCAAGGGGACACCTGTCTTACTCGGTTCTCTTGTAGCATTATTTTGCATGGCCATCTGCAGCATCTGGCCAAGGCGATCTGTGGTGGTCGCAGTGGAGCAATCACATTCTTCAGGGGCAAAAAACTCATAGTATCTCATGATTAAAGACAATTGGAAAAGATCTAGCTTGACGTGTCTGAAAGTTGAAACCTCTCGATAGCATTTTTCCACAATTCTCATAACGCTTTCAGGAACTGGGTTGTCAATAATATATTGGTCAGTCTCGGACAATTCATGTCCAATTGGTTTACCAGCATTGAACAACGACAAGGAGCTCAACCGCATTACGATAAGGAGGATACCAACAGTGGTGTACTGTAGCTTCTTCGTGAGAGACCACTTGATCGCGTTCGCTTCCCTTGGTCCGATGATAGTCTCCAATTGTGTTGTAAAGCCTGCTCTATCCAATACTGGGATGAAGAAGCAGAGTTCTGAGTCAAAGAACTTATCGACCAAGATCCATATGAGTTTGGGGTTGACTATAGTCGATTTGATCAACTGTACCAACGTTTTCTTCTTCTCCTCGTTCTTCCTCTCGACAACTTTGGCATTAAGGTCGGTCTCGTTTGTGAATTTGTTCTTGAACGTGACATCCCTCTCCGTCATCTGCATCTGACTCATGATTCTGTTGCGGTTGTTCACCGAAACGTGGATGCAATTCAAGTACACATCTTTTCTCAACAGCGACACCCAAGAGAGAACACCCTGAGTCGGCATCCCATGAACTTCGTACTGATTTCTCTGGAAATTGATGGTGTCGATCTCGTCCGATGCCGGAACCGGAGTCACGACGCCGTTGCTTCCCAGGCCATTCGTGTTAGCCATCACCGCCCCAGTTAGAGGTGATATAGGCGAGTTGTCACCACCTCTGCTGCGAAGCGCCGACTCAAGACTCTTGATTCTGTCATTCAGCACCTGAAGCTCAGAGTTGTATGGCTCGGGTCTGCTGTTGTGCGACGACACCGAGTTCGGTGGACTCCCCGCCATAAGCGAAGTGGCGTTCTTGTTACCAAACTGGACGCTCCATTGCACCTCTTCGTAGTGGCACGCGTGAGGGTCTTTTCTCTTCTTGCAGGAGCCGCAGATTGGCTTCACCTGGTCACACTGATGCAAATACTCGTTAGTATTCCTGAACTGGGGCAGCGTGTCGGAGCCATAGCACCCCCAAAACAGCATTGATCAACTTACCTTCGTCTTCTTTTGGCGGCACACCAAACATGACTTGAGCGCACGAACGCGCTTCTTATCAGGGCCCTCCTCGTAGTCCGTCGTGTTTGACATTTCCCTTGGTGATATCTGTCAAAGACAAGCAACGACACAGACTCTTGTTCCCTCTGTATATACTCTGAACGCCAGGCCTTGCCACGCACAGATTTGTAATGTGTCACTGTCTACGTTGGGCCCTGACGCTGTGTGCAGTGTGTGCTTACTTACTGTACAGTTGTTCGTTTGTAGATGCCACACACAGTTGCGCGGTCCACGCTGCCCAATGCGGAAGTGGAAACCGTTTCTATTATGTAATGGTTGGGGCACGCACATGTTTTAGCAGCTGGGATGCCTAGTGTGATGAGATGAGCACTTCGATACACAACTGGAACCATTTGTGTGTAGTGTTGAGCTACTCGTTAGGTGGACGCATGATGCTAAGAACACGGCAGAGTTGTACATTACTGTCCCTGGCTAGGACACCCTTGTTGCTACGTCACCTGGCGACGGACACAGCCAGAATCACGAGTAAAGAGATTGATACCTTCATCGCTGATCTTCCCAAGCTATCTGATGGTGACAGACAGTTTGAATCGATGCTATCACGGATAGATGCCGCATCAGAGAAGTCGCATCTGTCTGATAGGGTGCTGTCTGTGCTCCCCTCACGATCAACACATGCTGTGCTGTTGCAACGTGCTTTGAAGCACTTAAAATCGGATGATGTGAGTCCACTCACCATTAAGAATCTCATTGGCATCATCAACGGAACCCAAAGCACGAACACGCTGGGACGCGAAGTCTCTAAGGATATTGTTGATGTATTTGTGTCCATTTATGACCGTGATCCATCCTTTATTCAACTTCTTGAATCGTCCGTTGGAGCAAATGGTACACAGAGCAGTCGAACAATCCTGGCGCTTGTGTATCTCAGATCAAATCAGCTTGACAAGGCTTTCAGATTTCTTCAAGTGATTGATCAGGCAGGACAAAAAATTGATTCTAGCGCCATGGAACTACTCATTATTCATCATTGCCATCAAGAAGACATCACCAGAGCTGCCATTCTCCTCAAGACTGCCAACAAGTCAGGGTATAAGATATACCCACGCACATACACTGAGTTTCTTTCGAAGGCTATCGTCCTCGGCAAGGCTAGTATATGTGTAAAGAACTACAAGCTGGTGCTGGGCCACGCCTACATCAGTAATGAGATGCTGGTATCTCTTGCAGAGTTGGTCTCAACGAGAATACCATGTTCACAGATGGCAGAGCTCTTCAAGGTTGCTAGTTTCAAGGAATCAATGACGCCAGATCTCAGAGGAAGAATGCGTATTGCTATCACAGAAAACTTTGCACATTCTCGTGGTTATAAATGGGCTTTTGATTTTTTGAAATACACCCATAGCAAAGGCAGTGTGTTACGTGTGGACGACTATCCTGTGCTGAAATCCAAGTTCACCATTTCTGGAAAACTGGATAAATTGGCAAACTCGAGGCTGAAAAGAGTCAAGTATGATATTCCACGTGAATTGAAGCAGTTTGAGGTTTCGTTGATGGTGGCTAAGCTGGTGGACCAAGGGCGCCTATCTCTTGTGTTGAGACTATTCAAAGAGAATATTGGATTTGATACACTGATAACTGAGGATGCCCTTAACCATTTAATTAAAGGTCTGAAAACAACTGATTCTTTCGGTGACTTTGACCTGTTCATGGATGTGTTCGTCGCCTCAAACAGAACATTACGAACTAGGTGGGCTGTTGATACGCTGATCAACAATCTTGTTCGCTCACACTATTGGTTTAAAGTATTCAAGGTTTTCCCAAAGGCCGATGTTGAAGGATATAAACTTGAAAGCTCAACACAGGACCTCCTTTGGAACTTATGTCAAGAGCGTGGTTATCAATCAGCGTGGGATATGATACCAAAGAAGTGGCTGCGTGATTAATCTCTTTCGAAAATGTTCAAAAGGTTCAAGAACATGGAGGAACTTCATGGGTATCTGTAATGATGTATATAGCGAAGGAGCCCCTTTAAATTTTATATTGAAGTCCTCTGTTGTCTCTTCGTAACACCACAAAGTGGAAGCATATGATGTTGATGTATCTAAGGTTACTCTTTTATTTGAAGGACTGAAAACTAAGAACAGCGAGGCTGAACATAGACGGACATTGGCGGAAGTTAATCAAAAATACCATGTGTGTCGTGTGTCCCTCTTCTAGATCAGAATTCTGTCCTTCATTTTACTACCAGACAACAGTGCGTGAATTGTTCCAATAGTTGCAATAATTATAGTGAGGGGTTGGAACTGATGATGAATTGACAGGTCGACGCACTAACAGTTGCTTGAATAATAGGGGACTGCTAACAAATCCTTGATCATGATAGAGGTTGCAATCATTTCCGCTTCTAGCAGAGAAATTTGTAAACCATACATTTAACCTAGTGTCCCATCTTAAAATTAATAACCGAAGGCTTGCCATGATTTAGGTTTCAACGGAGTAAAAGTACAGTAACCATCATGCAACTTGATGTCCATTTTCTGATATCTGTTATCGGTCCTGTGGAGGTCTCATGTTTTCTTTAAGCAATTCATTCTTCATTTTACACAGGACGGAGAGTTTCGTCTATGGGCGCTCCGTATCTTCCCGTATTTTCTCCATCTTTTGGCAATCTGTTGACCTTTACCCCGGACAGGTGGGTATGCACATTTGATTGAGACAGGCAGCTACCGGTCCAACCTCGGTCGCTAGTTGAGTTCTTTAGAGAAAAAATAAAGGTAGAACCATCAATGTCGAACGAGATCAGCTAACAAAGAATCTTGTGTTCCGCTGGCTTTCCTAGCTAGTTGAATTGTTGCATTTTGGAGTGCTATACTACTCAACGACAAATATCCCGCACACATCCTGATTTCCAGCACCTTTGACAGCCCGGTCTCACATTTGTATTCAGAGAGCCGCTATGCAGAGAGTGTTGACCTACACTTTCACCCCCCGCCCCGCCAGATGGCCATATTGGGCCAGTGGCAGTGGTGGAGTAGGCAACCAAGCTTTCTACTTGGGACGGTGATGAGGGGAACGAAGGAAAACCTCAACTGTTCTGGATGCAACCGCCCGTGAAACAGGGCTAGCCCGCGAAAGCCAGTGTCCTTCGGACTTCCCCCGGAGCAATTCCCCTGGGGTAATTGCCTAGCAGGAGATAAACTCCGGTTGATCGTCGTTGTTCCTCTCTTTGGATCATTGCGCATCAAGAGATCCTCGAGATGGAAGCGGTGGTTGAGTGTGCACTGTGTGTGTGGGCGCCAAGCTGACAGGGAGTCACCGTAGCAAAGTTACAACTTCCCAGCCATAGAAATACCCCACAACAGTGCGCGTACCGGCATCGTTAATGCCCGTGGCGCGCAGCTTTGTTGATTAGCGTGCTCTGCGCTGCTGAAATTTGAAGTGTAAATGTATATAATTGTTCGTGCAAGTGTACTTTTATGTGGGTGTGTCTGAAGTGGGGGGTGGGGCTTCGTGTGACAGACGAGCAGTGGGGAAAGAAGCGTGCAGCTCATAACGCAGCAGTACTAGCAAAACTTCACTCGGGTAGCATATCGAGTACCGCTCCATCGACGACTGTGCATGAACCTGTAAACACCGTCAAGCTTCAAGGTTGCGAGCTGCTGTATTGATCACTTCCAGGGGACGTTCTCTGCAAGAGTTGTTGATGTTCTTTGATATGTCTGTGATAATGATTCGAATCAGTAAAGGCTCGGAAATCGGATATTAAACACTCAAAACAGGAATGCACGATGGATTATGTATAGCCTGTTGGTTGGTTCTTCTTTGAAAAGAAGTTAAATTGTTCCTGTACTTGGCACTAGTTTAGTCGCCGGTGGCCCCATACACACACTTGTATAAAGAAGAAGATATGAAGTTGCAAATTCTGGGAATCCGTAAGCATTTCCCTTTCTTTTATCCATCACTTTACAAACCCTCTCCTCCTAATCTACTCTGCTTCCTTAAATTGGAGCAGATATAACCCAATTCTTTCTGTTCGTTAAGATCTGAAAACTTTGCTGCAAAATGTCTGAGGCACTCGTTAGTGCAATGGAACAGATGATCTCTGGTCTCACCAATGGTGCTGCTTCAGGAACTGGTATCGTTAAGCTCGTCCCATTGGTGAAGAAGATGCTCAAGATTGAGGAAGTTCCAGCATATATGGTGGAAATGGCCCTCAACCAACAGCTTGCAATCTTTGGATCCTACCCCAATGCTAAGGACATTGCTCCATCTGCCATTTTCGTTGTTGTCTTCATAATCCTAGCGTTGGCACATATCTATGTTTTCTTCAAGAACTATGGAAGAGGTCACAGATTTTGGTTATCCATTGGCTATATCCTTCACTCTGTAATGCGTTTCGTTGGGTTTGCCTTGAGAATCCCATGGGCAAAAGACGCGCAAAAGCTTCAGGTCGGTATGGCGTCTGAAGTGTTTCTCATTGTTCCAATGGTTCTACTTGCCTCCTTCAACTTAGTGCTTGCCCAGAGAATCTTCACCTGGAAGCATCCTCATATAGGTTCTGCGAAATGGTTCTGGGATGCTATGATTCTCATATATGTTGCTGTCACAGGTGTTGTTGTTATGGCTATTCTAGGTGCTGTTGTGCCATATCTTTACTTCCTCTCTGAAAGGCGTTACACCATGTGCAAACAGGTTGCTCGTGCTGCTGCCACACTCAATGTCTTGTACTCTGTCGCTGCCATTGCCTTGGTTATTTTTGCCTTCATCATACCAACCACCAAGGCTGCACAGAACGTTTGGACTTATCAACCATGGTGGATTGAGAATTTTGGAATATTCTACTATGTTGATGCTGGTGCCTGCCAGCGTGCTGAGAGGACTTTTGAAGAGAGGGAACCTGACGCAATCCATGCAATCAGAATTATTGCATCAACTTCTCACCACTCTAACACTTTGGAGAAAACTCTTTCCGTTACCTCTGCTTCTGGGAAATTGGAACACAACCACTCGATCTTCATTATTGCTCTCACGACAGTCTTACTCCTGATTTCCTCCCTTTTCAGATGTGTTTCCTGCTGGATTGACCAAACTTACAAAACCCAAAGTTGGATCTTCAGTCCAGTCATCATGTACATCATGTTCGGTCTGTTTGAGGCTGTCATCAGTATCATCTACCTAACTTCGCGTGTGGATCTCCGCTTCTACAGACCAGACAAGCTCACGCCCAGCATGTGCGGCCGCACGAGAACCAATTCTGCTGCACTTGAACTGGAAAAGGCTACTGCACAAGATACTAATGTAGAGACTGATGGCAGTTCTTTCCACAGCAGACAGTGATTATTGAGTTTGTTTGTTTCCTTCTTGTCCGAATTTCTTGCTTGTGTCTTCTCTCCTGATAGTGGTAGTCTTGAAGGTGAAACTGTAAAAGCTGGTACGCTGTGAAATCAATTGATACTGATGTTATATTCCCAGTAGCTAACCGAACCTTAAGGTGTAGTAGACTCCTTTCAGATTGGGTTCTGCCTAAACACAACCCAATGAGGGAGAGAGCGCGGCAAAGAGGTGTCTGAGACCGACGTCCATGTGCAGCATCGCAACGCGCGGCAAACAATGGCCGATTGCCCGCCTTGAACGCAGGATCTCCGATGTCTGCATGACCGCACTGCATCACTTTGCATTTGCTCCTCATTTATCCTTCAAGACTCCCTGACACGGCCCGCGGCACCTTCTATGGTGGGGTAAAAGGATCTACATAGATGTTCATGTGTTCACTGTGCATTTGCCTTCTCTTATTTCTCCAACCCACAGTATGGAGAAAGAGATTAAAAAAAAGGCTTGGAAGCTTGGAACAGTGGATATAAAGAAGCGTATAAATCCCCTCAGCTTTGATATCCACCATTCGCAGACTTAGCTGTACGCTATTCCACATCTTCTTCTACTATTTACCGTCCCCAAACCGCACTCACATACACACGTACATACTTTGCACGTCTCATATTAATCACCAGCAAACATGTCAACAACGGGAACCGCTGGACTGGCTGCCTCTATGGAAGGGCTTGTTTCAGGTCTCACAAATGGTGCAGCCAGTGGAACAGGTATCCTCAAACTGGTACCAAAAGTTAAAAAGCTACTCAACCTCACAACAGTCCCACAATATCTCGTGGACTATGCGCTTAGCACACAACTCGCCATCTTTGGCTCATACCCGGACGGCAAAGATGTTGCTCCATCTGCAATTTTCACTGCAGTGTTCTTCATTCTCTTTGTCGCCCACCTTTTTGTCTTCTTCAAGAACTATAGCAGAGGACACAAGTTTTGGTTGACGATTGGATTTGCCTTCAACTGTGTGCTGCGTGTTATTGGGTTTGCCATGAGAATCTCATGGGCAAAGGACATCCAGAGACTTCAAGTCGGGATGGCCTCTGAGGTGCTTTGTATTGTTCCAATGGTGTTCCTTGCCTCTTTTAACCTGGTGCTTGCCCAGAGAATTTTCACCTGGAGACACCCACACATTGGTTCAACGAGATGGTTCTGGAGTCTTCTCATTGGAATTTACGTCTTTGTTACCGGTGTCGTGATTATGGCAATTCTGGGGTCCGTTATTCCATACATTTATTTCCTCTCGGAGAGTCACTATGCAATGTGTAAGAAGGTGTCCAGAGCCGCTGCCATTCTCAATGTGTTGTACTCTGTTCAGGCCGCTATTTTGCTTGCTGCTGCCTTCCTCATTCCGCCTACAAAGGCAGCACTGGATGTCTGGACGTACCAGCCATGGTGGATTGAGAACTTCAACATTTTCTACTATGTTCCAAAGGGCGCTTGTCAGCGTGCTGAGGCAACGTTTGAAGAGAGAGAGCCAGATGCCCAAAACGCTGTAAGAATCATTCCATCTACCACCCATCACACGAACACTTTGGAAAAGACGCTCTCCGTTACTTCGTCTTCTGGAAAGTTGGATCACAACCACTCTATTGTGCTTATTATCTTCACTACTATTCTATTGCTCATTTCGTCAACTTTCAGATGCGTTTCCTGCTTTATTGATGAGACTTATGCAGCTCAATCATGGATATACAAGCCTGTCGTCATGTACATTATGTTTGGTCTCTTTGAGACCATTATCAATGTCATTTACTTGACTTCTCGCGTTGACCTTCGCTTCTACAGACCAGACAAGTTGAAACCAGGTGTCGCTGGTCGCTCCAGAGGTGGCAGCACAGGCCAGGATGGTAATGGTACTTTGCTCGGAACAAAATCAAGAGAGGAGGAGAAGCCATTTGCTGAGCTTGTCCAAAACGACCACAGCTCAACGGATAGAGATGTTTGAATCTTTGGGGAGCACACTATATCTATGTATCTACACACGCCACTTTGTGTGCACAAGACTATTCTCCCTGTTTTGATTATCGCTGTTTAGTATTTGCTATCATGACTATTTATATTCACAACTAATTGTAGTCTTTATGCTGTTTCTAGTTTTATGTTTGTCCTTATCTGTTGCAGATGATGTGTTGATGGGACTGGTTCCGTGCTAGAGAGCAACCGCAGCAAGAACGATCATTCTGCCTGAATTTGAAGGGAATCACTCAAGCGATAATGGGTTACATAGATATTGTCTTCTATGGAAGATTGTTGCAAATCGTTGGGAAGAACTCAACTTGGCTACAACTAGTGCAGGTTGTCCTCCGGTCTTATCGATCGAGCACAGCATTTCGGACATTGGCGGAGAAACTACAAGAGAATGCGGATATGGCGCAGCGCTGATTCAAAGAATCTCGCTCGGACACTTTATTCCGCAAATTCATCGAATAAAACAAATGAAATCTCGAGCTCTGTTGTTTTTAGGCAGTTTTGATCTGCCGGTAAGGATTGTAAGTTTAGCGCATGAAATTCTTAAACTGCAATTGTGGAAGAAGAGCCCCTGCCACTTCCGGCCTCAGGACAAGGTCACCCAATGTCTCCTTCCTATTCACAATTGGTATCAAAGAAATACATTAAACGCGAGACACATCAGAGCTATTAACGTCTAGTGCGAGTGCTGGTATCTCTGAGATTCTTCTACACCGACAGTTGATCTGAGAATTCTACACGGAACAAACTGTATCGTGGGTCTTGCATCCGGCCCAATCCCCGACCTCCCGCCAGTTGACCGTTGTTGATTTGTAATGGCAGTGAGAGCTATATTAAAGCGTATACACGCCAGTTTCTCCCGTGGTGCTATAGACATGGAATCGAGCACGCTGAGAAGAGTTCTGCTGAATTGATTCTTCACCTAGAACCACCAACATACCGGCCCATCAACGCAGTGAAACACCAGCTAACTGACTAAATGACTGACTAAATGACTGAGCAGGAGAGGGGGGAGCAGAAGGTGTGCGGGTGTGTTTAGTATGCCCCTCGGAAATTGCTACTTTTTTGTGCCCTCGGATTTCCCTTTTTGGGACAGTGGGTCTCGTCTTGTCTATCGCCATATTACGCACTTAGTTGGTCCGCTAACTCGTGCAGTACAGTTCTGCCAATGGAGGTCGCCACTCTGTGTCAGGACAACGCCAATTGATAGGTCAAGGAGACAATGTCGGATACAGAGACGGAGGACACTTCTGCTGAGACTGTTATTGAGTGTATTGAAGGTGCCGTCGAGGATCTTCGTGTAAGTGTGGCTTCCCTTGTCTCTGCAAAGCTGGTGGCAATCTGTTGTGCTGGCTGCGAATCTTAGTTGAGCAACAGTATATACTAACCCTGCATTTTGTGCTCACAGGTCACCAATGACTACATCTCTTATGCAACCGTCTTGGAGGTCAACTTGGAAAACCCTTCCCGCTTTACAGACGATGAGAAGTCTGCAATTCTGATCGCGTTGAACGAGGTGCTCATTGCAAACCTTGATATTGTGGAGGAGATTGGATGGGACATTCCAGCGATGATTCTTCCCTTTTTTGAGCTCGAATGGGATTACTCTGGTGCTCTTCTCCGTGACACCGATGCTCTCAAGCTGAACATGCGTGTCTTTGAGACAATTGCCAAACATGGTAATGCCAAAGAGTTGTTCGTCAAGAGCATTGAGCTCCTTAGTGGCTTGGATTATTCGGACAATGAGACCTCAAAGAAGGAGGACATTTTGGATGTCAAGTTTTATGCTCTATTGGAGCTTCTTTCCTCTTCATTGAAGAGAATTAATACCATCTACCCTTCAAAGTTCCTAGCGATGGCTCTCTCTTGTCTACTTAGCTGCTTTGTGAAGTATACCAAACATAGCACACACCATCGGTTCATCTCACGCAAGTTGTATGCTTTTGCAAGAGACTATATCCCGCCAATGAAGCCGTTAGATTGGCTTAAGGAACATGGCATTACACAGGATGAAGCTAACAAGCTTGATGATGACGAGAATTATCTTCAGAGAAAGTTGCTTCAAAGCTTTGTCACTCAGTTGTGTGCGCTTGCCTTCCCTACTGTTAGTCTCTGTTTCTCTGTTGAAAAGTATAGAGAGTTGAAGATGAAGGAAGTTGGTAAGATTCCAGTTTCCAAGGAGAGAACAAGCGAGGCTCTCACTTCCACTAGAGATGCTTTCAACAGAATTGTCGGGTTGGCTATGAGTTTTGACCTTGACTTGGAGGAGGAGTTGGCAAAGCTCAAGAAAGACTCGATTGATTTGATGGATCAGGCGCGTGAAGTGGTTAAGAACAGGAAGAAGCCAACTGATGGGACTGAAGACGAGGATGAAAATGATTTGCTTATCCAAGCAACGGTGGCACTCTGCCTAAATGATCGCCTCAGCAGCACTTTCCATCCGGAGCAGAAGGAAATTCCACTCTCCGCAGCAGGTTTCCTCAACATATGTGTTCAGTACACATACGAAGACCGGTACTTTTATGGGAACACTCAGAGTTCGAACATTTCCCTGTTGGAGGCAGTCTCTATGCACGTTCGTTTCCTCTCGCCAGCACTAATTTCACCACAATTTAGCTCAAAGGGCATATTGGATGCTGTTCTCTTTTGGGATTGGTCTGCTGTCATGAATGCCAAACCGGAAGAATACAAGGAACTGCCTGTGTATCTTCGTGTGCTATTCCTTCAGACCACGATACACCTTGCCTGCGTGGACCCTGATCCAGAGTTCAGATTCATGTTGTTCACGCTGATGGTCCGTGTGTTGGCTAACATTGAGGAAGATGATGCTTATGGTTTTATCGTGGATACGCTTACTACTGCTCCATTAGAGACTGCAAAAGCTGGTGTGGTGAATGTGTTAAAGGACTTTTTGATCCGTGAGCGGTCAATACAGGTGGACGAACTGAGTAGTGCATTGGAGAACACTTCTATCAAGGAAAAAGCTGATGATGAGAAGAACGCACCACCACCATTACCAAAACGTCATATGATTCAGTTGACGCCTACGCGTACAGATGACATTTATGCACTCACCCGCGAGTGTCTTGATGATACCTTTGGTGGTGAAACCGTTGATGGCGCTCGTTTCAAGACACTCTTGGGGTACCTTAATTTATTGGTGGGCATTAGAACGAGATTCCCACAGGAGTTGCTCTCGGAGATTGTCGTGTTGACGAAGAAACAGTTGGCGCTGGGTAAGACGTGCAATGACGAGTCTACAAATGTTGAATTTGCCGCTGTGGCGATCGACTCATTGTCATCGTACATTCGTGAAAAGAAGAATTCACCTTGAGAACTGTTCTTGTATATATGTATTACAAATGAAGACTTTGTGTTTTGTTATACATGAACGTTGTAAATGCGTTTATGGCTTAGGCAGCACGGGAAGTGGAGCAATAGGCATTGGTGGTTTCCTTGGTGGAGCTGCAGCTATTGCCTTTGGCGTCTGCTGGCGTGGTGCACTATTAGGCTTCTTCTTACCAGGACCTCCTGCACCTACACCATTTGCTGTGGCAGTTGTGGTGGTAGTACCAGTTTTCTTCCTGTTTCTCTTTATCGTGCCATCAGCACGCTCAATGCGAGCTGATGTGCCTTCTTCAACCAATGGCCCCCAAAAGACAAAGAATCCGTCTTTTGTAGATGCCCGCTGTTCCTCCCAAAGCATCTCAGAATCGTCAATGAATGGATCGTTGGTATCATACTGGCCAATCTTGGGCTTACCCTTTTGTAACTTACGTCCATCAATCTTAACAGGTTCCTTTGGAGGTTCTTTCTCCTCCTTTTCTTTTTCCTTTTCTTTACCTTCTTCATCTTCATCATCCTCCATGTCGTCATCATCATCATCAAGATCGTCATCATTGAACATAAATTTGGTGGCATGTGGGTGTACGGACTTCCAACCGTACTTGTCCTCGCACATCTTCATCACGTTGAACACAACTTGTGCAGAACCTGGACCCTCTGTCGGTGTACGCAGTGGGACGTGAAGAGCTACAATTGGTTCATCACTCTTGTCCTCATTGTCATCCTTCTCGGTCTTATCTTCAGCAGGCGGTACAACGTCAAGCATTGCCGGTGGAGGTACAGACGACTGAGGGTTTGGTGACTTCAGTTGCTTGTTCATGAATTCAGAAAAGGGTACCTCCTCAACATCAGGGCTGGCAGTAGTTCCAGTTTTCTTTCTTCCCTTCTTTGGAGGTGCAGCGGCTCCAGTAGCGGCGGGTTGGTCTGCCTTGCGCTTTCTTCCAGGCTTAGTCTTCGGCTGTACAGCCTCCGGTTGTGTCGTGGTACTTCCTGACTTGGATCCTGGAAGCTGTGGAGCCTGCTGATTTTGAACGACTGGCTTAGCAAAGACGAGCGGTTTGGATTGTGAATTATCAGAGTTCAGCGCTTTGTCTGGAGAAGATTTCTGGTTAGAAGTTGCGTGATTCGGATGCACTGGACCTTCTGGGCCCATAAGATGGTGAACGAATTCCGTTTTGGTGGTGGTGGGTGGAGAAGTCGACTGTCGAGGTTCCTTAAGGATGACTGGGAGCTTTGATGCTGATCCTCGAACGGGCGGCAGCTGCGGACGTGATGGAAACTGTGTTGGATCTGGTGATGGCTCTGAGTTCATGAGGTTCATGATGTTTGGACGCATTCCTCTCGGCGATACCTGTGGCGGTGCACCTTTATCATGGGACTGTGATGTTGATGGTGGTGGTTGATGAGGTGCATTGTCATTAGTAGCGTCAAGCCCCACAAGTGGCTTCTTCTCTGGTTCTGCTTTCTCGGTCTGCTTTGGTTTGTCTTCGACTTTCTTTCTGTATACACGCGGCTTTCTTGCCGCTGCTGCTGGTGGATCCTGGTCTTTTGAAACGATTGAGTCTATGGCGACCCGTGTAGAACGTCTCAGTGGCCTCTGTGGTTCGGGCTCTTTCTTCTTTGGCTCCTCGGTTTGCGCTTTCGGCTTCTCCGCCACAGATATCTCTTCACAGTCGGACGACAGGTCGATAACCTGTATCGTCTTCTCTGACTCGTGTGCTTTCTGGGGCTTGGAACTGCTGCTGTTGGCGCTCTGTGAGGACTGGTCGCCCGACCCCAGCAATGATGAGATTGAGATCGACTCCTTCCCGCTGGGTACAGCCATTTTTTATCACCCCCTTCTATCCGTCTGTCTTTCTCTCTTGTTTGCTGGTTGTAGTACGACAGTTGTTCCAATGCTGGTGACTCCGCCGCTGTGTCGTTGCTATTGCTTTCCTCGTTGAGAGCTCTTCCCCTCCCCTCTTCACCAACTAAACAACAACAACCCACCCATTTTCCCAATTTCCACACGCACAAATTTGTCAAAATCGAAAACCTCACTGGTTTGGCTGTGCCGCGCCCGCCAAAACTGGCCACAAGTGCATTTCACACAGAAAAACACAACTGCTTTCCCAATGCTTTGTACAGGCGCTTAACTACGGCCAGGCCAGGACGCTGTGCGCGCGCCGCCGCAAACGGAACTTTTCGCGACTTCCATCAACACATCAACACATCAGCACATCAACACATCAGCAAGTACTACTGTAGAGGCCAAAGCCCTACTGTCTTACGCTACGGTATAATATATAATCAATGTCATATCATTCGTTCAAAACAATGCAATGAAAACCAACTTTTTTCTTGTATCTATTTTGTTCACGCCCTGTCGAGCTGGAGCTTGTCCTTGTGGTATCCCAGCTTGCCCAGCTTGAGGTAGGTGTCTGTGCCGTATCCCTTGAGCGAGTGCACCACGAGGTCGCCGTTCCAGTAGTCCGCGTAGACTTTGCACATCGCGAGCCCAAGACCCAGCTTGTATTTGGCCGGACGCTGTGTCAGGCTAAGCAGCGTCGCCTCCTTCATGCGGTTGTCATCAATGCCACCAACAGAAGTGTTCATCAGCGACTTGCGTGCCTTCAGGTTCGAGTCTCTGCTGGCTGCCATAGCCTCCAGATCCAGGTGTGGCAACTTGTGGAAGTTTGCAAGTGACTGACGCGCCAGAACGGGGTCTTTGGCAAACGACCATGCCTTGCTGATTGGCTCCATGTCGAGCCCTCCACCACGGTCTGAGAAGCGGAATCCAATGTGGTCGCGCGAGTCTATCAAACAAACCTGCACTGGTGGTGGCTTCTCCCCAGGCTTGGGGCCCGATGCAATAAAGTGCTTGACGGTTGCCTCGTAACAGTTACGCATGATCTCACCAAGCATGTAGTGCAAATGCGCCGTCAAGAAGTAGAATTGCATGTCCTGTGCACCTTCAATCACCAACTGCGGCATTTGGATCCCAGGATAGAGATTCTCAATGAACTGTGCTGCGTTGCGTGCTGAGCTCTCGAGATGCTCCTCAGCAGAGCACCGGAAGAAGATGTCACCAATCGACTGCTTGGAGCGCCCGCTCGTGGGGTCCGACATAAAGTTCTTTGTAGAGGATAGATGCTCCTCTAACAGCAAACGTCTCGAGATTCTGGCCCTCAGCAAGGACGAGATCAACTCGTCAAGCTGATCACGCGGTAACGATTGGAGAATACAGCACTCCAACGCACCCATCATCAGATTGGGCAAGTTGAGCAAGTTGACATCTGTCAGCACATCTTCTAATAACTCACAAAACTTCTCATTATCCTCGATACTTTTAATCTTGGGGACTTTTCTAAATCTCTCAAAGATGTCATAGTAAGACTCGTACACTTTTGCCAAATGGAAATTGTTCACAACGCTGAAGGGAAGCCGTTGCAATTCTCTCAACTTCAACGCAATACGAACAGGAAGCTCCATTCGCACAAAATTCGCACTCGAGATGATCTTCCCCTCTGTCAAAGTCTTACCATAATTGGCCAGATGTTGTAAAGTCACTGGGTGTGGTGTACGAAGACTCCATTCTGTCACCACGGTGTTCTGGTAGAAATGCTGGGGATTGAGGTACGGCGAGTGCAAGGGGAACGGGCCCAGGTCCGAGAGATACCCGGTGATTTCCTCAATGTGGGAATGGTACCTTGAAAAATCCGGCTTGGCTGTGATGTCAAAGGTTGCTGTTTCTGCTGCTGTCGTCGTTGTTACCGGTGGTGGTGGTGGTGGTGGTTGGCCCTGTCTGATCATCGAGAAGGACCTTATCGAGATTGAGGGACGGTGCGTATTTCGCAGGCTGGTGAGCAGCATCTTGTGAATGGGCGAGTGATCCGGATCTGTGGGTGACCTGTGGGTGATCTGTGGGCTCCTCCTATGAACAATGTGTGTTCTGAAGCCTCAATCCAATGCTTTAGCCGCAGACTGTGGGAAGTTCGTTCTCGAGACTCTTTATATCTGATGACTCTTCGGTGGTCCGGCCTGAGGGGATGGACCAGCGGGAGTGATCTCTTCTTCTGTATACACTATATAGAAGGGAATAACGAGGACTTTCTCGATAATCCTTGCAACACACAGATTCCCAATGATAATGAAAGGTATCTACTCTACAATAACCAACTAATACTAATTATAAAGCAACTAAATGGTAAGCTGGCGAAGGAGTGGCGCAAACTGGCGCAAACTGGCGCGCCATCATCACACTACGCGCGCCACGGCATTGCCCGATGCGGAAATGTGTGCCAACGGCGGCGCGCCCAGCGGTGGCAATAACCCGCGAATTTTCGCGAATCACTCGCTTATGGGCTCTCACGCTCTCACTAACTTAGCTTACTACGTGATACTCGGCTTAACAGCACTGTATAACACCCAACAGGACACGACTAGAACAACGCTTGGCCAGTCAACACAACAACAACAGCAGCGAAACCATGTCTACACCAGCACGCAGAAGACTTATGAGAGACCTTAAGGTGAGTCCAGATACTGATCTCCCTCCCCCTCCGCTTGGTGCTCTTGTTGGGTTGTCACCCAAGGTGCTGATGCCCCCTCGCCCACCACTGCTCTTTATCCTTATCGCGTGGCCCACCGCCGGGATACCACAGAACATGTTACTAACATTGTCAATAGCGTCTACAGGGTGACCCTCCTGATGGTGTCTCCGCTACGCCTCTTGCTGAGAACGTTATGGTGTGGTACGCATATCTTTCCTTTCTCTAATGGGGTCTGTTGTCCGCTTACTAACAGTTTGACAGGAACGCCGTCATCATCGGCCCAGCTGATACGCCTTTTGAGGACGGAACCTTCCGTTTGACAATCAACTTTGATGAACAGTACCCAAACAAGCCGCCAAATGTCAAGTTTGTCTCGCAGATGTTCCATCCCAATGTTTACGCCAGTGGCGAGCTATGTCTCGACATCCTGCAGAACAGATGGTCGCCAACGTTCGACGTGGCGTCGATCCTCACATCGATCCAGTCCTTGCTCAACGACCCAAACACATCCTCTCCTGCGAATGTCGAGGCTGCAAATCTCTACAAGGATCATTCCTCACAGTACGCTAAAAGAGTCAGAGAAACAGTCGAAAAAAGTTGGGCTGATGACATCATGGAGGACGAAGAACTTGACGATGAAGAGTGAACGACAAAACATATCCAGCTAATGACCTTTTCCCTCCTCACTTTTACTCTCCCGCGCCGTTTCTTCAGCACATGTGTGCCTATTTTGATTACTAGAATCTGCTTCTCTTGTTGTCTGCTATTGATTTCATTCCTCCAATTGGGTTTGTCATATCGTTTTCCGTGTTACCATTTGCTCTATCATCGTCATTATTCAAGATCATTCATTCATGCGCTCTGTGTTTTTCGATTATCTTATCGGATCTATCTTCCTATCTGCATTGCGGGTCACATCTTCAGTTTCTTCTTCCTAACATTTCATGACCCTCTATCCACACATCATAGATATAGTAAATACATGTCTTTTGGTGTATGTACAAACTGTGTATCGTCATGAAGACACCTACTTGAGCCAGAGGTAATACCACTTTTTGGAAAGTCTCTTCTTCTCGGCCAGTTCCCTCTCTTGTTCCTCCACCTTCTTTTTCAATTCCTGTGCTTCGTATTCCTCCTGTCTCTTGATATCTGCCAACATGTAGGGACTCTCCGGTATCTCCTCAGGCATACCAGTCTCACCTATCGTCTTGTCTCTATACAATGCAATCATGCTGATCACAGCTGCAAGATACACCACAACTTTACTCATCGGGTCCAATCTTCTAGTCATCTTCTTGTAGTCCTTACGTCTTGCATCTGTGACTTGCCAAAGATCAACATCTGGCAATTTCTTGATCGTGTCCTTTGCACTTGGAGTCATCGTCTTGACTTGTGAAGGTGTCGTAAACGGTAGATCCTCAGGTTGTACATTCGCAAACAAATTGTCCTTGAATCCCTCACGTGCCTCCCAATTTCCATAGGATATGAAATATGCCATTCTCTTAACATCATCTGATAGTCTCGACCATGGTTGTTTCATGCGCTTCTCAACTTCTTCAATCACTTGGTTACGGTGGAATTGGCTCAACGTCACAAATCTTCGTGGGTTGGCAAAGATGGGTTTGGTATCAATATGCTCAAATGTCTCCTCATTGCCTAAAATGCCTTCGAACACACTTTTAAAACTGTTGGAAACAAGTTCGGCTTTCTCTCGAGCTGAGATCTTGGGTTCAGCTTTTGCCCTTGGTGTCGGCGTCGGCGTCGGCGTTGATGGTGGATTAGGTGACGGCTGTGTCGTGTAAAGACGGAGCGAAACGCCTCTCTGAACAATCGCACGTGTTCTGGTCAACATCTCGAATAGATTTAACAGAGAAGAGTTGTTCCAATTACTCAAAAGATTTACTAGTCAGTGAGATGAGACGTTGATCTCGTTGATGTCCATACACTATTGGCACGTAGTTTGATGACAGTCATGAGAGTTTAGTGCAGTTGTCAACTCTCTATTTTACATTCGAAATATCTTCTTTGTCCTTTATTACCTGATTAGTTTCTTCTCATTTCACTCAATGTGAAAATCGGCCAGTATAATATTGGATCACTCCAACATACAATACATTATATCCTTTCACACTGGAAAGTGAAGTACAATGTAGTACAGAATCTCTAGTACTATCAATACAATGTCGCTCCAGTTCGGAGAACAACCAGAATCCACCATCTGGTGTATTATGCAAGTTACAAAGATTAATGATTAATGTACTAATACCTTAATCGTGCAATTAAGACCTTCTTCAAACAGATCCTTCAGACTCATTAGCATTGTCCTTTCTCTCAACATCAGAGTCTCCTTTAGTCTCTGCTTCATCAGTCTTTTTATGTTTTCTTCTTCTCTTCTTCTTTTGTGCGTCTCCTTCCACTGTAGTTGTGGGTTTCGTCTCCTTACTCTTCTTCTTCTTGACACTCAAAGGATTGGGTTCCTTTGGACCTTCTTTCCGTTTCTTCTTTTTCGTTACAGGACTCTCTGTATCAGCACCAACAATTCCACTCTTTACATTGTTTAGACCACCAGTGAGTTTGGATTTCTCAAGCTGTTGACTAGCTCTTGATGAGGCAACACTCAGCGGTTCCATGATCATGACAGATCTCTTCATGTGAACCAAGGGAACACCCGGAATTTTACGCAAGGAATATCTCAATTTCTCGTTCTCCGATGCAACAACATATCTGTGCTTGTTTTCCCCGTTGATATTTACGATCGATTTGATACACTCATGTGGTGCCTTCGAATCTGGGGCCAAATGACCACAACGACGTCTTTCAAATGTCTTTGCGTAGCTGATTGCATCCTGGTTCTTGGTTTCATAAAGAGCCTGCATACAGCACTGTGTGATCATGGGCTTAATCTCTGCTTGGAGAGTTCTCGCAAGACCTTTTTTCAAGTCAAATGATGCCTTGTTGCACTCAAGCACAAGCTCATCGTCTATGATGACCTGGTATGGTTCTCTGAACTTGAATGTGTGCTGGTACACAAGCATCTGCTTGCGGTATGACTTGGCTCGTTTCTGTCTCATCCTGGTCACAGCCTAATAAACAACCTCTTGAGACAATTGTGGTTAGAGATCACAAGAGAAATGTAACAAGAGATTTGGTTACTACCCAGCTTTATGTGCCAAAATTTTCCGTACAGATTTCGCGAAAGTATGATTATGTCATCTCTCGGGGTTCCAACTTTTCTCCTTGGTGACGAATCACAATGAGGCTTTCAGGTCAATTGATCAGTGGACTTGGGAATTTGTACTAAACTTGTAATATTGGTGACTGGTAAATAATTGTATACAATAAAGTGATATGCGAAAATTATATATGCTTTCTTTGCAAATCTGTGGATTGACAGGCGATTAGATCTCTCTCGATTGCGTTCATTGTGAGGGAAAAAAGGGGGTTCCGGGCTTCAAAGGCCCTCAAAATGCACCAGTAAAAAGAAACAAGTGTCCATCGCTAGCCAGTTCTCGCCAACAGAAACTCGTGGTCCTTCTTTCAGCCATGTTTCTCAGAGCTCCACGTATTGTGCTTGCACAGAGGTCGGTCATACGGCCATCGCTCTTTTTGTCTTCTTGGTCCAAGGCTGCCTCGACATCAAGATCAATAACCATCACAGATGTCAAGCACCACCAACTCACCAAGATTAGTCCTGACTTCCCTCCCCGGGAACTAATTGTTCGCAAGCAGTCTACACTTGCACCAAAGACTCCTGATGGGAATGACATTGACTCTCAAGTGGGTGGTGTATTCACACCTGAGCAGAGAGCCCTTGCTGCTCAACAACGTCTCAATGGACTCGGACCATACGTCTCACGTCTGCCAGAGAAATTGATCCCTTATGCTGAACTCATGCGTCTGGAGAAGCCAGTGGGTACATGGCTGTTATATATACCTTGCACTTGGTCGATTCTTCTCGCTGCTACACAGACTGCTGCTCCTATTGCATCTACTGCATTCATGCTCGCCGTTTTCGGTACTGGTGCGCTTGTCATGAGAGGCTTTGGGTGTACTGTTAACGATCTCCTAGATCGTGATTTCGACAACAAGGTTATCCGCACTGTCGAGAGACCAATCACTTCGGGGAGAGTCTCGACAAAGCAGGCGCTTCTCTTTGGTGGTGGTCAACTGCTTGTTGGACTCGGTGTCCTCCTTTGCTTACCATTGGATTGCTTCTTGCTTGGTGCCCTTTCTTTGATTCCCGTGTGCACATACCCACTCTTCAAGAGATTCACTTATTACCCTCAAGCGGTTCTCTCTGCCGCGTTTAACTGGGGTGCGCTGCTTGGATTCCCAGCAATGGGACTTTGGGACATTTCAACTATGATCCCATTATATCTCTCCGCATTCATGTGGACAATGACATATGACACCATATATGCTCATCAGGACAAGATGTTTGACATTAAGGCAGGTGTGAAGTCTACTGCCCTGGCTTGGGGAGATCGTTCAAAAAAGATCATGACAGGAATGACAGTCGCTCAAGTTGGATTCTTAGCCACTGCGGGCATTACATCAGGTTCAATTCTTATGCCCGGATTTTTGATTAGCACAGGTGTTTTCAGCTACAAAATTTTCCAGATGATTAAAAATGTCAACCTGGATGACCCAAAGGACTGTTGGAAGTACTTCCTAGCAAATATCAGCTATGGTCTCTACTTCACATACGGGTTGATGTTCGACTATTTGCTTAGAGCATTTGGCTTGTGGTAAGCGCAAGTTGGATAGAGGTTCAAACTACCCCTTTATGGTTAATATATTTCACATTTAATACTTCAAAAGTGGACGATAGTATACAAATTCAAAACAGACATAAAAGCAGATAATACAATATGATCAAGTAATCATTCAACCCAGTCCGACAAGTTCTCCGCGAAGCTCTTTCTCAAGTCAATTCTCTTCTGGCCATGCAATCTTCTCAGGAATTCCATACCTTCAGGGTCATTAGATTTCAAGAATGCATCATCCCTAGGTGTCCACACACCATGGACATCCTCTGGAGGGTTCTGGCCCGTCTTGAGGAATTGCTCAAAGTACTTTGGAATCAAAACAACGTCACCACAGACAGATGTGATGATGAAAGTACCAAACTTCTTCTGGATACCAGTCTCATCGTACAATGCGTCAATCAACTGTTCTGCATCACCAGACTCATAGTTTCTGTTCACAATCTCTGTTATTTTGTTAACCACAGACATGAGTGGCTGGAAGGAGAAGAACTTTGAAGTGACTAGATCCTCGGTCAAGAACTCCTCTGGGTCAATCTCAGCACTGGCATTGGCATTGGTGGCAACAGCAACTGCCTGGGCAGCTTGTGATTCAAACAAGTTGTTTGATGAAATTCCAGCCAAAGCGCTCTGATCACCAGACAGGAAGATATTAGCGGAGTCACTTTGTGCATCGCCGGCAGCAGAGGCGGCAGAGTTATTGCTGTTCGTTTTTCTCTTCTTTTGCTTTGGCTCCTGGTTGTATTGGTCATTGTGTTGAGTCAATCTCTCGCTGATAACAGCGTCGATGTTGTCACCATTTGTCTTCTTAGGCTTTGTGCCCTTCTGCATGTGTCTTCCAGTAAAGTTCTTCATCTCGACCGGTTCGTTACCAGCAGCCAGCTCAGTCTCATAATAGTTTACATACTTGTCAATACCAAAGGGAATGGCAAACTTTCTGTAACGATCTCTCCATGCTGCCCTGGAGTGATTAGTGTGCAACTCTGCCAATTTCTCAAAGAATTTGCCTGGCAAGATAATATCCTTTGGGTCAGCCTCGGAAGTTGTTTCCTTATCAGTCAAAAAGTTTCTAACTTCCTTACAGAGGATGTAATCATCCTTGGCAGTGAACTTGTTCTTCAGGGTCTTTGGCATCTCGGTGGCTGCAATAGGCTTTCCTTGGTCATCCAAAATAAGATCACCTCCTGCTGTGATCTTGTAAACGTAGTTCAAATCACCGGCCAAGTGGGTACGGAATCTATAACGAATCGAGTTACCCGTATGTCTGCCGATCTTCATTGCGATCTCGTTGTAGAGCTTATGAGTGGAACGACGATGTGGTGCCTTTCTAACCTCTTCCAAAATGATCTCATCCTCCTGTGGTGTGAAACCGTTCTTGTTGTGCAGGTTGATACGATCCTCGCGTGTAACGAAGATTCCATCAGGAACAGCTGAAGCAGCGGTGAGACGGGCCTCGCGGTTGTGATCATCAACATCCGATATTGCGGCAGCAGCGGCCACAGAAGCAGCAGCGGCAGCGGCAGCTGCTGCTGCAGTAGCGGATGCTGTATCTTCAGAGATACCAGCAGTCCCAGTAGGGGTTGGTCCACTCTTCAGTTGACCAGCGTTCTCGGTCTCACCAGTGGTAGCAGTCGCAGCAGCAGCAGCCTCCTTGTCCAGATAGTTCATGATATGCTGAACGCCAAAAGTTCTGTAATCACTTGGGTCCTGGCGCACTTTCTTCTCGACAGTCTCAAAGACAAACTTTGGGTCCACTGGGTGGCGGGTCTCGTCAGCGGTGGTGGACAAAAGAATGACATTGCCTTCCTCCTTGGTCACGACTTTACCGCCATTGTTTGTAATGGCCTGAACGATATCCTCACGGTTCTCCTCATCGGCTGGGATGAAGAACTCCAAAGGACGGCCTTCCGCAACAAATAGTTGATTACTAGCAACAAATGTTAGTAGCAGGTATTTTGGGAGAAATGAAAGTGGCTATTTGCATCGTCTTCCCGGGGGATCGCGTCTAGTAACTAAACGCGCCATGGCCCATTGTTTACATCTGGTGTTGTTGTTGTTGTTGTTGATAGCAAGCCAATCAAGGCATTGGCAAAGTTCCAGCGACACCAAAATACACGAAGCAAATGCCCCAGCGGCAGCAGTTTCCAAACGGGGAAGAAAGGGACTTACACCATCGATAATTTCTCTTTGAACGACGCTAACAGACGCGTTAACTCCCACGGTCCTTGTTGTTGTGTTCTGTGATGTTTGGGTGTCGTTGATGGTGTGTGGATGGCTGTTCGCATGGCTTTTTCTTGGTGCTCTTTTCCTCATTTCGCGAATCGTCGTCGCTCTCCTTTCGCAGCCTCGGTGCATCGGCGTTACCCGGCCCGTCAAAGTGGATAAAGGAGTTAGTGTGGGGTGGAGTGAGGTTCCCGGTACAATATAGAGGAAGCATCAACCTCGATTCCGCTGTTGTTTGCTGATTGATCGTGTCTCCCAATGGCGTCGGAAGTACCAGTCAAGACTTATAGGCTGTTCCTGTACACGGCACAGTTCGTGCTGTCCCCGAAGGCCCTCAACAGCTTTGCAGAGTCTGTTCCAGGGCTGCTCACAAAGCTCCACATCAAGGATCCATCCTCGCGTATCAACATCATTGAGGCAGTACAGATACTCGCTGATGACTACAATAGTGTTATTAATCAGTCAAGCTCCACGGCACAACTTTCAGCTCGCACTTCCCGCACGATGATTCGCCGTTTCTTGACTGTCTTTGGTGTACTCTTGACAGCCGCTTCTATCCGCAAGATTGCTCGAAACATCAAGAGTCCACTCAAATCACACCTCAACACGTCGGACCTAAAGATCCCAGCACGGTATGCCGCTGCTGCTACGTTACTGTCTACAGGATTACCTTTGCTTCAAACTAAGATTCCAAATGCTGTCAAATCTAGCTTGGCTCTCGCCGGCACTTCTCTTGCTGTCATGCCTGAGGGTTACCCAAAAGACTATGCCGTTATCTACACTCTTTTCCAAGGCCTCGAAGCGCTAGTTCAGAAGTACAAAACTCGCTTCCCGATCAGCTTTAGCTCCTATTGGTTCCTGATGCCCCTCTGCCTGGGACAGCTCTTCCAACAAGCAACTCAATCTCCTGATCATCTCCCAGGATATATCTCCAGATTGTTTAGTGTTCTCTTCTCCGGATTTATTGAAGAGAAACCAGTTTGGTATAATGCTGACTGGCCTCGCACAATTGATACCTTTATCATGGTTAAGAAAACGAGACGTGTCAATAGAGGTCTTGTCCGTTCAGAAGTGGTCTTAACAAGAACAAATCCTGCTCACACGAATGCTAAGATGTCCGTCATGAACCCATCGTCTACTAGTGTTACAGAAGTTCTCAAAGCTACTGTTCCAAAGAAGTTTGGTCTTGTTTTCTTGGCGTCTCTTCCAATCTTTTATCTTGTCTACAAATTCAAGTCACGCAAATCTAGATCCGCATCAGCTACTACTGGTTCGTCAAGCGCTGTTTTGTCAACCAGTGCCGGTACAAGTTGTCAGGACGAATACGAGGAAGTTGATGACTTCAATGCAGACATTTTGACGAGATTTGAGGATTCCACACTTGCAGACAGCAAAGCCGGGGCTTCTCCGTCGATTGGGGCTCAATCGGGATCGGTTCCATACTCCTCCAAATCTATTTTATCAAGAGCTATTGCTTCTTCTCTGAAGTTCTCCACTGTTACATTGGCTAGTGTTATCACATCTTATCTCCTCCTATTCACGCGTGTTGACCCACGCATTAATGGATTCATCTCTGGTCTTTGGTGGTACTCCTACCGCAAGACTGCAAGCAATCCCCTATTTGCCTATCTTGCCCGTATCACAATACTTTCAATGTTCAGAGAGAAAAGAGACAGATACCTCAGAAGTGGAAGCCATGTATTCAGAAAAGCAGGATCTTGGGGCTCTACCGTTGTGGGGTCTATTGCTGTTGCATTGCTAGTATCTCTTCACAATGAGGGGATTGACTTGAAAAGATTTGGAAAGTTGGCCCAATATATTAAGACTGGAGGAGGCGTTATTCAAGGGTGATATTGCGTCTCACTAGTATTTTTTGTACAGATTGGAGATATATCAATTAAGATTAAAATGGAAATTTTGTGGGAATTACGGGTGTTTGCTAGTACCAATTTGTTCTGTTCTGCAAGATGCGTATGGCTTTCTTCTATAGTGTGACCGGCTGGCTTCAGTGTAACAATATAGATCTGTCTTTGCAATTCTGAATGGCATATACATGACTTTTTATCTTCAGTAGTTTAGCAGTAGTCGTAGCTGTGTGGATCATCTCCTTCGACTCCTATATTAAAGTAGTTAAAGTCTACCCGTCTACCCTCGACCTCTTCCGCTTGTCATGTTGATATTGTGCGATCTTTGCGTGGAACGCTGCCCCAGCTTCAGGACTCGCAACTCGTTATATAGTGCAAAATGGCCGAAATCATGGTCATATGAAACTATAATGAGTGATATATCACAGAGAATGGGGAAAAGGCCACCTGAGAGAGCTTTAGAAGAAGTCAGGCCTGCAGCGACTGGGGTCCGGGTGTGTTACGTGTTACAATGATGTAGAAATATGCTATTTACAAAATAGCACCACTGGCCCCTCAGTCTAATTCAAATTATCTTAAACCATCTAGTAATTGTTCAAGGACCTCCTTACAGTGAATTATGATGTCAAACTTGCAAATTTTAAAGATGAGAGAATTTCGTATCAAGTGTATTTGATTCCAAAAAACCTGTTACGGAAACGAACTCATTCTTTCTTGAAGAAATTGTGAATTTAGTTCTGATTTCGCATTTTAACCCCTCTAGTCTAACTTTAGAACCGACATTTTAGTATATGTTACAGTGTTTTAATATTAGGTTGACTGTTAGTGACCTTTGCTGAGGTTTTGAGTTGTCATCATGTCGTGCAAGCGTGCAAGTGACTGCACAACCAGATTGATGAAATGTTCACTTCAGAAGTAGCCTAAATAAAACTTGTAGAAGCATATGGTCTCATTCCAATGTGCATAAATACTAGTTTGACGTCTACATGTCATTATAAAGTTGACACTAACGTATTCATTACAAAACTCAGATAAATTTGAATATAGTACATACACAACGTTATAGGAGAGGACAGCCTAAGAGGTAAAAAAAACAACGAACACAATCAAATTGAAGAACCAAATTCAAAGGAAAAAACACAATTGGTCGTAAACACAAGAGAAACATTCAGACCCACGTAGCAGACGAGGCAGCCAAATCACCGACACTATTTGAAGCAGCTGAACCAGCATCCTGCTGTTCAGTGATAACCTCCTCATCCTTTCCATCTCTCGGGATGTCACCCAGCAGTGATGAGTAAAGATGGTTCAAGTCATTAAGGTCAGGAATCGCTTGTGGCTTAAGAGTGTAGATAATTTGTCTGAAAGAGTGACTCTTGACAACGGATAATTGAAGATCGTTGTCTCGAAGGAACTTCATGATCTCCTTTTGGAATCTTCTTTGAGAGTATGGAGAACGGTCAAACGTAGAAGTGTCAATAGTTTGACTTTCAGCTGCATCGTCATTTCCACCTTCATGAGCAGCAGCGTTGTTGTTCTGTTGTGATTCAGACGACAGAGGATGCGGTTTAAAGTTACTTGTTCCAGTGTTGAGAGCGTTGAAGTATTGACGACCATCGGAGTTAGGAGTCAGCATGTGATCTCTTCTCTGGTTGATGGAGGTTTTATCAATCTTGTGAGTCTTCAAATGTTCACCGAGTTTCTTTGGTGATCCCTTGTCCGATTCAAGTCTCTTGATGGCCTTGCCACAGTAGTCACAAGTGGCAACATTGCAGTCATGAGGGTCCTGAATGAACCAGTTCCAAACCCAGGACTTCTTCTTTGCACCAAACTTTTGTCCAGGCTTGTTTACTCTTGGTTTGGTGACTTTTGGACCCGATGTTTGTGCTCTTGGTGCTCTGGTCTTGGACGAGTTGACAGCAGCCTGTGCAGTGGTTCTGGCAAAGGCGCTAGCAGCATTGGCAGCAGCAGCAGCGACGGCAGCAACAGCCTCCTTATCAGATGCGGTACCGATGGAAGGGTCGATAGGGACGTTGTTCTTGTCCTGGTGAGCTCTGGCTAGCTGAGGGTCATGTTCCTCACCAAAGTTCGACAGGGTGTTGGTGAGCGCCTGTTGAAGAGCAGTGTCAATGTTGTCGTTGTTGTCATTTTGCTGGCTTCTGTCGAAACCGACAAGATTGATGTTCGACATCGTGATGAGCTGGGGTAAGAACCGGGGGGTAGAACGAGATAGGGAGGTGAGTTTCGACCGTTGTTTATCCTCTCCGGCGGCAAATTTTCCTGCTCTTCGGGTGGCTCTTTTTGGGGTGTGGAGATGCAAAAAAAGAGACTCAGAATATTCAGAGACGAGACAAGGATATTCCGGTATTGAATCTCACTGGTGCCACAGAAACACCTTCTAAACCGCTGTTGTGTGGGGCCTTTCTCACTACCGGTCGGATGATGCTTTCTTCCTGTGGTCGGAATTGTTGATGTTTTCTCCTTCTTTCTTCTCACAGAGTATATGGTACGCGCACTACCTGAAATGTAAACAACAGCCAGCAGGGTCAAGACAACCAGGCAGCCAGCCCATAGAGAAACTACGCACTCCAGATAGGTTCTTGACAATAAATTTGAATTACAGTACACATAGGAATCGCAACGAGACAAATCGAAGGCAAAGTGGACGAAGGAGAAGTTGCTAAAAAGGGGGTAGTGGCGAAAGAACGATTGTTAGTGTAGACAAGGGTCTCAGTTACAGGGATAGGGATGGTGGTAGTGATAGGACAGTGTTGATGATGAGGATGGGGCGATGCTTCAGTGGGTATCCATTAAAAATATTTCTGAGCTCGATTAGACATTAAAACAAAGGCAATAACAGGGGGAGAGAAAAAAAAAGACAAAGAGCATACATATAAGAATGTGGCTCCTCGAGGAATATAGCCCTTTTGTGGTGGTTGAAAGTGTAAAATATGGGAGAATGTGAGGCATTTGTGGAGGGATTCATTTCAACCTTAGAATTTGTGGGGTGGTAGGATATTCAATCTAGCTCTCACACAGATTCCTGGTCCTCCTTGTTATGACGTCTGATCTTGAAGAACTTGATTCCGCTCTCTTTAGGAAGAGCCTGTTGTTGTTGCTGCGACTGGGCGTATGGGTCTTCAAACTCTGTCTGGGCTGGGCCAGCCTGTGGTGGATAGGAATCGGCAGGAGCCTGTTGGCTCTCGGCAGCCTTTGCAGCGGCAACTCTTGCTCTGTGCTTCTTGTAAGATGCACCAATGAACTCACCCCAGGAGAGGAAGAACAAGATGATCAAACAGGCAACGGCAGCCCAGGCAACACCAAAGAGAGCTGGTCCCATGTGGGCATACTTGCCAACATTTCTGAAATTTGATCTTCCCATGACGACGATAGCTGTCTCCATTGCAACAGCACCGGCTCCAAAGAGCAGGGCTATGCTGAGTAACCAGCCATTCATCTTGACAATAGAGTAGGAGCACAAGGTGAAGAGGGAAATGATAAGAGTGATACCAGTGAATGACAATGCAATCCAAAAGAAGGCAAATGCGAATCTGGACAAGTAGTAGTAAACGTCTCTGTTGTCAATAAAGTCCTCTGGGACACCCGATGTCGTTCCAAAGTTGTCCACGGGCGAGAATGCGTAGGCTGGAGACAAGTGGTACTCAACGTTTCTGTTACCGTTGACCTCGTTCAAACCCCAGAAAGTCCAACGGGACATGTCTGGAGCACCGGTGATGTTGGAGGTGTCCGCCTCAAGCCAGTAGAATCTGTTGAATGGGAAGTGCTCCACAGCCCCGGAGAGCAAGATGAAGACAAGGAGTAAGGTAGCACCTGCGAGCAGGATAATCTGCAGAATGAAAGCAAAGAGTGGGACCTTCATGATAGCTGGACGGTGGATATCACTGAGAGGGGTGGATATATCTTGTTTGACTATATGTCCTTTAGTGGTATATGAGTTGGCAAGAAGTGGGCAAGTTCCCTGTTTTTTCCCTACTTTTAATTCGAGAGTTGTTTACTGTTATGTACTGTCCTGCCAACTGAAATTTGGCGCAGTCTGGCGTGCGACATGCAATTCTACCGAAGCGGAAATTGCAGTTGCCCGAACGAGCTAATTACGTAAAGTAAACACAGCCCCGGCAAAGCGGGAGACAACAACCGCGCAAAGCCTCCACCAGACTACTAGCGTGACCTCCATAAACGGGATCGCGGATTTGCCGCGACGCTCCCCAAACGGGATGTGCCGCTGGCTGCCTCCCTGCCTCCCACGCTGTCAGCGCCTCTTTCGCCTTTTTTCTTGCTGTGCTGCCAAGATGGGGGCCGAAAGACTGCTTTAGCAACCAATTTGCAGCATCCCATTTCCCAATGTGGAAATGTCGTAAACAAAACAACAGCGTGGGACGCAGGCAACAAGATTGCTGTTTGGCAAGGAAAGATCACCATAGCTGCCCTTGAATCCTTGATGAGAGGTGGGGACTCGGCACACAACACGCACTACATACGACTTTGTACACTGATATAATCCGTCTGGAGAGTATGTTGCGGGAGGTGGCTGAGCAGTGCTTGCGACATTGTGACCACCGTTATTGGTCATGGTCCTTCTTCTTCTCCGCCGGGGGGTCCTCGAGTATTTTTTCCCCTGTCGTTCGCCTACCGAGTACTACACGTCCCATGACGTATGTGACGTTCCACCCTGCCAAAAAACCGGTAAATGCTGTGCAGTCGTTGGTGTCTGTCTCTGTCTCTGACTATATCTTGAACCAAGAAGTCTGAAATTTGGCTTACAGAAGAAAAGGAAAAAAGAAAAGAATAATCGAACATGTAAAGCATGCATAGACTACAGAACCAGGGAGGAGGGTAAAACAAAAAAGAAACAAAAAATGTAAGTCAATTGAAAGGAAGGACCCAGATCAACTAGGCCAGTTCTGTGTACAATAGGTACGACGACGATCAAGATTTTTAGCAAACCAGTCTTCAAATTAGAACAGCAAATCTGAAATGAAACAAAACGATACAAGACCCCGAAACTTCCAAGATACAATCACAAAAGCCAATCCATAAACTTTCCAACAAAGCTAGTAGGCGGCTTCGATCTAGCTTCAAACCCAGCCTCAATCTTTTCAGCATCTTCAAGACCCGAAATGACATCAATCTCCTCAACTGGATATCCCCAGGCCCAGTGTCTACGCCAGACCTTCCAACCAATGTAGAGAAGAAAGAACACTGGGATTGTCAGGTATGCAGCGACAAAGTCAGGACCATTGAAGTCAAAGAAGACAGCGTAACCGTTGGTGATGGTGATAAGACTGATAATGATAATAGCATAGTAGGCACCATATGGTTGCAATGGAGACTTGAATGGAACACGGTCCCAGAGGTCATTATAGAAGACAGCTTTTCTCCATCTCAAGTAGACAACACCGACAATGATCCAACCAATGAAACCGGAAATAGTAACCAAGTTGGAGAACCATGTAAACACTTGAGCACCACTGCTGGAAACATTCAAGAAGGACAAAAGACCTATAAGAGCAGTCAAAGCACAGGCAACATATGGCACACCATGTCTGTTACATCTGGCAAAGACCTTTGGAGCATCACCATCCTCAGCCATTGTCTTGAGGAAACGAGATGCAGCATAGAAGAAGGAGTTACCAGAGGACCATGCAGAGGACAAGATACAAGCGTTAATAATGTGATCTAGAACTTTGATGCCAACATTCTTAATACCAATGACGAATGGAGAGGCGGTAGCGTCACCACTACCCGACAACAAATCCTCATTGTTGAATGGAACAACAACACCAATGACGAGGGAACCAACAACGTAGAAGAACATAATTCTGTACACGAATCTTCTAGAGGCCTTGGAGATGTTTCTTCTTGGTCTCTGAGTCTCAGCAGTGGCGATGGCAACAAGTTCTGGACCAGTGATGAAGGCAAAACCAGACTTCACGATACTCGACCAACAGTCAAGGAAACGGCCAGTGTTGCCTGGCAGAAGGTGGTATGCAAATGCACCAGGATCCTTCCAATAATGGAAACCAAGAACATGCGTCTGATTTGGACCACCACCAAAGAAGATGACAATTCCAACCAGAATCAAACCAAGGATACAGAGAATCTTTAAAGAGGCAAACCAAAACTCCGCTTCACCATAGAAACGCACGGCGAGGAAATTCAGTGCAATAATGACTGCAAGGAAGATAACAATCCATACTGCAATGTGGACTTTCTTAGTCCAATAATCAATAACGATAGCAGCTGCTGTGACTTCAGCACACACGAGAATGGAGAAAGTGTAGTAGTAAATCCAACCCGTGGCAAACCCAAGGTCCGGACCAACGTAACGCTTGGCCAAATCTGAAACTGCACCACCTTTCTGCGGCAGGTAACAAACCATTTCACCAAGCATGTTCATGACATTGTAAATGACGGTAGCCAGAATCAGGTAACCTGTAAGCAAACCAGCTGGTCCAGATTGAGCAAGAGATGCACCACTACCGACGAAAAGACCGGTACCGATAGCACCACCAAGAGCAATCAACTGAATATGTCTGGCTTTTAAACCTCTGTGAAGACCATCTGGATTTTCGAGAAGGTCTTTATCAGTGATTTCAGCTCCTTCCACATCATCAACGAAGCCTGCAGACGACTCGCCAGTATTAACTTGGACGACTTTCTCGTCCTTCGAGCTATAAGACATTGGTAGAATATCCTATGTGTGTCTTTGTGCTTAGTGAAGACCGGTTTATGTGGGGCACTGGGGAAGCGGTGATTGCCTGTTCATTATATACGCAGCAGCTCCGCTAGATCAAAATCCTGGGATCCGCTGCCCTATTTCTTTTCTTTTTCACCCTGCATTCCAAGCGTCATAGTACTTTTTTCTATCGCTGATAAGTCATCTGGGGGGTTTTCAGAGATTTTCTTGCACTGTGTGTCGGCTGTTTGATGTGGTAGCGGGGCGGCGTCTCAAACTGGTTACGGCAACCGAATCAGATAGTCCTAGCGAGCTGCCGTCCGGTAAGCCACCACCTACCACCAACAACACACATCATAGCAGTGGTATGTCTAAATATGTATGTGGGGTACATGGCAATCAATGGTCCTCTGGAAGGCGGATCTTTCTGGGGAAGTGGTGATCCTATTGCGCCCATCGCTCATACGTGACCTTCTTCCTCTGGTGTTTGCCGCGTGTGGCATCCTTGTGCCCTACTTTTAGCTCAAATACGCAACGGAGGTTCGGAATTTACTGGGAAGCTCAGACACTGTGAGTTTCCTTCTAAAAAGGTTCGCCTAAAAAGCTCCCAGGCCCCATCTCTCAAGCCAAAACTTTGTGCTCTCGTTGCTGGAACCAGTACGTACAATAGCGACAGCCCAAACCTAAAGTGAGGATGGCGACACCAAATGCAACACCGCCTTTTGGGTTCCAGGACCGCGGTCCGCAAAGACCAGGCAATTTTAAGGTCCATACTAATCACGGAAGGAGGGCACAAGAGAGCACGCGACTCTACAGTACGCCCATGTAGTGACTCCCGAGAACTATGATGACTTCATACATACGGTTCTTGAGCCTCGGAGAACGCAAGAAAATTTTCTAACCACCCCTGTGCCGTGTGAAACAACTGTTTTTTTTTATTTTTTTCTCCGTTTGTGACCACTTGGCAGTTCCAATTTATGCGTGAGGTGTTTGTGATCAAAACCGATGATCGCTTGTCGTTTCCATAGACAGCTGGCTGTTTTTCTCTACAAGCGTGACCAGCTCTGCTCATCTACTCCTTCTGTAAGGTGTAGATTGAGTCATCTGGTGGTATCTGGCATTCACATACAACCGAGAGGCAACCACACTCTCTTGTCACCACAAGATATAGAGTGTTTTCGCCGGTGCCTAGAATGTCGTATCACCACTTGGAGGAGGGAGAAGATAAGAGACCGGCGGCCAGAGCTTAAATATTTCTCTCCAAGCTTTCTTCGGTATAAAGACAAATTTGCGGATGATACTTATGCTGCTACGCGTACGGGTGTACCTCTGAAATTCGCTGCCCGCACAACGGCTTTCTCAAGCGGGTGCGATGTGCAGTGCGTGCGACCTGCATCCAAGACATGTCTGGGTCCTTGTTATAATCACCATCAAAATTCGTAGCAAGCGCAGAATAAAGTAGATATAGTACACAATTTTCTTAGATTTGGGGCTATTCTTTTTCATAAACTCTACCAGCTTGACAATAAACACACCTGTGTGTTATTTGAACGAGACTGGCGTGTAGAAGAGGCTAATTACCATGCGTCGTAGCGCCAAATATACGAGACGCTACATTTTGACTCTCGTGACTCAGACTCATGAGGCGGGGGGTTTTGAGGTCGCGAGTGTTAGAGCCGTAGCACTGAAGTCTGAAACATCGGTCAGTTGACAAAGGCCAGATTTTGATTTGTTGTATTTGACAATCGTTACGGCATTTGCTTTGGTAGTGTTTGATATCCCCTCGCCCCCTGCGGACAGCCATGATTCCGGAGATAGCAATTTGTATCTCCGGCCTTTATTCGGGCTTCATTCCTGTTTAGAGTTTCGTCTTACATTCTCAATACTGAGGTTCAATCATTCGTAAAGGACCAAAGTATTACATTGAGAGTGTTTAAAAAGACATCACTCATCGAGTTCAAGGTTGTGTGAGCTTCGATGAGATCTGCGTTGCAACAACCTGTGAAACGTTTTGAGTGAATCGTTCATACCAGGCACTCAAGTGTAGAGCCTTTAACACTTGAAGGGTTTAAAACATTATAAGCTATTTGTGAGGTATTGATGGTTTGAGGATCCTAGTTTGATATGGGACAGAATTACTACGTCTTGTTTTGCCCTCACAACATACAATCGTGTGATATCAAGTGCCCTCCAGCGCTGTGAGACAAATGGGAAGTTCTGACACAGGAGAAGGAACGCTGATCAATACACCACCAATGACATCTCTGCCCTGTCATCCACAAATTAGCCATTGCATTGCAAGCTCAGATGTCTCATCCCATCACAGATCCAATGAAAAAGGAAAACTAAGGTTGGAATCAACAGATTAACTTCTGGGTAAGGCAGCATTCTATTAATTAGGGTCTCAATGTCTCAATTCATACCGAAACGGCAAATGTTGTCATTTTGTGGTCATTTTCAGATTCTGGTAGATTCTTCAAAATCAGGATTCGGTGAAACCCCCCAAGTTACAACTTCGACGTTAAGCAAAGATAGAAACCAGTTGTATATACACTCTAAATAGCACCACCTATGGATTTAAAGACATCAGCCAAGGCAGCAGCAGAATTTTCATATTTGACCGGTGGTACTGTCTCATTGTTCTTTTTGGCCTTAGCGGTTCTTGCTGGAGAAGCCTTTGGTTTCTTGAAATTAGCCTTTGTCACCTTACGTTTCTCCATCAGCTCTTGGTATAGCATATCTTCCTCATGCGAATCCACTCCTTTCCAGCGACGGAACTGTGGGTCACCGAGTTTCATGGCAAGGATCAGTGTATAATAAGCATCATTTCCCGCATTATGCAAATATGCATGTGGAACGTCATATCTGCGAAGGATTCCTCCCAACGATGAATGACTTTGTCCATGTGTCAGTGCAAATAATGCCTGTGTATCAACGACTTTCATATCTTTAGGGAATGAAACGCCAATTTTATTTAGCCATTTCACATCACCACCAACGTTGTGACCAACAAGAACCCCTGTGAGTCCAGCAGAGGTACGATGGACAAAATAGTAGTCCACAAGACATTGGATTGTCTGAGCGGCAATTTTCATTGGAAGGATGATGGAGTTCCCACCAAGGAACTTGTCCTTGTTGTCTGCAATGAACGCGCCGTTACGGAGTCTGATGTGTTCCTGAGGTAAGATGTGGATGTTCTTGAAGTTTGGAAACAGCGAAGTGGCTTCAACACTTGGGTCGTAGATGGAGATTCCAATTTCTGTGACTTTTGACTGACTATGCTCGTGGGCTTCAATGTCAATGGAGAAAAGTGTATTTGACTGGTTGTTGAGCTCTGTGAGCATAGACGTAAGTCTGTTGAAAACAGAAGGGTTACTCAAGTGAGGATGTGAGTTCGTTAGAGGTTGAAGCTCGTTCAAGTAGGAGGTGAGAGCGTTGAAGCGGGATTTTGTAATTTGGTCTAGCAGGTCCTTCGATATTGTATGAGACTCTAAGTTGGGAATAATCTCGCCTAGTTGTGGGACACCTCGACGAGTCACAGCCTGTGGTACAACGCGTGGGGTCTTGATGGAGACGGATTCACGAGCAGGAGGAGCACTTGGAGGTTCTTGCACGCGTTCACCTCCTTCATACTTGCGGAAAATGTTCAAGAGTTTCTGCCTCTTCTCCACGGATGGGTAGCGGTTGATAAGTCTGACAAGCTTTGGATCAACGCACACTTCGAAATCAAGGCCTGTTTCGATGTCACGCCCTGTTACAAGCGCCTGATAAAAGGGAAGGCTCTCCAGTGTTGATTTCTTGAAGGAGTCGTTCAACTCACGGATCATAATGGCACGTTCCTCGGAGGATATGGCGGATATATACACTGAGCTGAGCTCCAGGAGAGGCTCAGATAAGGCATCATCGTCATCATGGTGGATCTTGTCTGAATTTGCTGGTGCCGGAACACTAGGAGTAGTAGTAGTAGTAGTAGTCGAAGATGCGGTGGAGGCACTGCCGACAAACCGTGACGGGGATCGAAAGGCAGTACGGTTCCTAGGCAGTTTACGTGCTGTACGAAGCGCCATGGGGAGCATTTCCTGTGCACAGCCGCCGTCAACAGAGACTTCCCGAGCATGAACTACAGAGAGTGTGTGCTTTTACGCATACTACCGCACAGTACGATGGAGCGATGGAGCGATGGTCGAAAACGCGAAAATTCGCGAAATTCGCGAACCCGCTCGATGCTCAGCGGGCTATGCTTTAGACGTTGTGCTGAGGCTGAGAGATCAGTGTGTGGAGGTGTGGAGGTGTTCAGCTGGAATTGAGAGCCCAGCTTACCGCCCCCTGAGCCTTCGTCATCGGGGCCAGACGACCAGACGGAACCACCACCGTCTAGAGAACACAGCATTGAGGCCACTGACACCGCAGAATGTCGCTGGATCCGCGCAACCTCACCTACCAGAGGGAGTCGCACGTTGCTGAGAGGCAGAGCGCTTCCTATGTGTCTCCAAGAGCAGTTCCGGCACCAGTTGTAGTGGTACAGGAGCCCAGCAATGTCACAGAAGACAATGGCAATGACAATGACAACGACACCAACTCTGTCCGCACGCTGAGTGGCAGTGTCAGTGCCAACGACAATGATAACGAGAATGACAATGACAACGATAACACCACGCTCTACGACCTCCCGACACACATCTCCAGCCATGGCGAGCTTGAAGAGCATCCACGCTCACCGAGGACAGTGCCGCCATCGCCCGTCGGCAGCCCGTACAGAGAGCGGCCGATACACCCATTGCGTGCCTTGACTTCCACCAATCTGGTGCTCAACCAACAGAACGGGACCGACGAATCGCTGATTGCTACGTCTCCCCTCGTATCGTCTGAACTTCGTCGGGCGGCTGAATTGGAAGCAGGGTCTACATCGGATATTGTTGACAGCGAGTACGAGAACGGGAACTACCAGGACAATGATGTTGTTATTGCTGGTGGCAAAATTGAGGACGATGTTGATGACGATGGAATCCCTTCGGTCAATTCTAGCAACTGGGAGCATCGCGGAGCGGCAGTTGCTATCAAGAGAATACAGAATGAGAATGGCCAAGAGGAAGATGTCTTCATCAGACGCTCTGTCAAGGACTTCAAGTTTGGTGAAACGTTGGGTAATGGATCATACTCTACTGTTATTCTTGCTACCGACAAGAACACTAACCGCAAATTTGCTGTCAAGGTGCTCGACAAGCGCCACATCATCAGGGAGAAGAAGGTCAAATACGTCAACATTGAGAAAAACACCCTTTCTAGATTGGGAAGAAGGGAAGGTATTGTTCACCTCTTCTTCACGTTCCAGGACGAGTCGAGTCTATACTTTGTCTTGGACTACGCTCCAAATGGAGAACTACTTGCATTGATCAAGGCACATGGGACGCTGAATGAGGAAACAACTAGATATTACGGTGCCCAATTACTCGATGCTGTCAAGTACATGCACGACAATGGCGTCATCCACAGAGATTTGAAGCCCGAAAACATCCTATTAGACGAAAACATGAAGCTCAAGATTACAGATTTTGGTACTGCAAAGCTCATGGAGAAGGACAAATCCGGTGCATACCCGCCAGACACGAGATCAAAGTCATTTGTTGGTACAGCTGAATATGTTTCGCCTGAACTTTTGAACGAAAAAGCTGTCGGAAAGCCCTGTGATATCTGGTCCTTTGGTTGTATCCTTTATCAGATGATTGCTGGTAGACCACCTTTCAAGGCTACAAACGAGTACCTCACTTTCCAGAAGATTGTCAAGCTGCAGTATGCATTTACTGCAGGGTTCCCAATGATTATTAGAGACTTGATCAAGAAGATTTTGGTTCTCAACCCAAAAGATCGTATGACAATCAGGGGTATCCAAAACCATCTCTTCTTCCAGGGAATTGACTTCAAGAATGCCAAGAAGGCTATCTGGGATGTGCCTCCTCCAGCTGCTGGACCATACAAGATCTCTGCCAAATCCATGCTTCCAGTTCCGGAATTACATGGGTCTGCTTCCAGAACAAGAATCACAATTCCAAGAAGATCAGCATCGACACCATCGACACCAATACAAACAGACGACAAAAATAGAAGCTCTGACTCTGTCAATTCTACACCATCGGTACCAACCACATCAACCGCTACTAGAGAGAGCCAGCAAGTTCTTATGCGGGCAAAGGCAAATATCGCTGCTAGAAAGCAGAAGGAGATACTCAGAGCTTCTAGTGGTGCCGCTAGCGCTGCATCTATTGCCCTCTCTCGTCAACCAAATGATATCATCAAGGCATATAATGATCAAAAGAAGGATAGCGCAGAATTAGATACGGCACCACCTACAAGCGCACCGTCAAATATAGAGAGACATGTTTCATCATCTTCAAACAATCCACATGTCTCAGCGAACAATCATACAACACAGTCAACACCAGCACCTCTTACTACTTTAAGAAAGAAGCCACCAGCAAGCACTCCATATCAATCTTCAGCAACTGTGCCTATGACGAAACTTGACTTGGAGTTTGTCAACTATCTACAAGATAGTGAAGAGAGGGTCATTAGGAAAGGTGAGATTAGTGTTCATCTTACAACAGTTGATAGCATTGAGAAGAAGTACAAGCGTCGCTTGGTGGATTCTCCTCTTGGTGGTAACAGACATGGTTCATCATCTTCTTCACTCTTGAGTCAGGTTGCCAATGGCTCTTACAAGGGATTGAGAAACATGGAGAAGCACGGCGAGGAGGCCGAAAGAGCAGTCATCACCAACCACACTGATCATGAGGATATGAAACTGGAGACTGCCAAGAACAGACTCAAGAAGTTCTTCTCAAGCGGCTCCAATGAAGAGGACAAGAAAGACAGATTGTTGGTGGTGACTACTAATGGTCGTGCCTTGATTTTCAGTTTGCCTGACCCAGATAATGAAGATGATACTGATTTGACGCTTCGCACGGAAATCAGCTTGTCACATCCAGTGATCAGGATCAAGGAACTGCTACCTACTTCGACGTCTCAGGAAGCGCAATCACTCTTTGTCATTGAATCATACAATACCGCATTTGTTTTTGAATCTTCGCAGGCCAATGTATCTTCTTGGACACAAACTCTTTACAAGGCTAGACTTGCTGTGCAGGAGAAAGCTATGCAACAAGCACTTGAGCAAGATCCAAGCGGTGATGCAGGTACAGTGTTGGGTTCGACTGCGGCAAAAAGCGCTGCAGTCATTGTTACTTCTCCAAGACTAAGACCAGCCGCCCCAATCCAGTCAAAGTCAAGAGCATCCACCACCTCTTCGTCTACCAATTCTCCAGCCAGTTCCCATCATCACTCTCATCACTCTCACCACTCTCATCACCGCTCTCATATGCTCAAGGAAGTTGTGCAACGCAAGACTACACGGGCTGCTCCTAAAGAGGTCCCAGATAAAGGTGATCTCTATCATGGCTTACCAATGAGCCTACTATCCCCAGAGAATCGGGATCACAGCAAGAACCCAATGGTCGCTGCAGCCGAGGCTGCTATTGGTTCAAACCCGGCTCCGCGTAAAACATTGATCAAGAAGACTCCAAGTTCAAGCTCTTCAAGCAGCACACCAAAACACATTACTGGCATGAACTCTAGACTGTTGTCGAGAAGCATCAGATCATCAAAGTCCAAAAAGAAGTGAACAGCTAAGATCCAGGCGATCTTTTGTACACAAGCACAGTAGAAGGTCCTTTGGATTTATTACATATCCATTTAGCTTCAATTCTACTAATAAGATTTCTTCGCTGTAGCATAAGACGAGAAAGACAATAGAATAAGCTTACCTTAGGTCTTCAAGTCGCGCACGTGCTATAACACAGGGCAACAGCAGTTTCGCGGTCACAAATATCTTCGCTACGATTGAGGGGAGCTTCGCGAAGGACTCAGCTTTTCAGAAAAGTGAAATATCAACACCTTGAGGAGCCATCAAGAGCACAGGCGCAAGAGAGGTGACAAACCTATTGTTCATTTAATTCACATCAAACAAAATGGCTAAGTTCATCAAGTCTGGCAAAGTTGCCATTGTCGTCAGAGGCCGTTACGCTGGTAAGAAGGTTGTCATTGTGAAACCACACGACGAGGGTTCCAAGAGCCACCAGTTCCCACACGCCATTGTTGCTGGTGTTGAGAGATACCCATCCAAGGTTGGTAAGTCTGCTGGTGCTAAGAAGTTGGCTAAGAGATCAAAGGTCAAGCCATTCATCAAGGTTATCAACTACAACCACTTGCTCCCAACTAGATACACCTTGGACGTTGAGTCCTTCAAGGGTGAGTTGTCAACCGAGACTTTCTCCGAACCAACACAGAGAGAGAACGCTAAGAAGGCTGTTAAGAAGGCCTTTGAGGAGAGATACCAGGCTGGTAAGAACAAATGGTTCTTCACAAAGTTGAACTTCTAATTGAATTACAAACAAGGAACATATTTTGCAAGGTGTTGTGATATTGTTATGAACTCGTGATCTGTTTGAAGGTCATTTTCGCAATGCTGAACAAAATTGGGAACTATTTGGTGATATCGTTTAAATTTTCTTCTTTTCTTCTGTCTTTTCTTTACCGTCTTGTGTTTTCTTTGTGTGGGTTTACTTAATTTTTGATGCATTGAGTTTCGGGTTGGTTTGATTGTCGCTAAGTCTCTTTGTACGCAGTATCGAGAGTTTATTTCATTGCTGGCAATTGAGCGGTGCTTATACGTTCCATTCTTCATAATGATTTGAAGACTGAGGGCGAGTGGTGAAGGATGTGCTTTGTTTTACAGTACCATCTGTTTGGAAGGAGTTGACTATCTTTGGTCTAGAACCTTAAGGATGGTCAAACAAAACAGCAAAAAAAACAGATATATTTTCATGCAATATATCTATGATACAATGATTAATTGTTATGTTTGTAGACTTATTAGATTTACCATTGGAATTTACCCTGTTGGGGTGACCATATCTGCGCTTTTTATAGATTGTGCAAGGTACCGTGCTAACACTTCGCAGATCGTAATTTGAGTTTCCGAAGAATGCCATTCAGGGGAGGCTTTCGTCAGTGACATTACCACATCAAACAACACAAGTGCCTCCCTATTGTAGATTCAATCATGCCTTGTCAGTTTGTTGTTCAGGTAGTTGTGGCTTAAGCGGAAAATTCGGGAACAAATGCTGCATCGCCGGTTTTTAGCATGGGAGTTTGACACCTTAGATTGGCCCCTTGCAAGCACTAGAGATCCACATATGACAAGATGATGAAATGGTAAGGCTCCATCAGTTGAAACGCCCCGGGGCAACGGCTTGTATCACAAAATATCTCGTTAAGGTATCAACGGATCAATCTGGGGAAGCTAGGTCAGATTGATTCTACAACCCCATATGATTAAGTAAGAAGAAAAACAATCCCCGCGAACTAGTAGGTATGCACTCAGTAGATGATATATTTGTTTCGAAGTACTTACTGCCTCGGCTTGTGTTCTGTTGTATATCGGCTTTGATCGGTTTGTTGAACTTGTGCGCTGCCCTGGTTTGTCCCTGACTCCCTAACGATGTAGGACAGGACGCGGGTGCCTGCAAGACAGATGCGAGATAGCAGAATTAGCAAAAACGGAGAATGTGGCTCACGGAGTATATGGCAAGCAGCATCAAGTAATTCCTAATACAGGAGAAACTTTGAGCATAAACACGTCTTGCAGAGATTATCAGATGATGTATCAGATGATTTGTGCTAGGGTTTCACCCCTTTGATGCACGGTTAGTAGGTCTAAACTCCTTGATGCGTTCTCCGTTGGTAAGCAGAACTCAGCTGTAGGCTAGCGCACAACAATAACGGCCGCCTTGGGCTAAAGTTCTGTGACAAACAGAAAGTACCAGAGCATGGAGGATGAACCATGAATTATGTGGACTCAAAACGGACCTATCCACCCGATAGCAATTGCGGGTGACCGTGATGTATCAATAGGTTACTGCGAATATTATGGAGCAACAGTCATGATACACCAGATGCAGAGTTTCTTCATACGGCTTTGTTCCGAGTTCGGGACACGCGCAGGGCAAGGGGTTACCAAGCGAGTCTACACAACACACACACAGCATGAGGCGGAAACTTGGTGTAGCTTCATCATTCATGTCATGATAAAAGAGTTGCCATTTGAAATACGTAGTATGACTGAATTTCTAGACAACGATAAGTTATTGCCGTGGCTCAAAGATCTTGCTTTATTGAACGACTCACGAGTCACGACTCACGAGGCACAATCGCAATGCAGCTGTATTTCGATCATACATAGATGTACTCTTTTGTCTGAGGGTAGGGCGAGGTCTTCCTGTCCTGCATTTTGCCTGTAGATCTATGAAAAGGAATGTAGCAAAATGGTGAGCGATTTGAATGAGCGATTTGAATGTTTAATTGCCCTTGATCGAGCTAAAATATGATCTCATGGTCGAGGAAATGTGTTTGCCACATCTTCATCTCTCCCCTCAAGTCCATTCTCACACACAGTATCTGCGATTCTGCAGGTTGCCACGCCTATAAGTTATAACTCGAAGATTAGCAACAAGTCAACTACTTGTGGGGGTTAATGTGCTCGGCTGTGAGTGTCACTCTGCCGATAGAATGCGTGTGTGCGTGTGTACATGGTACATGGAGTTTCACGTCAGGAAGAACACCTCGACTCGAGATCCTGCCACTGCGTGCTGCGTTTTCGTCTGGAGAATCGGGCGTGAGTCCCAGCTAGAATTGTCCGTGGCCGCCAGGCGTTTAGAACAGGGAGACTGTGCCTGTGAGATGGAACGCTTAGCATGGGTGCGAGGGACAAGAATTGTAAATGGCGGTATTGACGGGTAGAAGGGATGTTTGGTGGGCTGTGGTGCCTTTGAGTGGCAGTATACAGAGTATGTCTGAAGCCTGGGCGATGGAGGCAACACAGGCTACAGCACATGCTCGCAGTCGTTTCGCTGTCTGTTTCTGCGTGTGGCCTGCTGCTGGCCTGCTGGCTGCTGGCCGACTGGGCGGGCTCGCGTCCAGATAGCTCTCGTTCAGTTCTTAGGGGCCGCCGTTGCCCGGAGTTTGCCCGAGTCTCCGTTGGGCTCTGCGCCGGGCGAATACGCCTGGTCCTGCCCTTCTTGGACACCTGAAGCGTTCTGACTCTGATTGTAGCCTATAAGGCGCTGTGGGCACCCGGCCGTAGAGGGGCTTCCCCCCGGTGTCCCCAGTTCTGCCCACCCAGCTCGCCGCGCGTCGTGTCCCGCGCAAACGGTTGGGCGATGGGCGGATTTTCGATTTCTGTGTGAAGGGGATTGGCGCGCGCGTTCTTTTGGCGGGGGCTCTCTGGTCTGTCTGGTCTGTCTGCTCTTTGTTCCATCAACGCTCTTTCTCTCTCTTTGCCCCTCCCACACACGCAGAGTGCTTCCTAAGATCACACCAACGGACCAAAGCGTACACTTGGGGTACTCCGGCTCTTCACTGATCAAGAGACATCCACGCCAAACACAGCCGCTACCGCTCTGTTCCTGAACTAGGTGCTCTCTCTGCCCCAACGTGAGCTAGACGTGCTGCCCACCGCAGAACATTCCATACTACAACGAGGGTCCTTGGGCGATACACTCACCAACAGGCGCTCCGAGTCCCGCGTCCACAACGCTATTTCACCAAGTACTAGTTACAAAGAGAGAGTTTACGCGTAGACTCTCCAGCTGAACATCTCGTGGACCTGCAGTTTACTTCCGCTCTGTTGTCATTGAGTTGCTCGCCAACTGTTCAGGTGCATATCTCCGTTAACAGCCCAGCACTACCACTGCCAGAACAACAACAATGGCCACTTCAGAACCTGAAAATCTATCGGTGGTGACTTTCATCCTCGAGAGGATCTACACTCTTCTGCCGCATGAGTCAAGACAGCCTATGGTTGAAGTGGAAGAGTCGCAGCTCTTCCTCACTTCCAGGAAGTCGCTCATCAATATGGCCTCCTCCCATCTCCAGGGAGAGATACTGAGGTGTGCAGCAGTTCTGCTTTCCAGAATTAACGAGGCTGATGAGTATCTTGTCTTACGCCAAAGGTCTGCTGAGAGTTTGAGCTCTATTCTTATTATCCTTAGACTGATGGCAGACCTCTGCAAGGTGAATTGGGATTCGAGAGAGCCGACCAGCAGAAAAACATCGGTAGACTCGAATCACTCGCTGCAATCTGCTACATCTGTACTGAATCTGGGTATTGGAAGCCAATCAGTTGAACGCCACACAGTACCGCCTGACGGCCTGGATCCGCTCATTGCGAAAAAGACTATGCTCCTCGTATCCAAGTTCAAGTCCACAGCGGCTCTCACACAGGAGCTGGCCTTGATCAACGGGAAGACCCTGGTACAGTCAAATATGTTTGAAGATCTCAGAACAAAAGCTGTCTTTGACGAAATCGATGCAAACTGTGCTGCTATCCTCAGATTCATTGCTGCTTCAAACCCTTCGGAATTTTTTGACTTCACCGTTACGAAACTCACGCTCTTCAAGCACAACATTAGTAATGATGGTGACTACGCCCCATACTTGGAGCTGTTTGCGTCTATCTACTTGGACCAGAACATCTTTTGTGAATATCTGAAGCACATCCGTGTCATTCTCGGGAGTGTTAAGAGGGCCTCGTATCGTCAGCTGGTTTTGTCTTTCTTTCTGAAAGCCATTCGAATTTGGATTGACTCAAGACCCGCCCAGTTCCTGCTGTGTGCAAGAGCAGATTCTAAGGCATCTCAGGAGGCTGATATCCTCTTTGACGAGTTGAGTCAGATGCCAGATATGACGATATCCAATTCCAGAATACAAGGCCCAGCAAGAACGGTTAAGACCTCTTTCAGGTTCATGGCCATTCTCATGGCACTGAATCCATCTAGTCTTCTACAATCAGTTGCTGGGGAGAAGAAGAACACACTCAAGAAATTCACAAACTTTACTGGAAACAAAAAGCAGAAAATGCTAACCCAAGTGATGAAAACGCTAGACCAACAACAGTCAAAGGATTCCTCTGAGAACATTTCAGTTCTCGAAAGCCTGGACTTCATGGTTAATATTGCTCGTACGGCCGCTTCTATCTATCCCATCGACCCGAATCATCCGATTGTGCAGTTCACTGATGCTAACTTTGAGTTTGTGGAAAGGGTTCTTGTTCCAATTCAGTTGAGCAAGCCATCTCCACTCATTTATAATGGTTCCGCCATGGAGCTTGAGCTATTCCAACAGCAGAGAATGAACTACTTCTCAGCTATCTGTGTGATGAGACCAAATGATGCGGCAGCTGCTCTGATCGACGTCTTGAATGATGAGAATGCTCCTCTTGAGACTTTGAAGATTACTTGCTCTGTTCTGAGAAGACTCTTGGCTGGCCAGACATTCAAATCCACTAATCAACCGTTGCTCAAGGACCTCTATCCGGCTTTGAGAAAAGTAATGCTAAGGGTTGGAAGTCTCGTGAGGAACAGCTCATACAGTGCATCCATCGATGAAGATGATAATGCTAGTCTGGGGAAGTCAAATTCGTCTGCTTCTAGTATTGAGCACCAGAGTATACAGAAGACAATTGGTGTGATCGACTCCTTGAGAACATCAACACCTTCTTCCAACACTTCTTCTGCTCCAAAGAGTGAAAAACTCAAAGATACTGCGAAGAGTTTGCTCAAGCACCATCATTCTTCTACTCATGTCACTACATCTTCGCTGGTTTCAGTCGATGATTCCAGATCGTTTAGAGAAGATAAGGAGAATTTGGTGAAGCTGTCTCAGTTGTCTCGTGAAGTTATGATCAACATTTTTGAGCTATTCAGAAAGTGTCCGCATTCTTACTTCCACACTTTTGACGATACCAGTGTTACGCAGAAGGTTGACGCACTGTACGGTCCGCTCGTTTACATTTTGGAGCCGTTTGTCATTGCATTGAAAGACAGCAGTCCGAAACTTGTACAAGCAGCCAAACATTTCATGCAAAGTTATATCTCAGTGACCACCATACACGACGATCCAGAGAGTGTTGTCAGCGCATACAGCGGTTGTGCTTTGCTTATCACTGTCTTGGCGAGCTCAATCACAAACTCCAGCTCTTCAGAAACACGAAGAAAAGACGTTCTGGAATACTTTGTTAAACTCCTGGAGTATAGAGTAAAACTCTACGCTTGTTTGGATCAGCATTCTTATTTTGCGGAGGCCAAGAAGGCGGATGGGGGTCATCTTGGTGTACGTTCGTCAGTTGAGGAATCACTTCTCATTTGTCTTTCGACGCCGAATGGTGAGACATATGCTTTCATCAAGAGGGCATTTAAAGCACTTGTCAGAGACTTCGAATTGCAAGGTACCATGTTTGTCTACAACAAAGATCTCTACAATGCTGTTGCTGATGACACCAGTTTGATCACCGGTCAGGTGGCCCTACAGAAGAAAATTCGCAAGTTCTTCCTGAAGGTTAAGATTCCTACAATGGCTATGATTAGCTTCTTTCTCAGGCTTTATGACTGGTGGTATCAGTTTGCAAAATCTGACTACGATGAGTTAACACAGACAGAGCTAATGAACTTCAGAAACTACGCCGGCTGTCTTGCTGCCATTTCTGGTGTATTTGCTGATATGGAAGTTCCAAACAGCACTGTCTACACTCAAGATATCAGAGAGGACATTAACCTGAAGATTGATGCTTTCGTTAACCAACAGATCATCATGCTTGGTGAGGAAAACTTGCTTACCAGGGAAAACGCCAAGGAGATTTTGGCATCTGAGACAAATCCTAAGACATATACCAAAATCATCAAGTCACTTAGCGTTATTGTTGACGATCTGAAGGCAAGAGCCAAAGGTCTTACCCAAAGGGACTTTTCTATTGTCGAGCATGTTATTACCATTGTGAGAGCTGTTCTAGATAACGGTGATGAACTGACTGTTTTTGCGGTATCTATTCCAATTATCAATTGTATTGATAAATTGGCTCACATTGTTGATACAAAGACCGAGCAGGAAATGGTGACACTGAAGTTGAGAATTCGAATGTCCACATTGTTTGCAAGGGTTGAACGGAATAACGATAAGCTCATTATTCGCAATGCATTCAAGGTCAGAAACAAATTCCTCAGATACGTTTACAACTGGTTTGAACTTGCTGTGAGCGCTAGCTGTGAGATTGAACATGGGAAATCACACCAGGATCTTGCGATGAAGGATATGGAGTTCATTTACATTGACGTCGCTATCGAAAGTGTCAAGGCTCTTGCTCTGCTTCTTGATGGTCTGGTTCTGGAGGCCCCTCAGGTCTTAAATGAGCGTGAGCTTAAGTTCTCAAAGTCGAGCTTGTTCAGCATTTACTTCAATACGTTCTTGAGGGCCCTTGAGAAATTTAGTAATGTTGACAGTTTCCCTGTTTCTGTGAGACATAAGGTGACTACCGCTTCTGAAAACATTGTCTTGTCATTGACTAATCTCTTGAAGTCTAATGTGGATGTTGGGTTATCATATGCTCTTCCAATCGGCTATCATACCAATCTTCCTATCCGAGTTTCATTCTTGAAAGTGTTTGTGAGTATCGTGGAGAGCTATTCAACATTGGAAACTCATCATCCTGCCTCTGATGGTCATGCATTTGTTATCAAGATCTTCAAGGTGGTCATTCGCAACCCAGATCTCCTACTTGCAGTCGCCAAATCTTGCCCTTCGAACGAGGCACCAGCACTTGCATCAACTGCCCTATCTATTGCTTCTTCTATGAATCAAACAGCGCCGATGGTTTCTTGCTTGGTCAACCAGGAGATTCATTCCGCAATGAAGTACTCAGATATCCTCAGAAGAAATTCGTTTGCCTCTCGTTGTTTGTCAGCATTCGGAAGAACTGTTGGCCGGGAGTACTTAGTTTCTACACTTCAGCCTGTACTGACTGAGATTAGAGATTCTGGTGTTGAACTTGAAGTTGAGAAGCTGCATCCAGGTGACGCAGGAGCTGAAGAGAATTTGGAAAACTTCATGTACTACCTCACGAAGCTGGTAAACACCATTATTTCCTCTAGAGATGTTGTGCCGATGGAGTTCAGATACGTGTGCAAAAGCATCTCCAGCTCAGTGGACAAAAAGTTTGCAAATTCAAGGCTGATTGCTGTTGGTTCTTTCATCTTCTTGAGGTACCTCTGCCCTGCCATTGTCAGCCCAGAGTCTGAGAGAATTTGTGACATTCCTGATCGTCGTACTCAAAGAAACTTTTTGGTCATTGCGAAGGTTCTTCAGAATATGGCCAATGGAACTATTTCATCTTTGAGATGGCCTCTGCTGAAAATCAAGGAGGTCGAATTGAATGCTTTGAATGACTTAGTTGTTGAGTTCTTGGACGATCTTACTCAGATGGGTGATGATATCACGTTTGCGGAACATCAGGTCTCTGAAGTTGCGGCTAACGACTTCAACTTCTTCCATGCTTATGTTTATGAGCATTGGCATCTTGTCAGGGATGAGTTCTTGCGCAACGCTCACACAACCGATGACATTTTCTTTTTCAAGAAGATCGCAATGAAAGTTGACAAGTTCTTTATGTTGGCTGGTCAGCCTACCATGTCCTTCGGTTATGAACTGCCTGCATCAATTACACCAGAGGCCAATCCCGATCTGTATGAGTTCATGACCAAGTATTCGGTTAAAGATCTTGGGAAATTGTTAGAATGCCCATTTGTCCATAATGCATTCAGCCAGGATGGAACACACATGGTGGTCTTTTCTTACAGCGAGTATGAGAAAGTGAAAGATATTGACGATGAACTTTTGCTGTATCGTTTTATCCAGGTATTTTCCAAAGTATGGGATCAGAAGTTCATGTTTGTTGTGGATTGTACTGGAAATGATGGCACCGATTTATTCCCTAAACATATGATGGCAATGCTGAGCAATCTTGCACCTGATCATCTTCATGTCAACTGTCAGTGTGTTGTTTACTACAACGTCTCATCTGGTCTTTACCCATTCCTACTTGCATCCCTGAAGACAAACGAAACCTTCCGTGCAATCGGTTCGGAGGTATTTTCATTTGTGTCTGTACTTGAGGACAGAAAGGCGATCATGAACTTGGGGCTGTCCAAGCAATCGGTGCGTGTCTACAATGATGTCAGAGTGAAGTTCACTGATGTTTCTATTTATCAGTCAGATATGGGCAGATTTGAGCCCGTTACGTTGAAGATTGGCAACGACAACATACAAATTACTCGCACCACTGCTAGACGTGTGAAAATCAGAGATGAGTTGAAAGAACTTTATTTGAATGACTGTTATAAGCTCGATCAAATTGAGAGTGTTGCTGCTTCTGAAGTGACACCTGTCCCAAACGAAATGACAATTACCTTCAAGGGAGGTAAGCAAATCACTCTGTCATCTCCGAAATTCTTGGAAATTATGAGATTGTTGTATTTCACCAAACGCAGATCCCTGAATGCACCTGAGCATGATGCTACTGAACTTGATCTAAACCAGGGTGCTGAAGATATGTTGGGCCAGCTATTCAATGTAATTTTCCTTGGCTTAACGTCTTCATCTCATGAGGTGCGGTCAATTTCTTACAATCTTCTTGCAGCTTCTCAAAAGCACTTCAAATTTGATATTGGCAGGGAGCTCGTTCAGCTGCACGAAGCATATTTCCCAAGAGATAACAATTCTTTTGTTGTCTTTATATCAGAAAAGCTTGCGCTCTCAATGCCGCGCATCACTCTTGAGTTCATCAAAGCCTTCTTTGCTGTTTACACTGACACCATTACTCCACGTCAACGATACTCATCCATTCTGTATGTTGCACCATGGATCCCCAACTTATATAGCCATGTGTTCATGTCTGATGAGGAACATGGAAGAGACTTGGTTGCTGATCTTATCAGAAACTTCCTTGCTGTTTCGACCAAAGACTCCATGTTTTTGAGCGCGTTCTCCCTTTCAGTTTTCAGCAAGATTTGTCTAGAAGACAGAATCAATGGTATTCTCGTTGATGAGATCGTGCTCAATGCTGTTGATCGGGAAGCGGAGGGTAATGATTGGATGACAAGTATTTCGTTCTTGACGTCCACTCCAACTGTTGAGGTCTGTGGTTACGTGATTAAGAGATTGAGAGATATCACTTACATCCCATTCCCAAATACGGACGGTCAGTATACATTGGAGTCTCATGGTACTTGGACAGAAATAACAGTTTTGACTCATATCGCTGTTTCTCTCTTCTTTGATTCTCTGATGTTGACGGAAATGTTCCTTCCTGACGTGTTCCACATCATTGCAATTCTTGTTGATGTTGGTCCAGTGAAATTGAGGATTGGCTGCCATCAGTTGTTGTTGAACGTCTTGCAATCTTTCCTTAACAAGAAGACGCTTTCAGAGGATTCCAAGGCTGTCATAAGATCTACGGTTGAACACTTCACATCACATAGATCGAGATTGCTATTCGGTCTGAACAGGGACAATAGTGACAGCTTCCAGGCTGAGATAATGAAGTTCTCAAACAGAATCAGCACTATGGAGTCATTGGTTGCATCCTTGTCCGAGATTATTGAGATCACAGGTAACCATATGAAGTCACTGTGGATTTCAAGATGGAACAGGTATGCACTCAACGCTGTTTGCAGAAAGGATTCTGTCTTAAGAGGGAGGGCTTTGGTCTTACTAGGGATATTGTCCAAAGGTGGCGTTTCTGATGAACTGGTTTGTACGGTGCTTGGCCACATTGGGGATTTCTCACTACAGCCTGCAGATCCGAGATTTATGTACCTTGCCATCTGTACTGTGTTTGCATTCGGCAAGATTTCTGAAGGATTATTACTGGATTCAAAGTTGTTCACCAAAATGTTTTGGTTGTCTGTTGCAATTACGCACTCTGATCACAGTGCAATTTTCCAGAGTGGGCTCAGGTTTATCACCAGTTCCATGGAGTCGATGAGTATCAAAGAGAAATTTGTTGAAGGTGACTGTATTGGGACGTTGATGAAAGGAAAGGTTCTCTTTAATGACTTGTTCGACAAGCTTGAGAAAATAACCAATATTTCACTTCATGAGGACAACTTTGATCAAGTTCTGTTGTTCTTCTGTGTTAGAGGCTTGCAGCTGCCGTATTCCAAGGCATCATCAATTTCTTCTATGAAGACATTCTTTCAGGTGAGGTTCATGAATGACATGGTGAAGGCCGGTTACAAGAATGAGGCACTGGATACGAATTCACTGGCATATTTGCTGTTCCTTTTCATTTTGTCCAAACCGAGTGACCTTCGTCCGGTTCTGGAGGATATTGACTATGATGACGAATATTTGATCATGGATGAACAAGTACAAGTTCCTAAGATACTTGTGGACTTCATTAACAGCAATTCAGATACGGCTTATTTGACTCTTTACCAAGCAGCATTTTACTTTAAGACTGGAACTGCAAATGATAAAACCAATCTTCGCTTCCTTTCCTTGCTTAAGCTGTTAGGTCAGAAGAATCCGCAAATGTTCATCAGAGTCTATACGGTAATAAAGAGTACTCTCAGAGAGTTGATTCAAAGTACAGCAGTGCCTGTTGATGTTCTCTCTGAGGTCTTCGATGTCGCTGCTATGGCCAATGTCATGCCGGACTACCAAGAGGACGACAAGCACATTGCAATGATGAATGATCTACTTGCTCGCTACCGCCTGTTTGCGGTGAAAGAACTGGCTTTGGTCGACCCATCTCCTGCAGATTCTGAAAGATCTAATCTAATCTTGTCTGTTCTTAAACGGATATACAGTTGATTCAAGTGCTCGCTTTCCACACCATGCTAATATTGTGCATTATATATGCTTGCTTATGACCCAGATGTTTAGAATATATCTGTTGTTTGATAGACAAGTTTACAAGTAGAGCTCAAGTCATAGAAGTCGTAGCCATTATGATCCTTAGCTTATATCAGTGTCTCATCGAGTGATGAGCTTTAGCAGTGGCCCATTTCTCAAACTCTTTCTTTTCAAGTTTATAAAGCATCATTGTAGCTCTTGCATCCTCAACTGAAGAATGCTCTGCACCTTGTATGTCGATATTTAGCAGTTCCTTTGCAAGTTTCTTCAAAGCTGGTGTCTTGCCTTTTGCGAGCTGTCTGAATTTAGGGAATTTGGATGTGTCCCTAATCATCGCCTTTGGATGGCTGAGAAACAGAGACTCAAGATCATGTTCAACAGCATGTCCTACGAGTACTCTGCCGTCCAATAGTGTTGCCACTTTCTTCTGTGCTTCTTTAAAAGTAACAGCATTCTTCATATCAGCAGGTGAAACACCAGAGACCCAAGTTCTCCAATCGGTCACACGCTCACGAGGTTTCACGTACTCATCATATACGGTATGACCATGAAAGTTCACTATCGATACACGTGCAAGTGCAGACTCCGTGCCATCTTTCCCGACACCAACAAACTCACAATCAATTGCAAGATATCTTCCGAGTAGTTGTTTGTGATCTGATATGTTTGGCTCGCCCATAGTGACACTGGGGAGGCCATATGTCTTGTTTACATCTTCGATGGGAATATCATTTTCCTCAGCCCATTTCCTCATAGATGCAGCATTCTTAGGATCTGTCTTCTTGTCAATGCTAGCAGTAATCTTGTCAACAATAGCCTTTGTCTTTTCCAGCTTGTTTCGTTTTGTCTTCTTCTTCTTGTCGACCTTGGAGAGTTTGGACTTCTTCTGGAACTTGAGCCACGCCTGCCCCGGCTTAAGATTTGTAGCCATTAGTAAAATCAAATATAAATCAAATAATGAAATCAGGACAAAGAGAGAATGGAGACTGTGCGAGGTGTAGAGAGATGAAAGACCTAGTGTATGGCTATCACTTCGTGATAATTTTCCGATGAGGTACGGACACGACCACCATTGGGCTGAAGGTTGTAGATAATGAGAAGAGCGCATTCTTTTACGCAATTGGTCGTGGCTACATTGGGAAAATGTTCATAACTTCATTAATATATAAACTCAGGCAACAGACTGGGTATTGATTTTGTAGGCGTCTCTGAGGTGCTGAAGCTTCTCGACGATATCTCTGGATTCCATCGCATTGACGCCTTCAAAGACGTATCTCTTTGGACCGTTTGCCTTCATGACCACAATTTTGAAGTTTGAAGGGACTCGTTTACTCACTTTGCAACTCATAATTTGACTCACGTGGAAAACCGTGTTCTTGAAGTTGGTATCATACCAATTCTTCTCATCATTGGGCATGACGTAAACGTACTCACCATCAATCGCTAGGGTACGTTCATGCCGGTTAATAAAGGACATTGGAAGGCGTCGCCATACAGTATATTTCAGATACTGGCCAGTCAACGCACTTGGATCCACCTGAGATTCTGCTGCCCGAAGGGAAAAGTTACTCTTAGAGTTGTTTCTCGACTTGAAGGAGGATGAAAACTTTGGAACTGAGCTTGAGAACTTTCTGGAATTGGATCTCACTGGTGCTTGTGATTTGGCCTGTGTGTTTTCATCATGCTCATTTTTCATCACAAATGCCTGTGGAGTCAAATTGGAGTTAATGATTGGCAATGTATTGTCGACGAACTGAGCTCTTCTCTTAAGTCTCAATATTCTGGCCTTTCTCTTGGTGAGAATTTCCAGTTTATAGTTGCCATCAAGTGTACTGATGTCGTCATTTAAATCCAAGATAAGCTCCTCTCTCACCGACTTCAAGACATAATCATTTGGGTCCACGTTCTTTAACCTTGCATACTGTATGAGAATTTCGTTGATATGATCAGAAATCAACAATTCGAACGACTGATGGAGATCCATATCTGACTCGTAAGGATATGCAAACACTTGCACGGTGACCTTTCTAGCATCCTTGACGACATTATCAACTTTAGGAATAATGCTCTTATAGTAGTTATTTTGGTTCTTGACAGGCGAGGGCGTCCCTGATTGTCCGTTTGTGGAGGCCGCATAAGGTGTATTGACTTCGTTAGCTTTAAACTCTGCATCGCTGACAGGGCATAATGCAACCTCTTCAGAACCAAATGATCCAATGAGCTTAGTTCGATCCAGCAAACCGAAGGAACCTTCGTAGGGTTCACCATCGTCATCGACAAGTTTGAGACACCACTTGTTTGGATTTTGTAGTTCGTCCTTGTTCCAAAGGTCTGGATTTTTCTTGGTGACACTCAATAATATGAAGCCAATGGCATCAAAGACCTTAACGGATTTGCGTACTGTCAAATCAATTGTGGATTCATCAGGTAACCAGACCTTGAGATCCATAACATCACTTTTGTTTGAAATATTCTCACCACCAACAAAGAGGAAACCATCAAGTGTGATATCCTGTTCAACATTTTGCTTCTTCCCAATGAGAGACGATAGATTGGATGCATGTTGTCGCTTTGCCGGAATATCCACCTTCTCAAAGACGGGGATGTCCTTGAGATCTGATGCCGATTTGGAATATGCTAATGGCGAAGACTCTGTTGAATCGATAGCCTTCTTTGGTGCCAGTGTCTCTGCTCTCTTTCTCAACTTCGGCTTTGTCATCTTGTCAAATGACAGCTTTCTGAAAGTACTTCTTGATGGTGTAACTGCCCTCGACGAGAACGAATGAATTTGTTCTCCACTCTGATATGTACTGTCCATAACATCGCCATCGTCGTCTGAGAAATCTGAATCCAAGTGGAGATCATCGTCACCAGACGAGACACTGTCAGAAAATAGGTACTTGCTGTCATTGAAGCGACCCATGTTGCTTGTGTGGTTTATATCAGAATAGTTCTGCTCAACAAAAATACCATCCTCGTCCATGTCTGTGTCAGCGTTCTCGTTCAACTCAATGTTGGTCTCATCACCGGGATGATCGGAGGTATGGTCGATGTTCATGCTTGTGTCTTCGTCAGCTTCATCCTCGTCCTCCTCGTCCTCACCTTCGTCATCGTAGTCGTCGTCATCATCATTATCACTATGCCGTAGCGTGCTTGCTGCACTGCTGCGTCTGCCAACAGTAGAGGAGCTGGACGTGTTTCGGAACAGCTTCGAAAGCACATTCTTGCCAACGATCGACGACTGGCGCTTCATGAGTGGCACCTGCGATGGGCCGCTGGCAGCTGGCACAGCCGCCACGGCGCCGTGGCTGTTCATATTCAGCGTTGTAAGTGAGCTGCGCACCGACTCCATGAATCCCGTTCGTTGTAGTGCCTGGCTTTGTTGGTTCTGATGGCTCTTTCCCTGTACTGTCTCCTGTGCTGTCTCCTCCACTTCTTCCTCCTCCTCGTTCTCCTCGTTGATAACAGAGCCCAACCTTGCACCAAGCCGCTTGGCCAGCTCAGAGTCCTCTAGAACATCCACTGGGATCGGCGGAGACTCCATCCTCACCAACAGCTCGTTGCACTCCGTCATGTCGTGGCAGCGCCTAAAGTCTTGTGGGAAAGGCCTGATCATGCGGTGAGCCTGCTCATCGTCGACTGTCTTGAGATACTGCGCTCGTACATGGTTCAGCACGTAGCCTATGTCCTGAACAAGTGACATGGCACCTTTCTCTGCTCCTCTTCTCTCACGCTGTTGCCGTTGCCGCCGTCAACTAGCGGTGTTGATGTCCATCGGTATACCTTTTGGTTGTAAGTAAACACTATGCGTGCCCGAAGCGAATATATATATCACGTGACTGAAAATACTGGGGAGAGATATATAACCACAACAACAAACGGCAGCCACTGAGCTAAAGGCAAAATAAATACAAGCCACATACTCAATAGTGTTACACCGAGGGCTCTCTAAGGTTGCATCCAATATAGCCAGCTGGAAGTGCTCTGTTCTAGAGCTTTCCCTTGAGCGGCCAATGAAATGAGCGCATTGAGCTGGTACGAGCACGCTGAAAAAACTCAAGGGCTTCGGCGGCCAAAAACACAGCGAAGGACCTCTTCATTATAACGTTGTCACTCGCTTTGGCAAGGAAATCTCGATACAAAGAACACCGTCATCAATCTTATCACAATGGGCTCCGCTTACACTATTCTCGGCAGAACTGTTCCAGCTTACCAGGTATGTTTCCCTTTCTCGTTAGTCGCGCAGTGTCGTTCTGTCTCTCTGCACTTCCTTTGATAGCTATACAGAACTAACACCACAAATAGATCTCCATTGCCACTTTGGTTGCCACTCTTTTCATTGCATTGCCAAACCCATTCGCAGCAAGCCCTGCCAAGACCCCAAAGATTGAGGCTTCTAGTCCAGAGGAGGAGAAGTTCATCCAGGAGTACTTGAAGAAGGCCGAAGCCGCTGCTGAAGAAAAGCACTAAACTGTTTCTTCCAGGGGGAAAGAAAATTTATATCACTAAATGCCATTTATTGGTGTGATATGATGCATGTACACCACCAACGTACCCTATCCGCCAAACTATAAAGGGCGTCTCTGCATGGCTAGAGATAGATTATGACTATGTACAGATAATGAGGATCACACATTCAGGAACAAAAACACTCGCAGTATTCATTCAAGTCTGGAGTCGTAGTATATTCTTCTTTTACGCTTGACATATATCTTAAACATGCAAATTAAATGGTTATACAAGCAAAAGACATCACTTGTTAGACTTGAAGAGAGCTTCGTTAGACAGTGGGTCCATAGCAAGCACGTTATCTCTCTTTTTCAACTTCAACACCTGTGCGGCTTCGTGTCTTGCTCTAGCCTCTTCAGCGGCCTGCTGCTTCAGCTGGGCTCTGACGAAGTTTGGTGAGACATACTGTTTGTTCTCATAGATCTTTGGTCCACCAAAGGAACCTTCAAGTATCACAATTGGCGTCAAGACAAATCTTGGCCCAATCTCCACAAGAGATATATCTGAGTCATCCTTGTTTTTAACATCGTCTGCCTGTTCCAAAATCTGGTAGTTTCTTACCCATATCTTACCGTCGACAATGGAGAACGACATGACGTGGTCAATAAATGGCTTGATCTTTCTTGATGATGGCGGCACACCAAAAGTGTGGATGAACATCTCCTTCATGAGTCTAAACTGTGGTTCATCGTCAAAGGCACCGTCAAACGATAAGATCGGTCTCGAACCTTTCAATGCATTTCCTGTGAAATTGAGTTCCTCTGTGTTGTGAATATTCTGAAGGTAGAACTTGATAGTTGGTCCATTTGGTGGCTTTGATAACCACATGTACAAATCTGTGTGCTTTCTCGCCTCAAAGTACAAGATGTTGTTGCAGTTGTAAAGCTCAGCAATCTCATTCAACTGGTTCAGCTGTTTCTTGGTATCGAGCTTTGGCTCTTTTCTAGCATGTGGCAACAGTGAGAAGAGATCACCAATGAGATATCTGTGTCTGTAAGTGATACCTCTCGAGGAGATCAGAAGGACCCTCTGTCTGTTGATGTGGTGCTTTTTCTCAACCTCAGCTTTGGAAGAACGCCCCGAAAGGACCTTGTAGATAGCAGACATCGCTCTTATTTGTTCCTTGTAGTACGCAACCAGATAATTCTGCGTCTTTCCTCTTAAACGATATGTCTACCTCATCGCGCAAGTAGTGAAATTTTTTTGTACTACTAAAAACACCCGCACACCAAAACAATCACTAAGAGATGAGGATTACCCGGCCTTGATGTCTTCCCCATTGTGCTTTTTTGCTATGGCGGTAAATGCGACTACAACGATACTTGAAGAAAGACGTGAGAGAGTCTCGGTGAGATCAGAGGTTTTGTTGTTGTGTAACGGTAGAAGGGATTTCGGTCTTGTCCAGAAATGTCTTCGAAAGAGGAGGAGATATTCAATGCCTGTGAAAATGGCACTTTCAAGTTCGCCTTAACACAGGCACAAAAGTTGATCAAGAAGTACCCAAAGTCGACATACCACCAAGTTCTTTACAACTATGTTCTCTTACAATCTGGCAAAGAATCGGAAGCGATTGCCAATTGTAACGAGATATTCACCAAGACACCCAACGATACGAAATCGCTCGAATTGCTTTACAGTATTTTCACCGAGGTTGGCATGGAAGGTAAGGCTCTTGAAGTGTATGAGAATGCTGCAAAGAAGTATCCATCTTTTGAGATCCTCACGCGCTGGTTCCATTTAGGTTGTGAAACTGCTAATTATAGGGTCTTGCAAAAATCTGCAATGGCTTTGAAGGGATTCAGTAATCAAAGAACATTTGGATTATGGGCCGCTTTCACATGTTACCTTGCAGCTAGTGCGCCTGATGCCAATGTCATGGAGAAAGGATTGTTCCCAAAATTGGGGTTGAAGATTGCAGAATCTATGAAGCCGATGAAGAATGAGCAGGAAATTTATCTGCTTGTAAAGCTCTTACAGTTGAATGGACAGAATGAGAAAGTGGTGGAGGCGATTTTGTCTTTTAGTAAAGATGACAAACTCGATTTGGAATTGCAAATCATCTTACTGGAAACATTGGACAAGTTGGAAAGATGGGAAGAATTATACAAGTGGAGTGAAACTGTTCTGATCACTTACAATCTTGACGATTTTGATACTTGGAAGTATCTGATAAAGTGCTCTTTGAAATTGGAAAGAGACATTACTGGAATGATGGGGAAATATGGGACAAGAAACTCAAGATTGGCCAACATTGAACTCCAACTTCAGTCCAACCAGGATTTGCACAATGCAGTGTTTGAGTATCTGACTGTTATGGGAACCAAGAACTGTGCATTTTCGGATATCAAGTGCTATCTCTCTCACTTGGATCATCAGAAGCTCTTTAACTGGTTCGAGGATCAGAGTATTCCACCAGGCGAAAAGGGTTTAACATGGGAGCTCAACGTTACAAAGTTCCATGTGACTCTAGATCGATCATTACTAAAGGACCCAGCTTTCATTGATGATATGGTTAAGAAGTACAACTTCTACAAGCCTCTTTTGTCGAGTAAGGCCAAGACGGATTTTTCGACATCATCTGAGATCATTCTGTTTATCGTTCAGGCGCTTTTATCCCAATCGTTCTCTACTGAGAGTTTACTCAAGTGTGTTGTTATAATGGAATCCGCAGTCATCAAGGACGAGCATGAATTCCATCTTCGACTCTGGTTGATCCAGCTATATTCTTTGTTGAACTGTCCAGAACACGCACAGTATCATTGGAACACGCTAAGCATCAAGAACGTCCAGTTGGATATTTTGAACCAGTATTTGGTATCACGTTTGGCTTATTCCCGTCCAAGTGTTAATGTGCTGGAGAAGAGTTGTGATATATATCGTCAGGTTGATGCCGAAACCGTCTACTTTACAAAAGTTGGTTTCAACAAAGGTGCATTTAACAAGCTGGAGAAAATATTAGAGTTCCAGCGGAGGTTGGGCAAGAGTTATCTGAGAAAGAATCTTGCACTTCAAGGTTTGAAGATGGCAAGATTGTTGAACGATAAGAATTTGAACACGGTCTTCAAGCACCCTGCATATGAGGAAGAGGAGCATGACAACAGAGACATGAACACATTCTGGGACGTTGGCATCGAGGAGAGCCTGGATGACATTGGGAAGCAGTTGTTGGCCAACATAACTGGTGGTGATTATAACAAGTTAGTCACACTCCAAGAGAAGCTTGTTGCGGGCGATGTCGAATCTGCACCGAAGGACTTGGACCTCGGTGTCTTCACTGAAGCTGAAAAATGGTCGTTTGAAACAATCTCTCTTGTGAAAGACTTTTTGGGAGGCAAGACTGGGTCTGATTCCGTGTTGAAGCACTACAAATGCACACCAGCTATCCCACATGACTCTACCTGGCTTGCAACTCACACGATCCTGTGTTTGATCGACTGTTGCAAGGCAGTTCACTCTATGTTCTCCAACATGAAGGACCAGACAAAGGGCAAAGCTCAGGGACAGGGCAAGGCGGAGATTAGGGAGATGAACATTGAATTGCTGAACCAACTGAGAGAGAGCGTGATCGAGACAAGATCAGCTGTAGTGGACTCTATAAATGGCCACAAGGCAGCCGTTGAGGCGTCCAAAGCGGTGAAGGGCCTTGGTTTCTCGAGCGCGGTCGACCGTGTTTTTGAGATTGTCGTCAGGGGGAACACCGACTCCTTCAGGCTCGTGTCGTTGATGTGAATACACAATCTGATCCTTATACAACGCGTAGTAGTGGAGTCTAGACGTCTAGAAGGCCGAATCGGGCAGGTGATCGCGAATCGCCAACCGGAGGAAAAACGCTGTCAGCGCATATTCCTGCAGCTGTTGCCGCGCGCCTGCCTTGCTATATATAGCATGGCATACAAGGCCAGGCCGCCAGGGTGGTTAGTTCCTTTGCCCGATCAAATCCAGCAGGAAGCAGTCAATTCAACCGATCGATCAGTCCATCCAGATCCAGCATATCGATCTGGTTCCTTCTTTTCCCCTGTAAGATCCCTGTTTCCCGTGGAAGACGACAGGCCACCAGACGAACACTCGGAAGGAAAGAAGCTTTACATAACACGCTGGTCTCTCATCCACGACATCACAAATTCACAATCCTTAACCTGGCTGTGCATTCATTGGATTTACGACAGCCGCATTCCTCTTCGCTACACGACACGACACACGCACACACACACACACACACACACACACACACAATTACAGCCCCTGGGAGATCGATCACCAACCTGATCTTAATTCTCATCTTTGTCTTGCGCACTAGTTGGAGCGTCGTCGCTACACCAGGATCAAGCATTCAAACATGGCTCCAGGCATCGAGGTCTTTGCGCGTGCAGAGACGAGTCTAACCGAGGAGTCTTCCAAGGCAACAGCTACTGATTCCAGTGGCTGTGTCATTTGCTCTTCGAATCCCTCTTGTCCAACATGTCCTGAAGATACACAGTGTGCCTTGACGGTGCGGACGTGTACAGATTGCCCCAAGACGTATTGCAAGGTGAGTGTCCCGGATCCCGACTCTTCAGATGATAAGGCCAATATTGGTGGAATCATTGGTGGAACGCTCGGTGGTGTCGCTGTCCTTGCCCTGTTGCTATTCCTCTTCTACAAGTATTACTACCAGCGCAAAGTGGCATTCAACAGAGTGCGCAAACACAAGGAGTTCTTCTTTGATGACGATGCTGAGATCAACTTCCACCATAACAGAATGGAAGACCTCGAGAAGCCGTCCCAGAGAACCTCGATGGCTACGACGATATTGACAAGAGCAAGCAATATCATCCCAATTGCGTATATCCCAGGTGTCACGATCGGACCGTCATCTAGAGGGAGATCATCGAGAATGTCCACCGTCAGTGAATCAGGTACAATATCGTCAGAACTCAGTGCTGAGGCACTGTCCAAGGCTAGCATTGTCGGTAACCCAGCGCTCACCACCACTGCCATCAGAGCGAGACCAAAGCTCGTTTCGATATCAGAGTCCAAGCAAGAGGGCACTGTACGAGACTCTACACATGATGAGGTTCCAATTACCGCAGTAGCACCTCAGCAACTGGGTGGACTGCAGAGTGTGCGTGTTAGTGGTCGCCAAAAGCGTCATCCGCTCGGCAATGAAATGATCGAGGAGGAAGATGAAGAAGAAAAAGATACACAAAATGAGACCCACAGTGTCGAACCAAGAGATGAGGGAAATACTATCATGACGACAAGGAGTGACTATGAGCCGTTTATTATTGATGATGAGCATGAGCATGAGCATGACGATGACGATGACGATGATGATGACGATGACGATGACACGAGGTCAAGACATTCCAATGGGAGTGTCATCCTGGAAGTGGAAATAGACCACAAGAGCCCGTTTGAGGACGTTATCTTCGACAAATAAATAGCCACTAGATTACACATTCGCTAATTGATAAGAGATTAAATAGTAAGAGAGAAGGCTAATAGATTTTTCGGTACGCGCACACAAGTCATAGAGTTTTCTCGAAGCTTTTGAGTGATGATGGATAAGTTACCTGTGGGTTCCCGTCGTTTCCTTCTCTCTGAGATCTCTCTCTGTAATCTCTGGCATTGTATTGGTAGATAACTCGGCGATATGGTGGTCCACAACCCAAACAACTGGCACTGGGTCAACAAGAACTGTCTTCCTTGGGCGAACAGCTACTTCTCCGAGAAGCTCCCATCGCTCGGCTTTGAAGAGCACGAAGTCTCGATCTCCACGGTCACTCTGACTGGAGATTGCGATGTTTCCAACAGAAAGGGCAAGGTCATCTGCATCTTTGACATGAACCTCGACATCTCCATCAGCGGGAAGAACGGTGGTGAGTCCTTCAGTGGTACACTAGTCGTCAAGGACTTTATCCACGATGAGAAAGAATACGAGTACGAGTTCAGAGGATTTGGCTCACACAAAGCATTCATAGAGAACGCAGTTCTTCCTGTCGTTCAGAAGCAGCTCTGGGCCTTCCAGAAGGAGCTCATCGAGGCCCAAGAGGAAGATCTGCAAAAGAACAACGTTGCCCATGAGAACGACTAGGAATCGGGTCCCCACATACACCATAGATTACAAAAGGATGCATCTACGTTTTGCTCCGTCTCTTTCCATACCCTTTCCTCAATGCATGATTCATTATCCTCTTTACTATCTACTTACTAATCCTCCATAAATCCAGCAGGAACACCCTTTGCGTGGTAGTTTGAGACATATCCTCCCTCACACCACTTGAACACACCCTCTTGAATCTCCTTGATCACCTTGTAACTCTCAACATCTGCATATGGCATACCAGTCTTTGGATCAAAGTACATGGCTGGTTTTCCGGTAATCAAGCACATCTTACGCTGTCCGGAAGGCAAGTATATACCAGTAGGAGCCTCGGTATTCAACACCACTTTAGTGTCTTTCACAGCTTCCACTGTAGAAATATCTCTGTGCACTTTCTCAAAGTTACCAAAGTCTGGGAAAGTATCAAGAACGGAAAGGTCTGGTGGTTTCAACGTCGAGGTTGGATCCAAGGACGTAAGACCAGGTTCTTGTCTTATGCGTACCAATGGCTCCATTTCCATAGAGCGACGAAGTGATGCAGAAAGGGACTGCCTTCCGAAAAGCAAAGAACGTAGCTTGTTTATTGAGTAATTGCCTTCAAAGGATATCAAGTTGATTCCGACTTTTTGCTTTGGTCCTTCATAAACGATCTTTGAACTTGCAGGTGATTCTGGTTTGGTAACAACAGTTGACCTTACTTGCTCGTCAGCAAACGTTACCGTCTTGGCCTCAGGTGTAGCTTGAGCCGTTACGGTAACCTCTGTATCAATGGAGTTGGTAGGTATTGTCTGTGTGACTTCTTCCACTTTCAGAATACCGTCTTGTTCTTCACTCTTGTCGTCTTTCTGCTTGGTGTCTATTTCTTGAGTATCATCTGTCGTAACAGCAGGTTCATCACTTGCCTTACCGTCAGCATCAGTCATGGAAACATCACCATCGACTGTCTTACTATCGGCATCGGTCATTGAAACGTCACCATCAATAGCAGCTTTAGGACTCTGGTCTCCACTTTCGACATCTTGGGATGCATCTTTGGTCTCATCATCGACTGCATGTGTCTCTTTGCTCACCAGCACCTCATCGGGTTCCTCTGTCTTTTCCTGGACATTATTGTCGTCAGCGTTTGAGGGTACATCAACAGTGTTTTCCTTCACAGCGGTTTCAATAGGGCCACAATCTTCTTTCTGTTCCACTTCCTCTTCCACTTCCACTTCTTCTTCCACTTCCTCTTTCTCTTCCTCTTTCTCTTCCTCTTTCTCTTCCTCTTTCTCTTTCTTATCTGCATTATCTCCAGTGACCTCCTCAGATAAAAGTTGCGTATCTCCATCATCATCAGTTGCAGAAACATTATTTACTTCTTCTTTGACGTTGTTCGCTTCTTCGTTAACAGCGTTACCTTCTTCTTTGGCGCTGTTTTCTTCTTCGTTAACAGCGTTACCTTCTTCTTTGGCGCTGTTTTCTTCTTTGGCAGTGTTTTCTTCTTTGATGCAGCTTTCTTCCTTCTTTTGCTCGTCACCTGTGGCAGGTGTTCCCTCAGCTGTTGATGTAGGAGTATCATAGTAAGATTTTTCAGGATTGTTCAACATTTCCCATCTCTCTTTCAATCTCTGTTCCCTTAATTTCTCCTCTTCCTCTTCACGTTTCTGCTTTTCACTTTTTCTTCCCCTTCTATCCTTCTTCTTCAATACATCTCTTGTAAGATAAAACTTCTCTAGCTCTCTTTCCTCTTCAATCTCAACATATTTCACACAACCTTTGATGCTCATCACATCAGTCAACTTTCGGCGTTTGTTCATCATCATCTCACGTCTCTTGATTGCACGCTCATTCTCCTGTTCTTGGTACTTATTCAGGGTACTGATGTTATACTTCTCTGTTTCAATAGCCTCAGCTAGTCTTTCCTCCTGTGTCATCTCCACGTACTCAATTTTTTGTACAGGTTTCAGTGTTGAACGACGTTGTTCTTCCTCTTTCAACTTCTCCACGAGATCCAGCTTGTTCCTCACCGCTGCACGACGTGATGACACACGCCGGTTCTTTGACAAGAGAGTATCAGCCTTGGGAGCCTCATATATCTTCTTGGGTTTGTGCACTTTTGTTGGAGGTTTCTTGATCTGTGGCGCAAACTTCTGCCTCTGCTTCCTCTTGAGTTCTCGTTTCTTAGCCCTCTCTGCCTTTTGAAGTTCCCGTTCACCCATATCTGAGTCTGAATCTTCAGATTCATCAGAAGAGTCACTGAACATTTCATCGTCGTTAACTGGCTGGCCATCGCTCTCATCATCAGACTCTGCTTGTTGTTTGTTCCCTTCGTCATCTTCATCTTCTGCGTCGGCATCCGCAGTTGACTCTCTCTCGGACTTGGAATAAGCACCAGACTCTGCATCATTATCTCCCTCCTTTTCACTCTCCTGTTCCTCCTCATCCTCCTCCTCCTGTTCTTCTTCTTCGTTCTCCGAATTCGAGTTGTACTCTCCATCGTCTTCATCCTCCACAAACAAGAGATCAACGTCATCGTCCTCAACAGCAGCGTCCTCTGCGCTTAGAAGCTGCTTCAAACGCGAGCCCGCGTTGGCCCTGCGCTTTCTTGTGTTCACCAGCAGTTCCTCGTCCATGCTCAACTTCTGTTCCAATCGATGCTGTCAGTGATGTTTCCTTGGTGATGTAATGCTAAGAGTAAGAAGCGAGACTTCCACTTTCGCGCATCAACAAGCAACGCCGGGATTTAATACCAACAAAACCTCGACTCGGCAACCCACTTTGGCACCTCAATTCTCGCCAGGAAAAGGAGTAAGATGCTTCGGACGTTTCCTGTTGGAGTTTCTCTGAGGAGATCTGCTGCTGCTGCTGTGCGTCCGGCTTTTTGCAGGGCCTCTCACACGCACACGCACGGCCACACGAGCTCTTCAGACGATGAGCTCGAGCACTTTAACGAGCTGGCCAAGACGTGGTGGGACGTTGCCGGGTCGCAGAGGATCCTGCACAAGATGAATCTGCTGAGAATGGACTTCATTCAGGAGACGCTGAGAAATTACGTCGAGATACCCGAAGAGTCCGACATTTACGTTCCTGGTTTCTCGCTGGAGCTGCTGCCAAAAGAGGTTTCCGAGCAGATTGTTCATGAGCAGGAGACTTTCAAGGACTCGCAGTTGTCTTCACGGAAATTGGAGGCCATGGACATTGGATGCGGTGGTGGCATCCTTACAGAGTGCCTTGCCAGACTCCCCTTTGTGGAAAGCGTCAAGGGCATTGACCTCTCCCCAGGTGTCCTCGAGGCAGCCAATGCCCACAAGGCCCTTGATCCGCTCATTGACTCCAAGATCACATATGCTCTTCAGCCACTGGAGGAGGAGACAAAGCAGTACGACATTGTGACGATGATGGAGATGCTCGAGCACGTTGACTACCCGGGCGAAGTGCTTCTCAACGCAATGGAGCGTGTCAGACCAGGTGGTTGGCTCTTCCTCTCGACCATCAACAGAGACTTTGTTTCTTATTTCACCACGATCCTTGTCGCTGAGCATTTGTTGAATATCGTCCCCGTCGGAACGCATACTTACGACAAGTACATCAACGCATCTGAGTTGGTGGAATGGGTCGAAAAGCGTCCAGGCTACAAGGTCGAAAGTATCAAGGGGTGTATCTATGTGCCAATGAAAGGATGGGTCTTCTGTGGTGATGGTAACACAGGTAACTACCTCGCTGCCGTTAGAAGACTTTAGTTGTGTGTGTGTATATATAAACATAAAAATGGATTCATTAACGTACTGACTAGTAGGATACTTCAAATAGCAGCCTCCTTCTCCTTCTCACCTTCCACCGGCTCATCAATGAACTTTGGTACACCGCTCTCTCCAAGCAAGTAGCTAGGCGTTTCTCCCTCTGCAACACCGGTGAGTTGTTCGTCTTCCATATCCATAGCCAAAGCTTCAAGCTCTGCATCGAGCTCACTATCACTTATAGCGTCAGGGACATCATAACCTGAGGCTAACACCTCTTGGAGCTCTTTACCCCTCTCCACCAAATCAAGCATATCATCTTGCAATTCCTCAACCTTATCAACGTCAACTTTGCCATACACCTTCTCCATCTCCTTCTTGGCCTCCTTCATCGCATCCACAGTGGCAAGCGTGCTCTTCAAATTATCAGTCGTCATCTGTGCATTCGTCATGTTCCAAGCGTGTTGTTCCAACTGATCCTTCTGTGCCTCAATCTGTTTCCTTTGCCTCAGCAACGCCATCGCACGCTGCTTCAAAGACTGCTTCCCTGGCCCTTCCCGCATCTTCGACAGACGCTGCTGATACGCAGACAACTCGGCATTGACTTTGGAAAGCTTGATGTCCAATGACGAGATACGGTCCTCGGTGCTCTTAATTGCACCATCGAGTGTCGGCTTAGGCGCCTTGCTCTTGGACCCGAAAAGTCTGTTCATACTAATCAATATATCCCTTCAGAAGAACAACACAACGCTCCTTCACACTGACAGTTTAATCATTGGCCTCCTGTTGCTGGCGGTCTTCCTTCCTTCGCCACTGCCCTTTTGGGTTATCTTGAATGTGGTGTACGGATGTTTTCTTACGCAAAGCCTATACAGATCTATTAGTTCTTTATTTAGCTAAACAGTGGCGTTAGATAAGGAGATACCACAATCTAATTGATTTCCTGTTAAATCCTTTCATACAACATCTCTTGAATGGAGCCCGTACTATGTGTGAGCTGCCCGAATGACGGCATCACAGTCTGCGACGTTACGTCTTCACCTGTGAACTTTGAAGAAAGAACCTCTGTGTCTGCAGAATCGGTTCCGCTGAACACAGTGCGGTCTGGAGTGCTGTAGTATTTCCATGATGATCTCAACGAATTATGCAATGCCCTCTTGGTGGATCTGTTGACAATCTCGGCTCTCATCTCATCAGGAGAGACACCTTCTTCCAAGTACAATGCAACAACACCTGCAGTGATGGGGCAAGCCATTGAGGTTCCACTATAAGCAATAGGAGAATCAAAGTCTTTGGCATTTAAACTGAGAATCTCGAACCCTGGAGCGAAAACATCAACAGATTCACCAAAATTGGAAAACCATGCTACTGTGTCCTTCTTAGGGTCCATCGCACCAACGGTGATAACATCCTTAGCACTGGAAGGACTGAATAAAGCTGCACTGGCTCTCTCGTTCCCAGCTGCTACCACAACAGGCATGCCTGATTTTACCACAGCATTGGCCGCGTCGTTCAAAATGGCGTAATAAAACCCACCAAGTGACATGTTCAACACACCGCTTACTCCCTTCTGCATTCTATCATTTGCAGCCCATTCCATTGCTTGAATAATACCACTCATAGTCCCACTTCCTTTACCATCCATCGCTTTAACTTCAACAATAGTCACTTCCTTGGCTACCCCGTAAGTTTTGGAACCAATGAGTCCTGCAACATGTGTACCATGTCCTTGGAAATCGCCTACTGGTTCTTTTGGAATGAAGTTTGCACCTCTGATAGCTCTTCCTTGCAATTCTGGGTGCTCAATGGCAATCCCAGTGTCCAAGACATAGGCATAAATGCCTGCACCGGTGTAGTTGAATTCATAGTTTTTATCGGACTCGTTGGTGTAGAGTGCTTGTCTCGAACTGATTCTTACCAAATGCGCTGGAGCATCTTCTTGAACAGACTTAATATCAACCTCCTTAGGTATATCCTGAAGGAGTGCTGTGGGATCTTCAATTTGGACTTTGAAAGACAGATCTTCTGGGAAGATTTCATTTGTTAAATCTGGATATTCATTGGCTTCCAAAATTGGTTCTTCAAAAATCTTCACTTTGGCATCAGGTAAAATGGCCTTGACACCAGTCAATCCTACTAAGCTCTTGGCCTCAGTGTCGTCAAGTTCAGCCACCAAACAGTTAAAAGCTCCAATTGTTATCTTTTCCTTTACATATGGACCAATTATTCTCATCAATGGATCCTCCGCTGTCAGCGATGCAGAAGTGAGCCCATCGGTAAGCTCAATAAGATATCTTTCTTTGGTGGCAACTGACAAGGTTGCAAGACCGGCGACGACTAACAGAATAAACGACTTGGACACCATTTCGTCAATATTCACTTCCAAATATAGGTTAAATTTGGCCTATCATGGAGATGAAGTAGTATAGTGGACTGAATTGTGCGGAGTCTTCTTGTTGTGAAGAAAGTGCCACAAAAACCCCCACAAAGGCCGAAGACGCATGATGCACCGTAAACTCCTAGTAGGTTCATAGGAAAACGTGGCAAATGCCCAAGCCGGTAATATCTGCCAACTACCCTTATTCGTTCTAGAGTAATTGGATTTGATGTTTGAATAGTTGTTTATAATAGAATGACCTAGCACAATAGATTGCAGGTACCTTAAGAGATCACTTTTAAGTGAAAAAAGAATCATAGATCTGTACTAATCACAGCAAAATAATAATCATTCAGCCTCAAATAATTCATCACATAATTCACAAATATGAAATGGATGAGAGCCTTGACTTGGTGTTGGAAGTCTGACTCAATGTGATTCTTAGAAGCTGTTTCCATGTCTTCTTCACTACCTGTCTCACTGTCATCGTTGTTGCTACTGCTAACAGCATCTCTGATAAATGTTGGAAGAAGGAATCTTGGTTCAAGTGACCTGAAGAAGGGAATAAATGTTTTATCCTCTCTGGTTTCTTTTGTCTTGTTATCTCCAAATACACTAGCCATTACGGCCTTGACACCGGCATCCTTTGAAGCCTTTGCATTGGCCTCTTTGACGCTTGTGGTTTTCTTGACATACATATTTCTGTCTTCTTGTGTTTCACACCATGTCTCAGTAGTGAACAAGACTTTCTTGCTTGGGAAAAATCTGGATACTTCGTCAAACCGTGGCACTGTCAAACATTCAGTAAGAGAAGGAACAAAACTAAAGTCTGCAAGTGGTTCCTGCTGGGATTGCTGGTGTCTCGGGTTAACGGTGTTTTCAGGTGTATAAAACCAGATGTATGGTTCCTTAGCGCAGAAAAAACAGACATCAGTTTGGTGTAACTTGCATTCAGTTAAACCATTGATATTATCATCCTGAAGGATATAACAAGACCAACTCTCAGGGGACTGATCATCCAAAATGCGAGTGACAAATTCATCGATCTCCTGATCATTCATATATCTGGAAGCATTAGACATCATGAACGTAAAACAATCCAGAATGAACCTGTAGTAGAGTGTAACCAGTAATGGGCAGGACTGATCAGAGATCAATTGATATCAGTAGATGAGAATGTTTCTTCTTCTGGCCTGAAGCTGGTTGAAGCAATGAAGCAATGCTGATAATATAAGAACAACAAAGAACATAATCATTCAGGTCACAGCTATTCATATATACACAAACCATACACACTTTTCTGTCAATTGAGAGTATAAAAGAGTGGAGAGAAACATGGCAGGCCAGAAATCGTGGCCTCGGACGAGAACGGATTTACTGTCTCCGAGCCCCGTCTCTTAAAGCCGAAAAATGCTCCGACCTGCGGAATTAGAAGTAACACCCGCACACCAAAACACCGACCGAATCCCCGCTTCAAGTCTCTTTATCTATTTCTTTCTCTCCTGAGACCTCTCTAACCTGGTTAATTAGAACGGATAAAGATCATGAAACTATCCTCTCTTTTACTAGCTGGCAGTGCATCTGCAGCTGCCATTGACCTACAGGCCCCTTTGGGGCAGATGAGCTCTCTTCTGGCCAGTGCTGGTGTCTCGCTCAACACTCTCAGAGAGACTGTTGATAACGCCCCTGAGATTCTTGACACCTGGAAGGACCTGTTGAAAGACCATTCAGTTGAATACCTACGTCATAAGATTGACCAGTTCAACAAAAAGCAGTTCACTCCAAAGAACAAGAAGCAAAATGCATTGTTCGAGCAAGCATCTCATGATACTTTGAGCAATGCCAAGTTCCCTGATTATTCGCTTCGTTCTACCCTTTCAGACCCAAAGAGCTTGGGAATCGACAACGTTACCCAATACTCAGGTTACTTGGACCATCTAGAGGACCACTACTTCTACTATTTCTTTGAATCTAGAAATGACCCGGCAAATGATCCTCTTATCTTGTGGTTAAATGGTGGTCCAGGCTGTTCTTCAATGACCGGCCTTCTCTTTGAACTGGGTCCATCATCCATTGGACCAGACATCAAGCCAATTTACAATCCTCACTCTTGGAACTCCAATGCCTCTGTTTTGTTCTTGGAGCAGCCAATTGGTGTTGGATACTCTTATGGTGAGTCGGAAGTGTCAGACTCGTATGCCGCAGCAAGGGATGTCTTCATCTTCCTGGAGTTGTTCTTCCAGAAATATCCACAATATCTAAAGCTTGATTTCCACGTTGCAGGAGAGTCCTATGCCGGACATTACATCCCAGCGATTGCCTCTGAGATTATCAATCACGCTGACCGCTCTTTTGAGCTCACTTCCGTAATGATTGGTAATGGTATCACCGATGCGCTCGTCCAGGACAAGTACTATCAGCCAATGGCATGCGGTAAAGGTGGTTATCCACCAATCCTTTCGGAAGAGGATTGTGATGATATGGAGAGAAAATATCCACGTTGTGCTGCTCTTGTCAAGTCATGCTACAGATTCCAAAACTCCTTCACTTGTGTGCCAGCTAATATCTACTGTTCCAGCGTCACTCTTGGTCCATTTGAGAAGACTGGTTTGAACGTGTATGACATTAGAGGTCCTTGTGATGGAGGTGAGGCTTTGTGCTACAAGGGATTGGACTACGTTGAGAAATACTTGAACCAGGAGGAAGTTATTCAAGCACTTGGCTCCGATGTTGAATCATTCACTGGTTGTGATGATGACGTTTTCAGAAGATTTGCACTTACTGGTGATGAGTCCAAGCCATTCCAGTACTTTGTTTCCGAGCTTTTGGACAAGGGATACCCTGTGCTGATTTATGCTGGTGATAAGGACTTCATCTGTAACTGGTTGGGTAACCATGCCTGGACGGATGACTTGGACTGGATCTTGGCAGATGGATACCGTGAGGAAGCGCTTCAGCCTTGGGTTGTGGGTAAATCTGCTGCTGGTGAGGTGAAGAGCTTTGGTGGCTTTACCTTCTTGAGAATCTACGAGGCAGGTCATATGGTTCCATACGATCAGCCAGAGAATGCACTTGCTATGGTCAACACCTGGATTTCCGGTAATTACACCTTTGGGTACTAGTGTTCTTCTTTTAACTTTTTAGCTTAACATGTGATACTTCATGATTCTGTATTTCGTTTATGAAACCTCAAAAACTGATGATGAATCGTGTTGAGATGATTTCCTAATTAGGGTGTTTTCAGTGTTTTTCTCGATCATCGATCATCAATTATTGAATAATTATATGTATTAATATATAACTTTAGTGCTTACCATTGAACATATTTATATGGATTCGCCATTTTCATCAACAGTAGACATATTTCCAATAGCATCTGTTGATTTCTGACAAATGAAAAGGCATTTCCCTGGGAGACCTCTTGTTCAGGAAGTCGCCGAGAGTTCTAGTGATGATGATGAAGAGGTTGAAGACAAGCAGCAGACACGACCAGCAAAGAAGATCGCCATCAAATCTGTCCACAGTGCCAGTGTTGTACCGAAAGCATTAAGTGATGCACCTGTCAGTGTTAGGGATACTGGAATGGACAATGGTGATGAAGGTGCCAGTGAGGATAGTGAGGAAGATGAGGACGAGAGCGACGAAGACAGTGAGGAGAGTGATTCAAGCGACGAATCTTCCTCCGAAGATGAACAACCAATGCTCAAGCCTGTATTTCTCTCCAAGAAACAAAGGTCGCAAGTACAATCCGTGAAAGATCAAGGACGAGATAAGGCACAGGTATCCAAGGAACGCACGCTCAAGGCCATTGAGACACATATTCAGCAGGAGATGGACTATCGGAAAGAACTAGCGCTTGCTACGCAAAATTACGGAGGGATCGACGACACGGATGACCTGGACCCTGAGGCAGAGCGTGCGGAGTGGGAGTTGAGGCATTTGCAAAGGGAGAAGAGGGAGATGGATAAGATGGAGCAGGAGATGCAAGAGTTTGAGGACCTGGAAGAGAGGAGAATGCGTACTGAGGAGGAACGGGACGAGGAGGCAAGGCAGAGAATGGGGGAAATGGGGAAAGAGGCACAGAATACTGTCAAAAGAGGGGCCTTCTACCAGGATGAGAGTCTGCTAAAGAGAAGGATGGAAGGTGAAGTGGAGAAGTACGACCGGACATTACTCCCGCAACGCTACAGACCTGAGCAGAAGTAAGACGTAGTAGTATATGGATGACTGACGAACTAATAGAGCTAATTTACAGCAAATACCTGAGTGTAGCAGCAACTCTTGACGGAGAGAGGTAGGGTTACCAGCAACCAAAGGAGAAAAATTCTAAGCCTTCTGGAGGATCTTGAGGTTGGGATCCGGGGAAAGCGAAAAGAGTGCTGGTGAAGATCCGGAAAGATACTGGCAACACCACCCACCAAACCACCAATATCGAGCACCCACGGCAACGATGTTCAAGTCAGAGCCTCTTGTTCCCCTCTCAGGCTCATTGGAAGAACTTCTTTCGCCCTATTTGCCCGTCCCGTTGCCTTTAGAACGGCCCTTCGTGACGCTGACCTACGCACAGTCGCTCGATGGCAGAATCGCAGCAGCGCCGGGGACAAGAACGGCCATATCGCACGCTGAGACCAAGACGATGACACACTACCTGAGGTCCCGGCACGATGCGATCCTCGTTGGCTCTGGCACGGTCCTGGCCGACGACCCGGGGCTCAACTGCCGGCTCGAAGGGGAGAAGAGCCCGCGGCCCGTCATCGTCGACCCTTGGTTCAAGTGGTGCTTCAAAGGGTCCAAGATGGAGACGCTGGTGCTCGAGGACATGTGCAAGGAGCCCTGGGTCGTCATCAGGGAGGACTGCTTCGAGTCAGAGAAAGTGGACTATCTCGAGAAAAGAGGTGGCCGTGTGCTGAGGATCCCGGTCAACCTGGCTGGACAGATCTCATGGGACCTGTTGTTGGAAGAGCTCAAGGCCTCGGGAATTGACAGTGTCATGGTGGAAGGCGGTGCCCATGTCATCAACACCCTCCTGAAAAGATGCGATATCGTCGACTCGCTCATTGTCACTGTGGGACCTGTCTATTTGGGTTCTCAGGGCGTTGCAGTCAGCCCCATCAGCGCCGTTGAGTTGATGAACGTTGTGTGGTGGGCCGGTACGCAAGACAGTGTCATGGCAGCAATGCCTGTGAGGTGAAAACTACTACATATTCTTCTTCTAAAAAAAAACATTCTACTGATATTCGTAGCAGCCATATGGTACAGCCCTGAGGGGAAGGGGAGGGTTTCTTTTAGAGACAGATTCTATAACTTGCGTACCTTCCAGACGTCTCACTTCTTCTAATGATCTTAACCACTTGTCCTCTCTTCAACCCCATGTAACGGGCAACTGGATCCTCTCTCTGGATACGAGGGAGCTGCGACTCCTTCAGTCTGTATCTCTCCAAAAGTGCCTTCTTCTCCTCCTGGTTCAACAGAATATGCTTAGGCACAAGCTCGTGGCGTGTGATGTTGACAATGAGGTCGCTCTCCTGGAAGAGCTCGATTGTGGCAGGTGCCACCGTTGGGATTAGCTTAGTGGCAGATGATGTGATGGAGTTCTGGTAGATGAAGATACCAGAACTAAAGTTCCTCTCAGAGATGTGAATGATAAATTCCTTCATCGTCTTGATACCAACGCTTGGTTCATTACAGAAAGCCACCCAAAGAGGACCCATATCACTGAATTTTCCAAGGAAATCCGGGTCAGGTGAAGCCTGGAAGGACATCATTGTACGCTGTGGATGTCCAGCTGGATCACAGATACGAGCACGGAACTCTTCCAATGACAAGTCAATCTCCTCCTGTGTGATGAAGTAGCCTCTGTCGCGCACCATCTCCTTGACCGTGCGGTAAGCACGCCACAAACGGGAAACGGCCCTGTCGTTTTCCTGGTCCATTATGCAAGGCAGAGAGATCTGATGTGTGGTAGAAGTCTGAAACAAAAAAAGCAGACGTCTTCTTGTTGTTGTACTTGTGCTTAATTCAAAGAGGCTTCCACCGAAAAGAAAAGAAAATTTCTATATGATTATGTAATCATACAGGGGTGTTCGGGTGTTTTGCGGTACGTTTATGGTGATGCCTATATAAATTCGTATTTCTCTTCAATTGGTGTTAAACAAGTTTCTAATTTTGCTCTTTATAGTTAATTGTCTTGGGTTCATCCATATTTCCTTCTTAAATCGTTTTCTGGACAGTTGGAGATTCTCTAATATATATTCTGAACTTGTCAGATTTCAACGGTACTCTACTTATTATTGACCTGTTCTAAAATCAATTAAATCCCCTAAATACCGGTTTCAGCCATCTAAAAGCTGTTAACAAAGAACTATTTACGACGCAGATGATACACATATCACCCAGTTTTCGAAATCATTTAGACGGTGGCGCTTTCGTCTTACGTCTGTAGGTAATCACAACGTCTCCGCTCTGTTTCCAATAGATGCTTCTCAGAGTTGCCAACGTCATATTGTTGTCCAATACCGTATCATGACAGAGTGCCTCCAACCATTCTTCTGGATCCATTCCGGAAACAACCTCGGGCGGTTTAGTCTCGAGACGATCCGTGGTGTAAGACAAGACACGACGAACACGAAGCATCGAATAGGCATTTAAACGTGTCTCTCCATTGGTAATACCTGGAAGACTTGTCTCAGAGCCTGGATGCAAACGAATGACAAAGCCAACTTTTGGGAAGTCCTTGAAGATACACTTGTTCTTCAAAAGGAAATTACCAACCCATTTCGCCAATGTGCATTCAAGTGTAGAGAAGCTCAAGTGTGATAACTCGTCTGAATAAATGTCAATTTCTGTGCTTGAGTTCTGAATTCTTTCGTTGAGAGTGATGTAGAGATCATCGGGTAATGGAATTACTGGAACTTCATCATCGGGTGGAGGTGATAGTTGCGAATTAGTAGCCAATGCAGATGTACTTGTGATACCATCGTAATGTGTCTTGATCTCCATCAAAAGAGTACCAAGAGAATCCAAATCCGTTTGAGAAGGCTTGCGAGATGATTCCCTAGACTCTGGTGCCAATGATAATGAGGATTTCAATTCCTGTGCTTCACCAAGTTGTGAGAGTCGTGTTGGTAATACGCTACTTGTGCGGGATAACTCTGTTTCGCTTTCACCTTCTTCACTGAGCGTCATAGACACTTTAGATGATTTCCTGGAGAAGAGCTTCATTCTGCGGAAGCTTGATGATGTTTCTTTGGCGGCGTCCATATTTGGTGCAGTGGACGGTACAGTACTTGTATCAGCAACAGATGCACGTCTTGAAGAAGAAGCAGCAGTGTCACTAAAATAACCTTTCATATCATCTGTTGGTGTATTGACTGGAGAATTCTCATGCGATGAGAACTTTGTCAAAATGCTAAGCTTGGAACTTCCCTTTATTTCCTTGATCCTCATATCTCTAATGGCTTGATCCTTTTGCAACTCGTACTCAACTAGCTTCACAAACATGGACTTGATAATCATTTTGCCCAAGTTATATCTTGTGTCTCTCTCTAATTTCAAGCCATAGTCTTCAAGGTCATTCCCGTACACTTCTGTGTTAGTGAAGCTCGTCTCTCTTAATACGACAAACAGCTTTCCAGCTCTGATGTCGATATTACACCAAGTGGGCAAAATCTCATTAGTTTGTAGTTCTTCAATGACTTGCTCAAATTCCTTTTCTGAGCCAAATTCCTGAACTCGACAACATTTGATAATGTCCCAAAGTACGACAGTATCGTCAGTACTAAGCGTGACAACGTGTCTTCTGTTATTGAGCATTCTGGATTTAATCATACCAGCTTCACCTTTTTTACTTTTCGAATTGTCAGTCCAGTTCTTTAGGTCCGAGTTACTCATACTTGATGACCATAGTTCTCCTTGGAACTCAGCAATAGACAAGACACCACCTCTTTTTTCCTTACCAATGACTTTGGTAATATCCCCTGTAGTGTGATAGATAGTACCCATTGAGGTTCCAGTGTAGAATCCCTTTTCAAGATTTTCCTCATCGGGGCAGTCCATCGTCCATACAGCGCCGTCAAATGTGTCATAAACTTTTAGAGGCTGGTACTTGTTACGCAAGTCCCATAGCCTAACGGTTCCATCACTGCTTCCTGAGATACAAGTCTGGTCTAGTGCCATTATGCTCTTGACTGTATCAGTATGTCCGACAAATGTGCTGACACACTGTGACGACCGGACGTCGTACAACTGGACATTACCAACGTTATCACCAAAGACGACGACGCCGGACTTGGCAGATGATGCCATTGAGTAAATGGATCCCTTCTCACCATAGTCGTTGAGCCAGGAGTCAAGACACATCCCTCTTTCAATATCCCAGACTTTTATGCGCTTGTCAAGACCACCAGAAACAACATTTGTAGCACTGCCACCAGCACCACCACCACACATGGCGAGCGCTTTCACGTAGTCATCGTGGTGCCCAACCAAGCCATGGTCTCCACGCTCAAAGTTCCACCACTTGAGGCTGAGGTCAGACGAGCACGAGACGACTGTCGAGACGTTGTAAAGGAGCACGTCATTGGCCCAGTCCGAGTGCAATTGCGCGTGTTGCTGTGTCTTTGCCTGCGCATCGTAGACAACGATGGCTCCGTCTCTTCCAGCGGTGAGGAGCAGGCCGTGCTTCAGCTGCGACGGCAACGACGGCGAGCGGCGGATGGCATTGATGGGGAGAATGTGCGCCCCTGTGTGTGCAGAGCCCCCCAGGACGTATGCCAGGCTCTTTGAGGGTTTGGACATCGGGTGCTCGTTCTCCTGGTGGTCTTTTGCCCCGGGAGCGGTGATTGTGGGGAGGAGTGCTTTCAAGATCACTAATCAGTGTCTCTGCAAAGTGCGCGCGGAACGGCTGTCTTTACCACTTTTATCATGACGAAGAGGCGCGTTTTGCCTTCTGGTTTGCTCTTTATTTGTTGATCATTGACACTATTAGTATCACAATGAGAACGCTAACTGCTGAAGAGAGAGCAATTGCTGGTGTGAGTTACCGTGCAACGTATCACTTGTTCATTTACCGACGCGATGGTATCAAGACAGACGTCACTAACAACAACAACAGCAGTTGAAAGCGCGTCTATGGCTGGCAGTGGGGAAAATTGTCGAAGAGGAGACACAGCTGATTGAAGGTCCGCAACGAGTGACGGCAACACCGCAGTTTGTCGCTGCGCTCGTCGAGTTGGTGTACAACCAGGCTCTCACGCTAGGGGAGGACCTCGAGAGCTTTGCACATCACGCTAAGCGAAAGACAGTGACACCCGAGGACGTCTTCATGGTGTCGAGAAGAAACCCGGAGATCACACAGCTGCTACAGGAGTTCCTACAACGGTTAAACAGGGTTGATGGACGTGAGTAGTGAGGGCGTTGTGGTTGTATGGGAATCGCTGTGCTGAGGAAGAAATATTACTGGTATTTGCATTTATTGTTTATCGGAGCGTTAATGGATTTCGGAACCATATACCGTAGATATCCAAGAAGAAGATAGAAGATAGAATTAGAATATAATTCATTATGATCACTTATAGAAGAATTATACGATAATATTTCCCCATTCAGAAGGAATTACCGCATTGGTACATTTATCGTCAACACTTTTTAATATAAATTTTTATTACGTATATTTAATTAATATTTTTCCGCGAAATATTCAATCGCGGCGGACAGTGAAAAGTTCACCAACAGCTTCAAGAACTATAACGACACACCGACTTCGGGGATTCCACAGACTCGAAGGATCTTTTTGGCATGCTCAGACGCTCTTTGGGTGCCTTCACCCCGTTCACGCGGGTACGTCCATTCCAGTTGCTGCGTTCCCAGTCGACGCTGGCTAAGTACGCTGCATCACCGTCGTCCAACCCAGAGCTCGACATCAAGCGTATCGTCCCGGCACACAAGACGTTCTACACGCCCAATGCAGACCATGAGAACAACATCAACGAGCTGAAGGCTCTCGAGAGAAAGTACACCAACTTGCCGCGTGTTGCCAACATCCAAGGGAAGTGGCTGTCGATGTCCCAGTACGAGCCGATCGGTGGTGGTGAACGTCTCAAATCCTCGCAACACAAGGAACTCATGAAGATCCTCAACAAGCTGAACTCGATCGACCCACAGCTCAGACCGGCTGAAGTCAGCAGCTTGCTCACCAAATACTCAAGATCCTCTACGATGACCGAGTCTGGCGATAAGCACAAGGAACTCGACAAATACGGCCGTTCCAAGACTTCTAGTGGAAGAAAGGCATCAAGTGCACTCGTATACCTTGTGAAGGGACAAGGTGAGATCCTTGTCAACAACAAGTCGTTGAACGAGCACTTTAACGAACTCAAGCACAGACAGGAGGTGCTCTACCCACTCAAGGTTGTCGAGGCCGAGTCCGAATACAATGTCTTTGCCATTGTCCGTGGTGGTGGTCCAACTGGCCAAGCAGGTGCTATTGCCACTGCCATTTCCAAGGGACTTGTCATTCACAACCCATTGCTCAAGCCAAGATTGTACAAGGCTGGTTGTATGACGAGAGACCACAGAAGAGTCGAGAGAAAGAAACCAGGTAAGCTCAAAGCTAGAAAGTCTCCAACTTGGGTCAAGCGTTAAGCATTCATCATGTACATACCATTTGCTTGCAATTAACATATTTAGTACGTTTGGATTTGAACGTGTAGATAATGATCTTTCAATTAGCGTCATAACGGTTCTATTGCTCATTGCTTTGCGGAGGTGACTTGCTAACTGTACTGGTACTAGAACTATCAGCATAATTCACTGAAATAGACAAGGTAAGACCAAAGAAGAAGTGATTGAGAAGGGATCCCGACAGGTACAATTTTTATAAGTTAAGATGATCCGAAATATATGTTAAAAAAAAAAAAAGACATAGAAATAGAAAGAGAAGAGAAAGATAGAAGTAAAAGTAGAAGTAGAAGTAGTAGAAGTAGTAAGGAAAGGAAAGGGAAGGAAAGGAAAGGAAAGAGAAGAGAAGACAGTTGAGTGGACGTACCAACAAATTGAGCCGGGACACACATCACTAATAGTGAATGTCGGCGAGCCGCCCAGCTTATTTCCCCAACGGAAGATCAACGGCAATACACACACAGCAGTTGTTGTATAAAACAAGACTAGCAATGGCCCCACCAGTGAAGAGAGAGGACCTCATCGTCCCGTACATCCACACCAAGAAGAGCGCACCGGAGAACACATCCGCCAACTTTGTATCGCAGAGCATGCCCATGATGGCGATGTTCATGAGAAACAAGCTGCTCTCGTGGTTTGCCATCTTCTCGTCAGTGATTGGCTTCATGTACGAGTACCACGGCGAGTCAGCCGCTGAGGGGGGACAGTCGAGTCTCTTGCGCATTATTACCGGTGTTATTGGATTGGGAGTTTGCTACATGGAGCTTGCCCTTCCTGGCTCGATGGCTGGACCACAGCTTAAGAAGGCTGCCGCTGATCTTTCCGAAACAGTCGCTGCTGCTGCTGCCACTGCCACTGGTGCTAGTACTGCCAAGTAATGTTTGAAATTGAGGTAGTTTACACAGCCTGGAAGGCATAGAGTTTGAATCCGAGTTTTGTACGGTCATGTTGTTATTGTGCACTTAATTTCTAGTACTGCTTTTGAATAGTTTACTGGTTCCTGTTTGGCATTCGTTATGTAGTATTCCATGTAGTATTCTAAATGCCATGTATTATGATTGCTTATTCAACAAAATGTTGTTGGATGATTCTCATCTCCAGTGCCATACAGTCATCAAAGACGCCACGTACATATCATGCTGGTGTATTACTAATTACTAAACTCATTCAGTTCCGATATCTTCATTCCACTCCTCTGGTTTCTCCTTGATGAACTGTGCCATGAGGTCTTTGCACTGCTGGTCATTCATGTTGACCACCTCGACTCCTCTCTGTCTCAAGTAGTCCTCGCCTCCAACAAAGGTCTCGTTCTCACCCATCACCACTCTCTTGATTCCATACATGAGAATGGCACCGGTGCACATGTCACACGGCGACAAAGTAGTGTACATCGTACAGTTCTTGTAGACGTTCCCCTTGAGTCTACCGGCATTCTCCAACGTCGAGATCTCACCATGCAGAGTTGCAGAATCCTTCTGAATTCTCATATTATGACCAGAACCAAGCACCTCGCCATCCTCACTGATAAGACAACCTCCGATTGGGACTCCACCTTCGTCTCTGCCTAAAATAAAATGGTTAGCGGCTGAACCCTTTCATCGGAAAAAGAAAGAAAAAAGAAAACCGCTGCGAAAAGCGGAGTCTTCTCCGGTATATAGGATCAAATCTTATACTCACCCTTGATGGCCTCTTCAATTGCTATTTTCAAACCCTTTTCGTCGTCAAAAGCCATTTTCCTTGAGTGCTTCTTGTTCTTTCGATAAAGCAGAATACGGTTGGGATCAGAGATAGGCGGAAAGTGAAAATTAGGCCTTGCGAGATCCTCCAGATCTTTCCCTGTTATCGCGAAAAAAAAAAACGGCGGCCGTTGTCTCAAACGGGAGGTGCTACCCGCGAGAAGTCAAATCTGAGCTAAGGAGGTCATTTGACTGATTAAACGGGCTATTTTGACAGTAATAGCGAGAAGAGACCCTAATTTGTCCATAAAAAATGTTGATCTGCAGTGGATAGAGTTTTGTTTTCCACACTTCTTCTGAAAACCTAAGCACCGTTTGGAAGCACATTCTCGGAGATAACAGGACAAAGACAAGGATAGCACTACGCTGGAGGTTAAAAGCCAATACTTTGTCTATATAAAAACTGTTTAATAACGCCACATGGAAATACATGCAGCTCCAATGACACGAAAAGAAGGTAACAATAATCGGGTATTATTTTATCAGAGGCAGGACCAATCAATGATCATGCCTATTTGGTGTCGATGTCCTTGATCAACTCAGTGACCTCGTCCATGTCAACTCCAAGTTCCTTAGCGAAGAACTTTGGAATTTCAGTGTTCTCGATGGAAGAACCCAAGTTGGCCAAAAGTCTGTAGTAACCCTCCTCAGTGTTAGAGTAGGCATACAATGGAACATCTTGTTGGGTGTGAGCGGTAGAAGTCCATCCCAAGTTCAATGCTCTGGAGAGAATCAACGACAAATCAACTTCAAAGCTCTTGGACTCAAGAAGACTCTCAATGTCTGAGTCGGTGAAGTTGTCGAACTTCAAAGTGTCAACCAAGATGTCTTTCTTCAAGTAACCAGCCTTGTCGTCACCTTCGTACTCTTCCAACATGTTAGTAGCGTACTCAGCAGAGTGGACCATGTTCTTGAGGTAGTTCTCTGGCCACCACTCGTAGATACCGTTAGCACCCATTCCAAGTCCACCAGTCTCGTGGTCAGAGGTAGAGACAAGAAGAGTCTCTGTGTCCAATTCACGAATTCTGTCCATGACAGCAATGAAGGCATCAGCGTGAGCAATGGTCTCCAGGGCGTGAGTCTTTGGGTCGTTGGCGTGACCAGCATGGTCAACTCTAGCACCTTCAAGCAACAAGACAAATCCTTGCTCTTTGCCCTCAGTGGCCTTGATTGCCTGCTCCAAGGCTAGAAGAGACATCTCGGTCAAAGATGGAACTTCGGTGGCGTTACGGTCAATCTCATATGGGAGAGAGTTTTTACCAAAGAGACCAAGCAATGGGAGCTTGACCTCATCAGAAGAGTAAAGCTCATCGAATGACTCTCTGTCACCAACGTATGTCCAGCCTTCCTCCTGTGCCTTGGCGATGTAGTCGACACCATCAGCACGAGAACCCTTGGTTGGGTAAAGGTCCCCCGTGTCGTTACCGTGCAAGTACTGACGACCACCACCGATGACAATGTCCATCGTTTGACCCAATGGGTGTGTGAAACCAAGCTGCTGGGTTGCAATCAAATCAAGAGACTTTCTAGACAAGACGTGTGTGTTTGGAGTACAGATAGTCGCATCCTGAACAAAAGTGGTAGAAACAATACCTGTGGTGTAGTTCAACAACTTTGCACCTTCGTAGAATGTACCTTTTGGAACACCATCTTTGTCAACAGAGATAGCACCGTTGTAGGTCTTGAACCCAGTAGAGAAAGCTGAACCAGCAGCAGCAGAGTCGGTGATCAAGTTAGAAGTAGCCTGGGTTCTAACAGTGCCAATCAAGTAGTTCTCCATCTCCAAGATAGACTGCTCATAAGTCATGTTGTACATGCTTTGTCTGTACTGTCTGGCATTGGTGATACCGGAGATACCCAGACCATCGGCAACCATGAAGATGATGTTCTTCTTGGTGTCATATTTGAGTGGAACAGCCTCGATGAGGGCTGCGAGAACAAGGAGAAGAACGGCGTTTGGAAGCTGCATTGTGTGTTATCTCGGTAACGACAGTAGTTGGACACCAGACGAGCACACCACCATAAGTCATGGAGGAGGGACAAGGTTGGCAATATCGAGCATTTATACTCACAGAAGATTTTCGCAAACTCGTCGCATAAATGAATTTCCACGTTTCTCTGTTCACAGAACTTCCATAAACGGATCATATTAGCTGCAGCTGCCTGTACGAGGTACAGCACTAGGCGACAGCACAACTCTTGGTGATTCATTGATACAAACGTGGGGAGACGGAAATTGGCTGTGGAGTAGTACTGAAATTGCACATATACGCAAGAACCAAGGATTGTGACGATTAGAAGACCTGGAAGGTGGAGGATACTGGGATTGTGGAGCTGCAAGAGCTTCGTATTCCAACTCCGGTCCGCGATGTTAGCTACTCACCGATATCACAACAAACACTGCAAAGGCCCCGCCATCGGAAAGCAACATAATTAGCACCTAGGTACGTGGCTAATTTCACATTACACTCATCCACCCGTGGCATTGGCCCAGATATTACACCGTATCAAGAGGTTAGAACTCCGAGACAGATTAACGGCCGGTGCATTTGCTCGAGAGAAAGAAGGAGACACCGCTTCGAAAAGGCTGGGCATTTTCTTGGCGGAGGATCCCCAGTGTGGCAGCGTGCACGTGGTTCGCTGGAGGGGAGATCACAACGGTGCTTCTACAATCCTCTTTGGCTCTTATTATCGTCAATGTGTTTATTGATGGACATTGTGGGATTTCAAGAGGATGGTTGAAATTTCCACATCGAATTGCCTGTTCTCGAGATTTGCTCAGGGTCCTCATCGAGACGCGGGTTGTCGGTTGTAGTCCTCATGAGTCCGCCGATAAGAAAAGAACGCCCAATTCCAAGGCAAACCACATGGGCACATGGGCAGTAGAATTGAGCCCATGCACTCGAATGATCTTGCAGTGCTGGGATTTCATCCGCGTGAGGTGCAACTCGGATGTATTAACTAAAACGGCCGTAAACATGTGCCGTGCTCACGGGCATTCTTTTCCCCAACCGACATTGCACACAGCACATACGGATAGATCTAAAACTCCGCATTCGGAGAGTTGGAATAGCCCATGTGGCATATACCAAAGGAAATGCTAGGTACACCGTACAACCACACAGCCAAACGAACGATATAGCCAGGAACGGTAGCAAGATGTATTACCCACTTTCTCCCCAATATATACACAGATCTTACTGACCAACAAGACCCTTGAAAAACTCCTCAAATGTCTCAAATTTATCCACATCCAACAGAGAACTCCTCTGTAGGTCACTTGAAAACTCATGGCTAATTTCATCATGCAGTGGCTTGTAGTCAACTCCAGAATCGTCATCCATGACTTGAGACACCCCCGGTACAACATGATCGTTTGGTAATGGCTCACCATCACTAGATGCAACTGCGTTTACAGACCTCACATCGACAAGTGTCTTAATGATCTGCCCCACCGTATCTGTAGCATCATTCTTTGTCTCACCAACATGGTTCAAATGCCAATATACTTTTGAGACAAGGTTGAGGTACTGTGCATTGAACCTCGTATCGAACTTCCCCTGTAAGTCATAGAGTGTCACACAACTATAAACAATCTGTGTCAATAGGAAACTCGGTGAACCCTTCACAATCGATTTAGGCAGTTCCAAAAACCTTGTTAGAATCGACATCGAATACTTCATGGCCGTGTTATGAGCAACTTCCATATACCTAGCCGATTGTGCATCTGACATTCGCTTGTAAGATGACAGAAATCTTCTAGAAAGGGTGATATGATAGAAATCGTAGTTGAACATAAGTGAACCAGATACATCATTATGAATGAGCTCGTGATATCGCGTTTTCCATTGATGCAGGTCCTGAAACTTGAAGCACTTGAGCCCATCAATATCATCCAACTCCTCATCTTGCATCAAATTCATAGTTAGGTCCTTGATGTAAAACATCTTATGAGCAGTTCTTGCCAACTGAACACAGGCATGATTGATAGTGTCTTCTAGATTGCTCTGTGGGAATTCAAGCAACAAATCACAAACATCAAAGTAGTCAATCGGGATAGTATGAGGTCTTCCAGAGCCTATCGAATTCTGTAAATGGCAAATGCAAAGCAAGGTGAAGATCCTCACATGAAACAAATCATCATCTTCATAGACCCTGTTTCTAACACTCTGATAAATCCTGAAAAAGCTCGTACACATCATCATCTGCTTCAAACCCTGACCTGAGACAAGCCAGTTGTCCATGAGGGGCTGTGCTGGTTTTCTGGCGATATTATAAAGTGAACAGTACAAAATTGCCTCAACGTCATGATCAGTCAATGGACTTGTGCTCATAGCCATCGAAAGCATGCTTCTGACAATCCAGTACAAATCTCGTTGTTCCTCAACATATGAATAATTTTCTTCAAATCCCATCGCTAACAGGACAAACACCGCAGTGATGAATGGATGCTGCTCAACGTATTCATCAGAGATAGCTTTAATACCACCAGGAACAATGTAGAAATGCGCAATGTTCAAAAAATATGTCCCAAGCCTCAAACAGAAATCCTTCCTTGGGTAGTAGAACTTTGTGAGAAAATTGGATCGACAAAGATCCATGAAACAAGAATACGAACTGACTCGCCCAAACAGCTTTGCATCGAGTCTTGAAATAACGTTTAACGGAGCATTCAAAACAGAATTATCAAGATAGTTGCATTTTGTGCCATGACCCAAACTCCCCATTCTTCTATTGTTACCAACGAACATCACACTGTTCTCAGAAATCTCGCTGCGCATGGTCACAGGAGATAGTCTGTTGTTCGATGTATATGCACTCTGCATCTCATCAAGTTTCTTCAACACGGCCTCCATTCCCAACTCCAATCGTTCCAACCTGTCATAATCGTACTCATCAATAGCCTTGCTTTCGGGAACCGACTCCTGTGTCTCACCGTGCTTCTCCGGTGTCAACGAACACTCCATCTTCAAAACATGACAACGGTGGCACTTGCCCACAATGCGCACAAAGTCGCATCGCGTCTTGAGCTTCCGACAAGCCGCACAACTCGACGTCTTACGGCGCCGTTTGGTGATCTTCCGTCCCTCATCAGCCAGCGGTGGCACTCCAGTATCCATCTTCCAGAATAACAGATCATGTACGTGTTCTGAGAGCTCTTCCGGTATCAGCTTGTGTGTTTGGGGTTTTAGATAAGAAAGAAGATGCTCCGCCGATAAACCACCCGTACACCAGAGGTCAACCCTCTTCTTTATTACATCATAGATCTACGTAGATAGAACACTTTGCTAATGATTAAGTGGTCTCGGAAACGTATAATTAAAGGCATAAGACAACCAGGAGGGCTAATATGTGAGCAATAAGACCATTTTATAAGGATAGATCGATCAAGTCGTTACCATGATGCATAGAAGCATGTACCAATGACAAGAACGGAAACCATTACTTCAAGGCTCAAGAAGCTGATAAGAGAAGAAGCCGAATTCTCTCTCGCTCTGGCCTCACGCGACTCAACGTCGTCAATATAGGAGATTTCTTCGTCCACAATGTTTCCATCTTGGTCATACTTAACTGTTTGCTGCTTGAATCCGCTGGTACACACAATTTTACCACCTCTGATGATGGATGCCGATGTGCCATTCTGATCTCCACCTCTTACCCATCTAGCACAGTCAAACATATCGGACATGGTCTTGATGAGGGCACTTCCTCTTACCAAATGTAACTTGCTGAAGCTCGCCTCCTTGAAGTCACCAACGAACTCAAGTGCACCACCAACGGTAGCCAACTTTGGAAGAAAGTTGATCTTGCTTAACATGGTGTTGTTGACAATCATCAAACCACCACCGACTTCTTCAACCGATGGGAAATCAACGTCTTTTAAGTTGTAATTTTCAATAATGGACAAAGTACCACCGATTGACTTCAACAGAGGAAACCTGACTGACTGGAAGTTATTATTGATAAACTCCATGGATGCATTTACTCCTTCAATATTTTGCATCGACAACGACCCCACGTCCCTGATGGTGACGTTGTTGGCAAACTGCAAATTTGGGAACGATGCAATACAGTTCTTTGCGTTGGAGCTAATGCTCAAGGTATTGGTAATACCTTTTAAATCAGTAGAGATGCTTTCCATAAATCTGTTGTTGTTGATGTTCAACGTCTCCATGCTATCAACATCAAATCCAGAGAAACCGGTCATGGATGTGTCAGAAATGGTTATGCTCTGAACGTTGCTGATACCGTTCTGGAAGTTGATGGTACTCAAAATTGGCACAATTCTCCAATCAATGACGCTGACAGTGTTCAACAGCGGAGCATTTATAGAAGTCAATGATGTCAACTCAGTCAACTTGAAAGTTCCAGCAATAACTGCAATATTTGAGAGATTGATTCTCACCAAGTTGGTCGCATTGGATACAATAAGATCACCACCAATTGTCAGGATATCACCGGTATCAATCACAGGGCTATAGTAATTGTTGATGATAATGGATCCTGTAAGATCTGGGCACAGATCCGATAAAACATCAAGATCTGCCTGAGAATGAACATGGTAAGTATCCTTTAAGCAGATCTCTGGAAGTTCACCATTGACTGGTTCGGTAGTGGTTGTTTCCTCAGAATAGGTTTCCTCCTCTACATTCTTGGATGTTTGGGACTTGGCACCTTTACTGTTGGAAGAAAGAACTGCTGTTGTTGGCTTAGGACTGTCCACAACAGACAGGGACTTGACATGTGCCGACAGGAGGGCAATGGAGAGAATAGTAGAAAGCCTCATGAGCAACTATATCGAATAATCAGTTGTAATTTTTATCCTGGTTTTAGTGTTTATATACCTCATTGTAATTGAATCCACAGTGCTGATATTTGTAAATGCATGCCACAAAACCACGGTAAGCCACAAAGCCGGACTATCGGAGATAGCGACGTGGGGGTTCTTCACATCTCATAAGAATATCAGAACAGGCTGTTAAAACACGCCTTTCCCAGTTACAACGCAGAATAGTTAATGGGTATTAATTATAGTGATACGGTATATAGAGGATCCACATCGACGTAGCTTTAGGTAAACTATGAGAGAGGGACTTTGGCGTCTCTCAACTGACACATTCGCAACCAGATCTCCTCAGATAACGCTTCGGATAAACCAGGCTGTGCACTTTCAGTGCTTGCAATGTGGTGGTAAAGAGAACGAACCGCAACTTTCGTGTCCTGAGCCCGAGCTCGTTTATGCACTCTCTTCAAACAGTAAACAAAGACGTCGTTCAAATAGTCAATACGATGTAGAGAGGAACTTCCTAACTCTTCAACTTGTGGAACCTCGGGTATAGATGCAGCAGGTGAATGACCAATACCTCTAATATCGGTACCATCAGCTAGACGTGAGATATTTTGATCGTGTACAATCACTGAGTCTTGGGAATCTGCAGAAGAATCTGCAAGATCTTGCTGTTCTAGGCGATCACTCAAACCAACGTTCGGCGAAACTAATAATTCGAGAGACACATCATAGTGAGAGTCAGGGGAGGTCAAGTCAGTGTCAGATGAAATAACTTGTTCACCCAATGGACTCGACTGAGATTCAGGTGAGGTAACAGCACCATTACTTTGAGTCTTGAACGTATCACCAGCAACCGTCGTGTTTGGCGTCTTTGGGGAGAGTGTAAAATTCCATCTAAATGTTGCCTCGCTTTGAGTATAAAGCTTGTCTTCAATATTGTAGTGTGGTCTCTTTGGGGCGCGCCCACGCTCAGCCATCCAACGATCCTTTTCCCTGATCAAAGGCACCAATGGCGAGCTCTTTCGAGATGAACGAACAAACCGTGTTTTCAACAACTGTGATGCAGTGGGCCTCTTCAGCAGATTCTTCATTAAACAAAACTTGATGAATTCTCTCAAGCTCTCGCTATACTCCAGACCGGTCAAAGTCGGAGATGGAAGCTTCGGAATTTGGAACAAAACCTTCATAGGAGCGTGATCAGCATAGGGAGGAGAACCAGTGACCAATTCAATCGTAGTAATACCCAAAGACCATATGTCAACCTTCTCATTGTAGCCAGTCTTGTGGGTAATGATCTCAGGGGCCATCCAAAACGGAGTACCAACAAAAGTGTTCTTCCGAGCTCTAGTAGCGGTGATTTGCCCAGAAACCCCAAAATCGGCTAACTTCACATCACCAGTCTCAGTTAAAAGAATGTTTGCCGCCTTGATATCGCGATGAACCTTCTTCTGGGAGTGCAAGTAAACCAAACCTTTTAAAGTCTCTCTGACAATAAAGCTAGCAACATCTTCGTTCAATTTCTTATGACACTTCAACAACTCAGCGCAGGAACCACCTCCACAGTACTCCATGACAATCCACATACTCACATCTGTAACAAAAGCCTGGAAGTACTGAGTAACGTATTTGGATCTTATCTGGGAGAGAAACGCGATTTCCTGGACCAACACGTCAATATCCTCATCAGAGTCCTCAAGGTTGATGACTTTAATGGCCACAACGTTGTTCGTTTCTTTATCAACTGCTCGAAAGACATCACCGAAATTCCCTTTCCCAATACACTCCTTCACATCATAGAGAAGTGCGGGATCATCAGTAGCAGCTTTCATGACTGCAGCATTCATATTAGCAGTTTGGCAAAAAGCTCAAGACACAGTCAGTAGATTCAGCGAAACAAAGTCTAAATAGAACAAGCAGTAGTTCAATAGAGCCGAAGAAGTGATAAGCTGAAAAATGATCCAATCAATAGCTTGCAAAGTGATGATATGCGGTGAAACATGCGGGTGAACCAGATAGGCAGTGATGACACAAAACCAACATTCGCGGAGGCAACCAATCAGGGCATAAATCAACCATTCATAAAGGAAAGAATCTTGAAACGGCTTGTTCTGTCCGGTTTCACATTAGGAATCTCCTCAATTTTATGCTTTTCATTGCTGAATGATCTCACGCTTGCTTTTTTTCTAAGGAACATTGAGTGTGTTCTTCTGATCACGCTAGGAGCCCGGGCAGGCTGCGAATGCGCCACATCTTCGTTCTGCACCACTAGTGGAGTTTTTGCATTTGGTTTCGTGGGGCTTTCAGTTATTAATACTGTGCTTGCAGATGCGTTTCTTTGACTAACGCCAGTAGTTGTAGTAGGTGGTGATGATGTGATGATTTTTGTGCGCCAGAATCTCTTTTGAGCATCATTCATTCCAAGAACAGGAGAGACTCTTTCCCCCACTGGTGCGTTATTCAAATAAAGCAAGTGCGACACATCAAAGACTGGTTCAGCAGCATCACCATGGCAGTGAGTCAGTGAGTATTCAAACAAAGATATTTCCTTCTTCTCCCCACGTATATCCTTGATGACCAACATTTTGACATTACCACCATAAGCGAGCGCTTTGAGCACCAGCGGTACGTTGGCAGTATGTACTCCCTTAATCAATGATTCATTGGCATCTGTGATCTCTCCTTCCAAGAGATACTTCTTGTTGATGTACTTATTAGTAATGAAGGCCTTTCTCTGTTGGTCAGATGCAGTTGGCGTAATCTTCTCATTAGCCGGCATAGAACCTTCCATGTAAGAATTGAAGAACTTGTTTGAGACATGGTAAAGAAGTAGCTGTGCCTCTTTTGACCGGAATGCCTTTGTGTCCAAGGTAAGAGACCTTATCTTGGAGACGTGAGATCCCAAAGAACGATGAACACCGGAGCAGTCAATGCACACAACAATCAACAAGTTGAGAGAGATCCATTCAACGTTATTAGAAGAACCACAATCGCAACACAGCTGATTTGAAACGTCAACATCACGAACGATACTGATAGGATCATCTTGGAAGTCGGACTGACCAAGAAGACTAGTACCAGCGGCCAAGGGCAAATGCTTAGGTCTTGACAAGACAGAGCCATTGCCAGACGACTTTTCAGCATTGTATTGATTAACTTCAGCTTTCAAGCTTGCAGCAGATGTAAACATTTGAACCCAGGACTGTCTTTCGAGTTCGCTCTCTGCCTGGAACAACCGCTTGATATTGGAAGGTGTAACAATCTCAAAGCAATACTTTCGATCTCTCAAGGTGTCGACAGTCTTGATGCATGAGAACGTCAGGTCCACTGGGTCGCATCTCAGCGTCTCAGCGTCTTCACCCCATTCAATGTATTCTTTCAATAAGTTGTCCGCAATCACCACTAGTTGCTTGTGCCATCCTGCTTTGTTCTGTCCGCCAAGGGTATATAGGAAACCAGACTTTTGAAGCCTGAGTGGGGAACTCTCATCTTGCGATTGATCTGAAGTGTGTACAGAACATCTGACTTTCAGCGGCATGGAATCAACGTTTGAGAGGGATACAGTAGACGTCATTGACGGAAGTCTAGAGAAACTGGATGTAGTTGCAAGCTCATTTCTCTGGCGCTGTTGTGCACCTTTGTACTTGAAATAGTTCTGGTAATAGAAATGTGCCTTTGATGAGTTCACTGAAGAAGACACAGAGTAAAGCTTCTTGTCATAACTCTCAAGATAAAGCGTGAAATTGTAGAGCAAGTTTCTGATTGAGTGACCATTGCGAAACTCATTTAAGTATTGGAAGTAATCAAATCTCTGAAGTTCAAAGTCAACCCGTGTCTTGAGGAAATCAGGGTCGTTAAACTCGGTTTGGGACTTGAGAAGCGTATAGAACTTCCGAGCCTGGTCGTAGAAGAGCCTGCGTTTGTTTGGGAGAAGCTTGATATCTGAATTGTAGATCAACGACAATGGTGTAATAATGTTTCGTGTGAGAACATTTGATTCCTCAATATCACGTGTTGACTTTTCCGTCAGAATTGGAATCATATCGTTGATAATGTCGAGCATGAGGGGATTTTCAATCTTCGTTGCATGATGAGAGAGTTCTGATAGGGCGTTGGAGAACCCGGAACGGACAAGTGCAAGATTGCGTGTAGCTTCATCGAGCGACTCTGCCCTCTTAACACATGTTTTCAATAGTGCTCTTAATGAATGACACTGCTCTTCGAGATCGGCGACTCCTTGTCTGAACTCGGGACCATCGTCAATGAAGCCGTATAGAGCATCCTTGTAAGTTGCATTGGCGAGTTCGTGACTGCTAGCACCTTCTTCTCTAACGATGTGGATGACTGCCTTGAAGATCTGCTTTGAGTTTCCGGATAACGTAATGTATGTTTTTCCCTCAGAGGGAATCATGTTCAGATGAACTGGAACTTTGAACTCGTTCTTATTTTTACACACCTGGATGACACTAGGGTCCATTGTGCTTTTGCCCGAAATGTAGTTGACAACAAGTCTCGAGGCGATGGTGGATTCCGCCACCTCGACATAGTTTTCATCATATGCTCTTATGATCAGATCGTTGTATAGTGTAAAAAAATCCTTGTCTGAATTATCAGGTTGTTTGAATAATCCCTGAGCGACCTTCAAGCAGACGGTGATCGTATCGGACGACGAACAGTTTAGCAGGAACTGGTGTTCGTCGGAAGACTCATTGAGCGTAAAGGTGGCAAGTGGCTTTGTTGGAGGCACCTTAAGAGACTGTGTCGAAGGATCCACCCGTATCACCTTCCGATGGCTTCTCTTGAAAGGTTGTATGACAATCTTGGAGAGAGCGAGCTCCTCGGTAAGGTTCAATGGGCTTTTGCGGTCACCTGTGCTTGCAACTTGACCCATAACTGATAACTATTAAGAAAGACAAAGGAATGGACAGTAACAGTTAGAGGACAAACGTGGGAAACACACCCGGAATAAATACGTGCTAACGCTTTGAATCGGCTAGGCTCGCGGTTGATGATGTGGCAGGGAAGGGGTGGTGGTGTTAGGCTGTGGCTGCTGGAATGTGACAATAGGACAATGACAAGCGAAACCTGCGAGCTATGTGCAACGTAGACAGAAGGACACCAACTCAAGCAGAGCGATCCAGGAAGTACCAGGTGCCCGTATTGGCAGAGGAAGAAGGTGGCACTCACCGGTGAGGACGTTTTTCGAGAAGTGAGAAGCGTACCACACCAGCACCAACCCACCATGCACAGCGCATCTGGGATCTGGGCCCCCCGTCTTTGGTGGTGGAAGGCCCAGAAGGAGCGCTTTCTCGTTGCGCGATGGGGTAACATTCTGCACCCGCTCTAACGGGACAGCAGTAACAGCCGCGCGCTTCTTTCCTTTGAAGCTTTAGCCTTTTCGAGACGTCGCCTTATGCCACACGCCGCATGTTGCAGCCTGAGGCGAGTAGTCGTAGTCGTGGTGGTGTAGTAGTAGTGAACCGTGGTGGTGTATTACGTGGAGGGTAGCAGTGTTATTCACTGTTTAGTCTACTTGTAGTGTGCATACTGATGGATCTTCGAAGTTGGGAACGCTAATGGAGGGACAATTAGAAGTTCACCCCTCCTTCAGGTTTGGTCGTGCGACCAGCAACCTGAAGAACTGACGAATGGCTCGCACTTGGGTGTCTGTCATGTCCTAGCATGGGAGTTCACCTTCGCCTAATTCAGAGGTTAGTTACCACTTGAAACCAACCAGAAGACGGGCGAACTTGAAGCCAACAGGCAGCCAGGGCGGCGCATCTTGCTGCCACAAGGCGCATCCCTTCAAATTCAGGAAGGGGTGCATCCCCTCTGCCCTTCATTACCGGGAGAACAGGAAGAGATGTCGCACTAAAAGGAGGCTGCCTGTAGTACTAGGCTTGAATCATATATACATCCGCTGTCCGTCACGTCAAATAGAACCACTAATATTGACCAATATAGTCCGTGGCTGTACTCAGTTGAGGGTGTTTCCACCCCAGATCATGCCTGCCTGGAATGTTTCAGGTTGTGTGGGAACGGCAGACCTGTCGAGATCTTTCAGATCTAGGAGGCGGGATGTCCATCATATTACCGTCATGCCCCATGCTTACACCACCGCTATTACCTCTACTTGATCCCACACCTACTCTCCCACCCTTTCCCAAATTATGATAGAGATCTTTCTTGGGTGCCACAATTTCCGATCCGGAAGTGGAAGAGGGTCCCGACTACAGATGACATCACGCACGTCTTTTATGTATCTAATCTTCGACCGAAACGGATGGTTTGCGCCACACCACACTAAAACTCCGTTTTTGTTTGAGCGGACTTTGGGCGTTGGGAAGACGCAGGTCTAATCTATTCGATTAGCAGACAGGGATGGTTGCTTTGACTTTATATGTGGTGGGTTACATCGATGGATTATTTGACGTGTTTATACACTTCGGGGAGTGGATGGAAGTTGCGCATTATGGGAGAGCGAACCACCGAACCACCCCGAAGTTCCCCGTATGGCACGCCACTCTTGCAGTACAACCTCACCTCGGTTATATGCCGCTTAAGTCTAGATAAAGAAAGGACCACTTGTTGATCGCAACGCCAGATTCTGTGCAAAATATCCTTGGCACACTCCAAAAGTGGGTCTTTTCCTCTGTTGTTGTTTCCTGTTTGATGTGTTGACGGTTGCGACCGAATCGGTGCACGATTTTCGCGAGGGAACCATAACCGTTGCATTGTTATTATTTACATATTGCCGCTTTCGGACGGTCAACGGGAAAACCCACAGAACGTATAACTACAAACACCAGCGCTCGAAGACACTGATCCCACACTTCTACAAGAAAGGAGAAGTATCAAAGACATTCATAAGCAGGCCTTCTCTTGGTTCTTTCAAGATCACACGGACGGAGATACGACAGAGCATCTGAGAGATTCTCTGCTTCCCATTCCTCACCACAAAAATCTCAGAGGCCCTCAGAGTGCATTCCTCCACTTTCAAAAATTTCTTCCTTAATTCACTTCTTTCTCCTCCATAAACAAACGTTTCTGCTTTCTGGCATCAAGATAACGAGCCTGAAGGTTACTACACGCAGAAGAAGCTGATCATACCACCCAATTGACGGCTCCACAAGCATCTACAAGCACAGCGTCGCTCTCCTCGCTTTTGTACCACATCTCTGATATCACATAATGGTAGCCGCTAGAGGGCAACCATTACAGGCCTTGGGCGCTAGAGAGCTCAACTCCAGAGCTCAGGTGACTCCCTTGAAGTCCACAAGGAAACTTGAAACCGAGAACTATGACGCTGCCAGAGCACAGAAAGAATCGCACAATCCTAAAGACAAGGCTAAGAAGAAGAAGGAGAAACTGTCGTCGTTGTGCAAAACTCCCCCATCTTTGATCCGCACAAGAACAGGAAAGGACTACAAGAGAGGTCTCTTCTTGGGTGAAGGTGGATTTGCGAGATGCTTTCAGATCAGAGATGATGATGGTCAAGTGTTTGCCGCCAAAACCGTTGCCAAGGCATCTATCAAGAGCAGCAAGACAAAGACCAAGTTGCTCTCTGAAATCAAGATCCACAAAAGCATGGACCACCCAAACATCGTTGAGTTTGTCGACTGCTTCGAAGACGATGTTAATGTTTACATTCTTCTCGAGATTTGCCCAAACCAGTCCTTGATGGAGTTGTTGAAGAAGAGAAAAGTCCTCACAGAGCCAGAAGTAAGATTCTTTATGACCCAGATCATTGGTGGAATCAAATACATGCACACCAGAAGAGTGATTCACAGAGACTTGAAGCTTGGGAACATCTTCTTTGACCCAGAGATGAATTTGAAGATTGGCGACTTTGGTTTGGCTACAGTCTTGCAGAGCTCTACTGATCGCAAATACACCATCTGTGGTACTCCAAACTACATTGCACCAGAGGTTTTGACTGGTAAACTTACTGGCCACAGTTATGAAATCGATATTTGGTCTATTGGTGTTATGATTTACGCCTTGTTGATCGGTAAGCCACCATTCCAATCCAAAGATGTTTCAGAAATCTATGAGAGAATCAAAGTCAATGATTACCATTTCCCAAAAGACAAGCCAATCTCTGCTGAGGCAAAGACATTGATCAGAGACATTTTGACAACGAATCCTGTCAAGAGACCAACCCTTGATGAGATCTTAGAGTACGATTTCTTCAAAGGACCATTCCCAGAGAAGATCACAGTGGAGACTTTGGTATCACAGCCAGATTTCAGTGATTTGACTAGAACCCAATCACAGATGAACTTCCTGAACGCTAAACGCAACGCGGGATTGATCCAAGCTCCTCATGCCAATCCAGTTCAGATCCTCAAGACTGATTTGGAGTCGGAGAAACCAAAGGTTCTTTTGCCACAATCTCTTTCGCCTGGAAACACAAAGAACAAGTACAAGGAAGTTACCGATCCTTCTGGAAGGGCAAGAAAGTACGATGAGGCAAAGCTGGGTAAAGCCAGAAGAATGGAGGAAGGCGGTCTGAGAAACGCTTCTACTATGAAAGTCACCGACGCCATTCTCAAACAAGAGTGCACAAACACATTGAATGGCATTGCCATTGCTGAGCGCCATGCCAGAATGAGACAGTCCAAGCTGGAGGCCTCGGAAGAACTTGTGACACCAATCTTGATCAGTAAGTGGGTTGACTATTCAAACAAGCATGGATTCTCTTACCAGTTGTCGACTGATGACATAGGTGTCTTGTTTAACAATGGTTCCACGCTGTTGAGCATCGCCCGCACAGATATATTCTGGTCTATTCTGGCGGATCCTTCTCAAGGGTGGTGCGCAGAAGAGTACACCATGGATGGTGTTCCTCCACACTTGTCGAGACAGGTTGAAATCACAGAGTTCTTTGCCAAGTACATGATGACCAACTTGTGCAGAGTCTCAGATAATGACGACTCATTGATTGAGCATGAGACCATTTTCTTACGAAGATACACAAGAGAAGAGCTATTTGTGATGTTTGAAATGAGCAATGGCAACTTCCAATTTAACTTCAAGGATCATCACAAGATCTGTATTTCACAGACAGGATCAGTCATCACCTACATTTCACCAGACCGCAGTTCGGAGACCTGCCATCTTTCGACGGTATTGAGGGACAACCAATTCCCAAGTGCCACAGAAGACATTGGATTCCCAGAGAAGTTCCAGTTGATCAAGAATGCTTTGAGAGAGAAGGTCAACTTTTACTGATACCCCCACATGATAGACGTATGGATAATGGGCCACTTTTGGCACAGCCCATACTCTTAGACACACTAATGTACTAATTTTAATCTGCAATTTATGCATGACGATAGATGTAGCCGTTAGAGTACAGTGATGAGAAAGAATTGAACCCTGAGATCGCGCATGATCAGATGATTCATGGTTAACCAACTGCACACCACTTTGTCTAGTGTGTTATTGTAAAGTCGTATCGTAGAGAGCATTCGAATAGAGTGGTGTTTTAACAGTGATTCTTGTTCCTGGTACATGGGTGAAAGTTGGAAAACAAGAGCTTACATATAAGCACTAAGTTGATGGTATCCAAGCTAACCAAACTTCGTATCCGTAACTACCAGATAGACATACTAAACTGAATGATTCTATTGTACACGTTCTTTTTTCTTATCCGACCCAAAGCAATCGAGAGCTTTAGACTCCATCTTCCCCTTATAACACCACGACTCAACTGAACTCATTTTCACGTTCCAAGTTATTCAAACTCCACTCGACGTTGAACTTGTTCTTCAACATTTCAAGCTGTGATATGAGTGACTGGCAAGCTGCCTTCAATGCCTCTCGTGGCGTGTACCCTTCTTCTGTTTGTATTCTCATTACAAACTTTGCAAACAATGGGTGCTCCACCTTGTATGCGGCAAAGATGACTCTTTCATCCTTGATGAGCTGAGCTCGTAAAACGTTTCCCAGGGTGTGGTCCTCCTTCTCGAATGTGATGATAGCAGCGTTTGGTACTTTTGGATCTGGATCAATCTGCAGTCTGTGTAAACGTTAGTCTTTATTCCCTTCAACGACGACCTTCTACGGCTCAACGTACTTTGACATGCCATCTGGCAGGATGAAAAGCTCAAATCTGTCTGGAGCGTTCATTTTTACGACGTTAGGAGTGCTATTAGAACTGTTCTCTGTGCAATCACCACAAGACTACTCCTCCTCAGTGCCATCTCTCTCTTGACTTTGTTAATTTGGGCGAAACAAACAAGAGGTGTGCCCCAAACCACGGCCACCCGAGAAAAGAAAAGCATCCCTGTTACCCGGCCTACAGAATCGGCAGTGCCCCTACCGTACCCGTTTTCGGTCGAGGAGTCGAGGGCTTCCCCCCGAGCTGTAGTAAACGTCTGAAAGAAGTTGCACTGTTTGTTGTTTCTGTCAACAGCTAAGGAGACCCAGCAAACGGTACCAGCTTCGTCCTCCCGATACAGATATCTCTTGCGACGCCACGGCCAACACAGGAACACACCGTGCTGACGGGAATCAACTGACACAGTTACTGCGTGGATAGAGTTTTCTGCCCAGTGGAAAGACACGAGAGACGAACAAAGAAGTGGTAACTTCACAACAAGCTCACCCAAGGAGAAAGCCAAGTAACACCGGTGTGGCAATGTCGAACCCAGAGCCCTGGAAGACACACTCGGAGGGCGCTGATCCCAACAAGCCAGCCATTCCACCTTTGCAACAGTGAGTTTCTTCCCACTCTATTGTTTTCCCTATCGTACCCACAGACATGGACCACCGCAACAACGACAGGATGCAAATGATCTCGCAAGTTTGCAGGCTGTTCTGTCCATCACTGTGCAGAGTACGACCGGGGTCACATCCGATATGAGTTGCATACTAACGCCGATTGCCTTTAGTCGCCAGGGAGCACCTGTCTTGCCTCCACCATCTGCCCTGCCATCCCACTCTGGCATGGAGTCAGGTACGTATATTTGACATTGATGGACACATGATGGAAAATTGAGAACTTCAGACTTGTTTTATGGACCATTGTCTTGTACTAATGGTCTGAACAACTTTTCACACTGCCCTTTTTTTGTGCAGTGTTCCCTCTGAGTCTCGACCATTATGTGCCCACCGCCACAACTAGCGAGGCCCGTACTAACACCGTCAACAGGCGGATTCTTCTCACTGCCTTCGCTCAACGTCGGCGCAATGGGAGGATCCCACAACTTCATGCTGAACCCAGCTAACCCAGTAAGTTATATGCTTTCTCGATCACAGCATCGTTTCCCCGTGGCTGACGAAGGGGAGCGTCCAAGTGCGCTCGCTGCTGGTCGTCGCAACGTTTGAGGATGGGGGTCTAGATGTCAGGCCCATCAGCACCACCCACAACGGGACTGCTGCGATCGGTTCCACCAAGAGACACACCATCGCTGATCGTATACTAACAGTGCAAACAGCCTCCTCTCAACTTCCAGATGAAGAACGAGGGTGGTCTTCCGGGCCAGCCCCTTGCTCAGCCAAACACGACTGCTCAGGGCCAACAGCCCACAGCACAGGCAAAGCAGTCGTCAGTGAACAGCTCAGCAATGGCCGCCTACAGACCACTCAACGTCAAGGATGCACTCTCGTACCTCGACCAGGTCAAGGTTCAGTTCCAGACACGTCCTGACGTGTACAACCACTTCCTCGACATCATGAAGGACTTCAAGAGCCAGGCCATCGACACGCCGGGCGTCATTGAAAGAGTCTCCGGCTTGTTCAGAGGTCACCCGGCGCTGATCCAGGGTTTCAACACCTTCTTGCCACCAGGTTACAGAATTGAGTGCTCCTTGGACCCATCAGACCCAAATCCAATCAGAGTCACGACACCAATGGGCACCACGACGCGCCAGGACTCCAACTCCAACATTGTCTTTGAGCAGCAACGATGGGGCCAGGGCGGTGCTCTTCAGCAAGGTCCCGGCGGTCCCGGCGGTCCTCAGCAGGGCCAAGTCGGCCAGCAACCTGCCATGTTCCAGCCACAGCTCGATGGGTCAAAGTATGGTGACCAGCAGTCGTCGTTGTCGCATCTCCAGGCAGCCGCCAACAGGGGAAGCATCACTGCTACGAACGAGCAGCGCAAGTCCACCGGCCCTGTTGAGTTCAACCACGCTATCAACTACGTGAACAAGATCAAGACACGCTTTGCCAGCCAGCCAGACGTTTACAAGCACTTTTTGGAGATTTTGCAAACCTACCAGAGGGAGCAGAAGCCAATCGCAGAGGTTTATCAACAGGTTACCTTCTTATTCCAGGGCGCTCCAGATCTGTTGGACGATTTCAAGCAGTTCTTGCCTGATACCAGCGGCAGAGCACCAAATGGTGGTGGTTTGCTTCAACCACAGCAGCCACAGGCTGAGTACTATCCACAGCAGCAACAGCAAGGTCCATCTCAACTTCCTCCAGTCGGTAACTTCTCACCACCTGTGGCCGGGAAGATGAAGAAGTTTGAAGTCACGAATGACCAGATGGTAAACTACGAGGCCTCCAGAAAAGACCATCCAGTCTCAAACCTGAGGGGCTCCGTCTCCTCTACGAGACGCAAGGTCAGCGAAGACATCCCACCGACTTTGGTTCCAGGTGTTCCAGAGCCAGTGCAGCCACCTCACAAGACTTCCAACTTGATGGAGGAAGTTGGCTTCTTTGACAAGGTCAAAAAGGCCATTGGCAGCAAACAGAGTTACAATGAATTCCTCAAGATGTTGAACTTGTTCAACCAAGACATGATTGACAAGGAAGTTCTTGTTGAAAGGGTTGAAGGATTCATTGGTTCTCACCAGGACTTGTTTGACTGGTTCAAATCGTTTGTCGGTTATGACGATGAACCACACCACATTGAGAACATTGCCTTCAAGAAACACCAGCTTGAGTTGACCCTTTGTAAACCATATGGCCCAAGTTACAGAAAATTACCAAAGCTTGAGACTTACATGCCATGCTCTGGTAGGGACGATATGTGCTGGGAGGTGTTGAACGACGAATGGGTTGGACATCCAACGTGGGCTTCTGAAGATTCTGGGTTCATTGCACACAGAAAGAACCAGTACGAGGAAATCTTGTTCAGAATCGAGGAAGAGAGACACGAATATGACTTTTATATGGAATCTAACCTCAGAACTATCCAGACTCTTGAAGGTATTGCTGTCAGAATCGCCAATATGACACCTGAGGAGAAGGCTGCATTCAAGCTTCCAAATGGCTTGGGCCACACATCTCTGACCATTTACAAGAAGGTTGTTCGTAAGATCTATGGTAACGAGAAGGGATTCGAGATCATCGATGCTCTTCATGACAACCCAGCCATCGCAGTTCCAATCGTGTTGAAGAGACTCAAACAAAAAGATGAAGAGTGGAGAAGAGCCCATCGTGAGTGGAACAAGGTTTGGAGAGAGATGGAGCAGAAAGTTTACTTCAAGTCCTTAGATCATCTGGGATTGACTTTCAAGCAGACCGACAAGAAATTGTTGACGACCAAACAGCTAGTCTCAGAGATCAGCACGATTAAATCTGAACAGACGAACAAGAGACTTCATCCATTGACACCGAAGCCACAGAAACAGCTTGACTATGACTTCAACGATTACGAAATCTTGTTCGATATTGCAAAATTGGTGTACGTCTTCTTGAACACAAGCTCATACTCTGCTAATGACAAGGAAAGACTCTATGACTTCTTCAAGTCCTTTTTGGAGTTGTTTTTCTCTATTGATCCACAGGTTGTTGAAGATTCCATGGCAAAGAGATTCTCTCAGAACCCTGTGGACTCAGACAAGCCACATCCACATGCTAGTACCAACTCAGACTCAGAGAGTTCCACGAATGGTCGTAAACGTCCACGGGAACACCAGTTACTCAAGGATGTTCTTCGTAAGAACAAGAAGGCACACAGAGATGACATTGAGGAGAGTTCTGTCGTTCCAGAGTCAACAGAGGATGAAAAGCCTGACGAAGAGGATGAACCTGCGGTTGATACCGCATCTGACATTTGGGTTCAGGCCGCAGTTTCAACAATGCAGGAGGAGACGACTGCTAACACACAGAGAACTGTCTTCAACTTATTTGGTAACACAAATATCTATATCTTCTTCCGTCATTTGAGAGTGTTATATGACAGACTCTTGGAGGTGAAGAACCTCAATGACGAAGTTACCAAGGATTTGAAGTCTCGTACAACAGTCCAGTTCGCCAAGGATTTGAATTTGGTTTCTAACCAGCTGGAGTCCATGGGATTGGAGTTTGCTAAGGAAGATGCTTATTCTCAATTGTTGGCATTCTCCGAGAGAGTTATCGATGGTGATATTGAACACCAATGGTTTGAAGAATCATTGCGCCAAGCCTACAGAAACAGAGCTTACAAGCTATACACAGTCGACAAAGTCACTCAATCCCTTGTGAAGCACCTTCACTCCATTCTTACAGATTCTCGTTCTTCAGAGATTTTGGTTCTTTTCGATAAGGACAGAAAGTCATCGACGACCAGCGCTAAGGATCAGATTATTTACCGTAACGCTGTAAGATCGCAGATGTCAGCTGATGAAAACATGTTCCGTCTTGAATACAACGAGTCAACACATCACGTGTGCATCGAGTATGTCGCTCTTGATGATCTGACATTAAAGGACATCAAGACTGATGAGGAGAAGTGGAACTACTACTTGACTTCGTATGTGATTGCTCATCCTACTGAAGGTGTTAATGTGAGTGATGTCAGAATGCCGTTCATCAAGGCCCAGGATCTTGAAGATGTTGATGAAACGGAATTGGAGGGATACACAGATTCACAACTGAAGATAAAGATTGCCCAAGACAGTTACAAACTCTTCTTTGAACCAGGAACACACGACGAGTTTACTAGATATACAACGTATACGAGTAACTTCAAGAAGAAACTTAATTCTTCTGTTGACAAACTTGCTGCAGTGATTGATGAAAAGACCAAGTCTTCTGTGGAAGAGGATGAGTTTGAAGAAATGAACGAGAGATTCAAGTTGCTTAAGGAGGCACCTGCCGAGTTCAAGCAAGCTCTCGTGGAGAAGAAGGTCAAAGACGCCGAAAAGAACGACCAGGACAAGACTATTGACAAGGGTGACGAAACGGTGCCTGAAAGTGCAGTGGTGGCCAAGTTAGTCAACCCTGCTATTGCTTCTGTCCTGGAACAGGATGTTACTGTTGATGCTGATTCTACTATCCCACAGGACGACACCGAGATCAAGGGCAATGACACCACCACAGATGAGAATGCAAATGTTGAGGAAGGTAATACCGATACGGCAAGTTTGGTAACAGAAGATTCCAAGACTGCTGATGCTTCTACCGCTAAGACCGAACTTGATGAAGATGGTGATGCTAAAATGGATTGAACGTACTGTACTTTTACAAACCCCTGTTGATATCTTAGTTTTTTACGTACTACAGTTTTTATTTCTATCACATTCTATGTTTTCTATTCTTACGTAACATGACCTTGTGATCGGATCAGATGTACTTACAACCTCAATGTAACTATGCTTCGATATCCACACCAAAATCCGACAACTTTTCACCATAGTCATTAAACCATTCAGAACGGTCGAGGTTTTTCCGCGGTGGACGTACCATACGCCTTCTAACAACAGTCTCGTTGTTATCCACCATCTCATCGGGCTCTGAGTCTGGATCTTGATGAGATCCATCCGGTGGCCAAGGTATCGAACTGATATCTTCTTCACCTAACTGTAAAAGGTCATTGATGGGAAAAGTGAGTCCATCACCGACGGGACCACCCCATGGTAAGAACCAGTTCCAAGGATATCCAAGCGTATTGATAAGATTGGCCCATGGGTTGATGTCATAGGGGAAGACGATATCATCAACGGAGATGTTCAGAAATTCATCACCTGTGATGTCCTTGAGAACATGATGGCTGGATGACCAGGATGCCGCAGAGGGAAGGTCTTTCCCGAAGAACAGCTTGAAGTTCTTTTGAATCTTTTCTTGAAAACGTCGGCTATTGTGTTGTGATTCAATCCTTTCCCATTCCCAGCTCTCAATTTGAGACATTCCAGTGAAGAGGATCGGACTCAAGCACCTGAAGGTCAGGGCGCCAACAGAAAAAGCCACAAACAAGCTCAGAGGTGTCAATATTAGTAAAATCGTCAATTGTGTTGTGGAGAAGAGATACATGGGAAGATGTCTGTTTTCCCAGTATTTCATCAAGTGCCTTATGAAGTAGTAGCAAGCCAATCCATTTGTGTAGTCGACCCAGATTAAGAATCTAAGAAAGTGAGGCATGTTTGCATGTCCCACACAGTTTGCAGTCCATGGACAGTGGTGATCCATTTTCAGCACGCATTGTTTACAAGTTTTACAATGATGTGCCCTCTCAGGTTTGTAGTTCTGACACTTCTTGCACCATCGTCTCCATTGTCCTGGGCGTGGTTTGAAGTTCTTCGGTGGCGATCCAGGGTTCTTGTAAATGGCGATGAAGTACGATATCCATAGCATAGTTAGGCAGACCTGGAACCACACTTGATCCCTCAGTGATAATGTGTTTGAAAATATGAAATAATGACCACCATACCCCAAAGATGCGATGATGAGAACTGGTATCTGTAGGAAGTGTTAGAAAGAGGTCCGTCTCGTGTAAGTATCTTAATAGTTACGTACGCCAATGCCTTGCCAGGGGGCTAGTTCAAGATGCATTACTTTTCCGTCTATTTGAATAAGAAATCAACAGGAACGAGTTTGAAATGAGAGAAAGGCAAGGTATGTGATCTTAGAGAGTTGATATAGCGAGTGCTCGTGAGAAGAAGCATACAAGCGGTCGCCGGTTCGAGTCTCGAGAGAGGTATTGTTTTCACATCTCTCTTCAAAAATACGAACTGCGTTTCCTCATCGATCACTGCTTTATGTCCGTAATACAAACCAGCAAATTCACCTTACAGACGCTACAATCAACAGTTCAGCCAGAAGTGATAGTGAAATATGAGTGGTGAAGTAATGAAGGACCCGATATCGTCCTTTGATACTCGCAATAGGCGAGCACCAGCACGTCCAATCAAGAAGATCCATGTCTACGATTTTGACAACACATTATTCAGGTCTCCCCTCCCAAACCCGGGGTTATTCCATCCGGAGACGTTAGGCATTCTACAGAGTAAGGATGTACTTGCATGTGGCAGTTGGTGGGAAGAGCCAAGAGTTTGGAACTGTATGGGTGAAGGCTGGGATATAGAGGTGAAAAGAGGCTGGGAGGGCTTTTGGAACGAAGACATCGTTGAACTATTGAAGATGTCTATTGAGGATGAAGAAACGCTATCAATCGTCATGACCGGAAGAAAACGCTCGCTATTTGGAGAGAAATTACAAGAAATGTTAAATTCCAGAGGACTTTTGGAGAATCTTGATGGCTTGATGCTGCGACAAGGAGACTTTGATACAACTGTCCAGTACAAGACCAAGGTCCTAGTCGATTTACTGAATTATTTTGATAGAGTCACTGAGATAGTTATCTATGATGACAGAGTGAGCCAACTGAATGGATTTACAAAATGTTTGAATGAATTTACAGAGGCAATTAGACCATCACTTCTTGTCAGTGTGGTCCCAGTATTCTCTTTACCACTCTTCCTTGACCCCAAGACAGAACGAAGAGTTGTGGAGAGTATGCTGGATTCACATAACAACTTGCTTCGCAGGCCGGAGGGTATGCCAAGGACCCATTATTCATTGAAGAAATATCATCACCATAGTTCCTACATTCTTGATCATCAGACTCAGTCAGCCATTATTTCACGGTTGATTAGACAGTTTCCTGAAATATTTACCGAAGATGTACTCAGTTCATTCAGATTCCAGCCAGGTGAAATTATCATCGTTAACGGTATAATGTCAAAGGCGCAAAATGCTATGATCAAAGTACTCCCGAAAGACATTGGTTGGAAAGCCACGCTTATTGGCTACTCAGACACACATATTGGGCTCAAGGTAGAACTTATTCATCCCGAGTTTAGCTTAAAACCCCGTGGTTCTCAAGCAGTGTTACCTATTGCAGCAAGGGGCAAATCTTCAACGAGCCCTCCGAAGGAATTTTCTAAAATTTCAACCTGGAGACAGATCACAGGGACACCCCTGACGTTCAATACGAGAATAGGTGACATTGTTGATCTTCAGATTGTCAGGGATGGCCCTAAGGGAAAACAGAAGAAAGTAATGGAGCAACCCAGAACAGTTGAAATCCCATGAGTCTTACTGTATGTGTTACATCGACAAGAATAAAACTATGTGGTTATGCAATATCTGCAGGATGTATTTAGAGTATGTAGGGATACACCGGCCAATTGAAGAAGGGGGATGGACCTTAATCAAGAAATGGCACTAAGACTATCCGGCGTACACTTATTGAACAGCATACGCGCACCGTTTGCTTTATGCACAGAATCGGCACCACAAGGACGTAGTATTCAATCCGTCACAAGTGGGATTTGACAAGATGTGCAGGGCATGTAAAGCCAGAGTCATGATGAGCCTCTTTCGAAGTTGCCATAGAGTGTGCCAATCTGTAATCCACGCCTGTAGATCCACGCTGGCACATACGGCAATCCAAGAGAGACACATCGATCACTGAACCTCAATTTATCAACCAACCACACCACACCACTAACTAGTCATTGGTTAAGTGTGAAGCTTGAGCTCTGAAAGACAATGAAAATCTTTCTACAGTGTGGCCCAACCATGCCACCACCAAGAAACGCGAAAAACGCGAAAAACGCGAAAAATGGCGACGCGTCTGAGCCCAGTAACAAGTCTCGTATGGGGATTCTAAAAGTACCAAATTCCAGTAACTTTCCAGGGCAGCTGTTGATTTCAGTAGAGAGAGAGAAGAAGCAGGGAAGGGAATTATGGATGCTGTAATTCTTACGGTACATTGGCACGATGGTGAGCAGCCCGTCTACTCTGCAGATTTCCAGCCGAATAAGGGCAATGCCCCATCTGAACGACTGGCAACTGGTGGTGGAGACAACAATGTTCGATTATGGCGGTTAGTGCGCAATTCCGAAGGAGACTTAAAAGTGGAGTACGTTTCGACGTTAGCAAAGCATACACAGGCTGTTAATGCTGTCCGATTTGATCCCAAAGGCGAGTTACTTGCAACGGCTGGAGATGATGGTTGTGTGCTCATTTGGTCTAAAGCCGATGGTATGGTTCGTGAATTTGGAACTGATCCTGATGACGATGCATTAGAATCGTGGAAAGTAAACACAATGTGCCGTTCGAGTACAGCGGAGATATACGATCTTGCTTGGTCTCCCGATTCCAAGTACATCCTCGCTGGTTCTACAGACAACACAGCTAGAGTGTATGATGTCACCACTGGAAAGCAGATTAGTGAGATGGCAGAGCATGGTCACTATGTCCAGGGAGTTGCCTGGGATCCTAGAGGGAAGTTTATTGCCACACAAAGTGCTGACCGATCAGTTCATGTTTATCTTCTCGATGCTGCGGACAATGACCCGAAACCTTCAGTGTTACAGAAGAGCAGCAGAGCGGAATTGCCTTCAAGGCAAGTCACAGAGAAAGCAACATATCCTAAAGAGGGCATATCTGAAGACATGACACCACTCAACTATTCAGCAGTGAAAGCCTCAATGCTGTATCACACGGAATCACTACGATCTTTTTTCCGTCGTTTGGCATTCTCTCCAGATGGAAATTTCTTGTTCACACCTGCTGGTGTGTTCAAGAATGCGCAAGGTTCAGATAAGGACGAACTTTTGAATACTGTGTACATTTACACACGTCAGGGGTTGAAGAAAGCTCCAATTGCACACCTACCAGGGTTCAAGAAACCAGCGTTAGCTGTTTCGTTCTCTCCAGTGGTGTACGAACTGGATCAGGACACGAAAGTGAGTGGCTTCAATCTCCCGTATAAAATGGTTTATGCTGTGGCTACTATCGACTCTGTTCATATTTTCGATACTCAAAGCCTACAAGAATTGGGCTCAGTGTCTAGCATTCACTATGGTATTTTGACTGATCTGGCTTGGAACAACGATGGTTCAAGTTTGCTAATCAGTTCTGCCGATGGGTTCTGTACAAGCTTGCAGTTTTCTCCTGACGCATTAGGGAAGCCATTGACTGTTGACTACAAAACCTTGTTACCAGAGGAATCTACCGAATGTATTGTGGGCACTCCAAAGTCTGCAAAGAAGATGTCTACTTCTTCCGGTGCATCCGTTATGGCAGAGTCCCCATCTTCTACAACGCAACCGCTCGTTAATGCCATCACATCCTCTCCATTATCTTGTTCAATTGATACATTTGCAAAGAAAGCCAAAACCAATCAAATACCATCACCATTATCGAGGCCTGCACCGGTGATGAATTCGATAAACCACCTGGTCAAGAAAAAGGCCAAGGTGACACCAACACCAGTCGCACAGTCAGCTTTTACACAATCAGCTACTGTTTCTTCGACATCGAAATCTTCTCAATCACCTACACAAGGTGTTCCCCCAGTTCCAACAATAAAACCAGATGAACCAATTATTATTGATGATGATGATGTGATACTGATTGATGAGGAACCAGAGCCAAAGCACAAGAAGAGAATCTCTCCGACTTTAATCAATGATGCCACATAAATGGATACAGAAATGAATATGTATTCTATAATTTCAAACATTCATTAGAACAAAGTGATGATTACGTAGCCATCATGATTGCGAAGCTCCATTCTGATCTCAGTTACTGAACCCAGACAAGTCCTGTTGGTTGGACAACTGCGCCTCGAGTCTTTTTCTAGCTTTCAAGATCATCTCTGCCTTTTTCTCCTTTAACGTTTTAGATCTCTGTTCAGCAGAATCTGACCACTCCATCTTCTTGTTGGACATGGGGGTGGTACTCTCATCGACACCGTACTTCTTCAATAGGTTCTCGGGCTGGATCTTGCTCTGGTTTCTCGACTCAGCACTGGTTGTATCAGCAGCAGCACCGGTGGAGGTGGCAGGCCTGTTGTTGCTAGTGCCAGGTGGGAACGGCAGCGTCCCCTCTGCGAGAATACGGTCAACGGTGGCCTCCACTGAGCCTGATCTCAAGAGATCATAGCGAATCTGCGCCTCTGACACGTGGGGTGCAAGTTGCTGAACGACCTCAACCATATCCGTCGTCACCTGACGTACGGGAGGGGCATGTACATCGACTCGTCTCCCAGCACGGTTGTTACGCGCGTTGGCGTTACCAGCGTTGTTGTGCTGCTGTGGGCGTGGCGAATGGAAGTCGGGCTCCTCTTCCGAGTTCACGAACCATCTGAGGAACACAAACGCAATCACAAGCGCAAATATGAATGTGACAGTAGTAGCATCCACCATCTCCAAACACTGGAACTTTACTGCCGGTGGAAAGTGTGTGATCGGAACTCTTCCAGTGCTTCTTTGGTGTGTTAAGTTGGCCGGAATATTTCGGTGATATATTGGTGCGCGAACTTCACCTAATCTTCCATTTATCCCTCTTAATCAATAGCGGTGATTCACTACAATAATGGTATATCTTCTCTCATTATATTCAAACCGGGCAAATAAATAAACTATAAAAAAAAGGAGAAACTCATAACACATGCGAGAAATCAAGGCTCAAACTTTAGACTGAAAGCCTTATCTTGGTTATTCACCTTGTACAAGAAATTCGTAATCACCTCACTCTCTTTCACAGTCTGTGCCTGGAAGTGCCTCTTCACGTGGTCTGCAAGCTCAGGTTTCGATACCCTGTTTCTGTTCTTGTAGCTGTAGGACTTCTGGCCGATATCAGTGCCCAGCAAGAATCCACCCATCGTGAGACAACTCTTTGTTGGGAGCTTGTAAGCCTCGCGGTACTTGCGAAGCGTCTCGTTAGGAAGCGTCATGAAGTCCATCGGATCCTTGGGCTTCTGGTCCTGAGGCCCATTCGAGTTGATGTGGCGAGCAAGGAGCTCTGCCTGTGCTGCCTGGGCAGCGGCGTTTCGTGCTTTGGTGTATGCTCGTGAGTTGGTGTTTGTGCCACTCCCACCATTCCCCTCCGTCTCGGACGCTGAAGGATCTCTCGTGGAACGAGGTGGCATCCTGTGATAATACTCGGTGTTCTTTTGCCCTTTCCAAACAAGAAGAAGGAGAAAGATGAAAGGTCACAAAAGGCACTAAGTGTGCATCCTGCCGTCTGCGCTTGGTGCTTTTGTTTGGGGCACGACACGCGCGAAAGCTCCATATCGCTGACTAAGCAGGATGGTATTACGAGAGACTGTAATTTGTTTATCATTTATTAAATATTAAATCTCCCTTTCATCAATTACAGCCCTTGTGTTCCTGGTACATCGCAGACAGCTCCTCCACCAGTCCGAACACGTCTGAAGGCTCAAACAGCCCCACAGTTTGGTCACGGAGAGCCAGTAGTGCAACTATCTGCTCAATTCTGGAAATGAACACTTCCAGCAGGTGTTTCTCCAAAAGGTCTGTCTTCATGAAGTTTGTAACCTGCAGAGGCGTACCATTGAGTCTGCATAGGATCTGATTAAGTCTCAGTGTAATGTCTCTGACACCATGGATGTCCTTTGAAGTAACATCAGGTTTGCGCTGGAACTGGTATCTAGTTTCGAGCTGCTTTGGGAATATCAACGTGATCTCTTCATCCATCTCAAGTCCCTTCAACTGTACTTTACCCATATACTCACTTCTCCAACCAATGTTCTTCAAAATGGAGAATTCACTTTCCAGAACCGACAACGCCTCTGGGTCACCGTAAGCCTGAAGAGACTTGACGTCTTCTTGAGCTTGTTCCCATATCTTTTCAATTCTCTTGAACTCAATCAAGCAGTCTTGAGTAAGCGTGATTTCACCTCCATCAGCCACGGCACAGACACGAGCAGCTTTATTAACCATAGGACCAAAGTAATCCATTCTTCTCGTAATAATGTCACGTTCGCAGACAGGAGTTCCCCAATGAATACCCATACGAACAGAAAGACCCTTGTATATCAGTTTCCCATCGGCATCCTTCAATTCACAGCCTTCTTCACTTTGTAAGATCTCTGCTGGCCAGTCTTCCAAAAGCAACTGCTGTTGCACGTTGAAACACCAAATCAGCGCGGCAGTAACAGTTGGGAAGGAGACCATAAATGCATCACCTTCAGTCTTAACCTCATAACCACCAACAATGTGAAGCTGACGTCTCATAATATCGTTATGCGTTCTAATAGCAGATCTCATAGCCAACGGATAGTTCTCCCACAACAGAGTAGAGTTCTTGATATCAGTGAACACCATAGCCAGTTGGCCCACTGGTGCTTCAATCTCTGGTTTCAGTCTTCTCAAGTTGGAGTCCTCAACAAGCTGTCTTGACACAGGGAAACTAGCCTTCTTAGCCTTCTTTCTCGAAACAACAGACACCAAAACCTTGGAGGTACAGCCATAGGACATTGCATAATCTCTCAATCTCTCAGCAGTAGACATTGGATTGTCAGACTCTCTCACAATATCTCCAATGGTTTTCGGTGGCAAGTAGTCAAACAACTCCTTTGTACCAATGACGAGAACTTCGTCATTGATTGTGGTTTGTGAGATATCAGCACCTGCATGGATGTGTGGCAATAAATCAAGGAAACCAGCCGCTCTAGAAACCTTCGAAACACCATCAACCTTGTCATTGTTGGAAACAAACCCACCTGAGGCTCTAATTCTGTCAAACTCAGTAGGCATGGAAGGTTGGTGATATACTGTCAAGTATGTGTAACTTCCATCTGGCTTAGCAAGCATCACCATTGTGTCACCAATATTGGCAGTGTAAACCGTCTTACCCTTGATGTATACCACAGTAGCCGTGGAACCAGAAAGCCCATCTTCCGAGTTCAGTTCACAGTGACTAACGAGACTGTTCAACCCAATGAAACATGCCTTTAAAGCAGTTGTGACATCAGACTTCTTCAACTCTGCTTCAAACATCTTATGGAAATTCTCACGAATAATGTATGAAATTCTTCCAGAATTGATACCGTCAAAGACCCCAATCATGATTCCACCATCAATGTTATGATAAACAGAATCCCTTGCAATCAGTTGCTTCTGAACACGTTCAGATATACCATACGCAAATTCCTGTCCCAAGACTGTTGGAATGGTACGAACTCTCATGCTGCTCGACTCATCTGGAATATTCTGAGTGGTAATTGTCAAGTCCATAAGGCCAAGCATTTTCAACTTTGGCAAGTTCAAATCCTCCGTGATCTCAAGCTTCTTGTTACCAGACAAGTTCAAGTATCTTAAATCCTGATTATTCTTCCAATTCCACTCATATCTAGAGTTCGATGTGTTGTACTTCAAGTCGTTAGAACCAACATCAATCACCTCTAGATAGGTCAGCTTACTCAGGTCAGATGGGAGGGTACGGAATCTGTTACCGTTAAGACATAACACCTTGAGAGTAGCCAAGTGGTCAAAATCATCGGGCAGAGATGATAGTGCGTTACCAGACATGAACAGTTCTTCCAAATGCTCAAGTAAACCTAATGTTCCAGTTGGAATGTCAATGAGCTTGTTGTATGATATGTCCAATGTTCTGAGATGCTTGTAGTGTCGAGTGGTGTAGAATGAATCATCATCCAACTGATTATCAGATAGTCTGAGGATTGTTGTCTTCATATGCTTCGGCATTGGCAATTCCGAGATCAAGTTCGAAGATAAGTTGACATTTTCGATCAACGAAGTGTCAAAGATGGATTTCAAGTTGTTATCGTGGAGATCTAACAGCTTTAATTTCTCAAGAGATGAGAGATCAGGAATCGTCTCCAAATTGTTGCTGTAGATTGAAAGTTCTCTGAGGTTTGACAGGTTGACAAGGTCAGCAGGCAGCTCACGAAGTGCATTCTTACTCAGTTCCAATTTCTCCAGCTTAGATAACTTTAAAATTGCAGCAGGAAGAGACGTGAGTTTTGCCTTTGACAAGTTCAAAGAAGCCAAATTTGGACTCTCAATATTGAGCTGTGTGATTGGATTCAGTTTGAGGTCAAGAGTTTTCAAATTTGGAAGCGTGTTTGAGAGATTTGAGATATTGTTGTTTGTCAAGTAGAGGTTCTCAATGGTCAAACCTTCAAAGTTGACTTCATAAATTTCATTATATCTCAGATTGAGAGTTCTCAAACTTGGAGGGTTGATGTCAACACGGGTAAGGCTGTTGGAGGAAATGTTAGCCTTCTTTAACGACGTCATGTTGTTGATAGATGAAGGCAATGATCTGAGCTTATTGTATGAAATGTCCAACTGGAGCAAATTCGTCAACTTACTGACCGTCTCTGGGAACACTTCAAACTCATTAGAACTCACATCTAAGATCTTTAGATTGGCGGGGAGTTTTGGCAAATCCGTGAGTCTATTACAACTCAAGTTAAGAATCGATAAATTTCGAAGCATGGAGATGTTTGGTGGAACCGCCTGGATGAAATTTCTCTCGAGGTCAAGAGAGACCAGCTCTCTTGCATAGACAATGTTTGGAGGGAACACTTTTGTTCTGATGTTGACCATTCTGAGCGAACTAAGCTGTGAATCTGCTGTCTGGAAAAAGTCCAATGGTAATGTGATATCACCATTGTTGGAAACATCCAAACTCTGGACTTTGGAAGAGTAACAGAGGGCAGGAATCTTTTGAAGGTCTTTACTCTTCAGGTTGACATGAACCAAATCTTTGTTGATGTATTCCTCCTCTGCTGGACTTAACTGTTTCAAGACATCATGGTGAAGGATGAACTTGAGCAAGTAACTCAAATCAAATCTCCCAATCTCATCAAGCTTATCGTCTTCGGTGCACCCGGATAAGAGAAGTAAATTTGTTTGGATTTTCACAGGTTTCTGATGCAGGTCGAGTTTCTTAGTGACCTTACCGACCCTTAAACTGAGCTTGTAATCACCAGTCAACTGATATCTTCCCTTGAGGAACTTGATCAGTTCCTCCACAGTCTCGTCGTATGGTCTCTTCAAAGTAGAGGTGAAATCATCGTCCTCAGCATAGATCCTCACGTGGTAGAGCTTGTTATCGTGGGTTCTATCGTCATCTTCTTTGGCCAAGTGTGTATAGGTCTTTCTGATGACATAATAGTCATCTTCATCTGCACTCGCGGTATCCTTGTTCTCATCCTTGACATCCCATGATTCCGGAGCCGCCCATGAGTCCTTGGGATTAATCTCCGGTGTGGTCTCTCTGCTGGGTTCCTCTGCAATGATATCTGTCATGTCTGTAAGGTCGTTCAAATCCAGTGTGACAACAGAGTTCTCGGTACCATAGTCTGTCAAAGAGGTTCTGATGCTTGCAACGCTTGGGTTGTGGAGCATGGTGTGCTGCTGCGCAAGCGGCTCGATGCTGTTATCGCTACTTCCCTGACTTCTCTTCTGATCTCTGGCATTGGCAGCAGGCGACGGTTGAATGATGGGCCTCGAGGCAACCACACTGGGTCTTGCGGAAGTAGCCGGCGATAGCGACTCTGCAGAGTGCTTCTTACCACTGCGTTTGTTATCCTCACGGATCGAATTGATAAACTTGCCAAAGAGGCTCTTCTTATGGTGTGGTTTCACCGGATGGTCAAACGGTGGCACCGGATTGTTGACTGCCGCGTAGTGGAAGCCCTTGTACCCATATGGCACAGAGTTGAGCCTGTTGTTGTTACCGTTGTTGGAGTGGGTCTGCTGTGAATTAGGCGACGAGGGCTCGCCGTGGATTGAAGGAGCACGCACATCGGGCTGGTGGAGTACACCGTGCAGGGCACCCACGTTATGCGCAGACGACTCCACCAGGGAGACCTTGCGAGAGGTCAGTGGGCTCACCTCCCCCTCGGTGGAAGATGATCCCACAGAGCCATGGCCCTTGGCCTTCCTGTTGAGTGCGTAGTTGCTGTCGAAACCCGACATATGCGGAGGGCAATGTGTATCTCTGCTATAGCTGGCGAAGAGCTGCCGAGACTCCCTTGTCTGTCCGATTTGGCGATTAGAGAGCGATAGAGAAGGAGAATGCTTTAATTCCAAACGGTGGGCAGCCGTTGGGTTTTGGTGGCTGTTTCTAGGGGCCTTTTCGGGGCGCCCGCATTGACCATCTCTGCACTCTTAATTTGGCTGTGTGGTGCGGACCGCGCTGGGCCATCGATCACAGACACACAGTGGGCGAATCACCGCTTGGGCGTTGTCGTCCCGTTTCAATTACAAGTTTCTATTAGAAGCGTATATTTCAGATTAATATTCAGCTGCGGTAGTCGCCGTTGATGGTGACGTACTCGTGCGAGAGATCGCACGTCCAGAAGAGAGACTCGGCACCGCCTCCTGTGCCCAAGTCGACGGAGATTTCAAGGTCCTCGAACTCGAGAATCTCACTGGCCCTGGCCTCGTCAACGGGCTGTGGTTCTCCATTGACGAGAAGCTTGAGCTCTGCAGTGCCGTCGGTTGGGATGAACGAGACGTTGGTCTTAGCGGTGTTGACCTCGACGTCCGAGTAGCCAATTGCACAGAGGATTCTGCCCCAGTTGGCATCCTTACCGTATAGTGCAGTCTTGACCAGCGGGGAGTTAGAGATCGTCTTGGCGACTTTTTGTGCATCAGCGTAGGACAAGGCATCCTTGACCTTGATGGTGACGAACTTAGTAGCCCCCTCACCGTCACGAACAACCAATTGCGCAAGTGTCTGTGCAAACGTTGTGATCTCCTCGCGGATCAAGTTGTAAGACTGCGTCGTGGTCTCATCGATGATCTCACCACCAGCTGCACCATTAGCCATGGCAGATATAGTGTCGTTTGTTGACATATCGCCATCGACGGATATACAGTTGAAAGAACGGTCAACAGCATACTTCAAAATGGATTGAAGAGCACTTGGTGCAATTGGAGCATCGGTGACGAAGAAACCAAGCAACGTGGCCATGTTAGGACAGATCATACCAGCACCTTTGCACAAACCGGCAATACGGTAGGTTATGTTGTTGACACTAATCTCCTTGGACACAAGTTTAGGGAAAGTATCAGTGGTCATAATACCCTTTGCACATGTCAACCATGCGTCGTGGTCAGAACCCAAGTGGGACTGATAAAGCTTTGGCAACGCTGGGAGGATCTTATCCATCGATAGATGTTGGCCAATGACACCAGTGGACATACATAACGTAGACTGGTTACTTGTGGATGGGTCAATAAGCTTATCAACAGTGTCAACGATCTTGTTCGCATTTGCAAGACCCTCAGTGCCGGTAACGGCATTAGCACACCCACTGTTGATAACAATAGCATTGACCTTATCAGTCTGCTCAAGGATCTTCTTAGAAAGCTGTACTGGAGCAGCTTTGAATTTGTTAGTGGTGAACACAGCAGCAGCACTTGCCGGTGTTTCGGACACTATCAATGAGAGATCCAATGCTCCATTCTTCTTCACACCAGAAGCGATCGCTCCAACTTTGTAGCCCTGTGGGTAGGATCCCGAGTGTGGAACGTATTTGGCATACTTATTGGACAGTGCCGTAGCCGTCGAAAACAATCTCTTGCTCATTATAGACAATTGTAGGCTAGCGAAGTTGGTGGATCTAGATTCTAAAGAGAGAAGGATGAAAATTGACCCGGAGTTGAACGAAGCCTTATATGGGCGAAAGCATGAGTCAGCCGTTAGGACCTTGGTGAGCTCCACTGAGCAATGAATAAGTCCCAGCTTCTTAGAAAATACTATGGTGACTCATACGACACTCAGGAATCACAATCTATGGTACATCTACTCAAACTACACTATGATTAACGAATTGATGAGGGTGAGTAACTAGCCTTCATAGATAGAAGAGCAGAAATTCGAGTGCTCGTAACCCTCTCATTAGCGTTATGAGCACTCAGTTTTTGAGTGTCTTGCCGCTGTCGTCGAGAAGCATCGAAAATTTTTGAAGCAATTGACGCTTTGCGATGTCTAACTAAAAGGCTGTAATTCTTGAATTAAGAAGAACTTCTATCAATCGCTATGTCTACTACCAAGGAATCCAAACCAGACTACAGTATCAACAACTCCGACGTTGTGGAGAAGTACAGAACCGCAGGTGCCATTGCCCAGAAGGCTTTGGCTCATGTCAAGACACTTGTCGTTGACGGTGCTAAGATTTGGGACATTTGCCAGACTGGTGACGAATTGATCGAGGAGGAGATTTCCTTGATCTACAACTCCAAGAAGAACAAGGTCGAGTCCAAGGGTATTGCCTTCCCAACTTCTATTTCCCCAAACAGCATTGCTGACCATTTGTCCCCAATTAGTCCTGACGATGAGGCTGCTAACTTGACGTTGAAGACTGGCGATGTTGCTAAAATCCACTTGGGTGCACAGATTGATGGATTTGCGTCCATTGTATCTGAGACCATTGTTGTTGGATCCTCCAAGTCTGCACCAGTCACAGGTGCTACCGCTGACTTGTTGACCGCCGCCTACAAGGCCTCCGAGGCTGCGCTCAGAACAATCAAGCCAGGTAAGAAGAACTACGATGTCACTAAGGTTGTTGCCCAAGTCGCTAAGGACTACGGTGTTGTTCCATTGGAAGGCATGCTCACGCACAACCAAGAACGTGGTGTCTTGACAGGTGAGAAGGAGATCATTATAAATCCAAATGAGGAGCAGAAGTCCCAGGTCTCGCCATTCGAGTTTGAGGTTGGTCAGGTGTTTGGATTGGATATTCTCATGTCTGCTGGTGAGGGTAAAGTCAAGCCAGCTGAGATTAGAACTTCCATCTACAAGCTCACTGGAAACTCATATCAATTGAAGCTCAAGTCTTCCCACTTGGTTCTTAACGAGATCAAGAGAAAGGCATCCAAGTTCCCATTCGCAATCAAGAACTTGGAGGACCCAACAAAGGGTAAGACTGGTTTGAAGGAGAACTGTAGCCACGGTACTATGGTTGCTTACGACATCTACCAGGAGAAGGATGGCCAACAAATCGCTCAGGTGTACGTTACTGTTGCTCTTACAAAGAACGGTTTGGTCAAGTTCACCTCTTCTGAGTTTGACGAGGAGGTTGTCAAGTCCGAGAAGGAGGTTTCTCCAGAGATCAAGGAGTTGCTTTCCCAATCCTTGAAGGTTAACAAGAAGAAGGCTAAGAAGGCACAGAAGGAGGAATCCAACTAAACTTAGCTTTGAACGCCGTCTAATTCACATTGTTTTTGAAGTTTCAAATCACGACCAGCTCATGACCTGTTTAGAAATTGGAAGCGTCAACTCTGCATGATGCTTCGCTACTTGAACGTTTTCCTGCTCTATTCTTCATCCACATCGAAATTACGTAGATAGCGAATAATGTATATATTGGATTTCTGTGGTGTTATGGATTTAGCAGCTGCACTGTTCCTATATGAAATACTCCCTTCGAACATAGTAGACGAGGAGATTACCCCTCTTCCAGAGAACCGGTTAATTCGGTATAGGCGTAGTATTTAGAATAGGACAAAAGGCAGTGTCTGTCTAAAGATAGCGGTTGGGTAGTTAACTTGAAATAAACTCAACAAAAGCAAAATGGTTACGTGGTAACATGGTAAGAACCAAGTATATATCGTAGCAAGTCCAAATAGAGTTGTTGTAAGAAGGTTTGCAAAGCAGTGTTATCAAGTTGAAATAACAAGAAGAACCACAAGGCATACCTATCACTAATCTACAAAAACTTCAAAGCTATATAGGAGATACACGTATGTGACACGCGGCTGCAAGAAGTACACTACACTTGCCATGGATTGAGATTGCAGGATTCGTGATAGGGCAACATGTACTTGAGTAGCGGGAGCCCACGAATGAGATTTCCTTGTTCACAATGATGTAGACATATTCATTCTGTTATCATCATTAATATTTTCACCTATAAAGAAGTCAATGACACTGTGAAGATAACTGGTGTTATCTCTTCATCGTCTCTTCCTTGTGACCACCACCATAGCGCAGAAGCTCAGTAGCGCGCACACACAGAAAAATTTGGGAATCCAAAAACGCACTTCTAATCTTAACGCGTCGGAGTAACCGCTACAAACTTCAGGGAACTCCAACGCCACCTTCAACGATCCGCCCTGAGGAGACTCGCACGGGACATCGTTAGGAATCAGAAGAGCAGCCACCTCATTGGCACACATCCCCACAATTTGTTACGGTAGCCGCTCGTTTCTCGTCTGCATTACTCTTCTTAACTCCCCTCCTCCTCTTTGCCGCGCTCGCGCAGACCCCGTCACCAGAGAACACACTCTCTCGACATTCTCTGCTGCCATCTGCACACTGGTGTTTTCTTTGTCTCCATTGATCATCTTGTTGTATCTGTTTCTGCTACTGTTGTTGATCCTGTCTTGCCGCCCAAACATTCCTTGTGTTTCCATTCTGTCTTCTGTGTACTTCAGAGTTTTGGTTTTGTGTTCTGTTCTGACCACGCCTCTTGTCAGCGACCGTTTCACTCTCTATGATGCCTGCACCTAATGAGAAGCCAACTCTACCTGGAACCTCTATGTTTCAGGTGGAGCCCCGTGCTGCTTACACCGAATCAACGGCAAACATGAGTGGAAGGTATAAGACTATGATGCGCGATATCCACTATGGGCAACCAGAATTGAAGATGGATACATCAAACTCTGCGAGCGGAGCAAAGAAGATGTTCTCTTTCATGACTCCAAGTCAGTTGAAACCAGAGACAGAGAAACCCATTTTCAAGAGAATTGTCACTTCAGAAGAGAACATGACGCCTAAATCGGAAGCACCCAAATTTACAACGTCATCTGAACCAAGGCATGGTTTCTTTAAGGGTGACGGCGACAAAAGATCATTGAGCGTGTCAGCGACTCCAAAGCCTTTACACTTAAACCCGACTAAGCCAACATCGATTAGACATGACTCGATCTCTAACAATGTCACTACTCATTCTGTGGAAAAGCCCTTCTCGCTCAAGAAAAACTTGAACGAATTGGAGGCCACACCCAAGACGTCCGATCGTGTTCAAGTTGATAACTTCATTTTTTTCAAACCGTCTTCAGGAGAACCAGCGAAGACGAAACTGCTATCACCGAACTCCAATTCATCAACGAAATCACCTTCCTACATGTTCAGGAATGAGGATACAGCTTCTCCTTCTAGATCGATAAAACATTCTGCATCCACCACACCGAGACTCATGCAGAGCACAATACGAAACTCTGTTGGATGGCCGAAACCTACAACCGCGAAGACTTCAGTGCCATCTGGTGTGGTAGTGTCTTCAACGAATGACGGGAAATCATCTGAAATACAGAGTGAAGAGTCTGAAGTCATTGCTATCAGTTCAGAACCAGAGTTTGTGTCCAGTTCGTCGAGCGAAAGTTCGATTGTTGAAAGCAATCAGGACCATTCGCGTGACGATAGTGACTACAAGGAAGATGGGGAAGACGAAGAAGATGAGGAAGGAGAAAATGGTAAAGCGAAAGGGAAGAGAAAGGCAAATGGGAAGAAAGAGAACGTGGATGATGATACTGTTGAGAAGATAGAGAAATCCAGAGACTTATCTGCCAGGGAGAAGCGCAGAATTGAATATGATGCTGCTCGTGAACAGAGTCTACCACAGGTTACCAAGACAAAGGCTACTGCAGATATCTCATCGGTAAAGGGAACGCAGGACACAAAGAAGAAGAAGAAATTAAACAGGGAACTTGAGTCGTTAACAGAGTGGGCAGACTGGATCCAAATGACTTTGGACAAGAAGAGTGAGCTGGAGAAAGAGCAAGCGAAGCAGCTCGAGATCAAATTGACGCCACCTAGAAAGAAGCAAAAGAAGAGTTTAAGAGCTTCTGCTTCAGATTCCAGTAAGACTCAAATGATGTCTTCGAACGAGGTCACGCGTGCGTCATCCGTCATAAAGCTAAAGCTTCCCAAGACAAGTGCTCAATCTCCCGGGCAGAACGTCAACCCATCACAAGCGTCGTACTCACAGTGGTCACAACAATCACAGTGGACATCTGATACTACACAGCCAAAGCAGCTCTCGTCTTCATCACAACAGCGCTCTGAAGATCGATCGAAACCCTCTCATTTCATTCCATTGCGTATTCCGATTGCACCACTTTCTTCTGGCGTTGATCCGGTTGCTCCTTCTGATCATTTGATTCAGAGTTCGACTCCAAGGGGCATTTCCTCCTCGCAAAAGACCAGCGCAGCTTCCTCAAAACGTTCAAGCGTTACACCTCCTCCGACAACACATTCACGGTCACAGAAACTTTCCAATGCTCTCCAAGAGCCACCTTCTGAGCCTATAATGAGTGTTACAGGCCTGCCTCTGAATGCCCCACCAAGTTCAAAGATTAAGAAAGAGAGCTTGTGGCCAAGGAAGAAGCAGATGAGGCGCAAGAACCACAGGCGCAAGAGAGCGGACAGTGGCGAGCCGGACTCTGATAATATGGAGGCCTCTCCTGAGGCTGAATATACCAATACTGAAGAAGTGGAAGGTGAGCTGAACAAGAAGTTGAAAACTCACATCAATGAACAACTGCAGCATCCGAGTGAGATACGTTCATCTATTGGTCGTCAGCAGACATTGACTTGGCCATCACACGAAACACAAGGGATGAAATCAAAGCAAGACGTACCACTGACTCCAAAGAGGAAGAGAGGAAGACCACCGAAAGAAGATAAGCGCAAAATCAAGAACGCTTCTCCAAAGAAGAATCGTGAGAATCCATTTGGTTTCGACAACCCTCTACAACTTGCCGGAGAGAAGCGTGAAACTGCTTATGACTTCAGTGACGCAACCAAAGATAATGATGACTACTGTTATGCGTGTGGAGAACCTGGTATTTTCCTCTGTTGTGAAAGTTGTCCGAAGTCCTTTCATTTCGCATGCTGTGACCCTCCTTTTGAAGAGAGTACACTGCCAGAAGATGAATGGTTTTGTAACGAGTGCTACGCGAAGAGAAGGCCACCAGCACCACGTCCTCCGGGTCTGTTTTCGAAGTTGCTCGATGAAGTAGACAAGAGAAATCCAACCCAGTTTAGATTGCCAAAGAACATCAGAGAGAGATTTGAGGGTGTTACTACTACACAGTACGGAGAATACGAGGACACTGACTACAAACCTTACAAACCAGCCAAAATCGGTGCCTTCCAGCAGACCGCTCCAGAGCGCCACTATGACAAGGATGGCAAACCTTTGATTTGTGTGAAGTGTGGTGAGAGTGGTATCACTTCTAACAAGTTGATGGGTGAAGTTGACAAGCCGATTATCACATGTGAGTACTGCCCTTCGTCTTGGCATCTTGACTGTTTATCCCCACCGCTATCTACAATCAAGCAACTGGGGAAGAAATGGAAGTGTCCAAATCACTCTGATGACCTTTACGAACAGAGGCGGAGACTGAGAAAGCCGCAGATTGTTGATGTTGGCTTAGCCCGCGGGTTCAGGAATGATGGGAATATCGATATCAGATTCGCTTCTCAATCCGAGAGTGAAGATGATGACGAGGAAACTGCTGTGCAAGTCCCAACACCACCGTATTTGGCAAACTATGATACACCAAATGGAGTTGGTGCGGTTCAGTCAAAAGCACAACAGAAGCTGTGGAATGATCAGTTTGTCATCTACAGATTACCGGAGCATGGGGTTCTTTTGGATTTCATGGAAAAAATCCAGCAAGAGAGAGAAGCTGATCGGAATGCTAAAATCGATGAGTATTACAAAATTACACGTGAGAATCAGAGGTTGTTGAAGAAATTGACCTCAGAGAAAGGTCATGATTCTGAAAAGGAAGCTCTCTCTTCTCTTGTTTCTCTCAAAGAGAGCGAATTCAAGGAGCTAGTCGAAACGGCTACCCGTGAACTTGATGCTGGTGACTACTCCATGAGCGAAGATGAGGATAATGATGTTTCTAGCATCACACCGGAGGAAATGAAAGAGTTATTACATATCAAAAAGCTTATGATCATGAAGGGAAAGGAGAGGTTGTTGCATTTCTTGGAGCATTGACATTATAAATGTTGTGATTATACTATCCTGATACCTGTTGATAGAGATCTTTAATCATAATGTGCACAATATGATTCGTGTAGATGCTATACATTTGCAAGAGAAGTTCATAAACGGGAGTGGGGGTTTACGCGGCCTCAGCAACAGTAGCGCTTGAAGCGATAGATTATTTATTCGTACTAACAATAATTGATGGATAGCCATAATCAACATAACAGATTAATAGTATTCAGAGCTCATCATCGGCTGATGCCTCCCCTTCGCTTTCTTCCCCTTCACCCTCTTCGTACTCTTTCACCTGGGCTGCGTAATCAATACGTTTCACCCTAGTGCTCTTGCGTGTTGGTTCCTTAGTAGAAGGTCTGTAGTTCTCATCATCATGACTCTCAGAGTCTGATGTAGTTCTCTTGCGGTACTTTTTCTCCTTCTTCGCCGTCCCCACTAGCCTCTTCTTTCTTTGTGTTCCTGGATCAACTGCACGAACACGCTTGCTTGAAGAGAGTCCGCTGATCTTTTGTTTGACAATAGCAGAAAGTCTTTTCAAGACATTTGAAGGAATATAACTTGTGCCAACAACCTTCTGACCTTCTTCAATAGATTGCATTTTAGCGAAGAGCTCTGCTGAGAGCTGCAACTTTCCAGGATATGTTTGAATGGTCCAACTTCTCGACTCAGCAAGGTCTCTGATGGCAAACTGTGTAAGGTCTGAAACTCTGTAGATGTTGTTGATCTTATCAGATGGCTCACTATCGTATAAAGCCTCTGGTATGGTAGCATCACGATACTGTTTGACTCTGGTGGCAAAATAGTATATCAGTGAAATGTTCTTCTCAGTTGCAACCGTCTCAAGGAAAAGGGCAATGTACTCAAGAGCAAATGTATATGCCTTCAGCAGGCTCTCTTCAACTGCAGCCTCGTCTTCGGATTCACCATTGCTTGCCTCAATATACTCCACAAACTCTGAGTGATGAGATATCGCATGGATTAAACCTGTAATAGACTTCTCAAACACAATATCAGATCCATCTGTACGCAGTTTTGCTCTCTTTTCAAAAGTCGACCTGATCCATGTCTTAATGTCAGACTTCAACTTTGTGTTTGGTTCATACGCCATGAAGTAAACAGCAGGGATGAACTTGTTAGAGATCTGTTCATTCTTCAACTTTTTTGTCAGTGCCAATGAAAACCGTGATCTGATAATCTCATTCTCATCTTGGATGAGCAATACCAATCTATCGACAACGGCAGGCTTCATTAAAGAATTAAAGCGCGGGGACTCAGCCAATGTTAACAAGCACAATCCAGCTTCCAGTCTTAGACGAGCTTGGTAATGACGGGGTGTTGGATAATTCTTTGACTTTGAGTTCACAATCTCACCGCCTTTTGCAATAATAGACAATAACAGTTTCAAAACATTTTCTGCAGTCGTTTCAATAACAGATCCAGCATCATCGTCTGACTTATCCAAAGAATGCAATCTATTTGTAAACAGTCTGAGTGCATTGACTTTTGAACTCAGCTCAGGTTCCCTCCCATTTTCGATAAGCTCATCATCAACCCAGTCGGGGTCATTCTTTTTGGACTTAGTATTGTTCGAAAGAAGAATGTCCCTAACAAGCACTGGTGTCATTTCATCTGCAAACTCCTCTGGAATCTGTGGGCAAACCAAAAATAGTTCTGAAATAGTTGCAAGATGCGTTGAAATGTGATCACTTTGAAGGTTAAGAGGATAGATCTGTCCCAGGATCACTGTGGAAATAACTTCAAGTTTACTGGTAAGCGAAAGTACCCGAACTGCATACAGTGCTTCAATTGGTGTTCCCGATATGCACAATTCTTCGAGGACGTTTAGGAAAGCTCTATCTTTATCTGGCACGTATTCTCTCAATCGATTGAAGATATGGAACAGTGCATTCAATGTGTTTGACTTGGAAGTCACGTTCTTGTCCTTAACAGTCGTGACAAGATTTTCAATCTGATTTTGGAAAGCAGCCGGTGTGATGGCAGATATGTTCTCCACAAGTTTTTGAGCATCCTTACTATATTTGCTATTTTCGCTGAGTCTGAGTAAGGAAGCAATGTTGGATCTGTTGAAGACTATCAGAGAAGATCTGTAAATGAGGATCTTGAAAGTAGCCAGTATGTCTTTGACTGATGTTGGAGAGAGAGACTTTGAATCCCCCAGTCTCTTAAACAATTCCTTGCGAGCGTTGATGATAGCAGAATACTCCGAATCGGTTGAGATTGACCATCTGATCAAAGAATACAAACGTCTGACGTTGAGGGTAGCAAACTTGTGAAGCGAGTCACGTGGTGAGTATTTGTCTGGAAGTGCAACTGAAAGCCAGTCAATTGTCTTATCGATCTTGCCCTTGAGTTCGGCATTGGATTCCGACCCATTCATTTGCTCACAGAATTCAATAAATTTGGACATGACGCCAGAAAGTTGTTGTTGACGCTTATTGAATGCAATAAAGGATGCCATCGACTTGTCGTCAAGTGTACCAACAACATTGAGAATCCTCTCAACTCTGATCAAGTCATCTGCCTCGTCTGGTAAGATATCTTCAAGTAGAGTTATATCAACTAGGTAGTTGATATCTTTGTCGTTGATATAATAAAGATTAAGCAGATGATTTGGAATCTGTTTCACCAGTTTGTAAGTTTCATTGAGCTCATCCTTGTTTTCATCGAAAATGTCGTCATACGAAGTCTTGAAGAAGGAGCCAAGGATTGAAATGGAGCCTTCCCTGATCTCCGAGTGCTTCTCGCGTGCCAGCTGAATAAGTCCGGTAAGAATGGAGGTATTCTCGATCCGTCTGAGGAAAATGTCTGCTGGGATATTGGCAATTGCCTTGACAGTGGCCAATCTCACATGCTCGTCTGTATCAATGAGAGTCTTACTCAATCCATTGGTGATCTCAGTTAGAACGTCAGTTCTGTTCACAAGAACCTCGGCTGACCTTTCAACCCACTTGCCTCTAACATGTGGTGAAATATCCAATGTCTTCTTCATCCAACTCAGCCACGTATCACGGTGCACTGTAAGAAAGTTGATTCTTGCCTGTGCTGCAAGAATCTCACCCACTGTTTCTGTGGCCAAACATCTAAACTTCTCAGAATCAGCGTTCAGTTCATCATCAAGAAGTCCCATTACAGAACCAAGAATTTCTGGAACGTTTTTCCACACCTCAACGAGTAGTGTATGAAGCTTGGTCAGACTCTTGTAATCAACCTCACCTTCAGATGTGTTCTCGTATAGGACTTCGGAGAAGAATTTCGTCAACTGACGAGCCAGACGGTCAGGGTTGGCATTACATATGTTGACTGAAAGGTTGAAAGCCTGAACAGAAGAGGTAGGAAGTGATGTGCTGATCGAATTTGGTTGCTTTGCGGATACAATGAATCGATTAAGAATAAGCTTCAACACAGGAGTGGAGATCTGATCCCACTCAGAGATAATCTCAATCAAGATGTCAGAAATGACAGGCTCTAGTTTCTTGTGAAAAACATTTGTTTGGTCATAGAATAACTGGAAGATACTTTCAATCAATGAATTGGAGCTGTCGATATCTGTAACAAGGATGATAGATCTCACTTCCGCAAGACGAGTGATCAAGTAAACCTGCTGAGTGTAGTAGCCATTTTCTGGATCAGCTAGTTTCTTAAAAAGTTTTATGAACAGCTTGAATATTTCTCCGAGTTCTGTGTCAGTGTATGGAGCATCAGGTGCGTAGATTCTGAGTATGTCTGCAAGGGCACATGCAACTAATGATTGGACACCTAGATCCTTGTGTGAAATGAGTTTCCTGTTGATAAGATCATCTTTAATTCCGTCAAGAGACTTCACGTCAAAATGATCTTGCTCGACTTTAGAAAGTTCTGTCGAGAGAGCCTGTTGCAAAAGGAATATTAGTAGTTTGAAGAATAAAGATATGCGAATGAGGTTAACCCACGTCTAGGCGATCTATGAGATCTTTCTGTGGGATCGCATCCTTTGCCGAAGATATGATCTTCTTCTTGAACTGAAGAGTTCCCAGGGGTGATTTCGTCATTATCAAGTGCAGCTTTTATCCTTCAAATGTTACTATGATTGAGCGATGATGGGAGATGGCAGTACGCGTCAATTTGAAATGGTGGCGACGCGTCATGTTTTCGCGTCTGGCGGTTGGGGCACTGATGGTATAAGCTCTTGGCTCTCCTCTCTTATCTCTCTAACGGACACAAGTACAGGAAACTACAAATCCAACACATTGGGAATCACTAGCAATCCCATATAAATTAAGTCTATAAGCTGGAAACACAAGGTTGCTGCCTCTTCAATTCCGTGAAGTATGTTATGTCTCTGTCGGCGAAGTACCTGGCGCACTTTGCGATCCATCATTAACCGGATCGTCATCTGCCTGAGTTGATTCAGGTGTTTGATCACCAGATTGTATTATGTGTAGTTCTCGTTTTGTATTACCCACTGGACTAGTGGATGCCACAGATGACCTCTTTGGTACAGCATCCGGGGCATACCTGGAGCTGGCCCTTCTCACGGGGCGTGGCTTCTGGATCATATCATCAGAACTATACGAATCAATGCCTGCAATGCTATCTGCCGCTGATGCTGCATTTGGTGTGATCTTATACTTTGATAAGCTTTCATGGAGATTTCTTGTCGTATCAGGTTGTCGTGTTACTGTTGATATTGTTTTCATCAACTTTGCACCAAACGATGGCTCTGACGTAAGCCCCATCTCCAGATCTTCCGGCCGTTCAGCTGATGGTCTTCTTTGAGTCATCACCCTTTTCAATGATTCACCCAATGAGTTTTGGCGGGCATTGTACCCACCTCTCTTGACGTAATCCTCTTCCTCCTCGCGCTGTGAGGGGCTTATTCTAGACCTTAACGATCCAGCATCGCTGAAAGTTCTTCCAATGCCACCAGAGTTGATAGATTCTTCTTCATTCTCAGCGTCGTCATAGTCATCAGGGTCAGGCTCCCTTGAGCCTGCTATTGTTCTCTCACGTGTTAGTGGTGCGCCCATACCCATCACTGGGAAGACACCAGGTGGTGATCTCATCTTTGCGCTACCTCTGCGAGACATTCTAGAAGCAGCGGTTGTGTATCTTGAGAGGCCTGTTCCCGCAGCACTTCCTGCGTCTTCACCTGGTACATACTCCACAGGGTTGATTTCAGCGTCACTTAGGGAAGAAGCATCTGAATCATAAGAATCATCGTCTTCTATCTTCTCGGTTGGTTGTGCAGTAGACTTGACTCTAACAACTCTTGAATCCATTTCCAGTTCTGGTTGTTCATCCTTGGCCTCAAATTCTGGCAAGTTGAGTAATCTTCTATCTCTTTCCACTGTAACTAAATGCAAGTACCAAGGAATAACAATACCAAAGAAGCTCCCACCGACTGCATTACCCAGAGTAGCAGGGATCAAACCTTTCCAAATCCAGTGGCCAACGCCATATGGAGCACCATTAATGAGTCCCATGGGGATCAAATACATGTCTGCGACGGTATGTGTGAATCCCATGGAGACAAAAGTGAAGACTGGGACGGCCATGACGATCAGTTTGACATGTATTGGCTTTGCCAGTAGTTGAAGATAGACTGCTAGACAAACACAAAAGTTTCCTGCAACACCTTTGAGGAAAGTCTGGATGAATGAGTATGACATCTTGTCATGAACGATCTCTATTGACCCTTGGACGTATAATTCTTGTTGTGTGACGCCCGAGAGATGACATATGACGTAGCACACAAAGAGGTTTGCTCCCAAATTAAAGAGCCAACTGACACTCCAACTCACGAGAAGATCAAGTATTGTCGTGGCACCACGGCACACACCAACGGAGAAGTATAAAATGTTGCTGTTGTAGAGTTCTGCACCCATCAGGATAACGTAGAACAACCCAATGGCATAGACAGCACCTTGTTGGAAGTGTACTATACCTGGGTTCCTCTGCCAGAGGTCCGGGTTCTCTGCCTGTGCAGCGAGATGAAGCATTCCACCTGCTGAGAAGAGGAACCCGCCTATGATGGAATTGATAATGAGCGTATCAAGCTTTAGACGGGCCTTCTTCATCGATGTTGCAACGACCGCAAGGGCGGCCTCGTGCGGTGTGATGTAGTAGGTATCGTCACCCATACTGCTCTGCTTCGCACACCCACGCTATCCAACACTTGAGAACACCCTGTTGAAGGGGAACAATAACAGCAGAAGAATGATGAAATCAATTTGACGATGCCACTCAAGGAGGCCAAGACGCTATCGGAAGGGCAAGCCGTCTGTTACGCTGGCTATTCGCGCGCGACTGCCTCTTTGACATATCTGTTCCGCCGATGAGGGTTTAGTATGTCTACTTGTTTGTTTTGATCTACGAAGCCAACGCTAACTACTGATCTTACAACAACTGTGCATGAGACGTCCCGTTTCTTTTGCAGTTGAAACCCCACCGGTGCCCCTCACCTTTGTAGTTATGGGAGTAACTTCCCTGCCTGTGCTTGTGCTGCTGCTGCTGCAATGTATGTACTGTCCCGTCACTTCCCCTTCCCCTTCCCCTTCCAGGCCTTCCAGTGCCTGGACGGATCACCGTGTCCAATCAGCTGGGCGGACGGCCGCTTCCGCGCGGATGCTGGAAGGACACACCCGCACACCATTCACAAAGCCACAGAGCCACACACACTGTTTACCCCAGAATCAACACCAGAGGTACTCGGCTTTGGATGGGGAAGTAGAGAGACAATGACGCATCACAATGGAGATCGTAATTGTTTCTCTCGTAAATGGGCGGGGTGATAGGCGACTCGGAGGGTCTGCATGACACCTTTGACACCCTGGAATCAATCGCCAATGAGGAGTGCTTCGAGGTTGATGTGAGAGCGTGTCGATTAGCCGTGTCCTCTATCTGCCTTATTCTCCGCACTATCTATGATATACGCTCTGGGGTTTTATCATAGCTTTATCATAGCGCTTCATAGGCTTAGTATTTAACGAAAGTGTGCTCTTCCAACTACATCCTACTTATGACTGGTCAGTTCTCTGTTGTTGAACTTAATTGGTGAAGCCTGGTGCTCAGAGCTCAGAGTACGCGATTCAATACTTGTAGATCTTACACGGACTGCGAAGAAATTGTGTTATATTACCCTAAAGATGAACATTCTATTTATTCTACTCAACATCGTTGGATATCAGTGATAGACTATCATCCTTGTCCTCTTGTTCCTCTTCCGCTTCCACTTCCGCTTCCGCGGCCAGCGCAGCATCAGCTTCCGGTGTATCATCTTCCTCAGTGTTCAACGTCAGATCTGATGGTTGCACGACTGGAACCAGCTCAAAATTGACCACAAGCAACGTCTCCCCGTACTGAACACCAACCTTGTCTGTCTCTGTATCACTCGTCTTTAGGACAAACCTTACACTGTTGAATTTTTCATTGAGAACGTATTTGGACATGTTTAGTTCAAATCCACCTGGTAGAGAGATCTGGATATCACTATTTTTCAAACTGACAAATCCTGAAAAGAAATCAAAGTGATATGTCTTGCCTTGGGAGAAGACAAACCTGGACAAGTTGGATGGATCGTGGAAGTATCTCTGTCTCCCTGTTGCCTCGGCGGGGATATCCAACGAATCTGTGCTTTCACTTGAACTCAAGCACTCTTCCACAACAAAAACATCGGATGAATCATCATCTATTTCGTCTTTATCACTGATAGCGTTGAAACTGGTCAATGCCCTTCCGTACAAGAAAGGCTCATCGGCATAAACATCTCCATCAACGCTGGGATCAACATATCTTTGAAACAATTTCAACCCAGCAGCGGTTCCATAGGGCAAATACTCTCTAATTGGATCGGCAAAGTCATTCCCAAAGAGCAGAGTATCTCCTGGGATATCACATTTGGGTATCATTTTAATCTGTAATGACACATTTGTATCTTGGCGTTTGGCGAAATACTTTGGAGAATCTGCAAATGAATTGTCAGAATGCTTTGAAGAACCTTTGAATCCCTTAACACGGATAACCAACTCTATATTAGCCTTGTTGGAAACGATCTTGATTGGTGCTTCACTGTTGACAGGTACTACTTGGGCATCTGTGGGGTCGTACCCGGAGGATGCTGTAACGGTGAGAGTGTGCTCCGTAGCCGGCGTTGTGCTCCACCACGGCATATTGATATCTGTTTTCTAGTTTGACCAATGGTGTATGTAAAGTCAGAATCTGTCAAACGTTGGTATTAATTATTGATGATGAGGTTGCTGCCCAGGAGATCAGAAGCGTGCCCCTACAGTTGATGTTGCGCGTATCACAAATCTCAGCTCAGTAAGTATGATATAACCATGTGAATAATGCTTACTCATGGCTTTAACGTTGCTCTGATGACAGTGTTTATTGGCATGAAGGTCTAGACTTGTATTGCCACTGCTTATTCAGAGTGGGAATGACAAGGGAGAGAGAAGAAGAAGAAGAAGGTGCCACTGCGTACCGATGAGGGCCCGGCTGACAGTGTGCCATCTGCCATGTGCCATCACCAATGTGCCAACAAGACACGCGGAGATCGGCAAGGTGAGGGAATAGTCGGTCGATCGTATACGCCTACAATACACAGCACAACAGCAGTGCACTGATCGTAGTCTGTGTGAGCTCAGTGATCACCACCAACACAAGCACCGACAGTTGGACAGACAGCTTAGTCACCGCACAATGCCGTCTCTGTAAATGAATAAATGATCGGGCAAACGTGGCCCACGCCAAACAGCTTTCCCCCTTCGCGAAACCAAGCGAAAAACGGAGAACAGTGAGCCAGGGGAAGGACAGGCAAAGAGAGCAAGCACGGTATATATTTCAGTCCCACGCACCCACCTGGTTTCTTCCAATTGACATCTGCAATTGATCACACAATTGACTACACAATTGACCACACACAATGTCTTCTAACTCCCTCGAACAGCTCAAGGCCACCGGCACCACCGTCGTCACCGACACCGGCGAATTCGAGTGTAAGTGCTTCCCACCCAAGAGTGACTCGCCACTGATGCAGCGATACTAACACCCTTTTCCCACACAGCCATCGCCAAGTACACCCCACAGGATGCCACCACAAATCCATCTCTGATCCTCGCCGCTTCCTCGAAGCCAGCTTACGCCGCTTTGATTGACAAGGCTGTTGCCTACGCAAAGGAGAAGGCCTCCACCCCTGCTGCTCAGGCCGACCTTGCGCTCGACCGTCTCCTTGTCGAGTTCGGTAGCGAGATCTTGAAGATTGTGCCGGGCCGTGTCTCCACCGAGGTTGACGCTCGTCTCTCCTTTGACAAGGAGGCCACGATCAAGAAGGCCCTCCAGATCATTGACCTCTACAAGGAGGTTGGTGTCGACAAGGAGAGAATCCTCATCAAGATTGCATCGACCTACGAAGGTATCCAGGCGGCCCGTGAGTTGGAGTCCAAGTACGGTATCCACTGTAACTTGACCTTGCTCTTCTCCTTTGTCCAGGCCGTGGCCTGTGCTGAGGCTGGCGTCACCCTCATTTCTCCATTTGTCGGTAGAATTCTTGACTGGTACAAGGCCAAGACTGGCGAGACCTACACTGCCGAGACCGACCCAGGTGTCGTCTCTGTGAGAAGAATCTTCAACTACTACAAGAAGTTTGGCTACAAGACAATTGTCATGGGTGCCTCTTTCAGAAACACTGGTGAGATCAAGGCCCTTGCAGGCTGTGATTTCTTGACAATCTCTCCAAAGCTCTTGGAGGAGTTGCTCAACTCTCAGGAGTCGGTGCCACTTGTGTTGGACGCCTCCGCTGCTTCCTCCGTCAAGGAGGAGAAGGTTTCCTACGTTGATGACGAGCCAACTTTCAGATTCTTGCTCAATGACGACGCCATGGCCACTGAGAAGTTGGCTGAAGGTATCAGAAAGTTTGCTGAAGACGCTGTCACCTTGACCAAGGTCTTGGAGAAGAAGGTCCAGGCCTAGATTTTCTCACAGATACTACGTTACAAATGAATGATTATTATTTTTTCCCTGCTTTTGACTAGTTGTATAGTATCAATTGTATTTCTTGAATGAATGCTGAGATGGCGATGGTGTTGCTGGGCAACGGCGTATGCACGCGAAACGAACCCCAAACAAACATCAACAGCAAAGCCGCTCTTCTTCATCTCCCTTTAACACCAAAAGTAGAAGACCAACAATGTCTCAGGAGATCATATCGGAGATCTTTGAGTATCGCGGGTTGTTCACCAAGAACATCACGCAAAAGCTCAAGTCGTGGTGCGACGGCAAGGTGGTTTACTACAAGTACAACCACAAGATTCAAGTACAAACTGAAGATGGCATTCTTGTTGCCCAGACGATCCTCCCAAAGGCAAGGACAAGGTTGGTTGAAGATGAATCGTGTTGGAGCCAAGAGTTTCAGGTTGGTGGGGTACTCGTAATGATTGAAGAGTTGGTTGCTCGTGCAGAGAGAGACATCTCGCGTGTCTTCAAGAGACCGCTATCACATAATACGACAACAGCAGTAGGGTCTACCCCTAAAATCACATCTGAGAGTATCCCTGTGATACACCGAGTGCCCATATCCCCCTCGGTACATGTTCCTGATGCACAACCATCATCATTGTCAATGACAGGTTCAATACGCCGCAGGAAGGTTGGACTCAGCAGGTATGATACACCATCCAAACGGTCGAGACCAGTTCATACACGACAAGAGTCTCAAGAGCCAGCATCACCCGCCGTTCGGAGTCCCACTCCGCAAGAAGATCAGGGATCAAATCAGAAAAAGCACCAAAAAGCACCTAGTGCTCCGTTTGTTCCACCAAAGATATCCAATGCTACGGCATCACCTCCAACAACTGTTCCAAAGACACCGGCTGTGATCAAAAGATACCCTGCAAATAGCTCTATCTCCAGAATAACACCATCAAAGTTCACACCCGTGCCATTAACCAGTCACAAGAAATCAGAGTCTATCCCTGAGGAATCAGTTTCATCATTATCGCCAACAGAAGAAAGCCCATCTTCACAACACAACAAGAAGACTACAACTACAAGACTAGCATTACCAGATATTCAAGTAACGCGTCAATTACCAAAATTTTTGATCACAGAGAAAGCAGCAGTTACAAAGAAAACTGATACCACAACAACACCATCGAAGAGTACTCTGCATTCGGCAAAGCGTCCATCTCCAAAGCCTATTCCTTCCTCATCAGGGACTTCAAGCTCTTCAACATTACAGAAACTACTAGACGCTGATGAAGAATCCATTACTGCTAATCCGAACACGCCGTTTTCCAAACAAACAGTCATCGTTAAACAAGAACCACTCGCTCCAGCTCCAGATGCCATACCACCATTTGCAGAAGATACGATATCATGGGGCACACAAGATGACTCTTCAGCACTAGCATCACGTCTTATATCTCTACATCAGAGCACATCCGTTTCCAAGCCCAGCAATACGCTATCGTCCCGCACGCCACGCCAGAGAATCGGTCATCGTACAAGAGAGACCATCCGTGTTGAACAGCCGACTCCGCAGAGAACACCATCCGTGGAAGTGTCAATGATGGAGCGGACGCCCTTGAGAAGTCTACAGAAGAATTCCATGTTGAGGGTCGGGCATACCCCTGTTGCTATCTCGGCGTTGGGCGGGAAGAAGACGAAAGGATCGGAATTAGGTGCGTTGATCACACCTGGAAGTGCAAGAAGTAAGATTAAAGTATACGTTGGTGATGATGACGAGGAAGAGGAGGATGATGAAATTGTGGAGACTCAGATCCCCATCAAGGTTGAAAGTCCCACTAAAATCACCCAGACAGAGACGTACAACTATGGTGGAGCCGGTTACAGAGTGTCGAACCTAAGGTGATCAACGATGTCGCTACATGCAGGTATATTAACGAGATATCATAAATTGCATATATATGTTCATAGGAAGTCAATGTGAACAAGTATTAAACAGCGATAGAAGTAAATGTGTACACATGAATCCATCGAATCAAGCACGAATTGTCATCAAAATCATAGCGGGGAATAGTAGGTAAAGGTGAAACTGAATATGAATAGTAGAAATCATCACATCATACAACATCATTAAGAAGCGAGGCATTAAGCTGGAAACTCAAAGCTCTGGTCCAAAGTGACGGGCTCCCTCTTAACAGCAGTATCTTCAAAGTCCCAATCAAAGCCCAGCATGTTGACACCAAGCCCAGCAGCACTGGCTGACTTAGGCTGTGCTGGCTCGTTCAACTGCAGACTGTTGGAGCTCAGACTCGTCTGCACGGGGAAGAAGTCTGGGAAAGCCGAACTTTGGAGCTTATCTGTGCCCTGGAGGTCGACATCCTCGAGCGAGTATACGGGTGACATGAGTGTGGAGCCCGTGTTCGTGTCACTGAAATTGCACGAATCTAGGTCAATCTCTGCTGATTTGTCATTGAGGATTGAGTCGAGCGTGTTTGCGCCGTGTGTCTGCTTGAAGATGTCGAGGGGCGAGGGTAAAGGGGAGTCGCTGTAGGATGTTGACGGGGAGGCAGCTGAGAGACTGAGACGGCTCTGGAGAGAGGATGCTGAGGACGAGTTGGACGTTCCGAGACGTGTTGAAGGGATCTTGTGGATGTGGTTGTCCGAGTAGCGTCTCGACTTGGAAATCTGGTGTGAGCTGCGCATTGCCCTGGGGGAGGGACTGCGACTGGGTGCACGGTTATTCGTTTGTGTAGAACTGGGTGAGCCCGAGACGTCAGTGATTTCCTGTAGCGAGTAGGACTCAGAAGACTCTGCAAGGTTCTGCAATCTCTCCGCTGGCAGTAGGCGTCCAATCACCTTGTTGATGTCCCATTCACCATCGTGGTTACGCAGTTCCTCATCTGTACAGAAGGAGTAGAGCTCCTTCGAGCCCTCTTTGCTCTTATCCAAGAGCTGTGTCAGTGTCTGTACAAGCACAGAGACCCTTGTCTCTAATAGGTCAACGTATGATGCGGGATACACCTGGCCAGCCTTCTTCTTGGTCATATATGTACAGATCTTACCGTCCTGGAGACACCGTGTGCAAGGGCGCTGGCCGTCACACTTGGTCTTGGACTTTCTGCAGCAGTCGCATGCCTTTGACACACGCTTCTTCGTGTGCTTTTCCTTGTCTGGCATGTTGACGGGGGAATAATGTTACTGGATATACCGAAGCCGGAGAGTCTTCTAACAATCTGTGCGTGGTGATTGGAACAGGCAGCAGTAACCAGCAGTAGTAATAGTAACGCCCGGTGTGGTAGTGTTGTGTGCTGTTTGCAGTTCAGTTCAGCCGACAGTCACTGGCTTCCTGTTTTACTAGGCTTTCAAACTCTCAAAAAGTATCTCATCTCATCTCATCTCACCGTGTTTGCTCAGCCGGGGAGGGCGCACACTTATATATAGAGCTGAGTGCTACCAAGTGTGAGAGACTGAGCGATGATGTCAAACGCGCGGACTTTGGGGGGGAACGACGGCGATCGGGGCGCGCTGTTTTCGGCTCGGCCCGGCCCACCGAGCCGAAGCCCACTGAGTTCCACTGGGGATGTGGCCCATTCTCTCTGCGTTTTTTTTTTTTTACACGTATAACTTGCACTTATTACATAGCTTACATGGTTTACAGCTCACTACAGCTTCGATCATACAGCTCCACACCACAGACAAAGAAACCCACTAAGACTAGATCGCGAGCAGTGCATATGCTGGGTCGCTGTGTTCAATAGGTTCTGAAACTTTTAACTTGTAGCTCTCTCTGTTTTTTCGGTCATTTTACCTGTCTCATTGCTTGTTTGCATGGTGCATCCATATACACACACTCTCTCACGGTTCACTCAACTAGTGTCTAGATGTGATCAGGCAACGCGGTTGTGTCTAAGCTGACATATCCGCATTGGTCTCCCATCTCCGTGTGGCGTGCGGGTCGTTTGTGTAGACTATCAGAGCGATTAGTGAGCAATTGTTAACTAGCAGCGACTTGATTAATTGATTAATAAGAAGCCTAGTGTCTCATCTATCTACCTCTATTACAAGAGTCTGTCACTATCAATTGATCGTCACCTGGGTCTGTTCCAGCAACTCACTTGTCACACTACTGCTATTACTAACTTTCTCATAACTTTCCAAGAGAACCTGTTTAAGTTTCAACGTGTGTCCACTGTGGAGATGGCGATAGCAACAGCAACTTTCAGTCGATGCAAAGGTACTTGTTTCTCCTCACAGCGTTATGCTTTAGCCATATTAGTGACAGCTACAATCTCATGACGACAAGCACACACAAGTTTAGTTCTTTCATGAGACACCAACGATGTTTGCCTCTGCGATTCTCCCATCTTCTGATGTCGATTTATGCTGGTAGACGACTGTAACCAGCTAGGTGTCACAAAATATTTGGAGGTACTTAGCACACACAGCTCAACTACAGCCGATGTGCTGGTTCACTTACTTCCACACGGATGTACACACAATGGCGGCTTATCGTCAGTGTAGATATTCTTAGTTCTTCCATCTTCTTCTTCAAACAATGGCGCCATTTCTTCTACGCATCTCCTACGCGGAGGTGTACTTAACAGTGAATCCAGGTGGTAATACTAGACCGGACCCGTACTTTGAGAGATTTTTGTCTTCGGCCGTGGGGCTTCCACAATCTTCTTTCCCACTGTACAGAACGGCTGACATATTCAATCGGTACAATAGCACGGTACACCTCCAACGGAAACCGCGCGGACCTGACACAATCCGTTTACGGGTTGTGTCGTGTGGCAGGGGTAATACCAGTCTGCAAGACCGCTAGTGTTCTTCTGTTCTAGTACACACCAACACCGGGAGGTGTATCCCTGTAATTAATCTGCTCATGGTGCAGATGGCATACCCTGCTGGCTGCTAGCTCGATATAACGGATCCTCCCCACAAGAGAACCCAACTACCTGCAAATGTAAAATAAATTGATCTTTCTTCGATTTAAAATGGACTCAAACATGCAGATTTAGGCCTACTGGGGGTTTTGGGCCCTTGGGGTGTTAAAAATTGCTACTGCGTTCTGTTGTACAATAAAGAAAGAACTCATCATCTCGTGCCACTTGTCTGCGGGAGAAGAGCCGTTCATACAAAACGCCACCTTTGAAACAGGCCTGATATCAATATACGTACAAATACTTGTATATATTTATCTACCATCACTGATACCTTGTCAATTGCGCCGAGCCCAGCTATTGTGTTCCATGTTTCTTGAGTTGCTGAGCTTTAAAAAGCGAAGCTTGTTCAGCATATGGATGAAGCAAGATACCATAAACCTTACTTGGCTTTGTGCGAAATAGACACACGTTCTGGATAGAATCATGTAAATTTGCTCTAAAATATAGAGTCTCAAGATGCAGCACTACTGTCCAGTATATGGCATAGGGTACAGGCCTAGTCCTAGATGTACCGGTTGCTATTTCTGGGTGTAAAGCGGCTCCTCAAAACAGCTGAGGACACCCACGCCCCAACACTTATCGTACCATTTGCAACATTATATTTATCCGACTAGCCTGTGGCTGAATGCTACTGGTACCTGCCTCTCCATCTAGGACTATCACTCACTGCCGGGGCATGTTTCATCCCGCGTTCTGGTGATTATCAAATCAAGAATCCAAAAACTGTAGCTGCTGTAACTGCTGCATGCTGCCACACTGTACACGCTTCGGATTTCACCGGATATAAGCGGGACCAGTTGCCCTGTGTCTGATCGTCTCTCTGGCTTTCTTTGAAGCGACAACAAGTAAGTTGAGGGGCTTTTGGCACGTCGGAGTAACACGGGTAACTTCCCCATGATAACGGTCAACGGCCCAGGTCCACACTTGCGCCATATTTCCTGGCATCCTCCGATGAGATCTTTGCTCCGAGATCACCGGCATCTCCGTCTACGTCGTGCGCCCTCAAAAAGCGGGAGTAGCCACAACGGAGAGTCACTAACTCCCCGATCCCGAGCTCTGTAGCCCCACAGCACTAACACAGGACCATTACTAGGATGATGATGATCGTGATCATTCCTGGTCATACGTTGTAGTCATGTTGAAATAAAGTACGCTCGGGCGGCTGCCGTGTGAATCTGGCCGGGAAAGAAGTGACAGTTTGGGAGTGAATACACGGAGGAAGCACGGAGGTTGGGAAGAACAAAGGGAAAGACGGAGCCTGACTATGTAAAAAGGTGGCTCTTCAAGGGGCGCAGGTCTTGTTTAATTAAAGGGTTAGTACATATGTAACGTTGGCGAAAATGCGAGGAAAGAGGCTGTGTACGTGGAGAGTACTGGAGATGGACAGGACTGACTTATAACCGAGTCAAGAAAATTAACCGTTGTTTCGCTTGGACGATGATCTTTGAACACTCTCAAGCTAAACGTTGTATAAGATTGAAAGTGAAGTGGTGTGAAGCCATCCATCACAAAAAGCAGCGATGCAATGGCATCGAGCATCGATAAGAACCCTTCTAGTACTTGGTGCTTTCCATCGTCTACATAGATGTAAGATTGCTGTTGCCAAGTTCCACAAGTCCCATCAGCAAATCCCTGCTCCACATATGTACTTTCATGCGCTTCTCTATTTCTCCCAGGGACTCTCTGAACGCTCCATGCATTTCATGTAGGCGTGTACTCGGTTAAGTGTGCTCAGGAGTCAGGAGTCAGTCCGCGAAATGTTGATCCAATCTTTCCTTCGATCTCAACATGGAACATTGGCACATTCTTGTCAATCTTTCACTTGAAGACTAGTAGCGGCAAAATAACATGTCGAAACGATCATATAATGAGCTTGACAACGATGTACCCGAAAGAACGCTAAAGAAGGAAACACCTAGCACTGCAGTCACTACAGAGCACAACCTTGACAGCATTTACCTTGACACCATCGATCGTAAGAGACTTGATTTTGATTTTGAGAAAGTGTGCTCCGTCACTTTATCTAATGTGAACATATACTGCTGCCTCACTTGTGGTAAGTACTTCCAAGGTCGGGGTAAATCCTCTCCAGCGTACTTCCACTCTGTGAATGAAGACCATCACGTCTACATAAACTTCAACACGCTCAAGGCTTACCTTCTGCCTGGTAACAGTCCTTTGGAATCCACGTTACTTGATGACATTAAATATGCCATCAATCCAACTTATACCAAAGAGGATGTCAAAAATCTCTCGATTTCACAGGCAAGAGATCTCAATGGGAACACATACACACCGGGATATATTGGGCTCAACAACATCAAAGCAAATGACTATTCGAATGCTATTCTACAAGTCATATCACATATCAAGATTATTAGAGATTTTTACTTGCTTTCTGACAATGAACAGATATTGAACAAAAATGAATTGAATAAGAGGCTCGGCATCTTTATGAGGAAGCAATGGTCGCCGAGATTGTTCAAAAACCACATCTCCCCACACGAACTTTTACAATACATTGGACTGAAATCTAATAAAAAGTTTACAATAACAGAGCAGAGGCTCCCAAAGGATTTCCTATTGTGGCTTCTCAATACTTTATCACGCTCCTTTGCAGACTTGTCAAAGCCAAGTATCATCAACACGGCAGTACAAGGGAAGCTCACGATCAAATCCCGGAAACTTATCACAGATGAAGAGACCGATCAGCTTATCACATCTAGTGATGTCGAACAAACAAACACAAAGTTTTGGATTCTCTCAATGGACCTACCATTGGTATCGCTCTTCAAGGCCAAATCAGGTGTACAGGAGATCCCACAGATACGCATTGAGCGACTACTGGAGAAATATAATGGCACTACAGAGACGGTTCTCCCAGGTAAAGTGCTGACCTATGAGATCACCAAGTTCCCACCTTATTTGATCTTTGACTTTGACAGATTCAAGGATAAGAAACTGGGTATTGATTTGCAAGTGAAAGATCGTAACCAAACGATTGTGCAGTACCCAATGGAGCTGGAGTTCCAAGACGGGAAAGTCAAGTACAAACTCATTTCCAACGTTGTACACGACTTGATCCAAAGTGACGAATTGGATAAGGACGATAAAAGCATGTGGAAAGTCCAATTACGCAAGGGTGACGAATGGATCGAAATTCAAGATCTCAATGTCTCCAAGAAGGAAGCGGCGTACATGTTCCTTGGTGAAACTTGTCTACAAGTTTGGGAACGCATTAGGTAAACTCTTAATACATACCGTTTAGAATGATCGATATTCTGTTCTTTTTTCAGAGTCTAGCACGTATACTGTCTTCCATTATTTAATGGCAATGGAGTCAACAGCACCAGTCAACACACTGACAACATTGGCTTCTATCATGCCCTCCGCTGTTTCCAGCAAGTGTTTCTTTGGGTCCTGTTTGCCAACATATCTCGTCTTCAGCTGCTCCTCCGTCAGTTCCTTCTCCTCCTCGATTTTCTTGACGTACTGCTCAGCAATCTTTACCATCTGTGAAGCGGCCTCGGAGTTATGTTTCTCCTTCTGGTCGTAATCGTTGAGTGCCAATCCTGATTGCCATTCCTTCTTATGGAGGTTCAAAAGCATGTTTGTTTCGAGCGGCGTCTTGTGGTAGTCAATGTTGAGAGAGTAGTAGTGGCGATTCAACCCGTGAATCAAGGCCTGGATCGAAGGCTTGTTGAGGTGACCAACGTTGGAAGTGGTTTGTCTTGGTTCCTGCCCCAGCATTAAAACACCGGAACTGATGAGTCTGAAAGCATCAATGACGACTTTACCCTTGACGGATTGGATTGGATCGATAACAACAGCGACAGCTCTTGGATTAAGCTGCTCAAAAGATTGCTGTGTGTTGATATCGACGGAGGATAACCAACAGCCAAACCCTGGATGCGAGTGATACCACCCAACAACCATCTGGTCTCTGCCCGTTTGCCTTAACATGTCCATCATTCTAGTTTGGAAGACGTCGTCGACTGCCTCGACGGAGACACCGGTACCGGACTGCGGCATGGCGAACACATCAACAACGTGGACTGTGTAATCATCGACAAACTCCCCAAGCATTAGCCCCATGACTTCCATAGGGACACCGGCACGCCCGTGTTTGAGCATCTTCAACAGCGCCAGCGAGGAGATGTAGACGGTCTCCTTGTTGTCAATGACTGGGCCATCGGTCTGGACGTTTCCGCCTCCCAGACCGCCAGCCTGTCCTAGTAGTCGTTGTAGTCTCTGCATGATAAAAAGGTAATGTTCTCCCGAATTGACTCAACCAAGCAGTACCTTGTCCAATCAGTGGTTTATGGTGGCGACTCTCCTGGTCTCTCAGGTCTCTTTGGGGATCCTCGCGCGCCAACAACGAAAAGGATTGCTAAGCCCTTATATAATCAGCAATGCTCGATTCCAGATCTGGGCACGGGAGTGGGTCTTTCCAGTTGTGGATAATAGACACCAAGTAGGACCACACTTATTTATATATATTAGATGCTTACAATAGGTATCCCAAGGCTCTTTGTGAAACGTCAATGCGGTTTAGTTCGGTTGCCATGGTGATGCGCACACAGAGAGAGTCGTGGCCCGTGACCAGAGACGGAAGGAACGCCAAAAAGGCAGGCAAAAAACCCACAGGAGAAAGAAGAAGCGCTTCCCAGCCAACGAGCAGAATAGGAGACAAGAGACGAGAACGCTGAAGCTCTACTGAGCAGTATCATCATCCACGGGATCGTCACGCTTACACAAATCCATCCTGGGCACTTTGCCAAACCGCGTGTCTTTCTCGAATCTTCTTCCCGACACACGCACCAGCGAGCACGGCATACAGCCAATCAACCAACACGGCTCTGTTTGAGCACGCGCGTTCTTTCATCAATTCCAAAGCGGAGTCTCGGTGACGATTGAAGACACCCGCTTTGGCTGACTGCTCGTCCATACAGTGCTGTTCTACTCTTGTGTGCTATCGAATCACACGTCTGTGGGCATACAGACACCTTCCGTCAGATCTGAGCAACCTCAACACGTCACGAAGTGACAAATTACACCCCCTTATCCGGAAGATATTCTCCCCCCGTCGCACACAATGGCCAAGTCACCTTCAGCTGATAAGTTCAAGCCAGGCGATCTAGTCGAGGCGCATTACTGTTCGTTCCCTTGGTGGCCTGCCGTTCTTCTAGCAGACTGCCATGTCCCCGTCGATGTTGTCCGTGAACTCTCAGAGCAGAAAGGTCGCCTGGTGAAATACGCATATGTCTACTTCATGGGCGATAATAACTTTGGTATTTGTGGGTTTGAAGATCTCAGACATCTTCCTGCTGATGAAGCGGAGAAGCTCGCTAAGCAAGGGAAGAACAAGAAAAGGAAGACGGCATTCACTCAGGCTGCAAGATACAAGAATGATTACTGGAATCTTCTACTGAAGGCTAATATTGTCAAAAAGGATGAAAAACCATACACGCTCCAACATCTTAGAGACTTGCCGCCGTCTGACAGAAAGAGACGTAAGAATGCAAATGACGAGCCGGAAGTTAAGGCTGAGGACGAAGAGGAGTCTGAACCATCGAAGCCAACTTCCAGATCAAGTACTACCGCCACAAGGGCCAAGAAAAGAAAAACAACACCAACGGTGCGCTCCTCGGATGAGGAGCATGACACTCCGCTTGCAGGACAAGAGACGGATGTGGTTGATGACTCGCCAGAGGCACTGAAAAAGAAGGCTTATGGATTCCGTGTATGTCTTCAGAAGAAGCTCATCCAGACGGACAAGCTTCCGAGTGACAAGGTTTTGAAAGAATGCGACGAGTGTCTTGCCAGACTGGAAGAGTTTTCACCACAAATGAATACTGATCTTCTTCGCACGTCCAAGTTGCATAAGGTGCTGAAGGTTATTGCTAGAACTGATGAGCTCCAAGAGAAGAAACCAGAGTACAATTTCCGTGCTAGATCACAGCGTTTAATACTCGACTGGGAGCCATATGTCACCGAACTTATCAATGAGAAAAGAAACACCCCAAACACAACGATCGACCACAGCTTGACGGCGATACACAGCGATTCAGTCAAGACGGAAGACGGTGAGAAGGGTCGAAATGGGACTGCTACGAAGACTGCCAATGGCGGCAACAATGGTGTAAAGACGGAGACAGATACTGCAGCAGTTGTTGCAGTAGGCACGGTGGCTACTCCATGAAATGAACCGACACTGAAACAGTCCTCCTCTCTATATGAAGATTGTTTCTGAAGATCCAACTACACTCACTTTCAGTTGTTTTGGTGGATTGTTTGTTTTTCATATGTTGTTGTTGTTGTTCTTCTTCTTCTTTTGCTTTCAATGTTCTACAAGTCCTCTGTATTATAATAATAAATAGCTGTACTGGGCTAGTCCATTCTGTAAATGTATCTATACTTTGTCCTGTTCATCTAAAAGCAGCTCCGCCCAACAGCTGTTCGATCATTGCACCGTTCGGTGAGTTGAGAACCTGTTGTGGTAGATGCAGTATTCTTTTTTCTAGTTCTCCGCCGTTCAAGAATTGTAATGCCTCGTGTGTGAAATGATTGCAGTTGTTAGACAGTATGCTGTATGTGCCAAACTTGAATTTTTCATCTCTCAGTTCGTTCAAATACTCTTTGAAGACGTCTTCAGGTATGTAAGTCTCACCAGCATCTATAATCTCGATTGGCGTTCCAAACCGTGTACGTCCAGCAGGATTCACAGTTAGTCCCTCACTGTCAAAGTAGTACTCCTTCCCGTTGAATACAACGGCTGTATGGTAAATGGCTTCGAGATCCACGCCGATGATGGCGCGTGAATACACTTTGGCGAATCCATGAGAAATGTCGTATACGTAGACTTGTACTCGTTGTGCTGATTCTTCTTCAGACATTGTATTCTTTCACTTCTTTAAGGGGACTCTGGTGGTGTGTTGTGTGTTACTTTAATGTATTGTTTTGAGTACTCTTCTGGAAAGTGGTACCTCTGTATTTAAGAGACAGTCTTCTGTGTGTGGCGGTGGCAATGGATGGGACGTTACCGTCGTTATCTCCGTCATTTCGCCGCTATTCCCGGAGTTAAAGGGATAGAGAATAGAGAGAACGAGACTCAAGTCCTAGTATCCAAGACTTGAGACTTGAGACCCGAGACTCTAGAAAGGAAGACTCAAGAGTCAAAGCGTCAAAGCTCAAAGCTCAAAGCCGGTCTGGACTCTGGACTCTGGACTCTGCACGAGTCTGGGGTCTGGGATCTGGGGAATGCTAAGGGCTAGGGGCTAGGGTCTAGAACGTCGATCCCGCTGTAGGCAAATGAAGCAGCCATTTTCGCGACTTCCGCACACCTCGGCTGACAGGGAGTGGAGTGGAGAGATCAGAAAGAGTGATACATTAATATTACATTGTCTCGCCGGGATCACCGAGTTTCAGCCTATCACGAAGGCCTTTGACGCTCTCGATCGAGACTTTGGTATTTATACTAGGGCTAGACCACGGGCCATCCGCTTAGCGAGTCTGTCTGTATCAGATACCACGCCTACAGACTTTTGGAGGGCTTTCCCAGGTTCACAGACAGCAACCAATTTGTGTCTCTGCTGCCAAGGTTGGAAAGGTTATAGCGTCCATTTGCTGACCCCTTGGACACCCGCTCTAAAGTCGTTTCATTTGTGTTGTATTCTGTGTCTGTTCTCTCCAGTTTGGTGATTTTCTTTACATTTACCTCCATTCTGCTTGCTATATCCTTGCATCACCTGCGCTGAAGACTATCTATACCTATCACAGCATACCCACAAGACCATGTCGTCGTCAGCGAGCTCGTCCTCGACAACGCCTCCGTCGTCCATACTCTTCTTCATCGCCATCGCCATCGGTGTCATGATCGCCATCATCTTCATATTCTTCTCGCTGAGATACTATGTGAGAACAAGACTCGGTATCTATGCCACCGCGAGACTGACAACTGGTGGCCCCGGCGGTGGAAGCATCATTCTGCTGAATAGTGACTTCCCCTTGCAGCAACTGAACATATACAACCACGATCTCCAGAGCCACATTCGTGCTCAAAGGCGGCGCAGAAGATATCTCAAGAAGAGAAGGCTCACAGAGCAAGAGGTGGATCACTTGTTCCCCGTCCGCACATATCAGGACTGGTTGGATGGAGGTGCGGATAGAGATATTGAAAACAGAGACATTCTCGGCCAGTTAAAAGAGGAGCATGATGAAGCTATTCACGAACAAAAGGAGGCAGATGCTGCCGCTGAGGCTGACGAGCAAGCCAGAAACGAGACCACGAACACAACAACAGAAACAACAACAGAAACAACAAGAGAGAGGGACGAAACGGAGACAGCTGAAACTACAGATGCTGCATCACCAAGCCCAGCTCCACCCGTCGAAGAAGTCGATCTGGGCAACCCGTACATTAAGGAAATCCACTACGACTCGGGCACATGTGCCATCTGTATTGACACGTTTGAACCAGAGGATATGGTGCGTGGTCTCATCTGTGGCCATGTCTTCCACCAGGAGTGTCTCGATCCTTGGCTTACAAAGCGTAAGGCCTGTTGTCCAATGTGTAAGCGTGACTACTACCTCAAGGATCAAGAAAATGGTGAAGAAGCCGAGGATGGTACTACTGCTGCTGGACAAGATAATGACGCTGATTCGTTGAATGGTTGGCCGGAGTTGCAATACACAACTCTTGATGACCGTGTTGCTGAAATTCTGGAGAGGCATCCAGACGTCGAAGATGTTGCTAGAGAGAAGATCAAGCAGTATATGAGTTTCAGATGGAGAGTGTTCTGGTTGCTAATGGGTATCTCAAAGAAAGATCTTCTCAACTGTACTATTGCAAGTGAAGAACAGAGACGCAGAGATAATGGATATTATGACCAAAACAACGATGCTGCAGTGGCTCAAGATGGAGGGAATGTACTTCCGCTTGCCGCTGCCGAAGATGTCGATCTCTCTGTTCCAGTTATTAATAATGACCAAGGCCCATCACAAGACTCCAGAAGAGCCACTGTGGAAAGACTAGCTTGACCTGGCGGACAGTTCATTTTTTGAGCTGTTTTCTGATTTAATGTTTTACGAAAATTGTATTCACCCTGACGCTCATGTTTTTGAAGGGGTTAATTTCCCAATGCCATTACGTCCGTGCTGTGTTTCCAATTGATACCCCCTAATTTGACCTTATTCGCTTTCTTTTGTTTTAATCATATGGTTTTCTTTAATGGGTTAATCTTTTCTATTTCCTTTTTAATACTACTCCTTGACGTGTTCTGTTTTCTAGTGACGCATCTACTGTAGTTCCCCATTTGACTTTACTGATCTGTCCATAGAGATCAGTAATCTACTTTGTCTACATGAGAAGCATATTCTAAATGTGCAATACCTATGGTACAAACTAAGCATATGGATGATTGTCACTCAGATAAATGATCACACACAAGAACCAGCGATCAAACATAACAACCAAGAAAACAAATTACTTCCATAAACATGACTTCAACCCGATTAAATCTGTGCTTCTTATTCTCTCCCATTTTTTTTCTTTACTTCTTTCTTAGACAGACAACTTCTCTGTCTTCTCTGCCAATTCCTTCTCCTCATCCTTCTCGTCCTCGTCTTCATCATCATCAGTGGCCAACACAGCAAATGCAGACTTCTGGGAAACTGGCTTGGCTGGAGCTGGGGTCTCCTTCTTCTGACCACTATTGGAACGTCCCTGTGGCTCCTTACCACGGGCCCACGATTCAAGCTTGTCGATTGGGCTTGCTTTATTATTGTTTCTGAAAGTTCTCTGTTCTCTTGGAGGAAGAACACGAGAGCCACGGGCAGAACCCCAGTCAAACTCTGGTTCCTCTTTCTTTGGTTTGTGCTCTCTTGGCTCTCTTGGCTCTCTTGGTTCTCTTGGTTCTCTTGGTGGGAGAACACGGGAGCCACGTGCAGAGCTCCAATCCAAGTTAGGTTCCTCTCTGGCTGGTCTGTGCTCTCTAGGTTCTCTTGGCTCTCTAGGCTCTCTTGGAGGGAGAACGCCAGATCCACGTGCAGACCCCCAATCCAAGTTAGGTTCCTCTCTGGCTGGTCTGTGCTCTCTTGGTTCTCTTGGTTCTCTAGGCTCCCTTGGTGGGAGAACGCCGGTTCCACGGGCAGAACCCCAATCCAAGTTAGGCTCCTCTCTCATTGGTCTACGCTCTCTAGGCTCTCTGTACTCTCTTGCTTCTCTTGGTGGGAGAACGCCGGATCCACGAGCAGACCCCCAGTCCAAGTCTGGTTCGTCACGTCTACCGTACCCACTCTTCTCTGGAGCAGCAACGGCAATGTAGACACGACGGCCATTCATTTCCTGGCCAGAACACTTGATAGCCTTCTCGAGCTGTTCTCTGGTTCTGTATGTAACGAATGCAAAGCCTCTGAGTCTTGTTGGGTCGGCAAAGTCTCTTGGTGCCGAGACTCTTTCGACAGCACCGCCTTCATCAGCACACAACTCAGCGTATTCGCCAATGGACTCTTCAGATCCCTCCCATGGCAAGTTGTTGAATCTTGCTCTGTAAGGTGGTGCATCTGGGATTGGGTATTCGTCGTATTCACGTCTTGGTCCACTGTCACGGCCGCCAAAGGCTGGGTCCATTGGGTTAGCACCTCCCGATGGGATACCAGTTGCACCAAATGCAGCACCTTTCTTGGATGGGATCTCAATAGTGTTGAAGTCAACGTCATCGTCGGCCCAACTGCCGCCGAGATCACCCGAGTTGGAGCTGAGGAAGGTGCTCAGGTCCATCTTGACACCTTTCTGTTTTGGAGCTATCATTTGTTAGTATGATCCCGTTTCTTGATCATGTGTTGGAGGGCAAGACCAGATGGTTCACTGTGAAAGTGTGATCTCGCAGTGTGGTCATCATGACATCTCTCTCCTCTGGTAAATGGCACTTACGCATGATGAAAGAGTTAATTTGCTTTGTCAAAGGTTAAGAAGACTGATCCAATCAATACAAAGTGTCACTGGAAGTGTGTTCCTGGACGCCTAGAAGAATAAAAGGGATGAAAAGATTGCTGCTTCTGCACAGGTCTTTTGAAGTGTTATGACAGAGGTGTACAACGGTGACGTTTACCTCTAGTGATACCTGGTAGGGTGTTGTGTCGGTCCTTTAACAGCTCTCCCTGTGCCTCGTCCCCTGCTATTTTTCACTTTTTTTTTTCCCACGTCTCCTCTCTTCTCGGCCTTCCTCAGCTCGAGCTCTGCCTAACAGAGTGCTGAGTCAGCCAGGGGCCTTTAGCCGCTGTACAAGCAGCCAGAGCGAAGGCTCTCAGACTCTTTGAAACATTATATATATGGTTGTCTTATCTCTGTTCTGTGCAACTGCCAGGCCGCTAATTCCCAGCAACAGCAACAACAACAACCAAGAAGAAAGGATTATTTGCGTTGCCGGCAGAAGCAGTAGAAGCAGTAGTAGCAGTAGTAGCACGTAGCAGCAGCGCGGATAACAAACAGTGCGGGCGGCAAGCACAGGGAAAGCTGTAATTTAAACCGCAGCAGCCAGCAGCCTCAAGACGGGCGGCTAATTCGCCTTCCTTTCACTTCACTTCACTTCACTTTACTACACTTTCTTTAAGACAGCGGTAAATACACTGTTGCTATCGAAGCGTGCTGTATCGCTTGCACCGCTTTATTAGAGAAACCCGGGAAAGCAAGGACGCGGTCCACTCGGATAAACACTGTCAACCCGAGCAGTATGGACGCGTTGGCGCTCTACAGAGCGATCCAGGGCTCTTGGTGGCTTAGGACGTTGTTTATCGTACTCCTGCTGGCTCTGATGCTTCTCGTGTTCCTGTTCAAGCTCTTTGGCATACGAATTGGCTACATCAATCCCTTTCTGCTCAAAATCTACAAGCTGGGCTTCTCCACACGCAAGTTCACCATCACGGTACGATCGGTCGCCTTCGTACTAGGTCTGAAAAGCATCACAGTCTCCATTGAAGGTGTCAAATTCACACTCCACAAACCTCAGGACATTGACAGTGATGAAGATCAAGAGGAGACGGATCCACAACCACCACGCAAATTGCACACACTTGACGATTTCAAGGCTCTTGATCCGGACCTTCCGGTGTGCATCCGGTGCGATTCCAAAATCATGAACTTTCTCGTCAAGTACTACCTTCTTTACTTTCGTTTCGTTGGTGTTCGGTTCACAGACGTGCTCGTGACCTCCGAGCAGTTCCAAACCACAGTGCACACTGACACATTCACCACAAAAGTTGATATCGACCCAGAGAGTACCAAGAATTTGGCCATCAATGCGCGTATCATCCAACTCAAACTCAATGGGCATCAAGTGCTCGACTCGTGTGTCCTGAATGCCCGAGGAACTTTGGATTTTGAGACGGGAAATTTGTCTGCTGTCTCGTTAAACTGTGATACAACAATTATCAAGTGCAAGCTCTACACGATCCTGAAAAAATACATCAACATGCGTTTCTTTGGCAAGTTTGGAGCCAAAAAGGAGCAGGAGGTACCCTCAGAAGAGGATATCTTGAATATGATTCATGAAAAACTTCGTGTCTTTTGTCATGTCATACGACTCATCGAGTCGATCACAATCACACTTCAAGGAATACACATCACAGAGATACCAGTGGCATCATCGGGCCTGCTAAGATGTCCAAACTATAAGCCCCTGGTATTTGTGCATCTCAAAGTGCAGTCATTTGCATGTGCTATTGAAAGACTGTTCTTTGAATCCCCAGGTTATGGCCTCTTGTACGATCACTCTGACAGACCATACAGACTCGTGCACAACTTTACAGGTGTGTCTCTTTCCATGGAACATGTGGGCAAGAGTGCACCGAGAGAGGTTATGACTATCCCTGTGATGAACTTCAATGGTAGCTCAAATATTGCATTCCAAACACTAGAGGCTATCGTTTCAGGGAAAGAGTCCAAATCGAAGCTCGTGATTGCAGGACATCTTTCTGAACCTACAATCGACATGTCAACTGATGATATTTCTGTGGCCGTCATGAGTGCTCTTGACTTCCTCACATATATGCACAAGCAACATTCCGGGAAGAGTGATATTACCACCACTGATGACAAGAGTATCAAAAGAAGATCATGGTCACAGCAGTGTGATGTGGCCAAGACGTTGTCTAAAGTTTGGCCTGTTGTACAATTGAAACTTGGAGTGGAAAACTCCGTTGTCATGACAAAGAGTTTATTCGACGAAAACTATTACCGGATCTTGTTGCTCAAGTTGAACATGCTATCGATGGAACTCAAGACATCAAGAGACGTCATCAATGGAGAACAACACTACTCCTCTCAAGTGAAGTTTGATATGCACAATAGCAAGGTTGAATTCCGTAACACTCAAACTGGGCTTGAGAAGAGAGTTCTCAGTCTTGAAGATATCTCTATCAAGCAACAATTCGATGTCCTCCCTCATTTGAAACTCACCACTAGGGTTCACGCAGAAACATCAAAGTTGAATCTTTCCAACATTCAAATGCTTCATGGGATAAACCACATAATCTCTGAGTTAGATGAGGCAATTGTTCCACAGGTTCGTGAGTACAGACGTTTCCTGAACCGTTATGACGTTGTCTGTAAGAGTGTAACCAATGAAGCAACTACATCCTCAACCAGTGCCGATGATTCCACTGCGCTGCAGATGATCCAGGATATGATTCCATATTGGGTTAACGGAGCTGAAGTTTGTTGCGACTCCAATATTATCCTTATTGGTTCTCGATCTCTTTTGTTGAATAAGGAACTGGTGAAGAATATTGACCCTCAAACTAAGAATGATTTGGTCAATGGAGAACTCAGAATGGTGGAGCTGACAGTTGAGCAATGGAAAATTATTTTCATGACCTGCAGCGGATCATGCAGCGATGAATCACCAGGCTCTTCTTCGTCTGTCGAAGATGATGATAAGGGTCTCATTGATACTTCCTCTGAAGGCTCCAATGAAACTGATGGCTGGAAGCTGCAACTCTGTACTTCAAGAATTATTGGAAGAATTATATCTGAGAGAAGGTCCAATAAGAAGGTACTCCATGAAAAAGTGTTCCTCAAGATCCCATCCTCTTCGGTTCTTCTGAAGCCTTCTGAGATTGATGAGAAACTAATTCTCAAGTGGAATGTGGAGAGGGCAGAAGGGCTGTACTCTGTCAGCACTCATTTCATATTGATTTCTTGCATGCACTTGGTGAGAAATACAGTATTTGAATTCCTCCTCAAGAATCCTATTGGCGAACAGAGGAAATCGACTGGCTCCCATCTTGGGAAGAAACTCATGTCTGCATTGGAGGTTTCTGTATCCCTCGGTTTCATTGATGTCATCTGTGTTCTTCCAGATCGCATGCGGATGAGACTTGAGATTACAAAGGTCTGTTGTTCTGGAATGCTTGATGTTCCTCTTCATGTATGTGCCTCTTTCATCAGGCTTTGTACTGAGTCACCAACTGCTCCAGGTTATTGGACTAGGCTTATCACCTCAGTGGGTGGTGGTACAAAAGTGAATATTCCTACTATTGTTGACCACTTGGATGGGCCCTGGTTTGAGCTCAGTAATGATAGTTGTCACATTACTTGTCCTCATCAATTGATCATCTACAAGATTTTTGACAACATCTCTGTGATGTTCAAGACACTTAAACAACTGCATCATTCACTCAAGTACAATTCTGATGAGTTCATCATCATTCCAAAGGCCAAACCTGCTTCTAAGGTTCCAAAAATGAGATTGCAGTCGAACAGATTACTATTTAGAATAGAAGATGATCCGTTTGAGGCTGAACTCAACATGATTCTTCAAATTGGCTTGATGGAACAGAAGATGCGTTTCGAGAAAATGACATTGTTTGAACGGAGCGTTGCAGAGAACATCCAATCAACTAAGAAAGTACCAGTGAAGGCTTCCACAGATGATCAAGTTGAAAGTCTTCCAAAACCGATTAAGAGGAAGACCTTCAAAGTTCTGCATCATTCCCTGTCAAGTACTACCTTCCCCAGATCTTCTACTCCAACAAAATCATTTGAGAGAGCCGATCGAGCAAATGTCGCTGCCGAAGAAGTACGCAGAAGATTCACTGCTGTACAGGAGAGTTTTTCTAAGTCGTGGATCGCTCGTGTGAAGGCGTACAAGAGGAAGATGAGCGATAACTTTAAGGAATCTTTCAATTTCTTATGGGGTAACGTTGATCAGACTCAATTCCCAGAGGGATTCAACCGCAAGGTCTTGGATTTTGTACACTCTCCATTCTTGTTAAGTTTAGTCTTGGAAGGTGCTGACATTTCGATCGGTCCGCCTTCTTGTGGATATGATGGTCTTGCTGATTTCATGTATGATGTCGGAAAGGGTATTCCAAAAGATACAAAGTACTCCACTTTGATACCATTTCATGCGGATCTGAAACTGGATGAGCTGAGGTGTCACTTGAGAGACTATCCGTTACCATTGCTTCATATGCCTGCTGTTTCAAAGAAACAATCCAAGGAGCTTCCAGGAATAAGGATCCATGGTGATATTGTCATTGGAGAGAACATGATTGTTTCTCAAGATGAAGTCAGAGAGGTCTATGTTCCACTGGTTCCTGGTTGTTCCGAATTTGACGAGGATGATTGCTACTCAATCGAGGTCCCAAAAACGTTGACTGCAATTAAGTTCTACACCAGTCTTGATTGGGAATTGAATTCTGATTTGGCTACCAACGTTGTCTGGGGTACGTCTTATCAACCATGCATACAACAAATCATGTTGACTCTTGATAACTTCACTAAACCGCCTATTGATCCATCAGAAAAGGTCGGTTTCTGGGATAAGGTGAGAGCAAATTGTCACGCCCGTATTTGTTTCCACTGGCTAAATGAAGGCAAATTGAATATTCTGTTCAAGGGATCCATGGATCCATATTCTATTGGGGGTGAGTCCTCGGGATTTGTGCTTGGATTCAAGAACAAGGTGTCTCTCAGAATCAATGAAAAGGATGATCCAAATGAGTTCATTGCTTCTAACGCAGAAGAAATTACATTTGCTGTTCCTAATCTTTTTGCTTGCCCTCTTCCGGTCTGGTCTAAGCCTACCTCGCAATCTGTTCTTCTTTGGGATGTGTCCACTAACTTCCAGAAATCTGCGTTTGGTTACTACTTGGTCGAAAGCTCTATGCCAGATGCAACAAGAATGGACGCTTTCTCTGCCCATTATCTGGAGAAGTGCGTTATTCGATTAACAGGGGGAGTGAAGTTTAATCTTGCCTTCTTCTTCGAGAGGAAACTTAAGGATGGTGTATCGAGAAGTTCTGAATTCTCACCACATTACAACATCATCCTAAGAAACCCAAAGTATGTTGCGGACAGAGATACATATGATGCTTACGAAGGGTTCAGAAGTCAATTTGTTCATATGGGGTTCTCCCTTATCTCGCAGCAGGATGGTGCTTACAACACTATTCAATTGTCTCCAATTGCTTTCCAGTACTTCTTTGCATGGTGGGGACTCTTTTCTAATACTCTACCGGTTCGCCATGGGAGATTATTTGGGCCAGATAGAGCAACCAAAAAGTTTTCTCGTCACCTTTACACTATCAAGTACCAGGCACGTTTGGAGCCATTGTTTATTTCTCATGTTTATCGTGACTTTGAGCTTGCTGCGAAGGATGATAAGAAGGTTGACTGCATTGGTGTCAAAGGACGGGCCACAAAGTTTGTGCTGGATTTGCATCAGCGTAAGGAGTTGACTATTGAGCATAATCCTAATCTTGGTGTCACCAGGAAGAATATGAGAACGAAGTTCAACTTAGGTAAGATTGAGCTTGAACAATTTGACGTCAGAGTCCTGGAAGGCTTCTTTGATAAAATCCACGATGGTCATCCTGCCAGTTCAACTGATAATGATAATTTTGCTTTTGAGACGTTTGATGATGACCAAGATTGGTTTGATCTAGCTGACTTTGCTGAGATATATGACTATTCGTTGAATCCCGGTTACACTGGCCATGTTAATGCATTCCCATTGATGTACACTCCGAGATTTATCTACTTCAAGAGACAGAGTTATGGTGACAAATATCAATTGGACGCTGAAACTGGCAAAAAGGTTCATCCATTCGGGTCTGAATCCTTCCATGAATGCTTCATTAACGGCAAACCATCATTTGTGACTCAACAAGAGCTTTTTGATCAACGCCTTGCTGAACTTGAGGCAAAGCTAGAGCAAAATCAACTTGTTATTGACCAGCTTATGGCGTCCCGTACTAATGCATCAGAGCTTCGACATGCTCAACAGCTAAAGGTGGACAATGAACAACTCCGCCATGGTATCAAGTTTGTGAAGAATCTCTCATCTGCCTATTCCGAACCAGAATCTGCTTCAAAGCTACCTAATATGAAAGTTTCATCGATTGATTTTACAATTGATGATAACCCTGAGGACTATTCTTTCAGCAACAGGTTCATTGTTCACAACATGTTGTTGAAGTGGAATGATCGCAGCAGAGATGGCTTCTATCGATACGTTTACCTATTTGAGTTCAGAAGCACCTCATATCAGTTCAGAAAACACAAATCTCTTAGTCAATTGGATGAAGCTATTGAAACCGAGAGAAGGGCGAACTATCATGGAGACGTCGAGCCTACAATCACTCGTACTACCACTTATGAGAGTGGTCGCAGTGACAAGAAGGATGATGTTTGTGATGCATTCGATGGCACAAGAGCTGAACACCGTATGAAGAATTTCAAGGAGGAGCTTCGTGAGCTTGCTGTGAGCTTCTTCTATAAGACTCGTGATAATTACTTGGTCAAGCTCATTTCTCCTCAAATTCAGCTTCAGTGTGAGACTGATTCTCGTGCTGCTGTGCTTGTTACTGCACCAAAGATTGAGCTTGATATTATTGCATTTGATTCTGGAAATACAGATGATGATTACGACGAAACTGTCTTTGAACAGAGATTTGGTGCCATTTTGGAAGATGCAAGTGTGTTTGTATTCCATGAAAATGAGATTGTTACAACGGGAAAGCTATTCTTCAGTTCGTCTTCCTATGGATCAACTACGACATGGCCACCTTGGTTGGGTGTTGAGCTGTGTTATGATGGTTCGTTGATCAACGATCATGTGCTGATGCAGAAGACTTCCATTATGGTTTGCTACGACAAGATCATGAGTCTCTATTTTGGTACGGATGGGATCGATGTCAACAGGCTCTCATGTGACCTAGCACAGGCAACACTTACATGCGATGCCAAACAGTACTATTCACTGTACACCATTATTATGGAACTCTTGATCTATAACGATCCAAGAAGTCTGAAGTTGAAGGAGTTGCAGTCCAAAATGAGTTTGAGCTTAGACTTTAATGATCTTTCGGCTGTCAAGAACCGCATTGTTTCTCTTCAGGAGGCTACAAGACATGCTGATGGAGTTATTGAGAACCTATGCTCAAGAATGTCTGTGATTGATGATTTGGAGCAAGATGATTTAAAAGTGGTTCGTTATGCAAGATTTGAAGCCACTATGGAGCTTTACTTGTTGATGAGAGTTGCTGTTGTTGGAAACAGAAAGTCTACTGAGGATTCTGACGATTTCTTGGAATGGAATATCAGAGCAGATGATATCAAATTGCATATGTTGGATGAACGTCGTCTTCCTTTCCTGGACGTTATTTTGTTCAACTCTCGGTTCGAGAGAATGGAGCGCTCTGATCGCTCTGACAGAAATCACATTGTTATTGAAAACCTCGAAGTGATTAACCTGGACAAGAAATCTAATCTCCCAGTTGTTTTCTCGGCACATCACACTAAGAAGAAACCGAAGAAGGTAACAAGGGAGGCTGATATTGAGCCTTTGATTCATATCAGTTGGCACATGGACTATCCTGTTGGTGGTATCAGAATGATGAAGAAGTTTGAAATTGCCCTTCAGCCTATTCAAATCTCTATTGAGGAGCTCACGGGTGAAAAGATATTCAAATATGCATTCCCAAACGAGATTCCAACATTTGATGAGAGTGATGGTGAAGCTGAGAGACCTGGCCTAGTTCGCAGAGCCAGCGCCGTTAGCACTGGCAGTGGGTTAGCACTTGTGAAATCTAGACAGAACGAGTCTATTCAGAGGGTCAAGAGTAAGTCTTCACTTGAAAGAACTCAGACAAATGCTAAAGGTTCTCTTCATTCCAAGCCTTCCATCCCGGATATGCCAAGAAGCAGTATGTCTCTCAGCATAAGATCACGAGATGGTAATATTGATTCTATGATTCTCGGTGAAGGAGAAGACGATGATGAAAATGAGGATGAACTAGATGAAATGGTGACAAGGGCTTCGAAGTATCTAAGTTTTGCTTCCTTCAGGCTCAAGAGTACGGTCATCTGTATTACCTTCAGGGGTAAAGGTTCAAAGAAGCTTATTAATGTCACTAATTTTGTGTTGAACTTACCCGAGATTTTCTTCACCAACAAAACCTTCACTTTGCTTGATCTCACGATGCACATTAAGAAGATTCTTGTGAAAGCTTTGCTAAGTCACACAGGAAGCATCATCGGTAACAAACTGTCGCATCACAACAGTGTGGAGAAGTCATTGAAAAGTCTGAGTAACTACGCTACAAATAGAATCAACACATTCAGAAATGATTAACTATTAACGACTAATTGGGACAATCGATGATATGTGATATATTTAATGATATGTGATATACTTTATGATAACTGTATTGTAGTTGTGTTATTCTCGACTATTTGGGATATGCTAGTTGAGGAACAAATCAGAATACGTCATTTATAGTCTATACAATTGACAGTAACTGTCTTATTCTAGAAGTTTATCATGCAATCATCATTGTCATCATCTTTTTTCTTGTTGCCAAAGTAGATCATCTGACAACTGTCAGTCAACACGACGACGCTTTGTGCTTTCATCATTCTTGGTCTTCGATTTTCTCTTGGTGCCTTGTGAAGTATCGCCAATCCCCAAATTGGCAGCATCAAATCCGGGTATTCCAGAATCAGGAGTCTTTTCGAAGCTGATGTTGTAGGTAAGCATCTGAGGATCAAACCTCTCAATTGTTCTTCCTGGTCCTTCTTGAGGGGCAAATACAATGGGGGATATCGTACGTTCTTTCGGTAGTACGTTGTGCTTTCCTGGCAAGTCTGTGATGTGTGCTTTATATGACTTCCTCAGCTTCACACCCTTTGTACCGTCTTCATTGAGACGTGCCACGGAATCGGCAATCTTGGTGAGATTGTAGACCTCTATTAGGTTCTGGGTGGGATGAGGAGCCGACTTCGTGTAGAACTGTGTGGGATCGATGTAGTAATATGATGTTTCCTGTGTACCATTCGGTTGTGTCATTATTAGATCTGGGTATTTGGTTTGATCGGATAGGTGTTTCTGATAAAGCAATGTAATGAACATCTCCTTCTATACAGTCTCCTACTACTTATCATCATCACTGGGTGGGTTTCCAGCCATCTCCACAATTCGCGGAACTGCTGTCTGCCCTTCCACTCATCACGTGCTTTGTTTTGTAGGGCAACGAGAGGACCTGACATGTCCGGATGTTCCCGCAATCTGTGTCTCCAACCAGTCACGCGCGATCAACTTTTCCAGGAGTTGAACCGCGAAGAGAAGCAGGATTCTTACATAAGCGACGGCCCGCACAAACAAGCCCTGGTTTGCACCACACCAGCGAAGAAATCCTCACCTCCCACACAAAACTGAAATTTTTGAACTCTGTCAACCAACGCAAAGACAGTGCTTCTATAGCTTGTTGATACCACAGAAAATCAGACAAAGTACGTGCAAATGAAGGCATCAAGGATAATCAGAGAGTCGTCTATGAGAGATTACATTTGTTGAAACGGAAAGTTTGCAGTGGAGCGCAAGTAAGGGCAGGCATTTCATCATCCACTTCATAGACCATCTACAACACATAAAATGAGCTGAGCTGAATCATCCACCAACTGGAAGTCAACACAGATTTATCACTATGATGGAGTTCTGGCACTATATGAAAGATATCCCATTAAACATTATGGATTCCCCATTGGAATGAACCTGAATGGAGCCCACCCAAGATCACATCTATCATCTCAATATTCATCCGCCCCCATATATCAGCACGTTTTACCTGTTACACCATTACGAGCTCACTAATTGGCATCATAGATCTCTCACTCTGAAAATATCCATTTGATCGTTCTAAAGAACTGCTCTATTTGAACCTGAAATACTAACCAACGCTATAGATGGCTGCTTCTCTTCCACACCCAAAGATCGTCAAGAAGGTCACCAAGAAGTTCAAGAGACACCACTCTGACCGTTATGCCCGTGTCTCCGAGAACTGGAGAAAGCAGAAGGGTATTGACTCTTGTGTCAGACGTCGTTTCAGAGGTACCATTCCACAGCCAAAGATTGGTTTCCGTACCAACAAGAAGACTAGACACATGATGCCATCTGGCCACAAGGCTTTCTTGGTCCAGAACCTCAAGGACTTGGACTTGTTGTTGTTGCACACTAAGACTTACGCTGCTGAGATTGGCCACGGTGTTTCCTCTAAGAACAGAGTTGAGATCCTTGCCCGTGCTAAGGCTTTGGGTTTGAAGGTTACCAACCCAAAGGGCCGTCTTGCTCTTGAGGCCTAAGCTTCTTCACAAAAACTGTACACACTAGTCTCTAATTACGCTTATGTTTTTTGGGTTACATGGGATTGAAATTGTAGTCTGTAGCTGGTGTGATAATGAAAGGTATAGTCTACTATTCAGATATGTAAAAGTACATGTATCAAATCGCTAACTAAAATGGAAAGAAGAGAAAAAGAACGGGCCAGAGCGTAGTTATAGCAAATGATAAAAGAAGAGAATAATCGACAATTAACTGAATACTTGTTCTCTCCTTGGTGCTCTGGTTCACGAGCTGTTTTGATTTCCCTCTCTTCCGATCCCAACACAACAAACAAAACGGATGCAACATCAAAAGAGAAAAAAAGGAAATGGTAACGGTAATAGAAACACTGATACGATCACCGGTGATGTATCTCATCGTATCTAAAATCATTGTAAAAGTTGGTCATTGGTGTTTGGTAGAAAGAGAAGAGATGTAAGTGTGTGGTGGGAGGAGGGTCGGAACAAACAAAGGAGTGGATACTCTAGAAACGCAACAATCAGAAGAACAACCAAGCAATGATAAATGCGATAATGGCGAACATGATGATTGTTGTGATAGGGAGTGATCCAGCTTGAGCGGTCTCCTGCTTCTTGATGGCTGACTTCTTGGAACTACCCGCACTGGCTGTAACGTTCGAATCAAGCTTCTCATTCAATGCATTGATCTTGTTTCTGTCCTCCAGCGAGACATCGTCATTGTTCTTCTCGGAGATCTCGGTGACCTTGGAGTTTTCAGCTGGAGAGGCGCCCAGTGCAACACCGGAGGAAACAGCTGATGGTTGTTTCTCTTCATCCAAGTTCGTGTTGAACTTGACTTTGATCTTCTTGGAAACGGACTGAGCCTTGAACTCGGCCTCCAACTTAGGCCAGAGGTCGCTGACAGAACCCTCACCGAGATCGTATGGCGCTGGCAACGTCACTATGAGGAACTTGTCATTGCACTTGTAGTCTGGAGTAGGCTCCTCCTTCAGGCCCAACAAGATAACCGAGACTTCGCACGATTGGCCTGGAAGCACCGTAGCGGCGTTTGGTCTGACACAGTAGCTGTGGAAGGGTGTTAGTTCTTACGAATCGGAAGGAAAGGGAGATAGTCAGCGGCTAGTGATACTCACAGTTTTGGGGCGGTGGTCTTCACCTTAAAAGCAGCCGTCTCTGACGAGTTGTTCGTTATGGTGACGATCTCTGTTGAGGGCTTTGTGAGAGGAGCTATTTGCGGCAGCCGTTAGTAATTGAGCTCGCTGGCGACGTTGTTGTTGTTGTTGATGGCGGCGGCTGGAGATCAAGCACATTTGCAAGATCGCCAAAGCGCTGCGGACAACAGCAGAAACGGGCGGCTAACTTACCATTGAACTCCAACAGAGCAGGTGTGATAGAAATGTCCATTGCGATCTGGCTAGTGGTGTGTGCAAGCGTGGCGATCTGCTTTGTTGCTGGCCTTAGGCGTGAAGGTTGAGGGGGGTGAAATCTATAGAAAAGTGCCCTTTTAGAAAGTCTTCGCGCACAGTAGAACGGTCTTCTGTGGCGCTGTGGAAAGCCTTTGACTGTGTGTGTTTATGTATGAAGGGTCGCTACTCTCGGTGTGAGTCTCTGTGTGCTCAATTTACTTTGTTCAATGCGTCTGGCAGCTTCACAGAGCACTTTTAGTTGCCCTGATGCCACGGTAATCTCACAGCTGGCGATTTCGCCCGTTTCTCGGCTCAGCCTGAAATTCATCGCATCTTTCCGAGGGCGCGCCTGTCACGTGATACGGTGGTCGAATATTGCACTACACTACTACACTACTACACTACTACACTATTCCCACTACACTACTACACTACTACTATTACACTATCAATACTCTTCCTCTCTGTACATGAAATGTTGGTATCACTAATAATCATCTCCCCTCGACACAACCTCCTTTTGCGTTGGATGCAGCAGGATCGTATGCTCAAACTGTGCAGTGTAGCAGCCGTTGATGTCGTTCAATGGTGGGTAATCCTGAACAATCCCCTCTCTGACGAGGTTGTTCAATGCAAGAAGGTACTTGTCCTCGCCGAGTCTATCGAGATATCTGCGGCAGAAGGGCAAAGTGCCAAAGTTCTTGTCGATTGTGGCCAAAAGCGACTTGGCCTTGTTCAATCTCAATGGCACGTTTGGTGCATCTGCATTCTTTGCATAGTGCGAGCACTCTCCTCCACTGACAACATACCCACGGCCTGTAGAGCCAAATGTCTCAATGGCAAACGCCTCACCTTCCTCCATCTTCGTGTTGTCTCCGTTCTTGACGATAGGGACCGATTTACCACCATGGATGCTGAATTGAGAGATGTTGTGGCCATTGAGGTTACGAATGCATTTAACTGGATAAGTCTTCCCGTCAATTTCCACCTCATAAGACTCCATGACTTCTTGGATGGCTTCACCGATGTCTGTGAGTCTGACGTCGATACCTGCTTCTTTGATACCTGTATTGGTAGCCTCTCTAACTGCTGTCAAAAGATTGTCGTATTTTGGATTCCACGTTTTAGTGAAAGCACAGTCAACAATGTAGCCGTTGACATGTACACCGTAGTCGATCTTGATGACGTCGTCGTATTCGACAACCGTCTTATCGCCGGCGTTTGGTGTATAGTGCGCGGCACATGAGTTTCTCGATACACCAGTTGGGAACCCAGGCCCAGCTACTTTAGTATCTGTCTCATCAACAAACGTTCTGACGGCATTCTCGATGGTCTCGGCAACTTCTGTCGTTGTCATTCCTGGATTGAGTCTCGGGTACAAGTGCTTTCTGACACGGCGATGGATCTCAGCTCCCTTTCTGAATGCACTCCACTTCGTCTGGTTTTCTTCCTGTCTGTCCAAATATCTCTTCTCTTCAGACGTGGTACGGTAGTTGTTCTCGTCCTTGTACTCTTGCCATTCACCTTCTGGATACACACCATCTGGGTAAAGAGACGCAATAGGGACAACGTTAGTCTTCTTCTTCTTGGACTTCGATTTCTTCTTCTTCTTTTTCTTCTTGTCGGAAACCCCTCCTTCTTCTGCACCGTCTCCTTCCTCTTCTTCAACTTCCTCTTTGTCGTGGACTATTCAAGATCTGCGTTAGTTCATATGTTCATATGCAATCATCGCCATGATGACTTACCTTGGAGCTGGTCCAACTTCTCAGCAACTTTCTCAGACTCTGCACCGGGAGCACTGCTCTCCACTGGGATCTCTGCCTGGCTCATCTCGATCAATCAGTCACCACAAGTCTAATAAGCAAGCACCTTTTAAATGAGAAAGACAAGTACTAAAAGACAGAGTTGGTGAAAAAGCCTAAAGAGCCAGAAGTTCCGAGGGCCCCGGAAGTTCATTAAAAAAAAAAAAAAAAAAAAAAAAGAGAGACTCCGAGATCACCATAATTGGACATCCACAAAGCCCAAAGACAAGGCATTTGGTTGTTTCATCACACCTGTTTCTGCTGCTGTGACGAGATGTTTGTCCTCCGCAGTGCGCGTGTGTCGCTGGTGAGAACGGGTCTCCTTTCAAGAGCCCTCCCGGTCCCAGGCAAGTCATTACGCTTCAACAGCACTCTTGACGCTAGCACCACTGAAGTGCTTGATCTTTTCAAGAACTCTGGAAAGACTGTCGAAAGAGCTCGCCAGTTGCAGAATGTTTCTGTCTCGAATTCCGTCAACACGCGGACGGCGACGTTCATTGACCAGAAGGAGATGCTTAACCCAAAGGAGGTTGCCAGAGGACTCCCTATCACTGGTCCAATTGCAGGAAGAATGGTCAAGGTGGATAACGGCGACACAGCTGGTGCTTTCAGAGGGCTGAGAACGGTAGTGAACGCCAACAACATCAGATTCGACAAACAACAGCAGAGGTTCTACAAGAAGCCAGGTAAAGTGCTCGAAGAGAAGAGAATCAGAAGAAAGAAGAAACTCTTTGACGAGGGAATCAGAAGACTCATGAACATTGTCAAGGAGGCCAAGAGAAGAGGATATTGAGATAACACGGCTCTTTCTCTCATGTAAATAGTCGCAAAATAGCAACACATTAGAGCTGAAACCGTGTACCGGTAGTGAAACGTGTTAAATAGTAGCATTTGTGAATGGAGGGAGTCCCCCACACGCGATCACCGTATATTCGATTAAAGGCATATAACCACAGAAATGCTCGCAACATCACCACCAACAAGCAGCCACAATAGGACCACAACAGAACACACAAAAATGGGCAGAGCGTCGTGGCAGTCCGCTGCTGTGAACCTCCTCAACACGATCATCGGCGCAGGTATGCTAGCCATGCCCTTTGCCATCCGTGCAGACGGAATCCTCATCGGTGTCCTAGTCATCCTGTTATCGGCGTTGACATCCTCGTTGGGATTATATCTACAGGGGAAATGTGCCAAATACGTCCCACCAGGACAGGCATCCTTCTTCTCTCTTGCTCAGCTGACATACCCTCAGCTTGGAATCCTCTTTGACCTCGCTATCGTTATCAAGTGCTTTGGTGTTGGTGTCTCGTACCTTGTTGTTATCGGTGACTTGATGCCCAAGATCTCAGAGTCTCTGGGTGCTACAGAGGAACACCACTCGGTGTTACTGGAACGCAATTTTTGGATCACAATATTCATGGTCTTCATCGTTGCGCCGTTATCCTACCTCAAGAAGATGGATTCCTTGAAGTACGCATCAATGGTCGCCTTGTCTTCTGTTGCATACTTGGTCGTGCTGGTCTTTGTCCACTTCATGAAAGGTGACATCGAAAACAGAGGTCCAGTGAGAGTCTTCGCCCCATACTCCCCTACATCTGTGCTTACGAGTTTCCCAATCTTTGTCTTTGCCTACACCTGTCACCAGAATATGTTCACCTTGGTGAACGAACTCGATACACAGTCGGGTAAAGTCATCAATAAGGTCATTGGCACTGCCATTGGCATAGCTATGTCTCTCTACATCCTCGTCGGCCTGACAGGATACATCTCCTTTGGTGACAATGTGGAGCCAAACGTTATCGTGGGGTACGCACACTCGCTTTCATCCACTATTGGAAGAGTCGCCATTGTCATACTCGTCATGCTATCATACCCTTTGCAATGCCACCCTGCAAGACTCTCTGTCGGACATATCATTCACTACTTCAAGAACATCAAGGAAATCTCTAGAAGGCCATCGAGAGCTGCGCTTCTCCAACAACGCAGAGCATCATCTGCAAGCAGGACACAATCCCGCAAGGTCTCACAAGCGTCTCAGTCGCTAGATCGTCCAAATAGAGCTCACCTGAGACCAGAAAACGATGAGACAGCTACACTAATGAGTAATACATTTAGTGAAGATACATCTGTTGACTTGATAGAAGAGCTGTTAGAGCAAGGAATGCACACTAACACTGGTGCACCACCACTAACAGGAACACCATTCTACATTGTCACCTCCGCTATCGTGATACTCAGTTATCTTGTGGCAATCACAGTCACGTCTTTGGCTCATGTGTTGGCATTTGTCGGATCTACAGGCTCCACGTCAATCTCATTTATCCTACCGGGTATCTTTGGCTACCAACTTATTGGTTCCGAATACATCAACCCTGTTTCTGGAGAGTATGAGAATGTTCCCCGCAAGGTCAAGGGACTTCGGTATGTTGGTTGTGCACTATCCATATGGGGTGTGTTAGTCATGGTTGTGTGTCTATCTGTGACCATCTTCTTAGGGGCTACTCATTGACTTTGTTGTTTTTATACTCTCTTAATCCGTACATTTTTTGTTGACAAAAGATTCGTTACATTTGTAAAAGTAAACAGTCCAAAAGAGCGTTAAAGCAAAGGGTATAAAGGCGAAAAAGGAAAGTGTATTTATTCAATCATTCAATCAGCTCAACGTAGTTACTTGGACATATACCAATCTCACCATTAGATCTCTTGGCCTGCCACCATCTGCTGTGAATATCGTTGACCTTAAGAATCTCACCCTTTTCAAACGAAATCTCATTCTCGTCATCAGGACTTGACTCATACGAGTACAATGCCCTAGCAGTGTACGGGAAATCATCAATGATGAGGTTGGTATTCTGGGTAGTGCCCGTTGAGTCAAACGTGCCTGTTGTGATCTGTGTGTTCCCTTCGTTTTCTGGGATATCATAGATTGGCGTGGCGGTATTGTTATCCCTTTCGGAGAAGTTTTCTAATCCGTTGAGTCTTGTCGAGGACACGTACTTCTGATTCGACCATGTTGAACGTCTGAAATCATCCTCATAACGTGGGTCGCCCGATGAGAGTCTCCCATTACCAAGCTGTTGTGAATGGAATGGATTACTGGAGTTTCTTGGTCCTCTCAAGGAGAAGGAGTCGATCCATTGATTCACAGGAGACGAATTATCACCACCGTAGTAGAAGAGCCAAATAAGATTGACCATTGATAGTATAATCACCCCGGCGGATGCGGCAGCCTGTGATGAACCATCAGTCCAGACAAGGTTTGTAGCGGAGTTTGTGGTGTAAAGGAAAGCAACAGCACAAGAGCCAGTCAAAAAGACCTTATACTGGTCGACCAGATCAAACCCATAGAAGAAAAATGTCGCCAGAAGATGTAGCAGTTGATACACCAGTCCCCACCATGTGAACTTTGGGAATGCCGACGTCAGATTCGCTGCCAATGAACCAGCAAATGCTATAATCCAGGAGATCAGGGCTATAGACCATGTTGACACTGCAAATGGATCTGTTGTGAAGTTCGTCAGACGGAACGAAGGTCCGCTTGTTGACGGTTGCATACTCTTGGACATTCTGTACTGGGAAGATGAGGCGCGATGTCGTAAGCGTGAATGTAACAGCAGAACCCCCAGTCGGCTTAGTTTAATAAATCAGGAAGATGGATTTGAAGATGTAGTAGTTTTTGAAACGTCCAGTGATGTTTTGTTTTCGTTTTTTGGCCTTAATCAGCCGTTGTGAGGTGGTGTCAAATAAAGTTCAACACGGGTCTTTGGATTCTCAGACTGGAATGATAAACAGTGCTGTGCTCACTGAGACGCGGTGATTCTTTCGAGTGTAAAATGAGTGAAACAGTCAGGAAACAGGGTGCGTCTTCCAAAACCAATAAAAATGGATGCGTAGGAGGTCGCTGAGTGTTGTAAGCTGAGTCGTCTCCTATATGAAGAGAAGGACGCGTCTGTCTTCCGGAACAACATGTTATTGAGGGTGTGTGTCTACCGTTGTGGTTTCCTTTTTTTTTGTGTTGTTTTGGGAGGGGCCACGCCAAAGCGCTCTCATGACGTCATGCTATAAAAGACATACTATAGGGGTTCATTACTTCATTATTGGCCGAGAGAGAAGAAATTGATCGTCTATGGGAAGTACTAGTAGTTTGGTAGTTTGTTCTATATCGTAACGTCATTAGAATATGCAAATGCTTGAATTTTTATGTGGGATCTCCTATTCAATAGAATGGGGCCCAACCAAGGTAGATCAAAGCGAGGTTCTTCACATCTGTCGCCTGTTGAATCAGCTCCTGGATGGTTGCCTCGGCACTTAGACCATGTGTAGCTAACTTATCTTCGACACCTTTTAATGCAGTAACTGCCTCAGAGCCGTCATCTTCGACCTGTGGTGTGGTATTGTCCTCCATGTCAATGTCCTGCAATCTCTTTCTTCGAATTGGAGATATAGCCCACGTATAAAGTGGATCGTACTTCAACACATCAAGAATACCAATGATATTCTCCGAGTTCTCCCTCATCACGCCAAGAACTAGCTCTGAGCATTTTCTAAATGCTCCTTCCACACCAGTGACACCTAACCCATCGACAATATCACGAGTTAGTCTGAAAGGAACCATCTCTGGGATGGGTAGAAGCTTCCCTTGGTCAAAGGCAACACCCAAATCAATATGAATAGGTTCTCCAGTCTTTTGGTCAATCAGTATGTTGTTCAAGTGACGGTCACCAAGACCTAGGATGTATCCAACAATGGATGTAGTTACAATACCCCGAGTATACATCTGACGAGTACTGTACCAATCATCCATGTTCAGAAAGGAATTGATAAAGAAGAATCTGAACTGTGGTCGAGTCTTCTCCGCTATTTCCAAATATACGCTAATTCTTTTCGCATTGGTCAACTGTTGGACTTCCTTCATCTTGTGTCTGGCTGCATCAAACTGAATGGAATCCCGAGCATGAAGTGGCTTCAGGATATCAGCTAACGCTGTGGAATTGGCAACAAACTCAATCATCCCGGCTTGGGGACCCAGCGGTACAACTTTGTAGGTTCTGATCCTCAGGTTTCTCCTTCTCGTTTCCTTGTTGTTCTTCAATATCAAATTAACCTTCTCAAAAACTTGCTCCATGATTGCATCTTGTCTCAAGTCATCTGTACTTCCCTTCAGTAACAGTTTATGCTGAGAACCATCTGTTAATCTAAGCTTTAGGATCTTCGGTAAACTTATACCAGAAGGAGATATTGTAACAACAGGATCAACGCTGGAAATTCGGGGTAAACCATCATATTGACATGACAGCGACACAGGTAGATTGTTGAAGGTAGGTAATGGAACACTTAAAGCAGGCAAGCTCTTCAGCCAGAAAGTACCAACATTCAAATTTGCCAACTGAAGAGCATGAACTGATTTGACCTTCTCGGTTGCAAGTCTGATAGCATTCTTGCAGAGCTCTTCAACCGGTTGCAAGATGCGTTTGCCAAAATCGCCCTTTCTTTTCATCAACTTGTAAACAACCGTATCCGCTGCATCAACTCTGGAAGCGATGCTCTTATCGGTCTTTGACAAACCATATTTCCGATGCACTCTCAGATTAACAAGGAAGTATAAGGAATGGTATGGGTGACAATAGCTGATCTCTTCAATCAGCGCCTGAACAGTCTTTTGGAAAGAGCTCGAGTCTTTCGCCAGACGCGAACAAAGCTGATTCAACCAGGGAATAAACTTGTATGAAGGCACCTTTGACAGTTGACTCTTCATGATGTGGCCAACTGCATCATCAGAAGAAAATTGGAGCCAGAGGGCACACAGCTTATCGACATCCACATCGTCGTACTCATCACTGATACTTAGAGTGTTGATCAAACAAGAGATGGCAGTTGTAATACATTGATTCTTGTTCTCGACCAACAGATTATATGCATCCTCCTCCCTAGTCAGTTGCGTGGTGAGTTTGGTGTAAAATCTCTTTGCATCCTTTCTATCAGAGTCACGTCCACTCTTGTCTAGGATAATCTCTTTCAATTCGTAAATTTGATCCCTCATGGATTCCAGAGTTGTACGTTTTTGTTGAAGTTCTCCCTCGTATTCTGTACTGCGAAGTTGCTTATAGCAGAAGTAAGCAATGTTATGGAATGCCTCAGATTGTTCTCGAGATGAGCCAGATTCCCTGTGTTGCTCAGCAGCAGGTAGGACGTACTCCTTCATAATGCTTTCAAATTTCTTCTGTCTTGATTCAGAATTCCATCTTAACAGATAAGACTGAAGGAAGGATTTCGAAAAATTGAAGACCTCCAAAGGAAAACACTTTGTCACTCCAGTGATGCTTGTTGCAAGCTCCTTTCCAAGAATGGCAATAGGGACAAACGTCTCTCCCTGCGCCCATAGGGTACAGGCAGATTCAAAGTTGGAGACCTTTCTGACGATTCCGGACATAGAGCCACCGTTCCAACACTTGGCAAAATTATCAAGCATCACCGCATTGTTGATTGACTTTTGATGATCGCCATGTAATCTGGAGAACTTACCGAATCTTGAAAACTCAAGAGCACATGCCAACCCCGCCTCAGGTTCCCTCTTGTTGTTAACCAGCGTCTCGTACGCAATTCTTCTAACAGAAATGATGTTCTCAAATTCTTCAAATGGAGTAATATTGAACCAATGATCTGTGGCTTCAATGTAGGAAAGGATATTTGACTTCAGATCAATCATGGATGATCTTGATATCTCATCAATATTTACCAAATGGCACAAGGCTCTCATTTTTTCCTTATTTGGTAAGTCCAATGAGGTGATCATGATTTCCTTGCAGAGATACTGGATATCAGCTGATGATCTATTCTCCTTCAAGGCCTTAAGAGTGGTGTAGATTACTTCCGCCTCGTTCTTTGGATGTTCTGGGGAAGCAATATCCCATTGATTCAACTTCCAGCACCAATTATAACTGTTGTCCAGTTTGTCCATTAGATCTGAGGAGTCATTGACGAGACCAGAAAGACCGTTGAAATTGTTGCGAGTAAGGGAAGTAAGCAATTCAGCACGCGGTTCTCTTCCTTTTCCGATGTATATGCCTGAATCAAAACGCGCACTGTCAAACATCACTTGTCTCATCGCATTGCCGTCTGTCTTATTCAAGAGGTCAACAACATAATCTAACGACGGTACAACAGGTATACCATAGATCAGATCTAAATCATCAATACCAGCATAAAGTTCGGACAATAATGTGGACTCTTCTTGTAGAGTTGTAGGTGGACGTTTCGGATGTTCCGGCATCATAAACTCTTCAAAGAGAACAAGAGCCAGTTTGTGATTTCCAACTTTATCTGCAGCACGGCAAAGCTGTAACAGATCCAGTCGATTGTAAAGGAAAAGGAAGTAATTTGTTTTCTTCTCACTTTTCTCCTCGGGTTTATTACTGGTGCTTCTTCGAGAACTCATTCTTGTACTGCTTCTTGAACTTCCACTGATGTTTCCATTGAAACCTTGGTCTAACTTCCCTGATCCCTCGTTAGAATCCACAGTGTCAAGATCATCTTCAGTACCATTATGTGGATCTCTTTTGGATGCTGCCCGTATTAAAGAGCACAGATTGACAACAAGCAACAACTTTTCCTGATCAACAGTGGAAATATCCATCGAGAGCATCGCCTGTAAGAACTCCAAAAGATTTCTGGTCCCTTCTGCTTCAAATTGATAGACATAAAGCATCCATAGCACATTTAGAAACTTGGTACATCTATTTTTGTAAAGCCCCAAGTAAGTCTTGACTTTCCGGAACCATGTCAATTTCAAAGACAATTTATCTGCTAGAGCAAGTGACACCTTCTGGGCCCAATCTTCAGTTGAGAGCGATATGGTGACTCTGTCTAGAACAACACTCAGTGCTTCATTCATAAATGTGACTGGATAAAGAACAGAGAACAAGAACGTATCGATATGAAGGAGAGTGAACGATGGAATGCTCAGATGTGGTTCAAGATCTGTTATTGACTCAAAGAGAGCAGGGGCAGCTTCGTGGTCATAAAGCAGTGACCCAAAAACACTTTCAATTACCAGGTTCTCCTCTGGTTCTTTCACATTCTCTCGAAGCTCCACCAGAACATCGCAAACTCCTCGTAGTGTTTGATAATACACATTCAAATGACCCTCAGGTATTCCAGCTGAACACTTTTTTTTATGACACAAGTTATCTCCGGTAGTAAGATAGAATCTTCCAAGGTATCTGGCAGAGAATGCTTTCACTTCTTTGGTCAGATCCAAGCCGCAAGATTCCAAAAGTAGCATTGCAACATCCCTGTCAGTTTTAAATCCAGGCTCAAGAATAGATTTCTCATGATCCTGAGAAAAAACAAGTGACATTGCTCTGAAGATACTCGGTAGCATTCCATGCGGGGGATTTTGTGTAGCCAACTTCAATGTTTCATGTAGAGCCACTATGGACATATCAATCATAGGATATTCTCCTGGTGTATCACTGGATAATATGATAGCAAAAGGTAGAAATGTATCTCTCCATGGATCATTGAAATCAATCCCTGAATATATGTTCAAAAGCAACGACCTGAGGCTCTTCCTTGGGACTTTCCCAGATTCATGATATCTGCTTAGCGCATCAAAAACTTGAACCAACCCAGCTGGATATAGGCATGTCCCTGTGACGGATGGAATTTTCATAATGACAAACTCAATCAAGGCGGCAACATCATCATGGAGTTTCTCGTCAACTAAATATTCCTTCAAAGAGAGTACCATCGGAAGTGCAACATGACCACTTTGAAACCCATCACAACCCATGATACAAAGAAGCTTCAATTTCCGGAGTGCAATGAGTTTTTCATCAACAAAAAACGCATTCGAAAGATTCTTCAGTAATCTTCTGGAGATGAAGTGGATCATCTGAGGAGTCCAGTTAGTCTTCGCACCGTACTGTTGGACCTCATGAACAACCGAGGAGAGTGCAACACTAACATTCGATAGCGGGTATAGCTCCCTAGAAGAGGAGCTCAGCAATGAACTCAGATCATCATTGTCTTTCAATTCCGGAATAAACTTGAAGAAATCTCCCTCCCTAGAGACATCAGCCAGTTCAAGAAAATGTAGAACAAGTAGGAATGCTTGGTAATCAATAAGATCATCGCTAAATGCCTCTGTTAGATTTTTCACTGTTTTACCTCTTGTACCATTGTTCGTATACGAAAGTGGAATCGCCAGCGAGAGAGAACCCAATGCTAGGTCATCTTCAGTTTCAATACCTGATTTTTCCAGCACAAGTGAAATAGTCTGTGGACTGGATCTCTGGTTGGCTTTGCAAATAGCATAAATGAGATACTTGTTGGAAATAAAGAAAGAACAGGCATCATTGTATCCAAGTAATCTGAATGGGAAGTCTTCAAAATCATAATACACATTGTACCAAGCTGATAATATCTCAAGCCGTAAGAGCTTTGATGGATCTCGCTGACCAATGGCAGAAAGAATCGAATATACGGAAGTCTCAAGAGTCATAGAAAAGTGTAACGATCCCTGATATTTCAAGAGACCAAATAAGCAGGATATTAGTAGTGGATATGATACCTTTGCAATTGATTCAATGCACATGCAAAATGCACAGGCATTCTCACATGAAGAATTGGGTGCACTGAATCCTTTCAAAAGTTGATTGAAGAAACTCTGTTGATGATTCCCACTCAGTTGAGACAGGTAGCCGACGACTGAATCAATCACTTTAATTCGTACAAAGTTCGATTTCCCAGACCAGATTTTCAAAAATCTCTTATCATAGTCTGGTGAATCCATCAAATTAAGCGCATGGCCATTGATAATCAAGGAAAGAAGAAGATCGGAAAGAAGAACATATGACTCCTCGTCACATATTCCCTCGTTATTGAGTATCGTAAGAACAAAGTCAAGACCATATGAGAAGAATTGCTTTTCGGCTGGGCTCCCTTTGGAGAAGAAGTCATCTGAGAAAATAATGTAAAATTTTAATAGGGCACAGCGAACCAACGGAGATCGCTGGCTAGCTTCAGAATTCAAGCATGGCTTCAAGACGTCAACAAGTTTGGATAGGGACACAATCCTCCGCTTTGGACCAAGTTTCTCTAAAGTCTCGAGAAGTGAATAGAATGGAATCACACGCTTGTCAGATGGAACAGTGTTCAAGTAATCAAGGACCTCGTCCATATTGACAGAACGATCAGATGAGGATGAAAAATCCATGCCAGTATTGACAATAAACAAGGCCGTTTTCTGTTCAGTAGTGGAAATACACATTAGGTCACTCAAAGCATAGCATTTTGGGTTGCCTAACCGTTCACGATGTTTTCTCACAATTCCAAAATCATCAAACTCACTGCCAACCGATGTATCCATACTGTCAGCTATTCCATCAAATGGTGCAATGAGTTGATCTGGTTTCAAGTACTCAGTAACAAAAATGCCTCCATTGTTAAAAACATTGATCCTGTTTAACTCATCCAGGGCGGCATTTCGGAGATCTGGTATCACAGAAAGTTCGCTCAAATGCCTCGTTATATCATGTTTCAATCTCTCAGATGCGCTGTTCAGCTTCACGATTGAATATATTGCTTGATAAACGGTGATACCATATGCTAAAAGCCTTGAGAGAGTAACGGCATCTTCTGGTGATCTGCTGTAATTCATAATTTCAATGAAAGAGTCAACTATCTCTTCGAGTTTGAGAGGTCCAGTTGGAGGCTTCGAGGACGCAAACTTTCCACTGTTCCCCAGTTCTGAATAAGCCATCTTGGAATTCAACATCCGGAAAATAATTCTTCCAGGATATGCCCATCTCGAGTTAAATCGAGAGAATAAATCCTCGTGTATCAAAACTCTATCTTCATAATGGTGTTGTTTCTCCGTCAGCCACAGGATGAAGTGCGGGAAAAGATCACATGATTGCCGCTCAAATGTAGACTTTTGCATCTTTGCAGTTACCCAATCTATAATCATATCACCTGTTCTTAAATTTCCAGTGTTCAGAAACTTGGCATGGTCCGTAACTGCCATCCAGAACTTCAAAGTATCGTTGGAAATATGAGCAGGTCCATACACATGTGAAACTTCAAACAATGAACGGATCAGCTGGTTTGCCGTACGGTCTGTTGTATAAAAACTTGGAATGGAGAAAATCTGGGTCAACAACTGGCAAGCAACATTTGCAGTTGAAGGATCTCTGATCATTTGGATGTTAACATGTAACACTTCATTGCACTCATCAGTTGTGAGTTCCCATCCATGCTGTAACATTGACCTGATGACAAGTGAGACCCAGGGTGCTAAGTTCCGTATATCGTATAAAAGGACGTCATTGATGGAGATGGAAGAAGTGTCCGTCTTAAAGTTTGTGATGTGGAAGGCCAGAAGTTGTAACCCCAGCGCTTGTATTGAGACATTTGTAGACGACAACAGCTTCAGAAAAAATTCACAGCAAGTAGATGAACCACGTAGCGCCCCAACAAAAGAATGACTGTCTAGTTTTCTCCTCTTTGATATTTGTTCTGTTGCGTGTTTGCTAGTTGAATCCAGAGTGAACAGTGAGTTCAATAGTGACGCGGTAGATATCATAGACATCCAGGCAGTGGAATGCGTTGCGGATGATATCCCCATAGATGGGAAATTAAACCAGCTGCGTTGATGGTTTGTTAAATTAAAGAATTGGATCATATTGATCAAGAGAATGGGCTGGTGGGAGTTGGTCAGATGAATCAACATTCCGTCAATCAAATGAATGAGATCGTCCCTGAACTCGTCATCCTCCGACATTGAAAAGTCCTCCTTAGAAAAAAGTAAAGGAGGCACATCACTGCAAATGTACTCAGATGCAAGCATTCCAAATACCAAAAGTTGATCTCTCAATGATTCGATGTTAGTGTTCGCAAATGAACCCACAGCTTTGACAACTCGTCTAACAATGGTGATTCCGTCGTGGATTGCGGCGATTGAATAGAGAACAAGGGTTTGATTCACAATCTCGAGTGATATTGATGTTGCAGACGTCTCTTTAGTCAATGTTTTGAAATATGTAACAAGGAACATGGTCAAGTCCTCTCGGATGTCCATCAATGCAATTGTTCGAACTTGTAGCAAATACCTTAGTGACACCAGCAACTCCGTAAAAAATTTCTCGTTAGCATTAGAGATAGTCTGGATCCATAGTGCCTTGAGAATCATCCTTGCAAGCTTGAGCCAGTCATCAATGGTCAGATGATCTCGATGCATGTCCACTGTAATGATCTCAACAATTGTTTTGGAGAAGTTCAAGGCAAAAGGCTCAAAAATCATGCCCTGGGAAGAAAAGAACCTCACAGTGATGTAATTGAGACAGTCTTTTGCACACCGGTATTTCATCGTCTTTGATTGCATAGCGGTCAATTTCCGTAGAACATAGGATGACATCTCGAGCCTTGATCGTGTAGGAGGCGTCTGGTTCTTCACGTAACTCGCCACATCGATATCCATAGAACGGAAAAGTGATTCCAAGACAGCAGACAGCGCCTTTGCCTTCAGCTTCTGGTTCGTCCTTGTGAGTTCTTCAAGCTGTTGAAGACCCTCATTTCGGTCCTTGATCTTGGTCGATTCAAGCCTAGCTGTGGATATGATTAATAAGAGCCGCCAGGAAAGCTGAAAAACATGGTACTCACATGTGATTGTGAACAAATCAATGTCACTCATCGTGCTTAAACTAGTTTGGTGCACAGTGGCCTGTGTCTGTGTGTGATCAGAAGTACTTATAGTCTGCTGCTACGTAGTAGTTCAAGTCGTGATCTCTGTGCACGCGTTCGCATGTATGGATGGCACGAACCGCATCGCAGTAAAAATTTCTGGGTCATACAATTAAATAGTCTACAGATCTGCCAAAAGTTCCGTTATGTTACATTCATATATCCCCAGGTGTGTAATTTCAAGATGACATTAATTTTTCTTTGTAGCAAACTTAAACGACAACACCAGAGTTGGAAGCAATACGAGGCCACAAGTCGGCACACTCCTTACCAACTGGACCAGTGATGGCAGAACCCTTCATCTCACCCTTTGGGTTGACAATAACACCGGCATTGTCCTCGAAGTAGAGGTAGACACCGTCTTTTCTTCTCCAAGCCTTGGACTGACGAACGACAATAGCTGGCATAACCTTCTTTCTCAATTCTGGCTTACCCTTCTTGACAGTGGCCATGACCATGTCACCAAGAGAGGCAGCTGGCAATCTGTTCAATCTAGCACCGAAACCCTTGACAGCAATGATGTAAAGGTTTCTGGCACCAGAGTTGTCGGCACAGTTCATGATAGCACCGGTTGGGAGACCCAACTATAATACGTTGTTAGTATGACAGGTCAAGATATTCGCAGTGGAAATATAGGAAAGCCGAGTGGGTTCGCACTCCTGACGCAAGACGTTGTATCCATAGGAGATAAAGTGACTCTCGGTGTGGTCTTCTTGTGCCCATCGTGTGTGTCATGTCTAGATCTTTGTCATCTGGTGTAGCCCTGTCTAGTTCCACTATCAACATTCCGTCCCTCCTTCTTCAAAAAGAAACATATGGTAATGACTGCATTCCCACAAAGACTGTGTGATATCTTGTTCTGTGGTTTATTGTATATCCTAGTGATTGTGCTTCAACTCCTGTTCTTGAGATGCAAAGTGTCATTGGCTTGCAATGTGAAGTCTGTTCTTGCGCTGGAACGGGTCCCTCTCGTCATTCGATACTTCCACGGTGTGATCTATTACATACCGAAATTCTGTACTTGTTACCAGATGCACCAGTAGACATTTTCCTTGATGTATGTGTGCACTATAGATGTTCCACTGTGTAGTCGTGAGTGTTGAAAATGATTTTGTATTTTTCACCAGGGGAGCAGCGTCCTGGGACTGCGCGCCCACACAAAGCGCCATTTGGCAGCGGAAATGGCAGGATTCGCGAAGGCTTTTAGGCCAGATTCGCGGCGCCAATGGTAGCGGTACGGACCACAGAATCTCTATTACGGCTCAATTTCGCTTTAGACATTGGTGTCTGGATGTGAGGTTGGTGTTTCGGGACCTAATAGATATCATGTGATTGATATGAACCCTACTACCACCTGTTATGTGCGCGTATACCGTCTCGTCTGCCTTTAGTTCTACTCGCTTTCTAAGTCGCTTCACATTTGATCACGGTGACTAGCAGACAAGAGTTTCCAGTGTGAGACTCCCCTTGAGCTGTTATGATGGGGAACACGGAGAGTAGGATATCTAAGCGCTCACGAGACGAGGCCTCAGACTCAAGCGCTGACGCCACTGGGGACAATATCAACAACAATATCAACAACAGCGGCAGCAAGATGAATGGCAATACTAATAACGGTAAACGCGCTTCAAGTGGGTCTTTGGTACCCAGAAGTAAGAGAGCACGACTAAATAAAGGTGTTGTCAACCGAACACAATCGGAACCTGTTGTTGATTTACCAAATTCAAGCCAGATCATTAGTATTGATGATGAAGGGGAGGAAGGTGACGATATGCCAAACACACCTTCTAGATTGTCAGAAGACATTGGACACATTCAGAAAGCCTCAAAATCTGGCAAACTACAAGAAGGTTCCAAGCCTCAATCATTAGGCAGTGACGCTGCTCGCGTTGCTCCTACAGAGGACGTGATCACCATTGATGATGACGACGAGTTCAAAGAGTACTACGTTATTTCCGATGAAGAAGAAATCGAAGACAACTCAGAGGACTCCCAGCAGAAGTCTGTTGGTGAGCAGCTCGTCGAGAATGCAAAGATGGACACCCAGAGCTTGCACAACGCTAAGTGTGCCGTTTGCTTTGATAGCCCGAAACGTACAATGTTCCTTCCCTGTGGTCACATATATTGCGAGGAGTGTGTCTTCAGAGCCTTGAGTTCCTTGAAGACAAGTACATCACGTGGAGGTGCCTGTTCTCTTTGCCGAGCCTACTCGGCTTACAAGAAGGTGATGGTCTTGAAGATGAAGAAAAAAATGAAACTTCTAGAGGGCCGCTAGAGTTCCAATCTGGGCTTACGATGAATTATGAACGCATTTGGTAGTCGATAATGACATTGTTGTTATTTATATATATCAGTATAGATGTATCGCATGGACTTTGGGTATTAGATGGCCTCCGTATGTGAATGTAGCAGATGGGATACCATCTTGTCCCGAATCGTTTTTGTGGCAGGTTTTAACGCCCATCACATCCACGGCTTAAGAATCGCCTTAAATAACTATCTATCGCAAACCCCAAAAGACCATTTACATTGGTCTAGAGATAAGAACTGATCCTGCTTTCATTGTTTGCTATTCTGTTGGTAACATTTGCTATACATCATCACCCTTTCTCAGATTTCTGATTCCATCCTCGGGTTCAGATACGGCCCACTATTAGCCAAGCAAGACCATGAACTCAAACAGCAGATATTTCAATACAATCCGCTCGCATCTTTCACGCAAACGTTCTGAGCCTTCTGTACACACTTCTCAGTCAAGTCAACCCAGTGGTGTGGAGTTAAAATTGAGGCGCACGTCTAGCTACGAGAGCATTGGTGACCTTCCTTTCGAGCAGCCAAAGAAACCATTTGAATCTCCATCATTGGTTATTCCACTGTCTCTGCCACCAAGTACCAATGATCATCAGGGTGGAAGAAAGAACAACCCTAAGGGTATAAGTGTCGCCAAAGTCCAATCTATGTTGAAAAGTTCTCCAAGATACAGATATCCTGATGGTACGTCCTCTTTAATACGCCGTGGTACATTCAAGGGACATGTTGATCAGCGGCCATCTGATTGTGTTTTTACCAAGGCAAACACATTGAGCCATTGTACGTTCAGAAATTGTTACTGCATGCATGTTCCCATCGTGCCTTCGCCATTAAGTCACTGTTGGCAGATTGATGAGCAGGAGACAAACGATGAGAATCAGAATGTGGCAGTAAATTACCAACCAGAGGATGATTCTTCTCGTTTAGGCGAAAGAGTCCGTCAGATCTCTTGGACAAGACTCAAGAACTTTATGGATCCAACTCCAGAAGAGGCCAGAGACACATGGCCAACGTTTGAAGACTTCAATGCCGATCTCAGAAATGTTATAGAAGCAGTTGGATCACAGAGGGCAAGGAGATATTTCATTCAGGACAACTTAAAGAGGATGGTTGGTCACAAAGTGACTGTCCCTCTGGATGAAAACCAGCCAAAGCCATATTCAAGTCCAGGAAGTCGTACTACCAAAAAGCCATATATCCACAAATCATTGAGATCTGGTTCACTTCCAATATTACGTTCTGTTTCATCACCAGTTTGACGGTTTAATCAAACACATGCATCACTTTCCAACTCCGCATGTTGTCACGAACATCATTCTCTCTTAAATTGTCAGATCTTCTATAGTCATCATGGTCATCTTCCATCATCTTCTGTAGTTGTAGATCCACAAAGCGTTCACCTTGTTCATTCTTAGCCCAACCGTCGCCTCCATGTGTAATGTCATCAATGCTCTGCTCTGCGGTCAATTCACCTGGCCGAGGGTCCCATGACATCTCAAATGTCTTTTGATACAACCTAGCCACCACCGGATCGGAAGTTATCTTCAACGATCGATGTAGTTTTTGTTCGTTTGAAGTCAGTTGTGAACCACTCGCAGTCCTCTTGTGTCCTTTTGAAAAGCTAATGGATGGATGATCGTTGGTACCATAAGAGCTCGAATCATTAATGGAATCGCTGAATGCCGAGGTGAGACCTCTTGAGCGGAGTGGCGGCACTGTGATGTCTCTCTGATCACCCTGAAGTAACGTCATCCCAATCTCCATGCTAAGAACGGCATTGACTTTGGAGTCCTTAAGCAGATACCTCATCGGTGTTGTACCGTCTTCACCACAGAATTCAGCCAAATTAACAGATACACGGCCAAGTAGGGACTTCTCGGTTCTTGTTGGTGCAATATCATCGGCTATGGTAGTTGCAACATTAGCAGCTTGTAGAAGTTGTGGCGGAACATCTTTAGTAGTGACATGATGATGATGGTGGTGATGCCTTACTGTGGTGTACACCTCCAATTCAATCTGTTTCTCGAGAAGGAGACCACTTGAGTTGGTAGAAAGCTTCACAACGACCTCCTCTGAGTGTTTCCATACACAACGGTAGTCCCTGATGCGTGCTGGTGGTGTACGACCTTTGATTGCGGGTATGGTACTAGCAATCCGCCATTTGACATAGCATTCACCCGACCGTTTCGGGATGTTGGAAAGATCCGTGACGACAAGTGTCAGCAGGTATTTAGGACGAGCCATTCTGGCTTTCCTCTTCTCCAATATGATAATTATACGGCTGCCCAACGGTGTCTTTGTTTTGGTGATGTTTGGCCGTTCCAACCGAATGCTTCCCTCTGTGCCTCTCCGAAAGGGGCAATCTGTCAGGGCCGCATAACGAGATTTCTCGTTTATCTCCATTCAGTATCTACAATGGTTCTCTATCAATGGTTGATATTTCAGAATCAATTAACTGGGTGCTATAATCTAGAACCGATGCATTCATGGTACAGACCATGTCCGAACTCGGCGGCCAACTCAACAGTAGTTACCAACCGTCTTCTTCATGAGTACTAACGACAAGTATGTGATATCTCTCATTATGAATGCCATAACGTGTGAATCCATAAAGTTTAGAACTTTTTCCAATACCTCATTACCGTGTGGCTCTGGTCCAAACTTCTCAAAGGCTTTGTCGACCGCAGCAGACAGTGCCTCAATGAGTGCCAAGTATTCTGGTATCAAACAGATATCACGCATTGAGCGAGAAGATGCAGTTGTGGAGATACTCAATGATCTCGAATGTGTTTCAAACGTTTGTGAAGGGTATCTATCATGGAGTAGTTCCCTGCTCTTACGATTTATGAGCGATGACTTACTCTGGTTTTGATCGAGACTGAGCATGCTTCTCCGCTTGGATTTGTGTTTGAACTTTTCTAGCAGAATGAATGATGTCCTATTGCTCTTTCTCTTCTCAGAATTAGAAGTTGTCTTTTCCACGTGAATCTGCTGTTGTGCTTGAGGTTCTTCTGTGGTAGTGATGGTAATTGGTGTTGTCGTTGTTGTCGGTGTTGTTGGTGTTGCAGGTGCTGTCGTTGATGCTAGTGCGTTATCTCCCTTGCTGTTTGTTCTCACTAAATGCGCTCTCCGCGGTGAGGCCGTGCTGATGGAAGCATGATCTTCTATTAAGAGATCATCGGACGGTGGCGCAAAGACATCATAGGCATCCATGAGTTTTTCGTAGTAATGCAGTGTAGCTTCAATTGCACTCGGGCTTGTTGGTTCATTACCATCAACAAACTTCTTTAGTAAATCGGTCACCTCTTGAATGATTCCAACCTTAACACTTCCATTGGGAACTCCTTCGCCATTCTGCAAGAAGATTTGTTTGTTTATATAGAAACTGTCAGTGAGGAATGAACCACTCTCTGAATGGTATGCAGTGACGATACGATCAAGGACGTAGTGCATCTTCTCAAAAGCCTTGTCTGGCATTACAAGTCCTGGGATCTCTTCGTCCAACGTGAGTCTGCATACAAGGGGATTGGAAACCATATATGTGGATACAGTCGCACCGGTCTCCACTTGCGCTAATGGCTGACCAAATGCGCTTGATGGTGTCTTCGGCGTCTTTTGATCCTCTGTGCCGTCATGGAATGAGCCGGAAGTCCTTGAATGCGATGTTGAAACTGATGCCATCCCATGTGGTGACCCCCGTAAGTCATTATTGTAGTAAGAGGTGTCTTGTTGTGGTATTATGGAAAAGGAGTCGCAGCTTGAACCGTTATCGTAGTTGGATACTTTGATCAAGCCACAATTAGGGAATGAGGAGTTGCCCGATTGAATGGAATGAATGGAAATACTGGAATCCCTGCTCCCGGCATGACGGGTATACTGCCTGAAGGGGGTGTTGACGAGTCCGTCCATCGTTGGAGACCTATCGTTGACCTTCTTCCAGGAGTCAGTCACGGGCTTTCAAATAGAGGTGGAAGTTGGATGATGGTCGTTGATGCAAGTCAGATCTGGATTCTGGACCTGCGCAGAAGCGGCTCTCTGTATGGTCAGAAAGAGAAAGAAAAAAAGAACAATGCAGATGTCCCAAACCTCAATTAGAAACCAACAAAAGTGTTCAAGAAACAAAAGAAACAAAGAAACAGCCACCTGATGGGATAACAACCTGTCCTGGCATTCTGCTGCAACACACAACCTCAACGCGGAGTCAGCCCAAATAGCCCAAAAAAATTGTTACGTAGCCCTGGTCCCAGAAGTGGTACGGGCACTGGACCACTGTTTTGTTGAAGATACAAGCTAAGGAGTAGCACTAATAGCTCTTTGCTTTAGGTAAATTCTATAGCTCTATAAGGCAAAGATGGCTCTCGAAGATATTGAGAGAAGACCGAACCCACCGGGGTGGACGGCACCACGCGCACCTTACAACCCTTATGATCCTGATGACAAGCGTCCGCCAGAGGGCTACCCATCCGAGTTCAGCACTCCTTCTAAAGCTCCGGGAAAGAGCCCAACACAGTACGATCACATGAGAGACACGATGCGTCGTCTTCAGTACGTTCCAAGGCCCCACAGTGAGTTGTACAATGGCCAGTACAAAGTCTTGCGCAGAGTTGAGAACTACAAGTCCTTCAACCGTGGGCTCGAGCTCTCTGCCAAGTTCTTCATGGGCGGGGTGGTCATATACGGAGTCTTCTTCCACAGATGGAATAATGGACAAGACAATGTGTTCTCGTGGGCCTATAAGACACGACTACAGATGCAGTACCTTTTGACCGGATACTTGAGTCCTCAGCAGAAGGAGGATCTTGAAGTGCAGAAACAGCCTATGGCCATGAGACTTGGTGTAGCACCAGTGGATTTGGATGTCGATGAAAAGTACGGAATGGAGAGACCACAGAGGAAGCACATCATGGAAGCTGAAAGACGGTTGCAGATTGAAGAGGAAGAAAAACTTAAGACGAATAACTCCTGACAGGGCAGCTTATTTATTGTATTTATTAACTTCTATACTTGCATGCACATATATGTTGAATGACGATACACATTCATAGAATCACCCTGAAACAAAATCACTCTTCTGATGTCATCGTTCTGATGTCTCTGATCTCCATGATGCTTGATCGCTTAATGTCACTGTCAGCAAACAACTTGTCGATCAGTGCCACCAGCTCTTCGGTTTCAAACTCAAAGAAATCAGCCTTGTAAAATCTTTGCATGATGTCTTTCAAATGAGCATTCAAGATAAACGACGTTTTTTCCAACTTTTCCCAATTCTTAACATAAACCTTGATATCTTTTCCCAATGGTTGTTTCAAATCCAGGAACTTACCAATCAACTGTGACAAGTAAGCACTATCCTGTTCGCCAATGTCGCCCTTGTTCATAACGGAATCAAACACTTTCTGATAGAACTCACCGACAACGGAAACAACAACCTTCGTCATAGTCCCATTTTCTAAAAGAGAAAGATCTTTAAACATCTTGTCAAATGATGCTTGGATTTCTTCCAACAATTGCATGGTCTTTCCGGCGGGTAGCGATGGATCCAACCCGTTCAACTGTTCATAGAGTTCCTGGATCTCACGCTCGTGTGATTTGATATAATCAAGGAGCAGCCTGTCATTCAATTCCTTCAATGAGCGTAGAGGATGTAAGCTGTCCAAGTATACAATATCATTGTATTGCAGCAAAGGAGAAGGGTAGGTCACACTACCCAACATAAAGTATGCAGTGGCAAGGTAATCCACTTTGCTCAGATGCTGTGCATGATGCTCGTGTGTGATATAGTGAGATGTTTCAATGTATGATTCAATAATATTTGATACTTTCTCAGGAATGGCAGTGCACTGAACTATAATTTCAGTTTGCGATGATGGTGTTGGTGTTGACGTACGTGGAGTTGGAGATTTCGATTTAACTGTAAGTCTTGAAACCAATTTCTTAGGTTGTGGATCAAATCCTCCGTCATCATCATCTCTCCATTCGCCCCATCCATCATCTTCTTGTTGTTGTTCCTCCTCTTGTGGCGCCTGGTCTTCGTCGTCATCCATATCCTCGTCATCATCGTCACCCCAAGCGTCCCATCCATCATCGTCATCATCATCTGCTTGTTTAGCAGACAGTTTAGACTCTAGTTTTTCTTGCTTAGGTAAATGCGTCTTCAGCGGTTGTTGCGGTTCGTGTAAAACAGGTTGGATCTTTCTGGGCACAAGTGAAAAGTCTGGCTTCTCAAATAACTGTCTCAATTGGCCTATATGCACATTGAGGTAATGTTCAATGGCAATTCCATGTAAATCAGTAGTGATCCATTCCTCCAAATTACCTCTTGTAAAATTATTCTGCTCCAGGTGATGCCCTAGTTGAATAAGATTATCCTTCAGCTCTTCGTCGGTATAGATCACGTCCGCGTGATCAGTGATAAGCTCTCTCAGTTTCTCGTACAACCGAGATGAGATGTAGTTGATGATCCTTGTCGGGTTTGGAATGAGGTTAACAAAGTCCACAAGTGCTTTAGTCGACGTCACATGAGCTCTGATAAGTTCTGTATCCTTGAGTGCATTGCTCTTGATGCACGACAGCTTGTTCTCATTCAAGTGCAGCTCGTATCCTTTCGTGAATAACATTGTCAAAAAGCATGAATCAATTGTATGAGAGATGTTCAGAACGTTGTGAGGAAGTGAATATGCTTGGATCACGTCTTCAAGCGATTCATACATCACTGGGAAGTCATTGATCTCAACGGATTCGTTGAAAGTGATGGAACAGCAGCCGTCGTTTGATTCTTCAACAATGACCAGTTTTTTCCAAGCATCAATAAAGACATCTAGAACGCTGTCTCGAAGTTGTGTGACACGTTCTGCCCATCTAAGTTTGACATTCTGTGGACTCAATGACATGGCATCGACCTTTTGCGTCAGTGTTTGCAGTGATGAGAATACCGTTTCAAACTCAAAGAGCTCCAGGTTAACTTCAATCTCCCTCTTCAGAGAAGTAATAAGCCATAGTTCTTGAAGCTGGGCCAACTGTTTGGTTATTTCGTCATCTTTTGCTTGTAATTGGCCCAATTCCTTGACGTTGATGGTCTGTCCCGTTGGTGTCTTCAACTGAGCCTTGAGTCCGTCGACATCCACCAGGTGCGAAATCTGCGACTCCAGCCCGGCCAATTTTCCATCAATTTCCTCCACAGACTGCATTCCTTTTTGTGCCCGCTCTCTTGCAACGTAACTGTGTGGAGCCAGTGTTGTGATTTCTTCTGTAAGTGGATTTCTACGTGTCCAGCAAGGACCAGTTGCGGCCCATAACAGATGAAGATGAAAATACAAGGCAAAGAGCTAAAAAGTCGCGAGTGTCCGAAATGGTATTCCGTGTTCGGCATAATATACTTTTAGATCTCGTTGTCGATTATGATAGCAGACATCGTGGAAGTATCTACTCCCTGTATTCCTCTTGATGTTGCTTTCCAATTGACGTAATATCGCAAAGGGTAATATCTTCTTCTTTACATTATACAAGACAAAGATGCCAGAGGTCTCACCGCGTCGTTCTCCAAGACGCAAAGCTACAGTTGGTAAACAGACGGTATTACACATCCAAGAGACGGAAGACAGCACAGCCCTGTCACAAGTAGTTCAAGTACATCACCATCAAGAAGCATGGTGAACTCAGTCCCAAACTCAACACTGTTGGATGATCCTTCGGAGACGAAAGTGACACAGACAGTAGCTGTCGAATCTATTCATCACCGTAGAACCCCATCGACGACACTCTGACGACGACGAGTTGTTTTCTGCTATGTGCGAAGTGCTCTGTTCTCCTAGTCATCCTGGAGATTCCATCGATAACATCCCGAAGATGCTGACACTGAAGTATCAACTGCAGCTCCCCAAGTTCAGAGACGCCCGAAACCTCCAAGTGTGTACAAATGGAGTTTCGAATATAAGCAGATACTATTACGACTGGTCGCTGATGGAATCCCCTATCTTCAAACACCCCAGTGCCGTCATCGTGTTTACAATTGGACTCGTTTACGTGACTCTTGGAACGGCAGTATCCAAGATCTTCGTTACACAGTGAATTCGAAGGATTATTTGCCAAGAGCTTATAAGAAGGACCTCCACACGAAAGATGTCGAGAAGACCCGAACGGGCGGTGGAGCTGGAACTGAGCCTGAAGAGTTGCTCTCGGTTTGGAGCAAGATTGAGGAGAAAATGGAAAGCAAAGAACGAATTCTAAAGGAGTATTTCGAATCACAGAAGTATCACAAAGTGCAGACACAGGTATCCCAGAATTAGAAGAATCAGAAGAATTCTATGGGCGTTTCACATACGAGCAGAATATTACCAGACTCAGGTAATAATTTGACTGACGCCAGAGCCACATCTTCTGATGGGGAGGCACTTCTACAACATTCGCTTTCCAAAACGGACAGTCAATGTCCCCATGTCAAAGTCACACATGAAATGAACGCAAGACAAATAGAGTTTTTCTCTTCCTTGAGAAACGCTATGTCCTCTAGAAAAGATATAGAAAAGATAATGTCATCAATGGAATCTCGAATGGATCAGCTGTTTGACCTACTGTCCGAACGTTTATGATCTGAGTTGTATTCGTGATCTTCATAGCAAAGTTATACATGAATGTTTTGATTGTACAATTCATAATTAATTAATTATTTACGTAACATATCCAAGCTCCGATGACTTCTATCCTAGAAATCAAGCAAAATCATAATAAGAAGCTTCACGAATCGATACTCAGGAACAACGATAAAGGATTTGAGTTATGACTTCCGCGGATAATATTGTATTTTCAATTGTGACACCCATTTCATTTAGCGTTAACTGTCCCAGTATCTGCCCCAGGCTGACCATCTTCTCTTGGGCAAGGAACCTTGGTTGGAGGTAAATGAGTACCTACTACTAGAGGATTTTGCGTTGTAAAATATTCTCGATTTTCTAGAATCTAGGAGCTGTATTACAGAAGCTCTTACGATAGCATAACCTTCTAGACGTCAAGGACAGAATAAAGGTATCCAGTGATATTTATATGCTGAATGTTCTGATATTAATAAAACTAATATGATGGTAAATTCATTTGAGGTGCATGATGTGTTTTCTTTAGTGATGATCCAGGCACGAGTCTAACTGTGTGTTAGGGTCTGAAAACACAAAATGATGCCTGACTGTCCGGTTCGTGACGAAGTGCACTCAACAGTACGTGCCCTTCAAGGTCACAATTTAAATTACGGTCCATCATATATTTTCTTAGGGCCAACGGTTACTCCTTTGATGTACAATTTTGACCATACCAAGTCGAAAACACCCTGGTTATGTATTAGACGAGAAAGAGGATTATGCAGGGTCATGTAGGATCTGGCAATCGCGCGTCATGGGCGCGTGTCAGGATGCGTGCTTCTCTGTCATCTGATCAATATTTCCCGGAATTCTTGTAACTAAATCAGAAATTTTGCCTTATAGCTAACGCCTGTGTATCCAGCCTACAAATCACAATTGGATTGGTAGATCAACCTTGATGATGTCAAAGTACCTTGGTTTGGGACTTGAGAACAGCAAAAATGACATACCTATTTTCCTCAGAAGAGCATATCAACTCAATCAAAAATGGCCTGGAATGCCATATTAGAGTACCCCAGAAAATACTTCTATATTACAAGTACAGGAAATATATACTCATGGACATGAAATAATGCCCGTCAATTAAGTGGACGAATTAAAATCATATTATCAGACACCCAAACATCCCCACCACAACCACCCGGACACACCGGCTTTGTGGAGTTCGCACTTTCCTATGTTGAGTGCTTTCCCGTTTTCCATCTTTTTTGGATGCTATTTTAAATTAATAGATATTGTCCGGTAACTATAAATACGTTCATACTTAGCCAAATGTAGATGGATATCGGAACTTACGGGAGATCGATGTCATGGAAGATGATCTGTGTTTCAGCATATATTAGAAATCATGATGCTAGATGCTAGTCAGGTCTCCGAGAGTTTTATCTTCTTCAATTGGCCCCACCTTATTCCTCCTTCTCCTTCCTGCATGTTTCTTTTTTCACTCTCAGTATCATCCAATGGGCTTCTACCACCATCAAATAGTCGTCTTTTGATTTCGATAATGCCCCTTTTCATAGTCAATGTATCAGGGAAGAATACTTTTTGGAAACTCAGTTCGTTCTGGCATGCCCGTTTGTCAATATGGAAAACCTGCTCAAACACATCCTTAGAACCAAGGAAATGCTCTTGGATAAATGTAATATGGTCACAGGCTCTCTCCTGGTAAAGCTTGGACTTATAGTGGGGACAGTGAATATCGTTGACCGACATTATCACAGCAATGCAATGAACACAAGGTATTAAGCTCTTATCTGTACAGAGACTGCATTTGATGTCGTTCAACACTAGGTGCCCAGATGAGAGTTTGGTTGTGCCCTGGTATGAAACGGTGGCTTCATCCTTCGATAGATCTTTGATGTATGCTTTTCGAAATGGCCCGAAAGATTTGCTCCCCATATAGCTATCGAACATATCCAAAATGGGTTTCAACAAATCACTGCAACGATTATCGTTTGATATCATACCAACCTTCACCTCTTTCATGACAGCAGTATTCGATGTAGGGATATTAGTTGTATGCATGAACTCTTCGGCAAAGTGAATGTTCACACAAAGTAATACTCTTTGACTTTTTGTTAAAGAGCCTTTCACAAAACTTCCTAGATTCCACAAGTTCTGGGTAATGATATACTGATCATCCAAGCATTCAAGTACCAATGACGGCACATTTGTAGCCCTGATTCGTCTCAATTTGAAATCAGCGCTCCTTGATCCATTTGTAGAGAACATATCATAATCACCAGAGTCTTTCCGACTGCATCGACTGTATCTGCCCCTTAGGATTGTATCTAAAGTAGAATGTCTCTTTATCACCTTCTTTGGTCCTTGGCTCAAAAGTTCATTGATCTTTTGCAAATTTTCTTCAAGTGTCTCCTCATTCAGAGTATGGATGATTGTGCTGAAGTAGGACTTGAAAAGTCTACCTCTTTGTACCGACAAGTTCTTCAGTACGTCTCTGGCAAGATTCATGGTGCACTGTACATGTTGGGTTTCTGATTTTGGTCCTAAAGCTGACTGCATGGCAACCTTGATAGCAATAGAATTATCTGACAGGAAATCACCGTGCCTTAAATCGGGGTAGAATGCAATGGCTGTCTTCAGAAACACTGTCCAAGTAGTAGAGCTTGCTCTGTCTTCTGATAAAAAGTAGGCGATGGGAATATATTGGTAGTCGGATGTGAAACCGTGAACCACATGGAGGCATTGAAATCTCTTTGTAGACTGTGATTTGACAAAGGTTGCATCAATAGAATAAACAGGCAGGAGTGACTTTGATAATAATTCATCCATCTTATCTTCGGAAAGGGCCGTAAAGAAGATCCCTGAAATGCTTTTGTCGCCTTCATTTTGAATAACGTTAACCACCCTGTGTTCCAATTCACTATCGAGACTTTTGAGCTTCTCGCGGTGTCTGTACTTGGAGTATTCACCATTGGATCCACGTAATGTGAAGTTATCCGGTTTCAACTCAATAACATTGTTCTCTTCATTAGATTTCATATCAAACAAGTCATCATCCTCAAAATCACCGTGTTCTTCATTTAACCCCATCTCTTTCTCTCCTGTTTGTAACGATGGAAGATTCTCAACTTGATCTACTGTCTGTTCTGTTGTATGTACAAATGGAAAAATCTCATCTTCTTCGTCTAGTTGATCTGAAAAGCCATTGGAATCAACCTCATGTGCATGATATAACAATTCATGCTGATCCGGAGTTATTGACTTTGTAGCAATACCAGCAAAATGGTAGTCTTTCCCAAAGATTGCCATGCAACCTTCTCCCGTTATATCCATTTCTAGCAGCATCGAAAGGAGATGCTTATCATTGCAATCTGATTCAAGTGGCAACTCCCAGAAGCAACTGTCTCTCAAAGTGGTTCTGATATTGCCACTGTACTTCTCAATAACAATGTCTTCTGTGAGCGTTGCGAGGTACTCAAGAGACTCACTTCTCAATGATCCCACAAGGCGGTCAGATGAATGAATAAAGTTTTGCAACATTGATATGTTTGTGGGTGATGAAAGCCCCATGACAAAAGTCAACATAGATGTCACATCCTTACACAATGAGGATGCTTGCTGGCTTAACGTTGGTATCCTGTGCTTTCTTGTATGTTGACGCAGGATAGTCACAAATTTGAAAGCCATTTCTGATGGCAAATAAGCACATAGATTCCTCTGGTTTGTCAAAAGAAGGTACAACTGAAAAACCCTTGATAAATCTTTCTGTGAGACACTATTGGGACCAGTGGAATCGTAATTGGAAAGAACCTCCGCAAAATCATTAACGTGTAGTTGGAAATCATCTTTTAGTTCCAAAGAGCTCTTTTCTCGACGATCAATGCTTTCATGAAACTGCTCCATTCTTGCTTTGTTCCACCTCCTGGTAGTCTCTTTCATCTTGGCCAGCTTGTCCATTCTCTTCCTCATGTTTGCAATTGAGCATACATGGGATGGGGAAGAGACTTTTGTCAGAATGGTTCGATCCGGAAAGTTCTCCACCCTGAACAATTGCACCTGGCAGTCTTGACAGTTGTAAAACCTAGTAGTCCTGGTCCCAGATACATCATGTGCACGATTAGTACACCTCGTAAAAAACAAGACACCTTGATTGATGGTGTAGACGATAAAGGCCCTCTCCAGACATGTACTCAGGTCCGAATAGACCTTTCCTGCGACAAAATCTTTTTGAATTCTGTCCATAGAGACAAGACTGAGAAGCTTTCTGGTCAATTCAGCACCCTGTTCTTCCTGGTTCTCCGTAGCATTCTCCGTCATTGATGAGTCAATGATACAGTCAGAGATGAACTCACCATTAGACCGTTTGGTATAACGTTTGCGAGATCGATAAACACGCGTCCTTTTAGGCTGATTCTTCTCTGTTGAACCAATTCCTTTATTCTTAACGGTTTCAGATTGTACCTGGTTGTCATCAGTGTGATCACAATCCCGATTAGAGCCGCCATTTAAGGCATCAACATCGAGTATTTCGTGATCAAAAAGCTCAACACAGTCGCCATAGGAGGTTTCGCACTGTGAAGTGCTTGACATAGTGGAGATGGCCTAATGGGAGGCAAATTGAGTTGCTCGGACGTTGCTTCACAGTGTCAGGACTCAAGAGATTGTGAATGAAAAGATGGAGATCTCAACGCGTAGAAAGATGGGTATCTGCCCGTACCAGTTCCGTATCTCCTTCTTGCGGGTATAATACCAACACTACAGTCAATAAATTCTAATAAAAACAGAAGATAATGTATATTCATGTGTATGTATTTAAATCAACTAAATAGCTACGGAAACGAAATGTGTGGGGTGCTTTTCGACAACCACTTCTTCAGTGCGGCTTACCAGTGTTCAGCCGAAACGAAAGACATAACCTGGGATAGATGTTGGCAGTATGAAAGGTCAATGAATCTCCGTGTAGTGGAGTAGAGGTTCTACTGAGCTTGTCAGTGTATTCACACTGATCGAGTTAACGGTGGCTCCATCGTCAACAAGGCAACTACGAGCGTGATCTGTTGATGAAGATGGTGACACAGGGAACGAATCTCTGTAATGATCCAGTAGCTGCCGTGGTGGAGTCTCAGGTGTCAGTAGGATGATCAAAGACAATGCGATGGCATTACGCAGAGTAGCCTGTGATTGATGTGGAGCGGTATGGAGTGTGTAAGCCAACATGTATAGTTCATCATCTGCAGGGAGGGTATCGAGACTGAAGTCGGAAAACAGTGGTGGGACATTGTATGACCTTGTACGGTCTCTGAGGAGTCTCAGAACAATTGGGGCAACGAAAAGAAGGTCGTTTGAGGGGACTGAAACGTCTTTAGAGACAACACGTTGGAATATGTCACCAATAGCACCGAGGCGAGAAACGGGATCGGAAGAATGGGGGTTGTCTCTGGAGGCTGATTGTGTGTTTTGAATGTAGCTGTTAGACTCTTCTGGAAGGGAGCTTGAAGATGGAGGTGTCTCCGTACGTGCACCGTGCACGATCACTGTCGTGTCCCTGTTCTGACGGGCATGATACAAACAGTCATGCAAGTAGTTAAGGAAGTGCTGGTTGTAGAGCAGGGGTTTAGTTGTGGACGGTTTCAAGAGTACACCATTGGCAGTTCTGAATTTGCTAGCAAATCTGATGGAGCGGATGATTTGCAAGTCTAATAGTCTCTTATTGATGTCACAGTGTTTGCTGTGGTGTTTCTGTCCGCAGACGATACAGCCACGGATGGTAGAGGCGCTCAAGGAGTTGAGGGTCTTGAGATGAGTGAACTTTTGTACGAGTTCTGAGATCTCATCGTATGCCTTGTCATCCAAAGTCAACGACTGTGGAGCATCGATGACAGGGATGTCATCATCCTCGTTGTTGGACTTGGTTGACTGGTCAGGTTTCTTGTGTTTGAACTGGTCGCACAAATACGACTTGACAATGTGACCTGAGTTCTTGGTAAGCGACGGTGAGATGAGCTTCCAAATGTCAGCCTGTGACTTGGTGTATGGAAAGCGGACCTGCTGGCATTCTCCGTAAATAGCTATGTTACATATGGCCATGTTGACAATGCTGTCCGCTGTCTTGATGTGGGTCTTGGAGGCAGGAAACTTCTTGAAAATGGCATCAATAATGTATTCGAGCATGTGCCTGTCGGTGGTTGCATTGAGAAGGTCAGAGAACTGGGTGACCCAGGTGTCAAAGTACAATTCTGGGTCGGGATGTGCTTCCACGTCGTCGTTCTTGAACTTGCCGAGCAGGTCATCGGATGTAGCCGTCAGGTTGAAGCAGATTCCGACGGTGGTATCGATGAAGTCTGACCAGTCGATTGTGGATGAGAAGTCTTGTACTTCAAGTGTGCTTAAAAAGTACTCGAACAACGGTCTATCTTCTCTCCACAAGGACTTCCTGATCATGGGACTAAGACGGTATGGGAAGACACCCTCCAGATGGAACTTCTGCGCAATACCAAGGACGGCCCTGTAGTGGGAATTCACTATAGGACCGGTTCTCGAAGATGGCGGGCTGTATTTGAATTCATTGATGCTAGGAAGCCCGACAAGTTTCTCCAGGTTGAGGTTTGCCGGCGGAGAGGTTTTCTTCAGAGACTTGGTGATGGTGAGGTAAGACATTGGATAATCCTCGGTCTGCTCAGGAGATGAAGTTGCGGTGGACATTGTGTTGTATTGAAGGCTCAATCAAACTCTGTAGAAGACACCAAATCAGGTTCTTATAGAGTGTAAAAGAGTTTTAAAAAGGTGTGATCTTGCCGGGTAGTATCGCGCACACCTTATTAGATGCAGATGCGGCTTTATCTTATTGTCTGTCTCTCCGGAGGCTTCTCTCATTTGCGCTGTTTCACATAGACAGGCATAAGTTGCTGCTACAATAGTCACATTATCATATTGAGCAAGCAAAGGAAGGCAAAAGAGGGCGAAAAAAATAGCATATATTGAGGCTCAACAAGAGCTCTTGCGCATGTCAACCTTCATCACCACATCATCTTCTAACTTCCCCTCCACACCACAAGTATGCCGCCGTGCGATCTCAACGTCTCTGTCGATGGGCTCACAGGACGCACAGTGAAAGGCCAGATGAGCCTCGTTACTCGTTCCGGTGTCACCATCTCCCGTATCACTGTCGGGCTCAAGGGAACATCAACATCGCTCATCGAAGTCAGGGATGGCAACAACGTATCTACCAAAACAGACGAGCATGTTATCATCAATGAATCCGTGTCAGTATCACCAAAGTACACAGCTTTATCCACTGGAGAACACGACTTCCCTTTCTCCTTCTCATTACCAGCATCAACCCAGTGCAAACCGTCCAAGACACAACTACACATCTATGGGCCATTGCCCCCCACATACGCATCAAAGCATCTACAGATACAGTACAGACTGACTGTGACATTACACTTCAAAAAGAACTCCCTGTTTGGTTCCAAAGTGTCCAAGACACTCGTTATACCGCTTTCCCCACCACACACAGTTCCTCAAAACATGAGCAAGTCTACGATAATCCACCACAGGTTTGCTCTGGCGCCTCTCCCGACACCACCACAGTCATTCATATCGACTTTGATATTTGGTGAACCAGAACCACTCCCTGAACGTCCAATCCTGTTTGAACTTCGATCGAATGGCGTCCTACAAATTGGAGGGTCGCTGCCGATTGACATGTCCTTTGTGGCAAAGGGAATACATGCAATCTTCCTCCATAAGCTCACCATTGCTGTTCAATGCACGACGCTTGTAAGAGTCAAGGGATTGCAGCAACCATTCAAGTCTCAAGTGACACTATGCGATGTCATTTGCAATGAGAGGATGATACTGACAAAAGGACGTGCAATAATCCCTCGCATTCTCTACGACTCGGTCGTCGGTGGCATAGAAAAATCAATCAAAGTCTGCAATGCCGAGACGAGTCACGAATTGGTTGTGAAATGTGAGGTTGCAGGACATGCTTCAGAGGCAATGAGATCTGTCTTGGTAAAGAAGAGTGTGGTTGTGGTAGAGCATGACCTGCCAACTTATGAGGAAGTTGTGGGCCCACAAATGACGACTGCTGGGATAGTAAAAACTGCTTGACTAATCCATTGCTTACTATCTGTAAATCACCAAATCTCCATCAGCACGACTAAGGTGGTCTTGCGATGAATTCTCTTCGAATATATCTGGATAACATCTCAGTGCTGCTAGCTCTATCGAACGACCCCTTCTGGAACGATTGTCTACTACTATAAAAGGGGAGAAATATGACGACGATTTAACATCTCATTCAACATGATTTGATTCCGGAGAGGAGACTTGTATGAGTGTAAGAGAACTAGAGTCGATCCACAAGTTGAAAGAATCAGTTTGGCTAAAAATTGTTATATGTTTCCTACCATTTAAAAGAATCATCACTGAAACACGTCATTTAAATGATCTACTCATAGAATAAGATAATTGTAGGGGATATAGAAATGAAAGAAGTGCGATTTGTTCCTTGCTCTGACGTCAGAAATAACCTTTAATTGCAGCTGTAGAGATTTATACAGAAACTGATAGCGTATGAGATGGCCCATTACAAATGTTATAATGATACAAATTAGGTAAATGTTAGTGAAGCTAGAAATGATGTAACATGCTCTTTGAGTCACATGCTCGGATGGTGGGGCTGGGGGCTGGGGCTGTGGCGATGCGTTGTGTGTTATTTGGGATGATCTTTATGTCAGCCATTCAAGGTGCAAACTTCGCCCAACTTCGAACCAAATAAAAAACACACAATCCGGACACTTGACTGGTCCCAGAGATTAGATCAACATTGCCATTCCTACGCAATTGACCAATGTCACACGAGCTGAAAGTACAGCTTGATCGCGAGCCCGAGTTCTACACAACGAAGGATGTCATATCTGGCACGCTCCTCCTTAAAGTCTTTCGAGAGATTGAGGTTAAAGACATCCAAGTGAAACTCCAAGGCCATTCAAACACGTCAGTTACGGTGTATTCCTACAATCAGAAGAATCAGAGAAGGAAAGACACTCGCCAGGAGTCACATGAAGTGTTCTACGATGTTATGACCGTGTTTCCACCTCCCAATGTTCGTGATGCAGTGAAGAACAGAAAGCCATCGTTTACACTCACAAAGGGAGAATACACATACCCATTCTCATTACAATTCTCAGTCACTGCACACTGCGGTGATCCAGCAGCTAAGCAAACGGCAAACCTCTACAGGTCTTCCTACGAGACGGGCGTTCACCAGAAAGCATATTCAGGCAACTCATTTGGACACAGAGTCACTCATGGGATATACCAACTTCCCCCATCTGTGACATCCTTAAACCTGGGCAATGACAATAGTCTAGGGATTAGATACACTCTGAAAGTATCACTTCACAGGGCTAATTTCTTCTCGGTTGATACCAGAATGGAAAGACAGCTGACATTCTATCCTCGTGGACCATCCCCTATGCAGACCATTCAGCTTATGAAGTCATGCTACTTTTTATATGGGGAGACAAAGACCTTGAAAATTCCAACTCCGGGGAAACAGAAAGATCACTGGTACTCCAGTACACCTTCGATTCCTATTGACTTCACGATGGGCGCAACAGTAAGTCAGATGCTGGTACCGGGAACCATGCCAATCTCGTTGCACATATTGTCTCACAAGGATGCACAGAGATACACATACGACACAAAGCAGGGAACGCAGTCCCTTGGAACGTTTTATCTTACAAAACTGGAAATTGGTGTTGAGAATTACGTCCGGACTAGAGCATGTGGATATTCTGCCCAATCTCATTTCCCAACTTCATTGTTCCAATACCAAGGAGAACCCGTAAAGATCGATCTTGCCAATCTCAAGAACTCTATAATTCCTGGATCACAATTCGAGTACGAGGTTGACATCACCCATGTTTTAGACGGATGGGTCTTACCGAAGATGATCCCAACTTTTGGTATATGCAATGCTTCGATATCACACGAGCTTTTCATCAGAGCTTCTTTCAGCTCCAACTATTCCCGTGATGCAAATGAACTTTTGAAACATTCTATTACAGTTGTTAGTCCAATGATGGAACCAGAACGCTCAAGTAATGACGCTGATACACCACCACCTCAAGACTTTGCACCCCCACCTCACGCACCTCCAAACTCAGACACTCAGGAAAATCCTGGAACGGATGAAGTACTTCCATCTTATAACGAAGCTGTTTCTTCATCTCTTAGATAATACCTTTGCACCACTCTACGCAATCTTTAATGTAACATTTTATAACATTTCATACACACTGTAAGTGTGATCAACCGTTCAAAGTAAAAACGGAAGGATAGTGACCCCTTTAAATAGTATTCAAAGCAACAAGACTACAGTATCCGAATCCAGGGATGAAAAATGTGGATTCAAATATATACTCCCCAATGCACTTAGTTTCATAAAACTGCAATTTACATTGGTAAAGAGAAATGCCATTAACAACAAGAGATCACAAGAGATACTTCTGTCACAAAAATAAAGAGGTGTAGATACTGTTCATAAACCGAAAAGAGATTCAGACTTAGTTGAGAATCTTTCAATAAAATGAAGTACATAAAGTGCTGCAGGCAGAGAAGTCAGACCAATACGTTGGAAGTTGGAAGGAGGGGGTTCAGGATCTGGTCTTGGTACCCGCTCGTCCATGTCAAGAATTTGATATCCCAATCGGAAGGAGAACTCTGAAATCCGTTGCCGTTGACTCAGCTTCCCTATTAAAGAACTTAGGAAGTCCCAATTACTATCACCAGAAAATGGATTTGGCAGACGTATAACAATTGCTGAACCAGGCGTTGTAGTTTGGAAATGCTCCTGTTTAAACCCCTTGTTAAACAGGAGGCTGGCCGTCAATTGACATTCATTGGATAGAGACCACAGGGCCCATATCTCATTTAAGAGAACATTTGCCTTTGAACACCGTGCAAGCCCACTGTTATAGTGATCTGGCATATGATGTAAAGTGCACCGCCGGTCCTTAGAAATCGATTGATCTTGTGAAAAGGACTCTAGTAATCTCTTTCTCAGCAGGTATGGGTATGGGATGATTTCAAGGAGCCGTGAATTAGAATGATACTTCTTGGGTACTTGAAGTGTTGCATTGAAACGATGAGAGAAAGATCTAGCGTTGGAGACAACGGTATGAGAAAAGCTTGCCTTTTGAAAAGTCATTCTCAAAGTATCCATTCTCTGATCCGAGGAAGTCAGCATCTGTGAATTGGTCATTTCAACTTCTCTTGGAGAGGAGAGACCATCCATAAAGTAGTAACAAGTACAAACAGGGCTGGATAAACAATATTCACAACCACTCAGGGCATGAATAGGAATCCCATTATGGTATCGACTGTTGTGGAATCTTCTAAGGAAGATAAAGCAGCACATCTCTCACCAAAGCAGACGAAAGTAAAGGTTGCAGTTACTGGGACTAAGTTTTGTACTGTTTTTAAAACCAGAATTTGAACAAAAGACCTGTGAAGGTAAACAGCAGCAGGTCTCTTCAAGTGATGTGTTAAAACAAGTGTGGTAGTTTTGGACGCGATGTAAGATTGATTTGATGTAAGGAATTAGCCCTTTATTAGCAACTCCGTAGATTGTAAATTATTTCACTACAGGAAGAAAGAAGATTGGAAGTTATCGGAGCGAATCATTCCCTTAAATATTCAACTGTTTGGTTTTGTGGCATGCTGTGCAGATTCGGCCTACCTGACCTGCCACAAAAACAAATGAGGGTTTGGGCACGCATCTCAAACATTGGGCTAACGAAATAATGAGCTTTCTACACAACAAACATAAGACGTGCATGTCCATTAGGTACTAGTCAGATAAGCTCTCTAATGCTTCCTTAACCAACTGGCTCCCCTTTGGATCCAAGTTCAATGCAATAGTAAACTGTTTGATGGCTTCATTCTTCTTATTTGCCAGCTTGTACAGCTGTCCCAAGAGATAATGGACACTGGCCTCATCTGGAGCAATAGTAGCCAAATGCTCGAAATCAGCAAGAGAGGCCGTGTACTGTTCCATCGACAAAAGTAATTGTGCCTTCTTAAACAGAGCAAGAGCACTTAGCGGCTGGATCTTGCATGCCAATTCATACTGACCCAACGCCTGATCTCTCTGTCCCAGCTTCTCAAGCATCATACCAAGACAACAAATCAAGATCACGTTGATAGGGTTGATATCAATAGCCTTGCGGAAATGGAACTCTGCCTTGCTGAAGTTCCCTAACTTCAAGTAAACCATGCCAATACCGTAAAGTGCATTATAATGTCTTGGATCAATCAAGAGAGCAAAGCGGAAGCATTCTAATGCATGTTCATAAGCATCGTTAGCGACAAATTCATGACCTTGTAAAGTGTAGGCATAGGCAAACTTCTCATCCAACTGTGTAGCCCTGCGGAAACACTTGATAGCTTCATCTGGTTCTCTTGTGATCGAAAAGAGGTTACCAACCACAACCCACGACTGAGGGGCATTTCTATCAATATTCAACATTTCGTGAGCCAAGTGGCAAAGGTCAACTTTCTTCTGCAAGTGCCACAATAACGTTGAGTAATATTCCATATCCTCAATCCTTGTGTTGTCAATCTTGCGCAGCTCTTCAAAATAGATTTTGGATTGCTCGTAGTTGACAATCTCAAAATGTAGTCTCCCCAATTTACTCAAGACCCACGGCGTATTTAGATGAGATTTAGGGAGTGTGTTCAAAATTCGAATTGCTTTGAAACAATCGTAGCGGGACATTGCCTTAAGTCCCTTTGCGTAAATTGAATATAACTCCAAGATATGTTGTTCTCCAAGCTCCTCATTGCTCATGAACTTTCTGTGTGTTGTAGCATCTGTGGAGAGTAGCGACTTGGCTCTTTTTTGCCCAGTCTCACCAACTGAGTTCTTTCTCCCTACAGCAGCATTGACAGCACTCTTATTTGCTCTTGAAAGTGGTTGAGTGATGAGCCTTGAAGTGACTTTAGCAGCAGTGAGTCTCGGTACTCTTTTAATGGTATCGTTGACAGCGATAGGGGGTGGTGGCTTGAACGTGTTTTCCCTGCTTGTTGATGACGACCTCAGTCTTCTATTTGGCGCACTAGGCACAATGGGCTGTTTCACTCTTGGGGTCTGGAAGTGCCCGAGATGGTCGTCCTCCATTGATTTGGGGAATGACTTCACTGATTGAATATTTGTAGAGGATTCACCAAACGGATCCCTTGAGTCAAATGTTTCATTAGAAGTATCAGTACCAAGAGGAAATGTAGATGATCCAGGCGAGACCTTATAAATAGCCTTGACTCTGATGTTGGCACCTATCTTATTCAACTCCTGGAACGAATCCCAGAGAAATGGGTTTCTCTTTAGTGCTTTTGAATGATTGATGGCGCTCTCCTTTGAATCACCAATCAAATAGTATAACTTCCCCAAAAGATTGTAGAATACAGCAGGATCGGGCATCAACTGCCTCTCAAATTCATAGTTGGAAGACAGGCCATCGGGTATCGCTTCCCAGAGATGCTGAGTACTCGTCAAGGCGTAGATGCCCTCTGGACCCTTCTCCAACACCAAAGCAGCCTTGGCGAAGACATATGCACATCCAGTGTGTTGTAGGTTGGCAGTCGAGTTATAAGCTGCCTTGAACCGCTGCCTCTTCAAGAGCACAAGGCCGTAAAGATGGATCGAGTCCGGGTCGGAGTCGCCAGCCTCGGCGAGAAGTCGTTCGGCGGCAAACTCCGCAGACTCCGCTAGATCATTGTCCAAGTTGTAGAGCACGATCGATCGAAGCTGCTGTATGCTGTAGTGTTTAAAGCTCATCGCAGGCCGAGTTCCCGTGGTGTGTGTGAGCCGCCGCAACACGAAACACTTTGCTGCGTCTGTCGTTGTTTTGATGATATATACAAGAGAAAACAGTACGTGAGGGAGAAGGGCGAAATCAAAACACAGATATGCGTGCGCATACCGTATATGCGCGAACCCGTTCTATTTCCCTCTTTCGCGAAAAACAAAGATAGACAGGCCCGCAGCAGGGTCTAGGCGCTGGGACTGGCGGGTCTAGCCCGCAGCTCCCCCTTTTTTTCTTTTTGATCCAGACTTCTGTTCCTGTGTTCCTGGCTGGTTCCTCTTTGTTCCTCTTCCAGCAGCAAACGTCTGCCGCTGTCCGTTCTGGTGCAGCGAAAGCCCGTTTTTGTCGCGTGCAAAACACGAAAAACATCAACAACAAAAGTACGCTACTGGGCTGGTCCGCTCTTTGTAAAGGAGAATCATCTTCCACTGCGAGTTCCTGGTTACCACAGCGGCCATACTCTCTCTTTCTCACGATGCGCTGGACGAGTATACCGCTTGTTGTGCTTGCGTCACTCGGCCAGGCCAGGCTGGGCATGGCATTCGACCCGTTTGGTATGTACCTAATTCAGGCATGCGGACAGAGAGCCTCTTCTGCGGAAACACTGGCGTATACTAACACCTCTTGTTATAGGGTGGACACCCAACTACTTCGAGAAGGGTGAGAAGGTGAATCTCTATGTGAATAGAGTCGAGTCTGACACGACACAACTTCCGTTTGCTTACTACGACCTGCCCTTCACTTGCCCACCAACGCCACATTCGAGGCCTCTCCATCTCTCGTTGAACGAAGTCATTAGAGGAGATAGAATCTGGGAGTCCGATTACAAGCTCACGTTCGGTGAAGATGCTCCGTGTCATAGAATTTGTGATAGAATCACACAGCCCGACGGCTTGAGAAGAGCAGATGAATTGATCAGAAGTGGATATGTCGTTGAGTGGCTCATTGACGATCTCCCCGGCGCCACGACGTTTATCAGTTCAACGGATAAGAAAAAGTACTATGCCGCCGGGTTCCCACTTGGTTTTGTCAAGGACGGCAGAACCTACTTGCATAACCACGTCATGCTTGTCATTAGACATCACAAGGAGAAGAATGGCAAGAACACCATTGTTGGATTTGAAGTCTACCCAAGAAGCGTCAGCGACTTCCATTGTCCAGGCGCATCAAAGAACTTTGCCAACTTCCTGGTTGATGTCGACTCCAAGACGGCGGCGCTCATCCCATTCACATATGCTGTGTATTGGCGTGAAGAGAAGCAGATCTCGTGGAGCGACAGATGGAAACTTTATTTCAAGAGTGAGGTCAATGACGATGGTATTCATTGGATCTCGTTGATCAACTCTCTTGTCTTGGTTTCCTTCCTGTCCGCCGTTGTTGGTGTCGTGCTCTTGAGAACTTTGAACCGTGATATCCAGTCTTATAACAACATGGATCTGGCTACGGAGCATATTGCCATTGAGACAGACAAGACTGATACCTTCACAAATTCTGGATGGAAGCTATTAGCCAACGATGTATTCAGGGCTCCTAAGTACCCATTACAGTTGTGTGTCATCCTTTCTTCCGGAGTACAAGTATTCTTCACTATTATTGGAGTGCTGGTCTTGTCTACGACAGGTGTGTTAGGCCCGAATGTGAGAAACAGTGTTCTAAGTACATCATTGTCGTTATTTATCATTGGTGGTACAGCAGCTGGTTACTCTGGTATTAGATTCTACAAGAACTTCTTGCAGCAAGGTTATGTTAGAAAATATTTCGTTTATTCTGTGTTGTTTGGTGGCTTATTGCCATTTGTCGTCTTGGTTTCTGTTTTGGTTTTGAACGGCATTGTATGGGCAAAGGATTCGTCGGGCGCCTTGCCATTTGGTACCGTTGTTTTGTTGGTGATTTTCTTGCTGGTCCTTGAGGTCCCATTATCAGTAATTGGCGGTATCATTGGTAACAGCCATCCTCCAGCAGCAATGAACGCAAAGTTGACAAAACCAGTGACTACTGTTCCAAGGCAGCCAAAGTTTCTCTCATATTTTTACGCAATCCCGGCGTTTGGATTGATTCCATTTGCTACCATTTACATTGAGTTGCTGTTTGTGTTCAGATCGGTGTGGTTGGAGAAGACATCCTTCTACTACATGTATGGATACTTGCTGTTCACGATCGTTCTTCTCAGTGTCGTTGTGGTTGAGAGTGTTGTTGTTGCTGTATATTTGTCACTCATCTATGGTGATTGGAAATGGCAGTGGAGATCCTTCTGGATCGGTTCCTCGGTTGCCTGGTATATTGAGGTGTATTCGATTTACTACTTCTTCACATATTTGAATGTGACTGATTTCTCATCGATCGTCTTATTCTTTGCATATACCACTATTCTTAGTGTTCTTGTTGGCCTTGCATTTGGATCACTTGGGCTGTATGGTGCGTCATTGTTTATCTACAAGATTTACAATGCCATCAAATCGGATTGAATTCCCACCGACTCACAAACACACAGAAAGACACACACAAGACACTCTGCATACATCAACACCTGCATACTTGCATTAAAATTCCAAGAGCCCTTCGCTATAGGAATCTTTGGATGAAACAACTCCCATGTATAATCATGACGGTGCTAGGATATATTACATACTCTACAAGCTAAACAAGGCAATCATGATAATACAATCCTCATTACTCTTGCACGTTCATAAAAGCAAAAAAAGATAGAACTAGTCGTAACAAACCAGTCTTTTTGAACCAAAGGGTGTGAACAATATCCTTATTGAGCTTGTGATGAAGGCTGTTGCTGCTGGCTTTGATGCTGCTGGTTATTGCGGCCCTGTTGCTGGTAGTTGCCAGAATTTCTGTTGTTATAACCTCTGTTTCCTCCACGGTTGTTATTGTTATTGTTATTGTTATTGTTGTTTCTGTTGTTGTTATTGAATCTTCTGTCATTGTTGTAGTTTCTGTTATTGTTGTTGAATCTCTTGTCGTTGTTGTAACCACGGCCATCGTTGTTTCTGTTTCTGTTCTTCTGGTCGTGACTCTGCTGGTTGCGGGCCTTGATTTCTGGAATGATCTCTTGCGGAAGTCTAAGATACTTGATATCTTTTCCTCTCACAAAGATCTCTGGCATCTTGCGGAAGGACTCACCATCTGGACTTGTCTCAATTACTTCTTGAAGTGTCACGTTCATCCAACTGTCAATCTCCACAAGCACGCCATTGATGGTCTCACCGGACTTGAGCTCGACGAGAAGAGGTTGTCCCTTTGATGCCGTTAAGAGATGGATTGGAAGCTGTGGTGTATATGTGTTAGTAGTGCTGTCTTGTCATCAAGGACATAAACGCTATGGACAACGTCAGTGCGCTGGCTGCTCTTTACGTACCATTATGCTGCAGTTGCCTCAGATACAAACAAAAAGAGACAAAAAAAGTAGTGCTGAAGTGTTGTACTTGTTACAACAGGAAAAGAAAGCTAGACGTAATCACCTCAAAGTGTTTCCTGTGATTAAACAAACCGTCGTCGCCGGTTATGGGTCCTTCTCTCTCGCAAACAAATTTTGTGGTATGGGGACACACCACACTTTCTTGAACGCGGTGATTGAGATGGGTCTTTCCCCATCCTATAATGGTTAATGGCTGAACCTGGCAGCTAACAATTGTATGATAATGCTACAGACGGCTGTTTAATAACATGAGTTTATGCAATTGGTCATAATAAGTCAATGGTGTCTGTGAGACAGGAAAAGAGGATGCGAAGTGTCAATAAAGTAAATCTCGCCCGAACAAAGAGAGAAACTGCTCTCTATTTCCACCTTATTGCCTAAACACAATTCCTGTCACACTCTTCCTTTATTTATTAGCTATACTACGCTTACTTTATTATCGTTCCTCCAGTTATCGTCAACTTGGCCATCTCCTGGTCGCCCTTTGTGGCCTCCGCTCCCTCATCGGGGCTTCGCCCGTACTTTACGGCGTTACCCGGGCTGAAAATGCGCCCGCTTTGCCAAATTCCAAATCCGCTCCCAACTTTCCATGTTTTCATTTAACAACCACCCAACCCACCCCGGGAAAGCCCTCTTTAGAGGACCTTCGCCACAGCCGCTCAGCAGCCGCTCTCTTGCCCAGTCAGCACAGAGCACCACTTGGGAAGCCCCGTTCTCTTGTCTCCTCATCAGAGTCTTCTCACTCTCGGACCCATTGCTTCTCTCGTGCAAAGAACAAGCAGCGGAGCCGCCCACCAAGAGTGCCCCCCAGCTAACGCGTCTTGCCTCTCTTCTCACCCCTCTGTTGGCGTGCACAGACGTCTCCCAGCCATCAGAGCAAGCAATTGACACCCTGTTGGACGACCATCGTCCTCTCCAGTATCAATCGCTGAATCAAGTCTTGCTACGACCAAATAGCTGGCTTTTGATTCATCAGAGAATATAGACCGGTGCTCTCTCGTCACCCTACCCCTCACCCCTCCGTGTCATCTCTCTTTCCCTCTCTTTTTCTCTTTGAAGACATTCTCACTTACACTACTACACAATGTCTAAACCGCTGAATCAGCGCAATAGCACGGAGAAACCTCCTTCCCACCACCGCTCCAACTCAAAGAACTACGGACGCCGCCCAAGTGGCAGTGCCAATGGCCACGCCGTCGAGACGGGTATTCTACAAAGTGAGTCATTCCAGGCTCATCAGCAGGATCGTCTTCTATACCTGATCATGAACTCCATCGGTGCTGAAATCAACGTTCTTACGAACTCGGGATCCACTATGAAAGGTTCTTTGGAGAGCATTGACCCCAAGACCATGAAGATTGTCATGAAGAATGGATCCGAGTTGATCGCTGTGAACTATGACGATGTCATTGACTTTGAAGTCCTGAACGTTGATCTTTTCAACAAGCCTACTATCAAGAACACCGGAAGCTTCAAGACTGACACTGACATTTCAACAAAAGGCACATCTTCTGTCCAGCGCCGTGAAGAGATTGAGAAATGGGTTCCTGATGCGGCAACTCCAATAGGAATGTCTCTTGAACATGTTTCACTAGATGATGAGGATAGCAGAACCAAGTGGGACCAGTTTGAAACAAACGAGCAGAAGTTTGGTATCAAGTCCGAGTTCGACGAACACTTGTACACAACTAAGATCAATAAGAATGACCCGGAGTATCAAAAGAGACTCCAACAAGCTGACAGATTGGCAAGGGAGATTGAAAGTGGTATTACTGATAACACCCATCTGGCTGAGGAGCGTGGAATCAAGTTTGATGATAGTGGAATTGATGAGGAAGACAAGTACTCTGGTGTGGCACGCCACCAATCGACAGCCAAAGGTGATGCATTGTTTGCTTCTCTGATCAAAAAGGGCCAGGATGACAAGTTGATGTCATTTGATGACAAGACTAAGTACATTCCGCCAAGTCAGAGGGGCAAATTGCAGCACATTGACCCATCGATCATTTCTGCAACCATTATTACAACACAACCAAAGAAGACATCTCCACCACCACCTGAAAAACCACTTGCACAAACCAACATCGAGGCCAAGCAGTCTGCGACGAAGCCATCGTTACCTGCTAAACCACCAGTTGCTGCACCTGACAAAGCCAAGGCATACCAGCAGGCAAAGAAGATCAATGAATTGAATGAGATCAATTCGCTGAAGGAGTTCTCCCAGAATTTCAAGCTCCCTTCAAAGTTCCCTGAAGATCTTCTACCAATCATCACAAAGGACAAACATAAACAGGAGGAGATCATCAAAAAATCAGAGGTTGGCTCTGAATCCTCTTCGCCAACGCTCAACATGAGTGTGCCAGAGAAGCCGGCCGTCAAAACTCCACAATCGCTAGCGTCAACACCGGCAGTTGCACAGAGCAAACCTGTTACTTCTTCTGAGGCGACATCAGCTACTTCATCATCTCCAGCCAAGAGAACAGATTCTATCAAAAAGCTCAATCCAAAGGCTGCAGCATTTACACCTTCTAGCTTTGGAAGTCCAGTTCCTTCTGCGGCTAGCCCACATTTTGCCAAAAATTCACCAAGACTACAACAACAAGGTAACTATAGACAGAAAAAGTTCATTGCGCCATTCTTCTCGCCTGATCACGTTCCGTCAGCGGGCAAGAAGAGAGCACTCAGTGACGGCTACAACTTCTTCAAGACGCGGTATAAGGAGTACAAAGCAAGTGGCTCCGAAGAGCCATTCTTCTTGGAGAAACCATATGTCACGCCTCCAACGTGGTCCCGCGATGATCTTGACAGACCTTACAAGGCATTCTTCCCTGATATTGACATCAATAATCTTCCACCTCTTCATCAACAGCCACCTCAACAGATGCCTCCATTCCAGGCCATGCCAATGATGCAGGCGCCTCAGATGTTCTATGGTGGACCACAATTCCAACCTATGCGCATGTCTCCACAAGGTCCACAACCACAGCCGGTACTATCACCAACTGATCCAAACTTTATGCCACCACCACAACGTATGCAACCTATGTATATGCAACCGGGCATGGTCATGAATGCTGGTCCAGGTCCTATGCCATATCAGAGATATCCACAAGGAGGGTACCCGGGCCAACCACAGGGCGTACCAATGCCACAAATGATGCCTCCTCCAAGTGGAAGAATGTCTTCAGGTTATCGACCACATCATTGAGAGAATTATGCGGGTGCGACATTTTACGAAATTGCATGATAATGATGGAGTCCCGATGATCTTCTCTTGATTCCTGGGCTCCAGATACCGAAAAAGAAGAACGAGAGAAGAGAAATGAGATGCACAAGCTGCTTTGACACTCAATTATATTGTGTAAACAAGCATTCCAGACAATTCTGGTACAGTATTGTTCCTTTTGTAGGAATTATTGCTACAGTCTACAAAATACACTTGATTTGTGTCACAACACTATTGTCTTTATGTAACATTCTAAAACCGAACAAACTTTGTAGACATTTCGACGGCAGCAGCACCCCAGTCCTCACCATGGTTGTGCATGCCCGGCTTCAAGCCTGCTCTCACCTCGGCCTGTTCCTCCTTTAAGACAGTGAGGATACCAAAGATGACTGGGATGTTCAAAGACTCATTGAGTCTCATGAGAGCGTTGGTAGTGGAGTCACAGATGTACTCAAAGTGCATAGTGGAACCTTTGATCAAGACACCAATTGGGATTACTGCATCAATCTTGATTCCCTGAGTCTTCTCCAATTTGGCAACGTATTGCTTGGTTGCAAAAGGCAATTCAAAAGATCCAGGAACAGACTCAACAAAGATGTTCTCCTCCTTGACTCCCAGCTCGAGCATTCTCTTGATGGCACCATCAACCAATGCTTTGATGATTGTGGAGTTCCAACGAGCGTGGATGATGGCGATCTTCAAATCTGAACCATCGTACTGCTGGTCAATTGCGCCCAAACCTTTGACTGCCATTATCTCAAAATACCACCAGAGAAGGCCCTTACAAGTGGTGTGTATCTATATTAAGGAAAACTGGTGACTCCAATGCTAAAACTCTTTGTTCAAACTTCAGTGGCACTTTTGAGGGTGGTCATAAAAGAGTGCGCATACCATACATTCTCCCACTAATATCTGACTAATGGTGGCCATACCGGAATCACCTCACAGTGCGCAAAAACCCGTTCAAGCGAACAAGCTTCTATGGCCAAGTTGGTAAGGCGCTACACTAGTAATGTAGCGATCCTGAGTTCGAATCTCAGTGGAAGCATTTAATTTTTTTGGTTTACGAGTCCTGTGTTTCCCCATTTTGACACCATGGTGCGCTCTCCTTCGTGATTGGCCGATTTATGAGCCGAATTACTCCGTTGCGGTGACGAAACTCTACGATGATCGTCGGTGTTTGGGGGCAGTTTTCCCTTTTTTTTTTTTTTTTTTTCTTCACAGCGCGCGCCCGCGAATATCGCATAGGACCGAGTTTTTACCTCTCCGTTAAGCACTGATAGTGGTGACTTGTCTTGTTATTCCCTCCCACTTCCAGACCCGTTCACTAGGTTTACCCTTTGGAGTTGTGAGAACGTTCCTCTTTGTATAAGATGTCAAAAGTGAGTGCTATCCAATTGCGTTTTGTGCGGTTTGTGCGGCTCGATTCACGTGGGGTTTATGGTTGCATTGAGTTTCTCCTCTGTGATCAAGCACCACCACCCCTTGGACTTTATGGCCATGTGTGTGTGGTGGGACATGGGTGGTTACAGGAAGGTTCATAGCAATTGACTTTTCCAATAAGAACATTATGGAACAACCGAGACCGTGTGGCGGGCCTGCTAAATGTGGTAGTTGTACCATAACCGCACATTCCGCAACAACAAATACCTGAACGAGATTATGCTAACTTTTTTTTTTCTAGAACCACACAGTCAAGGAATACAAACTGGTCGTTGTCGGTGGCGGTGGTGTTGGTAAATCTGCCCTTACAATCCAGTTCATTCAATCCCACTTTGTGGACGAGTATGACCCTACTATTGAGGACTCTTACAGAAAGCAGGTTGCGATTGATGATGAGGTTGCATTGCTTGATATTTTGGACACTGCTGGCCAGGAGGAATATAGCGCAATGAGAGAGCAGTACATGCGTACTGGTGAAGGCTTCCTTTTGGTGTACTCCGTCACTGAGCGTGAATCATTCAATGAGTTGTCAACTTTCTACCAACAAATCCTTCGTGTCAAGGACACAGACTCTGTTCCAATTCTTCTTGTTGGTAATAAATCCGATCTTGCTGAGGAAAGAGCTGTCAGCTATGAGGAAGGTGAAAAGCTGGCTAGACAGTTCAACTGTGAATTCTTGGAGACCAGTGCAAAGCAAGGTATTAATGTTGACCAAGCATTCCATGACTTGGTGAGAAGAATCAGAGCAAAGAATGAGTCTATGGATGGTGCTGTCAGCAGTACTGTCTCCCAAGGTGGTGATTTCCAGGGAGGTCAGGTTCGTCAAGGTAGCGTGGCTGCCTCTGCAGGTTACGAATCTCAAGCACCTGCAAACCAGGGCGCCGCTCACAAGGGCCAAAATTCAACTCAAGCTGCCACTGCCCAGGCTAGAAAGCAGAATGCCACACAAAATGAGTCTTCCAAGAGCTCTGGTGGCTGCTGTATCATTGCTTGATTTTCCATTCTTTTTTTTTTTTTCTTTCCTTGTCTCATTCAATGACTACACGCTCTGAACAGGAGCGTAGTAGAAAAAGCTGTTGCACAGAGGCGGATTTCAACGTCCCTTAATGTCTTTCTTTTGTGTTTTCCGTCGTTTTAGTTACTCTGTTTTATATCATGGGCTCAAGCCTTTTTATGAGCCTTGCGCAATTCATGCCTTTAGACTTTAGACCAATCAGGTTTAGCCTAGGATTTTTCTGTTCATATCTACATGAAACATACGTGGAAGTGTTACATGAACTGGTAAGTGATAAAACAAAGAAGTCGTTAGTTTATGAGCAAGAATGCAGCTGTTTGCATTTTTTTTTTGTTTGATATTCATTGACGGACTGCTGACGACAACCAATTTGTGATCGTTTATGCCACATGGAATGATCGGTATCACTCGTCCTGACGTACCCACAGCACAACTTAATTGATAAAGTGGTAGACAATGAAATGCAGGATAAGTGAGGCAAAGATATAATCACCAATGGCTCTCTCAGGTGTTACAGTTGGGAACATATCTTTGTTTTGCTTTGATGTCTGAAGTCTGAGCGAAACAGTAAGGACAAACTGGCCCACTGTGGAGATGAATCCGCCAAGGAAGGCATTGAAAGGGAAGTTACCAACCAAGATTGCAAACACAAACTGGACAAGAGCCACAGATACCAAGAACGCAAGGAAGATATCAACAAGTTTCAGGCGAGGTGTAAGTCCTTTCATGTAGCCAGTGTACGATGACTCCAACGACTTTTGGAACTCCGCAATGGCATTGAGTTTTGACTTAGATGCACCAGTTGGCACAACTGTCGATTTCGGTGTCTTCACTGGTTTAGCCATTGTAGGTGACAGACACTTGCTGCTGCTATTGATCTTTGATAACTCTTAAAACAGGTGGATGAAGGAAAGTCCGCTTCGTGTCGTCAACGGCTTTCGCGTATCTCAGAGGAATGTTCGGGTGTTTGGTGTGCCACGTTCCTCTCTAGTGAGCATCCTCTGCAATCTTTTAAATAAAGAATACTAATAAAGTGTGTTGCTTTCTTATTGTATGAATCAAATCCATTGATGGCCATCGATGAACGAACTAAAGTTCCCTCTTTTCGTGGTTTCGCCAGATCTCCTGGACTACTCCCGATAACGGAGTTTAGCGGCTTTTTGTGGCAGATGGCAGTTGATATCTGAAAGTATAAATGAGTTGAAATACTAGAAATGAATTCCTGAATGGCACATATAATGGTATGTATTTGGATAATATGTGAGGAATATATGACTTAGCCAATATTTGTGTTAGAATACGCGCGTAGACCACCAAACGACAGTCATGCGGTCTTCAAAAATCCTTCACGGCTCTTAACAGGTGTAGATGACAAATCAATCCTTTTCAATGACATAAAGCATCCTTCGATAACCTGAGAGAAGCTTCGGTTACTGGAAAGATCAAGCACCTTCAGACAATGGTTGGTCCAATTACTATCGGTCAAGTTGACAACCTGCTCCAAACTATTACATCTAGATATGACCAGTTCTTCAAGTTCTGTGAAGGCTCCAACGTCAAATGATTGGGTAACGTGGTCACCATAGATATGTAACCTGACCAGACGATCAAACTGATTTAGCACGTCTTGCTCAACATGACCCAAAATTTCCATATACCTGATACTTCCGGCACAGCTCTTTGCAAGATAAGATAAGAAGTTTGAGTAACTCACTCTTCTAGGGTTGACTGTATCGTCAATGACACGTGCGATGACTTGACTGCTGTGATCAAAAATGCGAAGCTTGGGGGCAGTACATTCAAATAATTGAAATGAGAGTGACCCAATGGTAAGCCGGTGAAGGTTGCTAAAGTAACATCTTGTATTGTCCAAAACTCTCAAATCTTCGAATCCATTAATCTCAAGCGTTTTGGGAAGGAAAAACTCCATATAAGGTGAATTAAACTTGGGCATCAAAGATCTCATTAAAACATCTTCATTGAAGTTTGCTGTTTCAATAACAACTGTGTGATATTTGCGATGTGCCTGTAGATTAATAAGCATGATCTTGAGCATCTTGATTACATTGGAAGTGCTGAACCCCGGTAGTCTCGTCATCGGACCAAAGACATCAAAGATAAAGTAATCATATCTCTGTATTAGCTGATCCATCAGATCAAGTGAAATCTTGTCTATCGGAACTCTGCTCAAAACGTCAAGTGCAGTGTTGCGATGCGTCTCCTGTTCCGTGTACCCAATCACAATGACCGACTCTCTGATTAACGAATGAAATGCTTTGGCTGTCTTGAGAATTGATTCATAATACTGAAATGACGTGAAACGTAATATCTCCAAGAGAATCTCTGTTGGAAGGTCCAGAAGAGACCTTGCCATTGTTTGATCTTGTTCGATGCTGTAGATGGGTGTCAAACGCGCAAGGTGTGGGGAAAGAATACAACGGCAAGATGATGAATATCAAAATATGAAAGAAAGGGGATTAATATAGTGGTAGTACTTGAATATTCAACGATGCTCCATTCCAGAGTTGGATAAAGTCCTCCTTCTGGGTGTTTCAGGTAAGACATTGTAATAAGTACCCGATCACGATGATATGTGCACCTTGCGTAACTCCGCATATTGCCGTATTTGGCAGATCTCTATTTCGTGTATTGTTCATAATGCACAATTGCGCTCATTACTGTTTGATACCATCGACAGACCACATTAACCATAATACATATGTATGTAATAGTACTAGTTCTCTTCTTCATCATCCTCGTCACTGCCGACATCGATATCTGGTACCTCAAAATCGCTATCATCACCACCATCACTTTCATCAATCTTCACCTCAACTTCTTCAGATACATTTGGAGCAGCCATGATCTTGACGCGTTTAGATGGAGTATCCTCATCATCGGAATCACCATCCAATGATCTAGTCTTGTTGAGCACATCTTCGTTTGTATTGGTCTCTTGAGCAAGGGATTCCGCGTTATCAGCAGCAGGGAAGCTGAGGGTATTCTGCCTCATCTCATCGTTTGTCTTGAACACACTCTGTCTGGAGTCAGGAATCGTAATCTGCTCTCTCTTGATCTCTTCAGCAAAGGTGACCCCTGTCTCTTGTTCAACAGCTTCTTCTGTAACAGTAGTGGTTTCCATAACAATATTATCATCCTCATCATCCTCAACTTCTTCAACTTCTTCAATATCTACTTCACCTCCCCTTGGCTTATACTTGACGTCAAGGATTGGGAATCTTGGTGTTGTCAACAAGCTGAGCTTCTCATTGAGTGGGAGAAGACGTTTCACAATAGGCAAAACGGAATATGTTTCTCCATTGCTTGGATAGAGAACTAGCGCCTCAAGAAGTCTAGTCAACTCTGCAGAAATGCACCCATTCAAACAGTCTTGTTTAACAGCAATCGACAGAACGCATTTGACAACCTTGATGCGATAGCTTGGAGACAATGTTGGAATCTTCTTGATGACCACTTCAAAGAAGGCAAAGACAGTAGTAATTGTAATTCTTGGTGGCTCAAATTCGAACAATTCTGCATGTGACAAAAGATCAGAAAGCGGTGTTGAATCCTTGGACTTCTTCTTATTCTTCTTGTTTCCATTACCCTGCTGCTGGTTTGGTTCCTTCTGAGACTGCTTCTCTGTAAGGGTCTCCATTGGTGTTCTCTTTTCCAAAAACAGAATACAGACGTCGATAAGCTTGTTTATCAGCTCAAGCTCGGTCAAACCTTCAATGGTCTTGAGAACACCAGTCGTGGTCTTGATAACAGATAACAGTGTTGACTCAATCGCCAGAGCTGCATCTGCATCAACCTTTATCATTTTTTTGCCAGATCCAGACTTGACAGGGATAACGACTTCCAAACTTGACAAGATTGTAGACAAATGTGGCAACACGAGCTTCTTGTAGAACTTGATCAATTGTAAAATCAAATCAGCACCAATCTGTTGAGTCTTCACCATATCGTTCAGGACGATTTTCTTCATATCTTGGTCTCGTTTCAATTCACCAGTGAATGGTATGTAATTTGGAGAAATGCCCAATAGTAAGTTTGCAACTTGAACCACCAAGCCTAGTGGAACACGGATAGGGAATGGTGTAGCAGAAGTAACAAAAGCCTTTAGCAATTCAATAAGAACATTGAGCCTCTGAGAAATTGCAATGACAGTGATAGGCTCTGTCATATCCACTTTCAGGAATGGGAAGATGTACTCCTTGGACTCATGATCTGGAAGTTGTTTGATGATATCCATAGTGTCTCTCTCATTCTTGAGGTCTATAAAATTATCGTAGATAAGCACAACAGAACGAATTTCATCCATGATCTTGAGGATTTTTGATCTCCATTGGTCATCTGGAAGTGATTGAGCACTCGAGTTAGAGTTTCCGGTGGCAGTTGGCTTGATCAAGTTCAAGTAAGCATAAGATTTGCAGACATCCTTCTGAAGTTTTGGGTTTAAATTCTCAAAGTTCTCAATAAGAAGTTTCTCAAGTTTAGCTTCAAACTTCTTGGCAAATGGTTTGAAAGTAGTGGAGTGCCTGAAGAGGATCTTCTGAAGAATCGGCAAAATGGTTGCAATGTCCTTCTCCAAATTGTCCAACAGGGATGAGATGATGTTTGGCAAATTTGGAGTCAGAATTTCCCTTGTTAAGACAGGTTTGCCTCTAATTCCAGAGGTAATGGCTTCCAATGATAATGCAGCGTTCTTCAAGTTGACTGCAACGGTGTTACCATCGTTAACTATCTTGAGCAAACTGACAAGAAAAATTGCACCGGCGTTGGTAAGCACCACTGGATTCTGAGCAAGAACCTGGATCACATGGCACCCATACCACTTCTTGTAGTCACCGCGTGCCTGAAGAAGATTATTGACACGGGCAGTGAGAAGGTTGAGATCTCCCTTGGAAGCGTTGGAGACAGCTGCTTGTGCAAGATACAGAGACTTGAGGACGTACTGCAAATTGGATGGACGTGGTGCCTCCAGCAATGACAAAATCACCGGCAGTGGAATCTCAGCAGATACCATGGCAGATTGCTGAGAGAAAGTGAGTCGTTATGGAGTAAAATGTGGTTATTAAAGGAAAGATCGAAGGGTTCATCTCATCGCTTGAAAAAAAAAAAGTAAAGATCGTTGCCGAGACAACCTGGACGCAGTACGCAGTACGCCCCGAGACTTTCTCATAAAGATTTGTCAGTAAAGCCGAAACACTTCTCTAAATCAGCACAACCGGACTAATATAACCTATAGATCGATCAGAAGGAAATGACACTTGAAGAGTCTCCAAAGCCGGAGTATGGCCCATCAGGGCGCAAGATAATCTACGACAAGGACGGGAAGCCGTGAGTACTAATGCACAGTGAAGACCCTTCTTTCGACTTAAACGCTAACACAACTCCACCAGATGCCGTTCTTGTAATTCTTTACTAGACTTCAAGTCTGCTATGGGTGTCGGCTCACCGTCAAAGTCGCATCAAAAATCCTCTGCGGGTGGCATGGGAGCATTTGCTGGAATGGCAGCAGCAGCAGGAGCAGCAGCAGTTGCCGGTGGCGCATCTGTCAAGGCTTCCTCACCAACGACACCAGAAGGATACGCCAAGGACTGTCCTGCGGATGTGGAAGTATTGGGACGTTCATCATGGACACTACTGCATACTTTAGCTGCACAGTATCCAGACAAGCCGTCGGAGGTGACACAGAAGGATATGTCTACCTTCATAGGGCTATTTGCCAAACTTTACCCATGCTGGTTCTGTGCAAAGGACTTCCAGCAGTATATTGAGAAAAGCAAACCAAAAGTTCAGACACAAGAAGAGTTTGGGAAGTGGTTGTGTGATGCACATAACGAGGTTAACAAGAAATTGGGCAAGAAAGAGTTTGATTGTAATCTGTGGAAGCAGAGATGGAAAGACGGATGGGGAGATGATAGATGTTAAACGGCCCTTATACCATGTACATAAAAGTGAAACTGTATATATAAACTACTCCAGTACAACTACTCAGATAGATAGCAATATTTCGTGTACTACATTTTAGTCCATTCTCATAAGTGTCATTTCTTATCACATACATCTCATCGGAACAAGGACAGGTTCAAAGGAACACTGGAACCTCTTCCACTAGGATACAGCTTCTGTTTACCAACAAACACTCTTGGTCTCGGTAGATCCGTTTGGTTGACGAACCTGAACCTTGAGTCGTCAATCTCAATCTTTTGAGTAGCAGCACCACTCCCTGCTATAGTATATGATGAAGGATCGATCTTTGGTGCAGAAGAAGTTGATCCTGGTTGTGGCAATGTATTCTGGTCTGTAGTCTCAGGACGGCCAAAGAGACGATGCTTGAAGTGGCTGGACCCTCCCTGTGGAAGAGGTGGAGGGGGAGCTTTACCTGATGTCGAGGGTGATGAAGGTGTTGGTGGTGATGGTGGTGCAGGCGGAGCACTCATAGACGGAGGAGCAGGAGGAGCAGGTGGAGCACTCATTGATGGAGGAGCAGGAGGAGCAGGAGGAGCATTCATAGATGGAACCCTTGGAGCGGATGGAGCAGCAGATTTTGGTAATGATGGCGGAGCAGGTGGAGCAGGCGATCTCATTGGCACTGGAGATTTTGGGATTGCTGGTGCAGGCATGGATGGTGTAGAAGCAGAACCACCGCCATCTGCTTTATCAACGACAAATCTGTCATCTCTCTTCTTATTAATCTCTTCCAGGAAAGGCAGTCCTCCACTCATTGAAGGCATAGCAGGCACCGGCGATGATGATGGCGCGCTCATGGAAGGCATTGGTGGTGCCGGTGGAGCACCCATTGATGGTACTGGAGGAGCAGGAGGTGCACTCATTGATGGTACTGGTGGAGCAGGAGGTGCATTCATAGATGGTGGAGGAGACGTAGGAGCATTCATTGACGGAAGAGGTGGTGGAGGTGGAGGTGGAGGCGCACTGGCAGATGGAGGAGCTGGTGCACTGGATGATGGCAATTGCGGTGGAGGTGGAGGAGCAGAAGGGGCAGATAATGAAGGTGGAGGAGGTGCTAATGGTGTAGCAGCAGGTTTCTTGTGTGCAAATCTTGCCGCAAGTGCGTCTGCCAGTGGGTTCCCTGTCGGCACTGGCGCAGATGGGGCTGGTGGTGCAGATGGGGCCTTCGTTGGTGGCTTGTGGGCGGCATCCGCAGAAGAATCAGCCGCTGAGAAACCAGCTGGCACAGAGTCCACAACATATGTATCATTCCTCTTCTTTTGAATGTCAGCTAGGAACGCAAGTCCTCCAGCTGGCGGACCTGGAGGCTTTGGAGATGAGTGTGATGGTGCGCTCATTGAAGGCATAGGTGGAGGCGGCGGAGCACCAGATGAAGGCATTGGTGGAGGTGGGGGAGCACTTGATGTGGGTAATGGCGGTGGTGGGGGAGCTCCAGATGAGGGTAATGGAGGTGGTGGGGGAGCACTTGATGATGGTAATGGTGGTGGTGCAGGAGCATTTGATGAAGGTAATGGTGGTGGAGGTGGAGCTGCAAAGGACGGTACCGGAGGAGCTGGAGGAGCTACCATAGAAGGCACAGGTGGTGGAATCGAAGGTGCAGAATGTGGTACAGCTGGTGCATTGTTTGATGGAGCCTTGCGTTGAGGTCTTGATGACGGCATTTGAGGCGGAGCATTTGTTGGAAGAGGTGGAGGAACAGGTGGGCCACCGTTACTTCTTGAACTTGACACAGAGTTAATGGATGAATTGGACTTGTTTCTAACATGAGAACTCTTGTGTGGAATCACAGGAGGAACTTTGAGTGTGTTTGAAGATGGGATATGTGGAGCTGCCATGGAGGGAATAGGCGGAGCACCTGTTGGCGGGATTGGTGGAGCACCAGATGGGATGGCAGAAACAGTCTTTCTCGGTCTTGAAGATGGCATCTCAGGTGCCGAAGGCGCTGGGGCAACAGAAATAGAAGGAGCAGCGGTATGACCATGGTGTTTCAGTTTTGGCATACCCCCAGCGAATATGTCACCGAGTTGTGGCACAGCTGGAGCTGACGGAACAGCAGGAGCAGATGGGGCAGATGGGGCAGATGGGGCAGATGGAGCAGAGTTTGGACGGAAGCTCGGAACAGCTGGTGCGCCAGAACCAATTGATGAGATACCAGATGAGCTTGTTCCTCCCAACATTGGCTTGGAACGGTCATTCGTCTCTGCCTTCTTCAACTTCATGCCTTTTCTAATGTCACCCAGGAGAGCATCACGGCCCTTGGCCGGCGCGGGAGCGCCTCCCATTGGCGGAGGTGGCGGAGCTGGAGGCGGTGGAGGGGCACCCATTGTTAAGACCTATCGACGGTAATTGGAAAGCAAGACGAAAACGGCCTAAAGTCTCTATAACTGACAGCCAGACTCTTCAGGCTTCTGATCAATCAATTTCAAAGGCTGCGGCTCTCCGATCAGATTGAATCTTCGCGAAATACGGTAGAGCCAGCACACTAACAAAAACCCCGTGTAACCTAGGCAACGCGTAGGATTAAAGAGCATACCGCGAAAGTAAACAAACAAACAGACAAGACATCTTCCAAGTATCTTCAAGAGAGCGGCTTCTACGGCGGTGGCCAGTAAACCAGAGAACCACACTGTCCTGTCCAAAACAATGTCAGCTGAAGAGCCAGACTACACACAGCTCCCGCTCGAGGAGCGCCTCGTGCACAAGGTGAGCTTCTCTCTCTCTCGTTTGCCGCGCTTCCCTAGCGGAATGCCCACTGGGGCTGTTACTAACACAAGGATAGGTCTGGAAAGCGCGTCTGGAGGCTTACCAGGAGATCACAGCACAGTTCCAGAGGAGTCCTAATGAGCAGGACCCTGTGTTCAAGCCGTTTCTCGCAAACCCGGAGTTGTTCAAGAAGATAGTCACCGACTCGAATGTCGTTGCACAAGAAGCCGGTATCGCAGCGCTTACTGCTCTCTTGGAATACGGCGGCACGATCGCTTGTATCAAACTCAGATCACACGTTGTTCCCGGGTTATGTGAGAAAGGGCTATCGTCATCCAGAGCTGGTACCAAGCAGAAGACTACCGATGCGTTGATGTGGTTCATTGAACTTGATACCCCAGAACCAGTCATCGAACTCATGATCCCATCGTTGACAGCCAAGCTGCCAAAACTTGTTGCTGGAACTGTGAAGGCACTCGGGGAGATTTATGCCAGTTTTGGTGCACAGACAGTCAACCCGAAGTTGGTCTTACCAAGCTTGCCAAAGTTGTTCTCCCATGCTGATAGAACTGTAAGGGCAGAAACGTCAAATTTGACAGTGGAACTACACAAATGGATGGGTCCTGCTTTGGAGCAGATCTTGTTCCCAGAATTGAAGCCTGTCCAACAGAAAGACCTCTCCGCTGCTTTTGAGAAAGTCAAGGACGAAAAACCAACGCAGAAGAGATACCTGAAGTCACAGAGGGATGCCATGGAGAGCCAAAAGGAAAATGCTACAGCTTCTGGTGGTGAAACAGGGAGTGACGGAGACGTGATCATGGGTGGAGCTCAAGACAGTGGTCCACTTGACCCTTATGACTTGGTGGATCCTGTTAATGTGTTAAGCAAGATACCAGCAGACTTGGCCACTAGAGTCGCAGATACGAAGTGGAAGGAAAGAGTCGAGGTCCTTACAGAGACACAAAAGGAGATGAACGTTATGAAATACGCAGACGATGATTACTTGGATCTTGTAAGGATCTTGGCAAAATGCCAGAAGGATGCCAACATTCAGGTTGTTTCTCTCGCTGCCAATTGCATTGAACTTATGGCCAAAGGTTTGAGACAGAGATTCCACAAGTACTATCAGATAGTACTTAATCCATTGCTTGAAAGATGCAAGGAGAAGAAACCAAGTGTCCTTGAGGCATTGAATGGTGCATTGGATGCCGTTTTCGAGAGTACCTCTTTTAGCGATGTTTTGCAGGAGACATTAGAGGCCATGAAGCACAAGACTCCACAAGTCAGATTGGCATCTTCCCAGTATCTGATCAGATGTATGAAGAATACTGTTACTCCACCAACCTCCCCAGAGGTCCAAGAGATAATTACCGTTGCCAAGAAGTTAGTCTCAGACACTTTACCAGATGTAAGAACATGTGGGTTTGAGGCTGTTGGTACTTTGATGAAGATCACCGGCGAGAGAGAGCTCAATGCTGCATTGGAAGGAATTGATGATATTAAGATGAAGAAGATCCAAGAGTTCTACGAGAAGGCTGAAGTAAAGGCCAAACGCTCTGCTGTCAAGCCAAGGGCGGCACCTGCTGCTGCTGCACCTTCTACATCAACGAGGACTCCAAAATCTGGTACAGTACGGTCTTCTTCTTCTGCTAACCGGAAGTCGATGATTGCCAAGCCCGGAGCAGTGCCATCCACATCTGCGTCACTGTCAAAGAGAAAGACAGCAATTGGAAGCTCATCAATTCCATCCAAGAGGGGTCCGACGTCTCCATTGAAGAGTGACCTGGGGTCATCACGGATTGGTATGACCAGCAACCGCGGTCTCACGGGGAGATCTCTTCAATCTTCATCGGTATCTACTTTGCATGCAAGTGGAGCTAGAGACAATGGCATCAGTGATGCGGAAAGAGCCGAATTGGAACAGTTGAGAAAGGAGAAGAAGGCTTGGGCACAGGAAAAGGAGAAACTCAACTGGCAAGTGCAGGAGTCATTCGCCGAGTCATCCAGATTAATGAACGAGATCCAAAACATCACTGCCAAAGTTGAGAAGCTGAGCGAGCAACATACTAATGATGTTATGACGATCAAGTCTAAAGATACACAACTTCAGAGGGCACATTCTGATTTGGAAATTGCCCGACTCAAAATTTCACAATTGGAGAACGAGATTGAGCTAATACAGAAGCAAAAGAGTTCAAGCTTGAACATGTTCGGTTCTTCTTCATTGTCTACGATACCGTCTTCATTGGGCACCACGAGCGACCGTTTCAAGAGTGCATTTTCACCATTGCAAGAGTCTAATGGTATAATAAGAGGCAGTTCAGTCACGGGTGGAGGAATACAGAGCTCTGTGGAAGGGCTCGACAAGAGCGTTGGATCGTTGTCGATCGACTCTGAGCAGAAGGAGAATGGTACTACGCCGGCGCTGGATACTAACGATGAGAGTTGGCTTCGTGCTGCAGAGGTGACATCGCAGTTGAAAGCGCGTATCGAGAAGATGAAGGCCAAGTCGAGGAACTCGGCGCATCGTGCTGTATAGAGAGATGGAAGGACACTCAAGTCACAAGACGTTTACCTATATTTGTAGCTGTTGTATTGCACTGCTGTAGTACTGTGTGTTGCCCGTGGACAAGAACTGCTGCCAAAAGGCGGAATGGCACTGCCAGATTGCCGCATTCGGCAATGAAAATTAAAGTTGCTGCCATTTCTGTATTTTTTTTTTTTTTTTTTTTTTTTAATTTTGCGAGAGCGCTTTTATGCACAGTTTTTTAAGAGAGGAAAGAGAGGGCCCGAGACCTTTCTTTTGGCTTTCTCTCTTGAACGGCAGCAACAGAACGGGAAGCAGTACTTTCACTCGTTATACACATACACATCCATAAGCAAAAAATGCAGATCCAGCAAGTCGTTGCCTCTTTCCTCGCCTCCTCCAACCTCTTTGGCTTCAACACCGAGCCATCTGAGTCCGCCGTTGCCGTTTCCCAGGAGGAGCCAGAGTTTGCCTACGTTGACTCTCAGAAGAACGTCTACACCAAGAACGCCTCCAACGGCTCCAACGACACCTCTTCCAACGCTGCTGTCGGTGCCTACGCTGCTGGTAGCACCGGTGTCTTTGCCGTTGTTGCTGGTGTCGCTGCTCTTTTGTTGTAAGAGCCCTTATCTATCCACACTTTTTCAGGGGGGCGTGGGCCCTCACACCAGGTGTTTGTTCTATTATACCTTAATAAGGATGTTTTCTATGTCTAATTTAGCTGTGGTGTTTTTGTTTCTTCTCTGAATATTCCTTCACCTTTATATTTTTGTATATAATCACTTAATCTAAGTGGTTCTCTTTTTTTTTTCTCCTCTTGTGTTATTGTCGTAGTGATGTATATGCAAGTATTTGGTGCAGATAGTGGACCCTGAGAACGAGAAGGGAGGTTCAGTTTCTTGAATGAATTTCTAGTTGGTTTAGGAATACAATTGGGGGTTAACTGTGTCAATTAACCCATTGTATTACAGGATTTATCAATTGTGGTGTACAGAGAGGTCAAAGAGGTGTCATTGATGCCTTTCACACAAAAGAGGTCTCGAAGCGCACTTCATCAAAAAAGTGACTCTTTTTATAGCACAGCGAGCATAATCAACCAGCTCTTACCCCCAGGGCAATAAGACAAAGCTCTGGTCAGTTGTAGGAAGAACAATATCGACAATCGTTCAGATAACTTTGAAAGCTAAAGATCCAAAGATATGACAGGCGAAGATCCCAAATTTCTTCTTGAGCGCATTGCCAAACTCGAAGCCGAGATTGAGGACCTCAGAGCAGTTTCTCTCTTCTCAGACATCCAACCATTGGTTGAGGAGAACCCGAACAAGTTCCGTACAGCAGAGATCGACACAGTGGGTCTTAGTTATCGTATCAGATGGCAGAAACCAGAAATCTTGAAAGAGTTGTGGCAAAGAGTTGCGAGGGACTTAAAGCAGCCGGAAGACGGTATTCAACTTCTTGACCCAGCGAGAGGAACAGTGCTTCGAGGAGATGAAAAAATCGAACATTTTGTGGATGAGAGCGGAATAATACATCTTGGATTTCAATTCGTCAAGAATTCACATTCTTGTGGGCACGATCACAATCATGATCACGACCATGATACTCATGACGATGACGATGATGACTTTTCTGATGACGACTGGGACAACGGTTGCTCATGCAGCCACCACTGATTGAAACGGTTCTAAAAAAAGGGATATATACAATAGAATAGCATTATATATACATTTAAATTGCATTATTTAAATTCAAATAGGTAAGGCTTCAGAAACTTGTTGATGATGAGGCCCTGATTCTGCCATTTCCACACGGGCAATTTTACTAGGTGAAGAAGAAAAGCCGAGAGTCGCTTGCCTTCGCTACGACAACACAACGAGATGAACCACACAGCAACAACAAGCGAAGAAGAATAGAAACAATAAGAAACGATGTCTGATATCTCATTACGTCCGCGTTCACAGCGTGTCAGCGCAAGAGCAACACGCGCTCCTTCAACACGCTCGAGCCACATGAGGATGACCGAATTGTACCCAGGACTCAACGACATCACTGATGCCTTTGAATCCTTCCCTTCAGAAGTTGCCCGTTATTTCACCTTATACAAGGAAATCGACGCCAAATACGTGTCGACACTACCGGTTCTTCTTGAAAAGGCGGCCAAGTTCAGAACAACCAAATCATCAGAGGACCGTCTCAAGCAGATCAAGGAGATCACTCAATTACTAGGTGAAATCCTCCCTTGTCTGGAGGAGAAAATGCACGTTGCCAGCATTGCTGCTGATCACACTGCTGCATTTGTGGCTAAAGTCAATGACGACTATGATTTCATCTTCAAACATGAAATCCCAGAGTCCGTCAAGTTTGGACAACATAACCACCCGGCAATCATTCACGATGCCAAAGTCCCTGAGAACAAATCTGCACAATCACAGAGAAGTGAAAGCAGAAGAGAGGCATTGGCTGCTAAGAAAGCAGCCCATGAAAATGCAGATGACGATTCTACACCTGCTCCAACCACCTCAGGAAGAGGAAAGGGAAGACCAAGAGCAGACAAGGACGCCACACCTGCTACAGGTGGAAGTTCCACCACCAATAACTCTTCAAACACTGGAGCAACCACTACTAAGAAGCGTAAAGCTAACAGTGGTAACAGCGCCGGATCACATACACAAGGTAACGGCTCAGGTCCATCCTCTTCCTCGAATGCTCGCCCAAATTCCGGACAGTTGCACAGTTTCACTACAAATGTATCGGCTGCTCCAACTGCGCATGCCCAGCTTCTTGGAACATTCACTACACAGACTGCAGTTAAAGATGAAAATGGATCGCGTCCAGATACACCATCAAGCTCCAAGAGAGCAAGAACATCCACAAAGAAGAAACAAGAGCACGAACAGCAGCTTCTCGAACAAGAGAAGGAGGATGGTATTTACAGAGATGCTGCTGGACAAATGCGTAATTCTACCGGTGAGTTGGTTTACTGTTATTGTAACCAGGTTTCATATGGTGAAATGGTGGGTTGTGATGATAATGACTGTAAGAGAGAATGGTTCCATCTGCCATGTACAGGATTAACCACGTTGCCAAGGGGCAAATGGTACTGTGATGAGTGCAAGCAGAAGAGAAACAAGAAGTGATGATTGTGGTGCTATGTCTTGTCTGATTCTTTAAGGTTTTGTGTTATTGGCGTGCGCTGGATCTTCTCCAGTAAGCGGAAGTCGGTTCCCGCTTTTGTGTACAGATTAGAATATTGGGATGTGATGACGATCACGCTGGGTAATGAACATCTTTTCTTGATATTTGTGAGTATTTGGAAATTCGTCGAGGCATAATATACTGGTTCAGTGATGTTGACGTTGTCTCTTCTAAGCAGTTTCGCTGCGCTCTTGTGGCATTTGACTGCAGTTTATGGTAACATATGGGACGACTCTTTTGTATCACAGCTTGACAACAGGGAGCATGAGACATGGACACATGGTATTTCGAAGCCGGAACAGTTTTTGATACACCCAGATGATGATGTTGTTTACGTTGACGAAACGGATGAACCTTCACTCATGAGCTCTGCCCAAACAGGAGCCAGCAAATCTTATGATGGTATCAATGGCTTCGCTCGTTTCGAGAAGGGTGACAACTATGATGTTGAAGTGGAGGATGACGGGAGTATGGATGATCTTCCTGACTGGTATGGTATTACGGCTACTAGCATCATTGACGCTGGCCCGACTCCATCGCCACAAAGATTCTCTGATATTCCAAAGGGACCACAAGACCTCCATGTCCCATCTTTGAAAACCAAAGTTGGCTTGGCTGCTTCAATAGAGCACATGGACCACACCTCTCCCCTGTACGTGGATCTGTTAGAGGATATTGGCATGGAGAATATCGTTAAGGGTGCATGGGGTATGACTTATTCCTTCTACCGCCCAGACGGCAGTTGTAAATCTCCTGAAGAGATCCAGCAAGACGTCTCACAGTTGGGCGATTTTGAGATCATCAGAACCTATGATACAGACTGTGAAGGTGTGTTGAACGTTATGAAGCTGATGAAACCATACCAAAAATTGTTCGCTGGTATCTACTTTTTGGAGAGAATTGACATTTCAGCCGAAATCCTTTCACAGGCTGTCAACCTCAACGGAGGAGATTGGTCGAAAATCCACACTGTGTCCATTGGTAACGAATTGGTAAACTTTGGACGTGCAAACACTCTGCAAGTGGCTGCCCTGGTTGAGCGTGGTAAGGCTGTTCTTCGGAGCAAGGGATACAAAGGTTATGTCGTCACCACTGATACGCTTGTTGCGATGCTAAATAATAGGGAATTGTGTCACATTGGAGACTATATTAGTGTCAATTCTCATCCATATTGGGACGGAAACGTTGATCCAGAGAATGCTGGTCCCTGGTTGGTTCAACAGTTGGAAATGTTACGAGACGTGTGTGGTGCGACTACACCAATTGTCTTGAGTGAGACAGGATGGCCTACAAGGGGTTCAACGTTTGGTGAGAAAGGAGTTCCATCCAAGAAGAATCAATTGATTGCGGTGAAATCGATTGTCGACTCGTTGGGATTCAAGACCATCTTGTTTACGTCGTTCAATGATTATTGGAAAGCTGATGGGTCACATGGTGTTGAGAAGTTCTGGGGTATCTTGCCTTAAGACATAAGTGAGAACTGATTGAGTACATATCACACGCATTAAATATGGGCAATAAAATTGAATAATGAACGACTCAAATTAAATATATCTACACTGTTGACCAAAGAGAATACATCTATTATGAGCCTCTGGTAAGTAGCTTGGAAGCCCTTAGTCCTGACGCGGTAGGCACACGCACTCAGCATTGGCGGCGGCGCGAGGTACAAAATTTTCCACTGATGGCCTCTCTCTTGTCTTCTTCCGCTTCTACTTCCAATCCTTATGAACCTTCCAAGTTTTAAACTACATGATGAAGTCTCGCGTTTTCCGCTTACAATTCTCCCTGGGTTGAGGTTCCGTATGGTTCTTCCCTAGAATGGCGCAGCTTGCTGTTGTCTGGGTCTTGTTGGGGACGGTGTTCAGCGCAAACCTTTTCTTGTTACAATGTTTCAAATGGACGCCTGAATGAGAATTTCTGACCCTCTTTGTCTCCTTCTCCTGATTCTCACACATGTGAGGGTCTAGAGACTCGATAGGAGTTTTTGCAGGAGGGAATCTTTGGAACTTGGAACTATGTGTTCATTAGCATCGTATACAGGTGTAACGTCTATGATCTTCCAATAAATAAAATTAAAACAGCCCAACTAAATACCGGTGCTGGTACGAACTGGACAAATGAGAGTGGATTAAATGTATGTGTATGAAATGTGAATGTGTTAGATGACCTCAGGTTGTCTTCTGCTTTTCTAGTTCAGCGACATCAAGCTCAGCCAATAGTACCGAAGCTCTAACGAGTTGAATGACGTTGGTGGTCTGCTTGAACAGGTAGAATGGCAAACATATGATAGCGGTAATGCCCGCAAGGGAAAATTCACTTCCAGCTAGTGAGATAGTTGCCAATGGGAAGTGGTACAAGTATAACGCCACGTAAAACAACTCATTGAAGAAACACATCGTGAAGAGAACTTTTCTATTGGTGTAATAGAGGTTCAACAACCACGATGACTCCTTGTCGACTGTCTTGTGGGACTTACCACCGGTCTGTAACGTGGCATACATGTGCATGTAGTGAGATGCCAAGTCGAGTGATACCAGAAGCTGGAAAATGATGGTGTAGTCTGGATAGAGCACACAAAGGAAACAGATCAGAGATGATGTTGTGCAACGGTCAGTCACCATATCGAGGACAGCACCAAACTGCGATGTCTGGTGGTAATAACGGGCAGCGTGGCCATCGAGAGCATCCAAGAGACACGAGATGGAATATAATGTGATGCAGTACATCGGATGGCTTCTCATCACGAAGAGGGAGACGACGGCTGTGACTACTCTCAAGTACCCAATGTAGTTTGGGACATAGTTGAAGATCGTGGATGTCGTAGGATGAACAGTGATAGTCTTTTGGGAACTCATTGTCAACTATCGCCTGGTTGGCTTCTTGCTGAATTTCGCCGTTACAATGGTTATCATTGTGTGAACAGCTTCTTCACATTATTCGAAAGAGCTTACGTAATCAGATGGGCGTGAAAATCAACAAACCTCCAGAAAAGGCAATTGCCGAAACTGGCGCGGGATACATTTTTATAAGAATAAGAATATCCAGAAAATGAACGAGAAATACAAGGAAAAGTGTCATAAAACATAAGGGTATGATAAGTGTGTAAAAATGGGAAAAGAATCTCTCAATTAGCTGATGCCAGGCTCGCCTTCAATTCTTTGTTCTCCTGGATGACACTCTCTACAAGCTGTGTCAACTTGTCAATCTTCTCATACAATGGGTACAATTCCCAGCCGACACAAGACTCTTCACCAGCCTTAATAGGAGGAGCAGCACGCTTGATGTCGGTGTACCATTTCTTTGGAACTGCAAAGTGTGGGTCTGCTCTCTCAGCGGCCATTTGAGCCCTCATATCTTCATTAGTGCGATCAACAGAGACATCAGTACCATCCTGAGCAAAGACACCTTCAAATGTGTCCTCGTACCCATCTGTCAGGTCCCATTCTCTGTCAATTTCATTAGAATCATCTGCAAGATTACGGATACGGTTGTATTGAATTCTTCTTGCTTCTCTTGTCTCCCTGATTGCAATGTAGGACAAGAATGGGGAATAGATCAACAACATGACACGGTGAGCAAGATTGTGGTAGCTTCTGTTAGAAAGCACAAGAGACAATGGGGAAATGATCAATTCAATGATGTTGAGTGGTGGGACAAATACACATGCATCTGGTGCACGAATGTATTTCAGAGTCTTTGCAGCAACAAGTGCCATGTACTCATCGTTGGCATTATCATAAATGTTCTGATATGCAGAGGCAAAGAGAGCAACAAGGATGTTCAGCAAGAGCACTGAAACGAGGAAGGAATAGAAATAGAACAATATTCCCGCATATGGAGGAACAAATCTTTCAAATGCTGAGAAATCTCCACCACCAAGAACAGTTTGTGCCAAGTTCTCAATGATGAGAATTGTAGCATCTCTTCTACCATCTGCAGAATCCAACCCGAGGAAACCTTGAAGGAACCCAAAGATGACCATGGCAAGAAGAATGAAGAAGATAAGGGACTCTCTGAGCATCACTTTCAAGACAACAATCATAGCACCGACAAACTTCTGAGCATCTAGGTACAACAGAATACGACTATACATCAAGGGAGCTGCTAATGCAAGCACACGGTATGAAGCTTGATCCAACCCCACAGCTGGCTGTGTTGTCCAGTCAGGCTTAGATAGAGCGAGAACTCTAAGTAAGAACGATCCAGAGATCAATGCATACAAACAGTCATTCAGGATGGAATTGAAAGACAAGTAATACCAGCCAACGTGGTACAACTTTGTCAACTCATCGTGGATCAAACCAAAAGTGAACAAGTATAAGATGTATTCAAAGGCATCCATTGGCATGACACCACGTTCTGTGGTGTTGACCACAATGGTGTAAATGAACAAATATAAGAAAGAGAAGAAGATTTCCAATATGTTCTGATACAATGGAGTCTTGATTCTATCCGGATCGAAGTGCGCAAACACAGTAGCTTTGTTAACATCCTTGTAGAGGACATAAGAGGAGGGATCTCTTGCACTCTGGACAATCCAACCACGCCAGAGCCACTTGAGACATCTCTGATATCCAGAAGAGCCAATGATTGTAGTTGAATGCATGTCAACGGCGAGCTCCAAGGCACTAGCCGGATCGCAGTCTTCAGTGTTCATGTTCACAACGTATCTGCGACAGAGCATCTCGATAAACAAATACTTGTCATTTGCCTGTTTCTCAATGATCAATTTTGCCAATTGTTGAGCAGCTGATGCTCTGAGAAGGAAGAGCTCTGAATCATGGAGTTCAGTTGCTGCCAAGTCCCAGTACCAACCAGTAACTTTCAAGAGAGCAAAGATGAGAACAGCACGGTATTTCTCTGAAGAAGAACCCCTTTTCCCATCTCCCTGGCCACCAGCTGCTTCGAGAGCAAGATTGACAACTTTATCATTGATGATACGGGACTCTGGAGAAACGACAAGCGAAGGCTCGAATTGAATTGGCACAACAGTGTCGATAAGCTGTTTCAGATTGAGACAGATACGAAGGACTTGTCGAGGCGAAGGCGGAACAAACGAGGAGAGCTCGTCATCGGTGAGCGGGAGAAGCGTCTCAGACATTGTTGTTACACCTGGATATCAGATACAGATGTCGGTTAGAATAAGGAGAAGAAGGTGAAAAAAATGGTGGGAATTGTACCTGGAATTATGGTACGCGTCCTCGAGATTTGTGGTGCGTTTCCCTGCATGTTTCAGCCTCCTTTGGGCCTTTTCTATGAGAGGTTGTCTCTTTAGTTTTCGGATGCTTTTGATTATATATATAGCCGAGATACTATAACAATAGTTTATACCAGATGGCTTGCCTCTTCTTCTTCTCTTCGGGTAGCGACCCAAAACTCGCACTTGTACTTCCACCCACCCATGGCCTTTGTGTCTGAAGCATATGACGATTCTATCCCCGATTCACGTTTCTCAAAGACAAACCATTTCCCAGCTAACTGGATGAGATCTTCTAATGATAATTCCAATCCTTGCACTGGAGAATGATGCTTCGTTCCATCTGGATGTATGATCTCTTCAACATCCTGTGCATCTTCGAAATGCCATAGTAGTGGTCCAAAGTTGATCCAGATCCCACCTGGTGCCAAGCAGTGATGCAGAGTTTTCAAATACTCTATGATGTTGGAAGATGTATCAATGAAGTAATTGGTGATGACACATTGGAAATGTCCCCTGTTTTCAGCTCTGAACTGCACTGCAGATGGTTCTTGCGAATGATGACGAGAGGTGGAAATGTCAGGTGATCCATAAAGATCTGTGAATGAACCAGATGCAATCGACATGAGTTCTTCAAATGGGACATTTGGGTATTGGGCCTGTAGTGCAGATAACTCAGATGATGGGTGTTCATCGGGGAAGAAGACAGGTCGTGTTTGGAACTTCCTGGATAACTGGTTTGCTCCTGAATGAACAAATGGGAACACTGAATCCGCTGAGGTTGAATATGTGTTGTTAAGAAGGTAGTTGGATGCAATGAGCATATGGTAAGAAAATTCATTTCCTTGGCACCAGAATCCTCTCTTGACAAGCTCATAGTTGAGTCTCCCGAGTCCTGTGCCGGGAAGAAGCACCTTAACGCTCTGTCGTGAGTGGATATCTGGATACTTTGTTTCAAGAGTGTCAAAGAACCTCTTATATGCTATTTCTCGCTCATTTCGTCCCTCGCTCGACCATTCTCTCACGAGTTGTTTGAGCACAGATCTCACCTTGTCGTAGTCGGTATAGCTCGAGCTCCCCCATTCCGTAGGAGGATCCTCAACACCCCATGAGCGTGCCACTGATGTTGAAAGCACTCGACAGAACTCACCATTCTGTCTGATGCAATGTTCCAACGTTTTCAAATGGTCTGGAAACCAAGGTATCAGTGCTTGTTCCTCGATTGTCAATGCATTGAACTTGAGTCTTTTCGGAGCAATAATCTCCTTGAAGGCGTGTTGTTCGTACTCAAAGAATGCTGCCAGGACATTCTTGATTGCCTGGAGCTCTTCAGGGTTGCTCATCGTCCTTACTAATGTCCCCCAGGTATGTTCGTTGATGTTTATGACTGCACAGGCAAAAGTGATGAAGCGCAGCCGGGAAGCCGCACTCGGAGATATGCGGTGACTCCTCCCTCCTCCCGCTCGAGTCAGTTGGTCAGTGAGTACTAACTATGGGTCAAGTGTATACAAACTATACAGGGGATCCAGTGAAGAAAGTAATATTTACCCCAGAAAAAGGGCAGCTCATCGCAGACCTTCACGCTTTTCCATTCAAGCGGCGACCTTTTGCGGACGATGCAGAGAAGCGGGTTTAGTCATCACTGCTGATAGCGAGATAGCGAGAGAGATAGAGAGATGGGCATTCCGAGTCAAAAAGATGAGCCACCACCATACCACTGCCACAGCTGAGGATTGGAGTGGAGGGTAGAGATGTACTGTTATATAGTTATTTATCCGACTATATTTAATACAATATATTACAATATATTTCAGGTAAATCACACTCTTTTACCTCAGCGCAACACGATAAGCAGCGGTGGTGGGGGCGTCATCGGGGGGTGGCGGCCGAGCTGAGATCTGTTCCGGCCAACCGAAGCCTTTTTCTCTTCCCTGCACACACAACACGCACACGCACACGCAATGACAAGCTCATCGCTCTCATTGCTCGATGGCCCGATCCAATATATAAAGGCAGAGTGACTCCCTGCGAAATGCAGTTCTCTTTCCATTCCCTCCACATCACACAACTACTTCTTCAACATGCCTAGAGTTACTCTTGACGGTGTTGCCGTGCTCGCTCCTATCTCCACCAAGTCCGACTACCCATCAGGAACGTCCGCCAGCGACATCCTCACCAAGGATGCCCTCAAGTTCGTCACGCTGCTCCACAGAACGTTCAACAAGCGCCGTATTACTCTGTTGAACAACAGACAGGACGTCCAGCGCAGACTCGATGCCGGTGAGTCCCTTGGCTTCCTCCCTGAGACCAAGGCCATCAGAGATGACCCAGTGTGGAAAGGTGCTGTCCCTGCACCTGGCCTTGCCCGCAGAACCACAGAGATCACTGGACCTCCATTGCGTAACATGATCGTCAACGCCCTCAACGCCGAGGTGAACACATACATGACCGATTTTGAAGACTCTGCTGCTCCAACTTGGGAGAACTGCATCGGTGGCCAGGTCAACTTGTACGACACTGTCAGAGACCAGCTCGATTTCAAGAATGCAAAGACCGGTAAGGAGTACAAAGTGCTCAAGGAGCCAGGTCATACCCCAACATTGATTGTTCGTCCAAGAGGTTGGCATATGGTTGATAACCACATCACCGTCGACGGCGAGCCAATCTCTGCCTCTTTGCTCGACTTTGGTCTCTACTTCTTCCACAATGCCAAATATCTCGTTGCCAATGGACATGGTCCTTACTTTTATTTGCCAAAGATGGAACACCACTTGGAGGCACGCCTTTGGAATGACGTCTTCAACGTATCCCAGGACTACATTGGCATGCCTAGAGGTACCATCAGAGCTACTGTCCTGATTGAGACACTTCCAGCATCCTTCCAGATGGAGGAAATCATCTTTGAGCTCAGAGAACACTCTTCTGGTCTAAACTGTGGTAGATGGGACTACATCTTCTCCACAATCAAGAGACTTCGCAACCAGCCACAGCACATCTTACCAAACAGAGACCAAGTGACCATGACGTCTCCCTTCATGGATGCATACGTTCGCAAGTTGATCCAAGTGTGTCATAGACGTGGTGTGCATGCAATGGGTGGTATGGCTGCACAAATCCCAATTAAGAATGACGATGAGGCTAACGCTAAGGCAATGGCCAAGGTCAGAGCTGACAAATTGAGAGAGTTCACAAAGGGTCATGATGGCTCATGGGTTGCACACCCGGCATTGGCCACCATTTGTAACGAGATATTCAGTGAGATGGGTACTGCTAACCAGATACATTACATTCCAGAAGGCTATTCCGTTGCAGCGGAAGAATTCACCAACACCACTATCGAGGGCGGGAAGATCACCGAAGCCGGGATTAGACAGAACTTGTACATTGGATTGTGCTACATGGAGGCATGGCTCAATGGATCTGGCTGTGTCCCAATCAACAACCTGATGGAGGATGCTGCCACTGCAGAGGTTTCTCGTGCTCAGTTGTTCCAGTGGGTGCGTCACAATGTTGTATTGGATGACACAAAGAAGCTGTGCACGGCGGAGACCACACAGGGACTTCTCAAGGAGGAGACTAAGAAGCTCCTGGCAACGGCTCCACCAGGTAACAAGTTCGAAAAGGCTGCTAGTTACTTGGCTAAAGAGATCACTGGTGAAGACTTTACAGAGTTCTTGACAACGTTCCTTTACGATGAGATTTGCACTGTTGGCGAGCCAATTGACTTGGACACCTTGAAGTAACGGATGCTTCATATATTTACCGATAACATTTTGTATGTTTTGTCTTTAGTTTTATGTGATAACGGATAAATTAAATCAATAATTCATCATCATCAATAATAATATCATCAATATCATCATGTATACAATGCCCAGAAATGTCCATATTAGGAAAAACGAGCAGCTGCTACCGCGATCGGCTATCAACACCTGAACACCAACCTTGTTGGTAGGAGGAAACAGCAGGGAGTCTTCTCCTTGTGGTGCCTTTTTAATACACAGAGGACAACACCAAAAGAAGAGACAGTCCTGTTGAACCTTTGAGCTCAATTACTGACCGTTTGCCATTCATATCCTTTTCTTAAAGTTGGAAAGCGTAAGACTTATCCCCGGCCAATCAATTAAGAGCCCTTCACTGGTCCGCAAGACACAACAACAGAATAACAGAACGTTTCATCGTCGGCGGATAGCTACGACAACACACATTTTAGAACCCTTTCCCGGAATATTCCTCAGATGCCAAAGGGGCTTTCACCACAGCTCACTGCCATTGCACGCTCTGCGGTGCGCCGTTTGCAGCTCACAGCACTGAGTCCAGGATCAACAGCAGCACGTCTCTTCTCCACAACTGCTCTCGCCAGGGCGTCATCTGGCACGAAAAGAGTCAAGAACAAACGTGCAATGAAGGACTTGAATATTGCACTTGCCTCTGGGTTGTTGTTTTTTGCATCTTACATCTCCCTTCAGACGCATTACTTGTCCGACTCTGGTGACACCAGGTTGCGTGCATTCTCTACAACGCAGAGTCAACAACAACAGCAAAAAGCAGCACAGAACATCTTTCTGCTCAGCGATGAGCAAATCACCAAACAGTTGAGAAACTTGGAGGAATCGTACTTTGTCAATAGAGGTAAAGGCGTTGTTCGTTATGACATTTCACAGTTACCATCCAACTCCCCAATTGAAGATGACCGTTCTGAAGCTGTCATCACCGTACCAACAAAAGACGGAAACACTGATTTCTACTTCTGGGGTATCTATGATGGTCACTCTGGATTTTACACATCTTTGAAACTGCGTGATGAGCTCATTTCGCATGTTGTTCACGCATTGGGTGCAGCATACAAACCAGACCCAGAAAGCCCAGATTCTAGCATCAGACTTATCCCAACTCCAGAAACCATTGACAATGCTATTAAGCAAGGATTCTTGCAATTAGACCACGAAATTGTTCAAGAAGGATTGACACAGCTCTTTGAAGACCCAAATGACAAGGAACGTGCTCTAAAGGCACTTCCTGCTGCCTCAGGTGCCTGTGGGTTGCTCACATTCTACGACTCCTCATCGCAGCTTTTGAGAGTTGCAGTCGCAGGTGATTCACGTGCCGTGCTAGGATCCCTTGATGACAAAGACCAATGGACTGCCAAGTCACTAAGTGTTGATCAGACTGGTGATAATCCAGAGGAGGTCGAAAGAATCAAGAATGAACACCCAGGTGAGAACACATGTGTTCGTAACGGGCGTGTGTTGGGTTCCCTACAGCCAACGAGAGCCTTTGGTGATTTCAGATACAAAGTAAAGGAAGTCAATGGCAAAGCTATCGATTCACTTCCAGAACACTTGAGAGTCTACTTCAGGGCATCTCCAAAGAATTGTCTTACTCCACCATACGTGACTGCTGAACCTGTTATCACCACAACAAAGATCCAGCCTGGTAAACGTGACTTTGTCGTCATTGGCTCCGATGGTCTCTATGAACTTTTATCCAATGAAGAGATTGTTGGATTGGTTGTGAAGTGGATGGAGAAAAACCCAGTTACGAAAACGACATCTGCTTCTGCTAGCTCCAATGAAGAGAAGCGTTGGAGTGGTCTGTTTGCAAACGGTGATAGCAAAAAACTTCCAAAAGTTTTAGATGTTTCTGATGAGAAGTATCGTGATATTCAACGTCCTGCATTCCGTAACAAGAAGGTTTCAGAGCAGCACGAGTACTTGCTTGAGGACACAAACGTTGCAACTCATTTGATTCGTAATGCTCTTTCACTTGGTGGATCAAAGGAGTACGTGTCGACACTCGTTTCCATCCCATCTCCAACTTCGAGAAAGTACAGAGACGATTTGACTGTGACTGTTGTGTTCTTTGGTGAAGGATCTCCAGATGAGGAAGGTAAGTTAGAAGTTAATATTCCAGCCACAAAGAACGGACTAGCCGAAGAAGCCAAATTATGATGCCGGGCACAAGTTTCACCGCGTTGAATCAGTACATATTTTATTGTTTGCATACATCATCTTCTAGCTCCTGGATACAGTTATTATTGTAATGTAATACACCGCATAGAAATGTTGGATCTAGCTGCTTTATTTGGGTTTATACGTATCAACGTGACTCAAGCTTGAGTCACAGGATGACTCGCGATGCTTCCCAATAAGGAAATTTATATGAGTCAAGCCCGTTACCTTTACGGCCAAAGCCAATCACATCAACCAAAAAGTCATCCGATTGGTAAAAAATAGGGAAGACCCTTTTTTGTTGAGCTCAGATCCCAGCTTTAAAATTCTGGCATCATTTATTAGTGGGAGTTTTCCCTAGTGCGCAGGCGGTTATCCCTTATTTCAGGTCCTATAACAAGAGAAGCCACAAAATGAGACTCCACACCACCAAACGCTTTATACACAACAGCAGAGCTGTTTTGAGGCCATTCACCCAATATGGTTTCCCACAGAGCACTGTTGGAGAATTTATCCCTGCATCAGAAGGATCCGTTGGAAAGGAGGAACCAAGAGATGCATTATCGCGTGCTCTGTCATTAGAGACACCATCCACCACTTGGACTCGTCAAGAGATCAAGGAGATCCACAGCACACCGTTGATGAATTTGGTATTTGCCGCTCAGACCCAACATCGGAGGTTTCATGACCCTACAAAAGTTCAATTGTGTACCTTGATGAATATAAAGACTGGTGGGTGTACAGAGGACTGTAAGTACTGTGCGCAGTCCTCGCGTTATGACACTGGTGTCAAGGCTGAGAGAATGGTCAAAGTTGATGAAGTCATTGAGGCCGCTAAAGAAGCGAAACGTAATGGATCCACACGATTCTGTATGGGTGCTGCCTGGAGAGATATGAATGGTCGTAAGAGTGGATTGAAGAGGATCAAGGAGATGGTTGAAGCTGTTCATGAATTGGGCATGGAGAGTTGTGTCACGTTGGGTATGGTCAATGCTGAACAGGCTAGGGAGCTTAAAAGTGCTGGTTTAACAGCTTACAATCACAATATTGATACATCGAGAGAGCATTATCCTAAGGTTATCTCCACAAGAACCTATGATGATAGACTGAAGACGGTTAGTAATATTCAACACGCTGGTTTAAAAGCATGCACTGGTGGTATTCTCGGTCTTGGTGAAACTGCGGATGATCATATCTCTTTTCTTCATACCCTAGCCACCATGGAGCAACACCCAGAGTCCCTGCCAATCAACAGGCTTGTTCCAATAAAAGGTACTCCAATGTATGAAGAGGTGAAGAACAAGAAGCTTACTTTGGATGCTATGGTGAGAACCATTGCCACTGCTCGCTTGGTTATGCCGAGATCGATTGTCAGATTAGCAGCAGGCAGATACACGATGAAAGATCATGAGCAGTTCCTATGCTTTATGGCAGGGTGCAATGCTATTTTTACTGGTAAGAAGATGTTGACCACAATGTGTAATGGTTGGGACGAGGATAAAGCGATGTTGGAGACATGGGGTCTTTCACCAATGGAATCTTTTACCTATGAGCCTAACCGCAAGGCAGTTGAAGCTCATTGATGTCTAGCTCTATGAATAATAACAATTTACTATACTACATATTCAGTCAACATCGTTTGAAAAAGCTTATATTACATTGGTCATGGAATAAACCCACAATAGCCACAAAAAGCACGAACTAGAAACACATAAAAGGCACAGGAATCGGAGGAAGAAGGGGAAAGAAGGAAGCGAAAAAAAAACCTTTGAAGGACGCATATACAACATCAGTCCCCCAGTAGCCATAGATGAAAAGACAAATGAACAGTATCGTTAACAAATGAAATAAGATCAAGCATTAGCGTTTCTCTTGAGCTGATCCTCTAGGCCGATTTTCTTCAGGACATCTGGTAATGTGTTGTACAACCAAGCGATTGATCTCTTTGTGTTATCCTCTGCGATTCTCAAGTTATCAAAGAATTGGAAGCTTTCAGCAAGTGAACAGCCCTTGATCTCCTTATATCTGTCAATTCTCACAGCAAGAGCCTTGATCTTCTGATACTTGCGGATCTTCTTGATCTTGTAAGCCTTCTGGACACGCTCAACCTGTGGTTTTAACGAGTTGTAGTACTCATAGTAGATATCCTCCACTTTGTTAAAGTCATTGTGGATGATCAAGTCGTAGTTCTCGGCATCATACTCGCCATGTCTTGTTGTTGATTTTTGCAGTCTACTTCCGGATACAGGCGGAGTCAGCTGTCCAATAGGCGAAGCTGCATCTGCATCCTGATCTTCATCTTGGGTTGTGCCAAAGTTGGAATTGGATCTGTAGTGTCTTCCTCTGGAAGCACTTGGATCCATGAAGACAAAGTCGATCCTTGGGTTTTGGTGCGCACCAGCATGACCTGGCTGGGTAGTTAATGCTTGTTCATCGTCAACGTATTGGTTGTTGATGAATCTGAGCATGCCACCATTGGTGGCTGCTTCACCAAGGGTAGTATCTAGGACTCCATTTTGTGCAGCGGCGGCAGCAGCAACGACAGCCTGCTGCTGAGCATGCTGCTGGTGACGATGATGACTCTGCTGCTGCTGTTGTGGTTGTGGCTGTGGTTGTGGTTGTTGTGGTGCGTGCTGTTGCTGGGCCTGTTGGGCCTGCTGCTGTTGTTGCTGTTGTTGTTGCTGCTGCTGCTGCTGCTGCTGTTGTTGTTGTTGTTGTTGTTGCTGAGCATGATGTCTGTGCTGGGTCTGGGTCTGTGGCTGTGGATGACTCTGCTGTTGTTGTTGGATCTCCTGCTGGTGGCCATTCTGTGCAGCCAGAGTGGAGCCTGGCAGAAAAGTGTCAGCCAACGGGAGAGCCAGCGGGTTCGTCGAGGATGAAGGTTGTTGTGACTGTGCAGAACCTGGGGTAGGACCAGCCTGGAAGGGATTGACTGGCTGTATGATGAACCGTTGAGTCGAGAGGACGGCTTTGAGTTCCTGGTTTTCCTTTATTAACAAGTCAATGACGGAGTTCATGTGCTGGAGTTTCTGGTTTGTGCGTTCCATAAACTCATTGAGCTTCTTGCTGATGTTCTCCTGAGCTGTGTAAGCGTGGCTCTTGTGGTCCTGGATCAGGCCTCTGAGCTTATCGAGCTCGTCCTTCACGGCTGCGGGATTGACCTTTTACAAGAAAAGTTAGAACACGTCGAGATGAAGAGAAAGGGAAAAGGATAGCGCTACTCACGTTCATTGTCTCTGGCAACTGACGAAGCGATGTTCTAGACGAGCTTTTGGCGCTCACTGAAGCTTGCCGTATAGTAGAGCACTTCGGCAGAAGAGAGAGGGGGAGGGGGGAGGGAAGGCAAGAGTAAAACAGGGGGTGCGTGTGCCTGAGAGTGGTGATGAAGCAAGGCTATCCGCGGGAAAGTGTATTTCCAAAAGGCCTGTCGAGATCACAGGTGGAACAGCCGCTGGTATCTTCCCTTTAGCTGGTGATCAGGGTTATAGCTGTCCTGGCGACACAACGCGTTTGTTTACGACAAGTTTTGGCGAAATGTTTTTCCTGTGTGCGCCCATTTGCGCAATCGTCCAACGCCACGCCAACACTTCCCAAAGGGGAATTTTCGAGCACCGCCCATCGATATATTATTGTAATATGGGATTCGCGGGTTTTCGCGACTGTTCGGTGCGGGCACGCAGAGCGGGCAGAAGCGGAAAGCGGCGCAAAAGCTCTCCGCCGGCTGCGAAAAACGATCGCCGGAACTCCGCTTGCTGCAGCGCTGTGCTGTGGTTTTATAGCGCGTGGGCTTTGGCATATGACAGCACAAAGGAGTGACAAGACAAACGGAGATGGCGCCACAAACTTACAGAAGACACACGATCGGTGTTGGCAAGTGGCCCAGTAGAACAGTGGCCTGCAGGGCCCACAGGGCCCACCCCCACGCCGCCAAGAGGAACAGACACCTCATTCTGTGTTCGCACCGTTGCTCGCTGGCAGCTGCTCGTTTGCTGGCGGCCTTTTCTCGGAGTTCGGAGTACGAGACAACCTCCTCTTCTCCAACACAATTGGATCAATGAATCACACGGCATGACCTGTGTCATTTATATTTCTGTGTGTGTGTGTTTCTCCTTGTCTCTGGCAAATCCGGATGGCTCTCCGTGCCCCCACTCCCCCTTACCTTCATACCCTGCCAACATTTCTGTCTGCCTGCACTCCCACGATCAAAAGTAGTGTCGTGTCTCAGCCGCCTGTACGGGTCGGACCACCCAGATAGATCTCCAGCCTAGTACCGCTGCACCCGCATTGCACTATAAAAAGGTAACAATGACACCTGAATCTCCTCTTCTTTTATTCCACTCAATGGTCAGACACTCAATTAGTACGCTCAATTGACACACCCAATCTACAATATCCATACAGGCAACAACATGACCACTATGAAAGCACTCACCTTCCAAGGCCCAGGCAAGAAGGGCATCTCCGAGGTCCCAATCCCAGAGTTGCAGCAACCAACAGACGCCATCATCAAGCTCACGGGCACCACCATCTGCGGCACAGACCTCCACATCATTGGCGGAGACGTGCCAGAGACGCCACCGGGGAGCATCCTCGGCCATGAAGGTATCGGGATTGTCCACAAGGCCGGCTCGGGCGTTGGCAAGTTCAAGGAAGGTGACAAGGTGTTGATCTCCTGTATCACTGCTTGCAGCAGTTGTGCTTACTGCAAGAAGAACTTGCAATCACACTGTGTCGATGGTGGCTGGATTCTGGGACATACCATTAACGGAACACAAGCTGAATACGTGAGAATCCCACATGCCGACAACTCGTTGTACGACATTAAGAGATTTGAAGGCTCCATCAAGGATGAGTCCTTGCTCATGCTTTCTGATATCCTGCCTACAGGTAATGAAATCGGCGCCATTGCTGGTAACATTCAAGAAGGTGACATTGTTGCTATTGTCGGTACAGGCTCCGTTGGTATCTCGGCATTGGTCAATGCGCAAACTTATAACCCATCATTGACCATTGTCATTGACTACAATGAGGAAAGATTAAGAATCGCAAAGGAGAACTTTGGCGCAGATATTGGTATCAACCCGGCAAAAGTCAACGTCAAGGAGGAAATCATGAGACTCTCAAAGGAACACAATGCTAGTATCCGCTCTGCAGACCTTGCAGCTGGTGTTGACGTTGCCATTGAGGCAGTGGGTATCCCACAGACTTTTGACACTTGTCAGAGCATCATTGCTCCAGGTGGTCGTATTGCTAACATTGGTGTTCACGGGAAGAAAGTTGATTTGCAATTGCAAGAACTTTGGATCCAAAACATTTCCATCTCAACTGGATTGGTTAATGCAAACTCCACCACTGAGCTTTTGGCAAAGATTGAAGGAGGAAAATTGAACCCAGAACCACTTGTTACACACCATTTCAAGTTTAGCGAGATCATGAAGGCTTATGACGTCTTCAAGGACTCTGTCAAGGAGAACTGCATCAAGGTCTACATCGAGTTCTGATTTCTCTATAGTTAGGCTGGGTACTTACAACTGCAGTGATTGTGTAATTGCTCTCTCTTTATCAGATTTTTTGCCAGGTAATAAACCTGTAGTAATACACGCCTTCGCAACTCCGACTGAATTTAATGACGTCTCAGACATTGAAGTCACCATTTACAAGTCAAGGCAGTAGATATTCTAGTCCCGAACAACTCTCTCTCTGCTTCGCAGTAGATTTGTGTTTGGCAAATGTGGCGGCAATGGTGGTGGTGTTTGCATCTGTAACTATTCCCTTCAGAATGATCTCATCAGCAACTAAAACAAGACTCTTCGTGAGGCATCAAGTTGCTTCAAAATGTTCCATGCCTTGATCTCCAGCAGAGCAGCAAGGCTCATCCTCTTGGCAGATACGCGCGGTGCTTACTAAGGACAAAGGTCCTCCTTCTGCAAATCTAGAAGGTGGACGGTCCTTAAGGCGTGGGATGCCGTTAGTGAATGAGAGAGAGAGAGAGATGGGTGGATCCCTTTTGAAGCAAGCTACCTGAGCAAAGACCGAGTTGCTTGTGGTTGCTGGAGAGTTCGAAGTGTCTTGAAATGAACAGACAGTCTGTTGTTAGAGGTACACTGCGTTATTGGAGGCAAAACTGCAAAGAAGCGTTCTCTCTCCATCGTAAAACTTAAAAATAGTCTCCTAATGACTCATGAGCAAAGATTCAAGGGCTTAGTTAATGTATCAAGGTTATCATTGCCTAAGCTAGATGCAACTAATATAATATAAGCTATGACGTTGCTTGTGATCCTGCGCGCTGACTAAGACTACTTTTGGCAAAAGCAAGCCAAATGCAACGCCTCCATCAAACTGCGCCTCGGTAAAGCTTATAGTCATACGCTCCGCAAGGAATCACAATGTGAAGACAGAAGATCAAAAAGATGACCACCAAAACCACTCATACAGCGCCTCACTGTTCACATGTCGCCTCAAAACACCAAAAAATAACTCCAAGAAATACACACAATTGGTCTGTGTGTGACTTGCAGATGACGTTGCCAATTATTTCCCACCAACAAATCAACGGCTGTGCTGGCGCTTTGCTGGGCGCTTTGCTGGCTGAATCCCGGGAAAAAAATAGCCGCGCGGCTCAGGGGCAGGGGGAAATGTGTGGGCGTACCAACATGAAACATAGCCCTCGACACCTCGATGATTATAAGCATCGCCAACATCTCTCCAGCAAATTGGACTTGCTAGGTGGAAGGTAGGTAAGAAGGAGACACAGAGAGGGAAAATAAATTAATACATAATGCTCCCGACACAGGTCTTGTTTTCTCTACTACTGTCCACTGCTGCTGTTGGAAAGCACATTTCTACGGGCTTCCATCACCTACACTTTGACGTGTCTCGTGGATCATCTTTTCAAACTTCGACCAAGGGCGCCAACGGTCGTCTCAGGGCCAGAGCTACACCAGATGGTACCATTCTCACAGATATTGAAAACGAGCAGACTTTCTACGCGGTCGACCTCAAGGTTGGTTCCAATGAGCAGGATATCGTTGTGCTGGTTGATACAGGTTCCTCAGATTTGTGGGTCACCGGAAGCTCAAATCCATACTGTTCCTCCTCTTCCTCTTCGTCATCTTCATCGAAGAAGTACAGAAAGCTTGACGACTCTGACTCTTACAACTCTTTTATAAACAGTGCTGGTTCATCATCATCGCATTCTTCAGTCGTTGGAGCCAATAAGGCCTCCGTCGTTGCCGATGCCGTTAGCAAATACCAGGGCTCCACCATTGACTGCACAACTTATGGAACATTCGATTCAAGTCAGTCCACCACTTTTAATAACAACGGCACTGAGTTCTACATTGTCTACGGGGACTCTACATTTGCCTATGGTACTTGGGGTTACGACAACATTGAAGTTGGTGGTATTGAAGTAGATGGGCTCTCTTTTGCAGTTGCTAACCAGACAAACTCTACAGTTGGTGTCTTGGGTATTGGACTTGCCGGCTTGGAATCAACGTATTCCGGTGCTAGAGCCTCTGCAAATGGGAGATACACATATTCCAACTTACCGATGAAGATGGTGGAGGATGGATTAATCAACAAGAGAGTCTACTCTTTGTATCTTAATGATGAGGATGCTAGTTCTGGAAGTATTCTCTTTGGTGGTGTGGATCATGCAAAATACGAGGGAACACTCTCCACTGTGCCCGTCATTAACACATTGGCCAGTTCTGGTTACAACACTGCCATCAAATTGGAAGTGACGTTGTCCGGATTAGAGTACGACGGTGATACGGTCTCTTCTGATTCTACAGCAGCATTGCTAGACTCTGGTACCACATTTACATACATTCCATCCACCATGGTGAGCTCCATTGCATCATCTGTTGGCGCAACTTACTCAAGCAGATATGGATACTACATCATGGACTGTCCATCAGAAACCAGCACAAACTTGACATTCACATTCAGTGGTATCTCCATTTCAGTACCAATTTCTAACTTCATTGTGGCTTTGGACTCTAGGGAAACCACATGTGTGTTGTCCCTTATGGATTCCGGTGACGACACCGCCATCATGGGTGACTCTTTCCTGAGATCCGCTTATGTCGTGTTCGACCTCGACCTGTTGGAAGTGGCTCTGGCCCCAGTTGTTTACACTACTGAGGAGAATATTGAAGTTGTGACCAGTGGTATTCCATCTGCGTCTCAAGCTGCCGACTACTCTTCTACTGCTTCTGTGGATGAGAGTGAAACCAGTCTGATGATTGGCGTTGGTGGTGCTGTCTCCACTGTTACTGCTGGCTCTAGATCATCAACTTCGCCAACTGCATCATCATCTGGCTCATCTAGTTCATCTGGTTCATCTGCCTCGTCTGGATCGTCGCGTGCTTCAAGCCGTGCCTCCTCCTTAGAGCTTCCTCTCGTTCTTGTTATTATATCATTAGCATCTGGACTCTTTGCTGTTCTCTAAAGTTGAAGCGGCATTATTCATTTAGTTATGTTATTGAGCATTGTGTTTTCAGTTCTTTTTCATGCCTTTTTTTCTTATGGTCAATGATCGATACCACGTTTCCATGTTAATATAGAGTAGAGGTACATAAAATTCATTCCAACTATATCAAAGATACTGGGTGATATCATCAGCAACTACATCCAGATGTGGCTGCAGAATCGCTCTGAACGTTTAAGTCAACTCTTTGGTTCTGCTGGTCTCTTTCTGCTTGTGCCTTATCCTCAATGTCAGGCACTTTGGCACCCAATGCCAAGAATACTTCTTTAACGTTGAATCCACTCTTTGCACTCGTCTCAAAGAAGAGAAGACCTTCCTCCTCTGCCAACTGCTGACCTTCTTCATACGCCACTTTACGCTGAGTCTCGTCATTTTCCACCAAATCGTGCTTGTTGGCACAAAGCGCAATGAGGATTCCACTAGCAGCCTGCTCGTGGAGCTCTTTGACCCAGTGACGTGCCTTAATGAATGAAGCTGGCTTCGTTACGTCGTAAACAACGACTGCACACTGTGCATTACGGTAGTACATGGGAGCAAGTGAAGCAAAGCGTTCCTGTCCCGCTGTATCCCTATATTCGCCTTTGTTAGGGATGATTTCATGACGATGGGAGGCGGAAAAAAACCACAAAAAGAACACTTACCAGATCTCAAATTTAATTGTCTTATCACCAATAGCACATCTCTGTGTCAGGAAAGCAGCTCCAATTGTAGGTTCTGTGCATATTCTGTTAGTTCTCGTGTTAAAAGCTGGCAATACACTGTTTTCATACACACCTTTGTTCTCTTGGAAATCATTGCTGACAAAGCGCAAAACAAGCGAGGACTTCCCGACTGCAGCTTCTCCAAGGAGCACAAGCTTCACTGGCGTTACTGGTTTACTCATTTCGTTGCCTGTGTACCTTTTCCCTCGTACAAGTGACACTTTCAGGGCCCCGTTATCAGTTAATGGCCAGCCCCGATTCATTTTGGGGAGGTGAGATGCTAATGTCCGGATGTTTTCTATAGCTGGCGCAGAGAGCAGCCATGGGGAACTCATTTATGAAGGAAATTACACTCAATTGTTGATTGGGATATATATTGGTCAAGCTATATCACTACATTAGATTAACGAGTCGTTCGATGTTCGGAACAAAGATGGGGAACCAGTCCGCAAGCAGAACTGCCTCTAATGGTGGTTCCCTTTGTTGTTCTTGATTCTGTAGCTCTCGTGGGTTTTGCTCTCCAGCCTCTTGTCTAAATATTTCCTCCATCCGCTCTGTGTTCACATTCTGTGCAGATGTCACCTTCATCCCCGTTAGCTTGTAGTCAATCACGTCCAAGTCCCTGTACTGCTTAACCTCCTTCCAAGCGATATATAGCAATGACAAATCACGCAAAAGACCAACACAACACATCCCAATCAGGTTACATGCGTATTGACCTTCTGCTGGAGTGCTGATGAATGGAAGTAGATAGCTGTTAATTGGGGTGTATCTCCCAATGAGGCTCCCAACCGCAGCACCCAGAAACGGCCAGGCACAAGAAGTCACAAATCTCCATATACCGCCTTCGTTATGGAAGACAACAGTATAATCATGATTCATGAGTGCACGATTCTCAAAACTGCTAATGCTTTCAAGAGTCTGTCTCTCTTCTTCTGTGTAGTTTGGGAACAGCCAGGCCCAAAGTCTCTTGTACCATGGACCTGTGGGGGATACAGCACTCTTTCTTGCATTTTCAAATTCTGAAATTCTCTCACACTGCTCTTCCATCTCTTGCAGCTCCTCCAAAGTGAATCTGTCAGCAATGAAGCAAGGCTTTGTCTGGATCAACCAACGGTAGTACACTCTGTTCAAAGTGAGCGTCCTCAGGAAATCGTAAGTAATTCCTGCAATGTTGAAAACCGTTAGGAACGATTTTGGCCCGCTGAATCCATTCTTGTACAACATTGTGTACCAGCATAGATCAAAAATGGGTTGCCAGGCACCGCCGTCCTCTCTTGTGTTATGAATGAAGATTGGGAATCCGGCAAGCAGGCAGAGGTTCCTTAGTGATATTCTGTTGTTCTTCAATGCTGCCTCAAAACTTCGCTCATTAATGTCACAGAGCCCCATCAAGACGCTCTCGCCTGCTAAAGAGACCCACATCTTGTAGCCAAGGCTGATCAGGAGAGAGAAGGCACTCAAACTAACACTTGCCACAACCGTGGAGCCAACAACCGTAGCAGTTGCCGTGATTGCTGCCCTTCGGCTAGTTGAAAACACCAAGTTGTGCAATGACAATATACTGCTCGGTTTCATCTTGAGGTAGATTTGACGTTTGCACTGTGGACAGCGCAATTCCGGTCCTGAGTATATCTTGCACCCGTTAGGATCCTTGAACTCCGCCTCGAGCACAATACCTTCCCGCCAAAGAATCTCCATATTCAACGTGTCTCGAGGCACCAGCGTATTCTGCAAATTCCCGACACGTCGGTTGCGAGAGTCCATGTCAGTCGCCCAGTCCAGCAGACATCTTCTGTGTGCCCTGAGAGAGCAAGTGCACACCTGGATGAGATGGCCGGCATCTCGACCGCGTGCCAATGGTGGCGCATCGCCCTCGTTCCCCAGGCAGATCCAGCAGCGGTCTGCCTCCTCTGCTTCGGCCATTTCTGTAGATACAACTGCTGAAGAGTCCTTTTACCTTGCCAAAGAAGTGAAGCTACAACTACTCCGCACTGAACAAAGAGATGATGATGTGTGGCGCGTGGCAAACTGACACCCGGACACCACTATCCATCAGCTATAAAAGGAGTCTGACGCCCGCTCAGATGAAAATTTGGCAAATCCCCTTCTCTTGCAACGGCATCTCCATTACGGAGCAATTCAACTGGCTGTTTCTTGTTCTTTTGCTTGCTCCTTGCTTGCTTCCTGCTTGCTTGCTTGGACTGGGATCAGTTTTTGCTGATTGCGGCTGGCTGAATGGTTGGGGCAATTGGCCAACAGAGAGTTCTCTGTACCAGTGATGAAAGACGATGACATCACTGGGCCGACTGAAGCTATCTGTTTGGTTGAATAAATCATTTATATGTATACATTACTCTTCTCTTGGCACCTTCGAAGATCCCCATGCCTTTTCCTCCGTGGTATGGTGATTCAAAGCGGTGCCTAAACGAACCTTCCCACTACCATGTGCAGTCTTTCCCCAGTCGCAGATCCATACTGGACGCTATGGGTTAGATGGCCTCATTCTTTGTCATTCTTGGTTTGAGGACCTACCGTTGTGGAAACATCTTTGTCTTTCTAGAAGTGAATACTACCTTCTACTAAACTCAACTTGCGTAGTGTGGACAGTATTAGTGATGACTAAATCCAAAAGTCCAATAAATTCCTTCTATTCTAGTGTGCAAGGCTATTCTCAGTCGACTCATTATGCAGGGCAACTGGAATGGGTGAAAGAGTTCTCAAGTGTTCAATGTGGGTGAAAGCTCAGATGTCTGGCCTATATGCTCAACAGCTTGAGGAATGGAAAGATGCCACAAAAAGGGACGTTAACATTAGGTAATTGACCCGCTTCTTACCGAGCTTTTTCTCAAACTTTATGACAGGTTATCTTCCATTACCCATAGATGTAGACTGATTTGTGAGCCAGTCAAATCCCTTTTCAATGTTATACCCCGTTGCTGCACTGCAGTCCAATACCAGCCATTTCTCGCCTTCTATCCCGTAACTCTCAAGATCCAACGTATCGACAATCTTCTTTCGTACCTCTGGGATAATGCTCTTCTCAATCAAATCGGTCTTGTTGAGTAACACCAGAAGTTGGACACCATTGACCCTCTCGTTTCTCAGCACGGTATCGAGCTCTTTGTAGACTTCACCCAGTCGCTCGAGCGTACTCAGGTCAATCACCCAGATGAAAGCATCCAGCTGGTCGAAATAGTTGAACCAGAATGCCCGTAGAGTCTGCTGCCCTCCAACATCCCACAGATTCACATTGTAGCCGTTGTACTGGACAGATCGTATCTCGAAGCCCATCGTTGGTGCCAGCGTATCACAGGACTCACCTTGCAAACGCCGCACGACACTCGACTTGCCAGCACCATCCAACCCGAGAATCAGGATTCTCTTCTCACGGTCTTTGAGCTTCTGCTTGCGAATGATCGAAAGTAATCCCATATCCTCTGCTTTCGTAACCTTCAGCTATTATGGCTTATGGCATCTCAACGGGTCGCGGTTGGCTTTTGTAAACAAAGCTGTGTGTGCAGCAGTTCAGTGGCAACTGGGAAATAACGACTAGAACATATCGTGAGGATGCTATAAATGGTCGGGATCCTTGAGCTGTTCAGGAGGATAAAGTCCGAGTCGTTGGTGGGAAGCACCCACTACAAGACACTCGAGAACGGTGTTGTGGACCTCACCAGTGATACAGACGAGAGCGCGGCCGATGTACAAGAGATACAAGAGAAAGATGATGAGATTCAGGAGGTTTCACAAGTCCAAGTTGGTCTGAGTGATGCTGAGTGCTGTGAGGATGTCGATGTACTGGAAGAAGCAATACAGTGTCCCATTTGTCTGGTTGATATAGCCAAACTGACACTGCAGGATAGGGAATCTCATGTTGAGCTGTGTCTCCTCAAACCATCAACGTCAACATACATCTTCCAGAGATCACCCAAGAAGAAGAAGATAGAAGCATCCCTTGAAAATGAAGAGTCGCAGCGCAAACCAGCTAAGCAACGCAAAAGAACAAGGCCGCTTCCAGACTTCAAAATAGTCACGATGGGCTCTCACAAGATTATCGTTGACGGGTTTTGTTATGCCGACGGCCCCACAGATATTTATTTCCTCTCACATTTTCATTCAGATCATTATGGAGGTCTTTGCAAGTCATGGTCACAGGGCACCATCTACTGTTCGTTGATCACTGCTGAGCTTGCTATCGATATGCTCAGAATACCGCGAGAGCAGTTCATCATTCTACCACTTGAAGAGAAAATAGAGATAAAGCCAGGACTCTTTGTGACACTTTATGATGCAAACCATTGTCCAGGTGCAGTTATATTCCTATTTGAAACTGATTCGAAAAAGGTCCTGCATACAGGTGACTTCCGTGTTTCCAAGAAGATCATTGATACCTTTAAAGATGTCTACATTGATGAAGTATACCTCGACACAACCTACCTGAACCCAGTATACACATTTTACGATCAAAAGTTGGTTATTGACTCTACATTACAGTTCATATCTGATATTGTCTCAACCAAGAACACTCAGAAGGGTATCTTGGACTATATGACGGGTGACGCTGGCGGATACGTCATCCTTGTTGGGAGTTATACCATCGGCAAGGAGAAAATTTACTTGGAAATTGCCAAACAACTAAAGACAAAGATCTTTGTCACAAAGAGGAGATATGAAATGCTACGGTTATCAGAGATGGACATGGATTACTTCGAAAAGGACAATGAAAAGGATTGTATGATATACGTTGTTGGGTTTGAAAAGCTTGTTGATAAAGTATGGTTGAAAAGATTTTGCAAGAGGCATATCATCAAGGTAAGGCCCACGGGCTGGACATTTACACGTTTGAAAAAACTGGACACAAATTCTGATGATTTGAATAAAGAGGATCAAGGTGATTACTACAAATCTATCATCAGCAAGGTGATGGCAAAAGAGATGACACAGGATGACTTCATGCAACAATTAAGGTCGCAATGGTCAAGAGGTAATACTCTTAGTGTTCCATATTCTGAGCATTCCAGTTTTAAGGAACTTACAATGTTCGGTTCTCTAATCAAATGGGGGAAGATGATACCTACTGTGTCTGTTGAAGACCAAGAATTCCCTCGTTGGTTCCACGCTTGGAAAGAGGCAACTATCTCATACGCTGTGGTGCAGGAACACTACACTTGAGTTTTTTTGCCAATTCTCAAGCACTTTGTGCATCAAATAAATTTATAAAAAAGACAGGTCAAGAATTGGAAGTAACAGGGGGCAATAGTACATGTGTGTTAGAATCAAGAGTCCAGGGGAATGCGTCTGTCCTCTCCATCTCCTCTGTCTCGTCTCTCAATCATAATGTTCTTGGCTTCATCGGGTGGGTATCTTTTGAGCAATTTGGAGTAAAACAATCCACATGCATTACAGAGTGACCTTGAACCATAAGGTCCACGTCTCCATTCTGGAGTTTCCCCAGATCCACATTGCTGGCAAGTCTGCTGCAGTCTCATACTCAGGTGTTCGTTTGGAACGTCGTTTGGCTGGTTGTCACTAGCAGCATTAACCAGAGGAGTAGGTGGCTTGACAACAAGAGAAATATCACTTGCTTCAATTTGTCTGGGACGTGTCTTCTTCTTCTTGTGGGGAGATATATTGTTGTCTCCTCTCTCCCCTTTGCTAATAGATCCCATGGAGTGACTGTGTCTATGTTCATAATGAGCACGGTCGGATGCAGCTGTCGAAACATTTTCCATGTATGGTCTTTGAGTTGTACTCTCCTGGGGCATGTTCTCACTCCGGTACTTGATCCACACTTTAAAGCTTTCTCTCAACTCACCTGCCCAAATTGCAAGGTTATTTAACGTCTCAATAGGCAAGTGTGACACAAAGCTTTTCACCCTTTCAACATCCATATCAACAACACGACGTGAGTGGCTATCAGCATATTCGTACATCAATGGGATTCTTGTTGAGCTCTCTGAGTGTGTGTCCTTGTCCATCTCTTCTCTGAATTGCTGTTCCATCTTATGCATAACAGTAGAGAAATTTCGGTACTTAGACATGCATTCTTCAACATTTTTTAACACAGTTTCAATGTCATTGTGTTGACTTGCAATATCAGCCAAAGTTGACAAAGATGTCTGGGAATCGTAAGAGTCGTGCTTATAGTGAGTTCTATAAGATGGATATCCCAGGGACAGACGACGTCCAGTCATTGGGTCCGGTAAACGCTTTGCAGGATCAACATCTATCTGTGGTGGAAATCTTGCTGGAGCAGCAACATAGTTTCCAGGCTGGCGGCCACTTACTGACGTTCGGAGACTTTGAGTCTGTGTTAGTGTAGGTTGGTGCATGGATTGTGGTGGCCCCTGTAGCGGCCCTTGAGGTGGTCCCTGTGGCGGACCCTGTGGTGGTGGCACCTGGAATTGAGCTGGAGCACTGCTTACTGGGGATCTCGGGAAACGGAAACGGACATATGATGCTCCTTCTTGCTGATATGAAATTGGTGGAGGGGAATTCACACCAGGAGGAGAATATTGAAAAATAGGTGCTGCTCTAATAGGTTGCTGTGTAGCTATCCTATATGGAATCCGATGGGCTGGAATGGTATGTTGATGATCTCCAGGACCTGGGATTGGAGCCTTTGGTATGTTCTCTTCAACCCTGGGTGCGGCATTGAACTCCTGAGTCAATGACTTGAAAGAAGGGAGCCTAGAATGAATGTTAGTTGTCATACTCAGTCTTGGGACGTTCTTTTTCTTTCTTGTAGGTTTCTATCACTTCTGTGTTTGAGGAAAGATGAGTGAAATATGCGCCGCTGCTTATTCACATTTGTGCCCAGCTATCACTGTTATTTTAACATCTTCAAGGGGGCTTCAGCGTTCTAAGCAGAAATATTGATGATGCTCAGGACGTTTTTGTAATGTGAATATGTCCTTAATTCCCGTGTTTCCTTGCATTTGTGGCGTAGACTTGGGTTTAACCTGTTGACGCAAGGTGAGATCAAGTGGACTTCCTATTTGGGAAGTGTTTGAATCTGGACCTGGAAACAGACATGTCATCTCAAGTATAGAAAGACCAGGTTTATTCCATCAAAAACAACTAGGCCACATATCACTTAGATAATTTCTCTTCTCAAGAGAGTTGTGCGCAGAGGACACCGAGATATGATGTTGTCGTGATGAACCAGTTCTGACCTCAAATCCTTATCGCAAACCAAAAAGAAAACAGATAGAAAGAGAGCAACATAAAGGACTATACTTACTTCACGTTTTTTGTAGTCTCCATCTTATCGGTATTAGTGCCCTGGCTGTTTGGGGCTGGGCTTGTCTCACAAATAGTCATAAGTGTCAGGGTCCCGCAGGTGATGATGATATAAAGCAATAAGAAAGAAAAAGTGCAGGTGCTCAATGGTTGAAACTTCCAGTTGTCTGCAGGCACAGCCTGTAAACTGCACCAATGAGCAGAAAATTTTGAGGCGAACCTGATGATCTCCCTTTATTACGAGAGTGTCCAAGTAGAGAGAAGTATGAGCGCTTTTGTGGCTTTTGGTCTAAATCACGCAGATTTTGAAACTCCAGATATAGCAACACACTCCAGCAACTTATGAGATAGCAAGTGCAATCCGATGTGTTAGCCTTGCTTTCTAGAAGATATACGATGTGTGTTTGTTCCATTGGCGATCGGTTGAAGGCTTCTATTACAGGGTGGGATTGTCGCTGTTCCGCCTTGACACAAAACCAAATACCTGGCACAGAAACAGATCAGCTATCGCTGGGATGGAATTATGGAAATCTGCTGAGTGCATATAACAGCATGATAGACTATAGCCTCAGTGTGAAGACATATGTTTCTAGTAGCACAAGAGCTATATGACCAGTCCTTAGAGGCGTTATTGTTAAGAACAGAGGAATGTTGATTGGGTTCTGGCCACAAGTCACAAGAGTCTAAGGCAATCTCAGGTTTAAAGTTAAAACGCAAACCAACATTGCGATCAAGAGGCAAACGGTTTTAAATCGTGATTCAAGCGATTGATTTGGTGACCCGGGTACCTGATTTGTGCCGGTACAAAGAAGACGATGCGTTCCAGATCCTTGTTGAAATGTTCCCAGCAGCATACATCTTGTCCAGGCCAGACCGAGCCATGAGAACAAGAGCTTTAATGGCACAAGGCATCTCATACTATAACCGCAAATCTAAGGAAAGGGAGGATGGTAGCTCGATAACGTTCAGGTAAATAGTTTGGCTTTTGTTCTTGTGCAGCGCTGCACTGCTCAATGCGGGGATCGCTTGGGGAATCTTCTTAATAGGGAAGTCAAGAACAGCATGTCTAATTGGCAGTGTTTTAGACTCTGATCGAGGGTAAATCTGGGCTCTGTGTGAGATACTACAAAGTAGAGGTATTCTGGGACTCTGATGGCCTGACGGATTGTGGGGTACTAAGTGGGATGTGACGTATTGATTCCCTCCACTGCGAGTTGCTAATTTTGTACGTCGTGGTAGTGCTTCTACATGCTATCAACGCATTCTTTCTTTACTCTTGATCTCATACAGTCTGATCTCTGGTGTAGTTTGTGCGTACCACACATCACTCTCCAGTTCTCCAGGTTTCTTAACGCTTGCTGCAATACTCCAAACCATTTCATTTCTTGTAATCTCAGATTCAAATAGCTTGATCGTCTCCTCATTTCTAATTGTAGCAGCAATTAATGCCTCCTGAGCACCTCCATGTAAAGCCTCCGCAATACATTTGGCCAACGATGGGATTCCAGTGGAATCATATGTCACATCTGCAGCAATAACAATGTCAGACGCAGGCACCATATCCTGTCCCCACCACAATGAGCGGCATGATACTGACTCCGTTTTCTCCAGGGAAATGTCATTTATAGAAAAATTGCAAGAAAGGGCATCAATGAGTGACGAATCGCCATCTGTGATTACTAGACTCTTGAATTGATCACCCAGTGCCTTAATCAATGCTAATGAGACAACACCAGTTCCAGTTCCCAATTCGATTATCCTTTTCCCTTTCAATGTATCCAGCTTATCAGTGAGAAGATGTTCAGCGAGATAGAGAGCTGCTTCCCACGTTCTGAGTCCTGTTGTCCCCGCGCCACTAATGAGTCTCGGTGTCTCTCTCACCTTCAACGTAATGCCACAGATTGTATATTCAACTTGGTCAATGTCGGTCGCCGCTTTCGGTTTACTCATGATCACTTCACTGAACAGCTCGTAGTACTCATCCTGGTCTACCTCTGGGTTCTTGAAAAGACATGTCGTGAAAAACGTCTTGACGTAATGTGGGTTCCACTCTGCAATGGATCTCAGTGTCGTGAGGAGCCTCGAGGGATCAATTTCCTGTGGTAGGCGGATTTCCCTAATGGGTACTCGTTGTTTCAGATCACGAATGAGTCTGTCCATATGCAAATGTGCTAACTGCCTTCAATAATCATTCCGAATTTTACTATGGAATGCCTGGTAGATGATTAAACTGGACATCAACACCGCCAAATGTGTTCGGGTGATGACATAAGCATGTATATTAATCACAATTATCTTCTTGGATGACTTGTTAGAGCTGTTTAAAGGTTACTGCATTTTGATTTCCAACATATTCCATTCAAGATATGTTAGTGATGATGGTAAAACATGAATTTTTCGATCTTTTTACTGATAAGTTATGAAGGGCCTTTCTCTTCTGGGACCAGAGTCAGACTCAAATTTGGAAATAGAGATACTCTTTCTGTATTTTTGGTCTAAAAATCAATTTGTTAATTTCCCGAAAACCCTTCTATCAATTAGTTAACTAATTAGTTTATTAACGTTCAATGAGTTCTTTAAATTCCCTAATCATCGTTTACCCATGTTTAATGCTGGTGAAGTGCGTAACACCGGAACACCTCAAAACACAAAGTCATGAGACAATCAAAACGTATTACCCTGGAACTATATTGTAAGTAATAGTGTGTTTGAAATCAGTCGATTCATTGTGATTCAGCAGGATAATTCCATATGAGGAGAGAACTAGGGGTATGATGATATGAGCAGATCAAACCAAAGAGCCCATATCCACAAAATGTAGACAACGATGAAGTCCTTTACCTTGTTGGAAGTCTATATCGCCTCTGGTACACTTCCAATGCAATGTGTGCCTTATTTCCCCAATCTTCTTCTCTGAAGAAGTAGTGGAGTTCATCAAGGAACTGCACATCTTCACCAAAGAAGAAAGACACATCAACAACTGAAGTTTCCACTCCACTGCTTCGGAGAAATAATTCAGCTCTATCAAGGAGATCTTGCGTTCCCACATTCTTGTCAATGGGCTTGAAAGATCCAACTTTCCTGTCATAGGAGACGCACTCCCAATCCTGTAGCGAGAGATACGCAACGTAATATGAATGCAATCTCTCCAAATTCAGTTCGACATAGGCATCAGCTAGTGATCCTGGGACGATGGTATCTCTATGATGATTTAGCAAATGCCTCCGTACAGTTTCATAACCTTCCACGGTTAGACGTGTGTTGGAAGAATCGTCCGTAGCGTACTTGTTCCCAAGGCTGATCAACAGCTCAGAAAAGGTGCGCAATACCGGTACGCTCCAAAAGTACCATGCATCATCAGTGCTTCCCTCTGATATTTCATCATCCAGCCATGCCAAATCTTCTGCATCTGAGCTGATCTCAATCAACTCTTGTGCCCCATCATCGCTATCAATCTCAATGACTTCGTTATCTGATGCGTCATCATCCAAGTCGATGGGCTCATCTCTGGTTCCTTTCCCAGGACTATGCACTGCCTCTGCAACCATGTGCTTTCATATGACAATTATCCCTTTTATTTGCTGATATAAAGGAAAGACCTCATTGAAGGCCACAGCGTTATCCAGAAAAAACATGGTATGTTGTCCAGGCAACAAGCGCCAAACAATCTTTTTTGCGAAATGTAAACAAAGCGATCTTCACTGATAGCACACTTTGTAAACAACTCTCTGACGTATCCAAGCATTGGGTTATCAAAAAGGCCATTGGAAGACATCATGAGTTCTGTTCTCCGAGTGTCCAATGAGAAGGAGAACATCGACGGCGAGAAGCCATACAAGGAGGGATCCGCTGTGGAGTTCAAGTCCCGTCTAGAGAAGCTCTACGTGGAGCAGTTGGCGCAGGCCCAAGAGGCACAACTGGAGCAGGAGCGGTTGGAGATGGAGCTATTGCTGAAGGAGAGACAGTTGTTGGAAGTGCAGAGCGCATTGACAAGGGCCAACGACTCCAATAGGCGGATGGCGGAGAAGTACCACGCAGACACCGAGTTCTTGGAGCTGGAGTTGGAGCAGTACCGAAGCAGGGAGGGCTCGTTGAGCAAGCAGCTCGAGAGACAGATGGCGAACAACAGAGAATTGCAAAGGATCATCCGAGAGAAGGAAAATGAGATGTCTGCGTTGAATCAGGAGCTCGAAGAGGTCTTGTTGGAGATGGAAACACAGCGAAGCAAGATGCTGCTGAGCGAGATGTCATTGGATGGAGAGGAAGGTAGCAGTGCTGGCCAAAGCAGAGCCCAATCTCCTGATTTGAGAAACGATCTGAGTGATTCTGAAGGAGAACCGCCGTTTGATACGCAGGATGACATTCTCATGGAAGACGAAGGCGAGTTTTTTGAGTTGTATGAGAACGATGATGAAGATGAAGATGATGGCGAAGGTCAGACTGAGATTGGCGCTTCCATGACACTGACATCGGAGATGCAAATGAAACTTGACCAGAAGGAGGCAAAGTTGAAGACACTGCAGTTTGAGATTAAGTCATTGAGGAATGAAAAGACTCAGCTTTACTCATACGTCAACAGACTCTTGCGGAATCGAAACACACCTGACGAGAACGACGTTCTTAAACAGAAGTTGGTAAGTCGCAAGATCTTGAGGGCGGCCAGTATCAACGTTGTTAAGGATATGACCCCAAGCCAAATCGATCGACACCAATCCAGACGGATATTTTCCAATGTTGTTGATCTCAAAAGCTATAAATACGAGCCTACACTGTTAAAACGATCCCGGATCGACACTACAGGTCTGCACTTCTCCAACAACAGCGACGATGAAGATGACTCAGGAGATGATGAGCTGGCACTGGAGGGACATTTCCTTGGTTACAGGCTCATTGGGTCTCGGATGCTCGTGAGGAAGATTCCGATGGTGACGCCATTACACACTCTTTGGAAGACAGTTGCGCCCAACACAGGTGAATTTGACCTTGAAGTTGATTGATATGGGGCCATACTTGCTTACTGTAACGAATTTATGCCTATTATTTATTCTGAACAAGCGATTCAGTTCTATAAAGACTGGTACTCTGCTCGAATGTTACCCGGGCCCCGATTCGCGGGGTCATCCACGCAGCCCGACGTAGCTTTTACTTGAATCTTTCACCTTCTTTTCTTTGTCATTCTTTTGTCATTGATTGCCTATCACAAAGATGTTGTCGAGAACTTTTGCTAGAACTGCCCAAGGTGTCCGCTCCTTTTCCTCCTCTGCTGCCGCTTTTGGCAGCAAGGTCTACTTTGTTCCATCCATTGGTGGTGAGTACCATTACAAAGCTCGAGCAAAGAGCAACGACTAACCGGATATCTACAGGAAGAAAGCTCGACAGAATCGAGTTTGAACTCTATGACGATGTGAGTAACTTCTACACCAAAATAGAGACAATTGACTAACAATTCCAAAGGTTGTTCCAAAGACTGCTGAGAACTTCAGAGCCCTCTGCACTGGTGAACACGGTTTCGGCTTCGAGGGCTCTCCATTCCACAGAGTGATCCCACAGTTCATGTTGCAAGGTGGTGACATCACCCGTGGTAACGGTACTGGTGGCAAGTCCATCTACGGCGAGAGATTTGCCGACGAGAACTTCTCCAAGAGACACACCAAGCCGGGTTTGCTCTCGATGGCCAACGCTGGTCCAAACACCAACGGCTCGCAGTTCTTCATCACCACTGTGCCATGCCCATGGTTGGACGGCAAGCACGTTGTCTTTGGCGAGGTCACCAAGGGCATGGACTCTGTCAAGACGATTGAGGCCTACGGCACGCCATCTGGCCGCACCAGAGCCGAGATTGTGATTGCTGAGTCTGGCGAGGTCTCTGAGTGATAAGCCAGTGAAGGCTGCTACATGTAAATACAGATAAACACACCATTTCTTGTGCCAATTCCTGTGAATTGCTAATTGTAGATATCTGTCTAATCGGATCGGAGCAGTCGGAGAAAATCCCCGGCCAGAAAATGAGGAAGAAAAGAAAAAAAAAACAGCGGCCCCTTTGAAATGAATGAAAAACTCGGTGGCTCACACCTCTTATCACACACAAAGAGGCCATTGGCACAGATAGCAGTATACAGCGATGGACGAGATCAAGAAACAGCTCAAGAACGTGTCGCTGTACGACGTCAAGGCGTACGTGCGCAAGGCCCAGAACGTGGTGTACAACTACACCGAGATGGAGGCCAAGGTGAGAGAGGCCACGAATAACGAGCCTTGGGGTGCGTCCTCGACGGTGATGCAACAGATTGCTGCCGGCACTTACAACTACCGTGAGAGAGAGGAGATCATCGGCATGATCTTCCGCAGATTCACCGAGAAGGCCGCTAATGAGTGGCGCCAGATATACAAGGCCCTCCAGCTGCTCGAGTACCTCGTCAAGAACGGCTCGGAGCGCTTTGTCGACGATGCCAGGGCCAACCTCTCACTCATCACAATGCTCAAGTCGTTCCACTACATTGACTCCCAGGGGAGGGACCAGGGCATCAACGTCAGAACCAAGTCCAAGAACCTCGTTGAGCTGCTCAACAATGATTCCCAGTTGAGACAGGAGAGAAAGAAGAGTAGAGAGAATGCAAAGAAGTTCCAGGGTGTCTCCGGTGGGGCCGCAATCTCAAGCAACGGCTCGTCGGCCGACTACGAGGAGTACGGAACGTACGAAGGGCGTATCTTTGGAGACGGCGGTGTTTACGGACAGAGATTCGAGGAGTCCAGGTCGGCTCCAAAGAACGACTACGAGGAGTACGACGTGGAGGATGCAACATCCTCTTCAGCCACCACAAGTACTAATAGAAGAACTGCATCAAGCAGCAAACCGGTCCCTGCTAAACCAGTCGATGACTTGTTTGACTTCAATGACGAGCCAACGCCTGCTCCACAGACGACAGCAACCACACAGGATGACGACTTTGGCGACTTCCAGAGCTCAGTGCAGCAAACACCAACAACCACATCGTTCTCAAACAACCTCTCATCTCTGTACAGCCAGCCACAGCAGCAGACAGCGCCATCGGCAGCGGACTCCTTTAGTGACTTCACTTCGTTCTCCTCTGCACCAGTCCAGACACCATCTTATTCTTCTGGTCCATCGTTCTCGACTGGCCCAGCGCCAGCGCCAGCTAAGGCAGACGCTTTCTCTTCCTTGTTCCAAACAGCTTCTACAAAAGCCCATGAGAAGAAGCCAACGACAACGACCTCCTCCTTTGCACCAACTCCAGTGTCAGCTCCAGTTGCCTCCAAGCCTGCAGCATCGAAACCTGCAGCATCCAATGGTGAAATCAACTTGTTGGACTTGTAATCGTTTCTTTTCCCAAAGCTACAGATATATTCACCTATGAAAATCCCTGACTTATATATTTTTCCTTCATTGTTCTTGTTTCTTCAACTGACTGTACGCATCTAGAAAAGAGCGTACATACCACTTGGAATACATAGGTGTATACTTCTACCATTAATCTGTTGTATACGATGAAACCTGTATTCTATTAGAACTGTTCTATTGCTCTAAGTGTCAATCTAATGCATACCTCATCTTTTCTACTCTACTCAAAAGGAAATCAATGATGAGTCAAGTGTTGAACAAACTTGTATATGTCTTCGGATGTATAGTTTTATTATAAAGCACATTTTCTTAGCAACAAGATTAGCAAAAAAGTCAGATTAAATATTGCAACAAAAAAAGCGTCATTCATCATGCGGTGAGTATACATCCAGTCATCAGTGGTTCATCATTGGGTATTAGGTGTGTTTGGTCGAGATTTTGAAATGTAGATTGCCCTAGCTTTCAAAGCATGAGCAAATAAAAGTGCAATTGGCCAGATTGGTGCATCCGCAAGGATACGAACACCAAGATACAACCCACTAGAGGATAATCTCGCCTCTTGGATAACACGTCTCGTTTCTTGGATATCAGTGTTTGGATGCACAGCTTTCTTGGTCACTTCGTCAGAAAGCGTAACAACGTCAAGTGCACCTTTGGCCTCCTTTCTCAAAAACTCGGCATAGGTCTTGTTGTTCTCATCAAGGATCAGACACTTCTTAATCTTCTTGAACACAACCTCAGAACGTAACCATAGAGTACGCTCCATGGCATTGAGATAGATAGGGTGCTGGTCATAGTCCCTAGCCCATCTTTCCACAGCATGCAAGAACTCAGCAATGATAAGCAAAGAGGTGAAGATGCAAGTGATAAAGAACACAGGCGTTCTAATCGAAGTCTTCTCGGCATTGTTGTGAATGGACACGTAATCAATCCAGAGTTTAACAATATCAATAGCATAGTTGGTAGCGTCCTTCAGTGCCTCGTAATCATTCCTCAACTCTTGCAAAGAATGATTCATCCCATCCCAATCTTTTCTCCAGATATTCTCAATGATTGGAGTCAAATGTATACATTTTCTGATCTTAGCAAAAGACAACAATGGCAGAATGAGTCTCAATATTGGATTCTTGTTATAGATCACCGATAAGCTCGACTCGTTCAAGTAGAAAACACCACCATTCTTGATGTACAAGCTTTCCCAACTCTTTAAAAGACTTTCAATGACGGGTCTCGAGTTCATTCTCCACTTCGTGGCGGCAATGACACCATTTGTTTCATTCTTCAAGAGACTTCTCTCCAAATAAATCTTCTCATGGATAGACATCAACAGCGATAGCAAAGTCTTCATCTGTAGCTTCTTGTGCGAATGATCATCATCGCTCAGAATGTAATTGTTCAAAGTCAGGAAGTTCAAACAGTTGTTATAGCTGTCATTTCCATTAGCCAATTCAACAAGGGCAAATTTGGAATCTATAGAGTAGTGTTTCTTGTTGAGGAAATCCATCCACTCCATATGGTTCCCGCACTGCCATAGTTCATCCCATTTACAATGGACACCACACTTCAAATCAAGCGAGTGCAATGAGCAATCGAGTCCAATCAAGGACGAGAACAGGTTTGAGATGAGCAAAATTGTATGACACGTTCTGATTCTCGATTGGGCGAGGATGAAGTAGTTGAAATTAGCCTCTTGTACCACAGTAGTGCTATTTTGCAAGTTGTCCAGAATCGGAGGTGGTGTCAAGAAGTTCTCCAATGGCAAGTTCAAGGACGTAAGTTTGACCAACTCGATCAACGAGTTCAGGAAGATAGTCATTGTCTTTGTGATTGACAGGTCATTGTTGAAGATACCAATAAATATCAGGAGGACCATGCTCTGGTACAACCAAATTGGAATGTTGCTGTTATTCTTGAACGACTTCTCACGCTCCAAATAAGTGTGGATACGATACCGTGTGATGTTGAACATGAGATGGGCATGACTTGAATGGAAGGCATATAGAGCACCAACAGCAGCAATAGCCAATAACAACGGATAACTCTCAACAGATGGCTTAAGCGTCGGTAAATGGATGAATGGGAAGTACTTGTCAAACTCATCCCTAAACAACCCAACGTACTGGTTAAGCTCCTCCAACGTCGGTAGCTGGTTATCACTCAACTTGTTCAAACGCATAATCTCAGAACGAAGCTCAGCAGTGAAGAACTCGGTTTGTTTAATACTGTCATTGTTCTCAATGACCTTCTTGAACAAATCAATCTGTCTAGTTCTGAACAACTTGGAAATGTCATTAGTAGATCCCATGCTTGGTGGTGTGCTATGGTTACTCATGCTGCCGCTTCTGAACAACTGGTTTGGATTAGTGGTAGGTTGTGCAACTGGAGATTGTCCTGCAACACCAGTAACAACGGGTGGGGAATGAATATCGTGGTTCGAGTTGGCAGAACTTGCAGGTGACAGACTTGGAACGAACCCGATAACGTTCAAGTTCTTAACCTGTGGGTTGAAGTTCTGGTCAAATGGCGTGTTGATGAACTCGCCGAGCCAGTCCTCTGGAGACATGTTGTCATCATGTATCGAGGTCGATGCGGTGTTACCTGAGCTGTTGTTATCCATCAGATTCGATGACCCTGAGCCGGTTTGCGGCGATGGCATCATCGAACGCATGTTGGCTGTGTTATTGTATGCAAACAAGTTCAAGTTGACATTTTGGTCATCCTTCATGGTGAAACCAGCACCTCCTCCAGCGTTACCCATGTGTAAATACTCGTTCATGACTGGGAGGTCAAGGAACGAGGCGCTTGGAGTCGACCCGAGAAGGAACGAAGCAGATGGAGTATGTGCAAGCCCAGGACGCGTGGATTTAGTCTTATCTGTTGGGCCAAAATATTCATCGGTCGTCTTCTCGGTTCTTGGGTCGAGGCTGAAATCATCAGCATTGTACTGTAGTCCGAGAGCATCGAGGTCAATTCCGCTCATTGTGGCCTTGTTGTCGAGTTCCTGAGCAGTCAACTGTGGAGTAGCAAAGCCCACCTGGTGTGGTGCCTCTGGTATATCATTCTCATGCTTGATATCCTCTTTTTTCAAGTATGAATATGAGGAAGTGGCCGAGAAGGAGTTGTGACGATGAGTTCTCAACACTGGCTCTATTGAAGGAGATGCTGTTGAGTTGAGGCGCGACGCAGTTCTGAAATTCTCTGTATGCTTGAAAAGAGTCGAGTGCTCGTTATAAGAATCGATAGAGCTCTTTGCAAACACCGAGGAAATGCCATTAGAAGAATGTCTTCCCCTATGCGAGGAAGGACCTGATGTCATATCCTCGTCATCGCTAAAGCCGTCCTCGGAACCCGATGCGCGTGTTGGGAGCGTAACTTCTTTGTTTCCATAGTTTGTGATGATATTCTCATTCTCACCTTTCTTTGGAGCATCTTTCAAGTTGTTTGTAGAGAGTCCCGAGTGGAGCTTTTGCTGGTGCCGGAGCACCAGGTCTCGTCTAGCAAAGCAGCGGCCACAAGCGGCGCATTGGAACGGTTTCTCGTTTGTGTGCGAACGCTCATGGCGCTTAAGATGTTCCAAGCGGGCAAATGCCCTAGTGCAAGTGACACATATATGAGGTCGAGGTTTGTCGGTCTTGATGAGAGCCGACTTCTTTGGGATGGGCTCGTAGCCCTGTACGCTTTGCTGTACTTGCTTCGGGCGCTTCGGACGAGCCGCCTGGTCCTGGGAGTGGGAAGAGCGCCGGACTCTCACGGAAGCTGAAGAGTCGGTCACAGAAGAAGGCGACATCTTTCTCTTTTTTTCTTAATATAGCAAGGGAGTGACAGACAGAGAGATAAAGCGCACGAGGCGGCTGTGAGAGTATCCTGTGGCAGCGAGTGTAGCTGTGGGTGGATGATGCTTAGTCTGGGGCAATGACCTCTGGCGAGAGGAAAGAGAGAAAGAGTGAGAGATATGGAAGAGCAAGAGGTAGTAGCGGCAAAAAAAACGTGTGTATCGGGAGGGAGAGGGAAGGTGAGTGATGTGAGCCGCCCAATAGTTATTTGTAGTAGCCGCCAGTAGAAAAAGCAGAGAAGAGGATAAAAGAAGGTGTGCTGACTATTGAGAGGAAGAAGCGGGCGAATATTTGCTGTGCTTGAATCAAAAGACTCCCCAAAGAGCGCCAGGACAAGCTTTGTTTCGCTAGTCGCCCCGCGGTCTTCCAGCCTCCAGCCCAACACACAGTACAGCAGCAGCAGAGCGCACGCTTTTTTAACGCTACGATACGGTACACACACGCAAGGAAGAGGGAATAAGCGGTGGCTTGACGCGCTAGCGGCGTAACGCATTGGCGTGCGCGCGCTCGGGCGCCGTAGAGGCACGGAGGCCGTCCGTTTGCTGGGCAGGAGACAGCTGTCCGGCATTGGGGCCAGGAGGGCGGGATGGGCTGAAGATCTGGGGGAGAAGGAAGCAGGGGAGGGAGGGAACGGAGGGAGAAGGGAAGGCCCAGAGAAACAGCATCTCATGGCAAAGGCAAGTCTCCATAGGGGGGAAAGACGATACCGCTAGCCAGCACAGCTGCCTATCACACGGGGAGTTTACCGAGCATGGAACGAGTTGTGAGTGGCACCGGCGGGCTTCCCTAGGCCCGGGCGCCCGACGCCACAAAGTCATCATCACAAGAAGCAGCCAATGAGAGCGCGGTGTCTTGTCATCTGCCAGCAGAGGCAAAAGCAAAAGGCAAGGCCAAAAGCAGCAGAAGCACCAGTAAGCTCGCTCAACAGTCCCGGCTGGCGGGTTATGGCGGTTCAAGACGGAACGGAGGCGATAGAATGAATTTTTTACGTAGACACGTAAACTACGAATGCCGAATGCAAATACTGACGTAGAAGCTCTTATCCTTGCGCGCGTTAACACTTCTTTTAGGGTGAGCCTCGGGACCTCAAACAAAAACGAGATTCCACTCAGACAGGGGACAGCTCCGAGATACGTGCGTGTCTTCAGGTTCAGTGTTCACACGTGTATAGAATCTGGATGTTAATCGGTCCCGTATCCGAATCCCTTCCGTATCAGCCTTATTGTAAACTTTCTTTTCGTTGGAACCGGCTCCGTTGTCGTTCGGTCGGTTGCTACATGAATATGCGAGCCGGCGGTTTCTTCCAAGTGTGACCTTTTCCGCGTGACATGTCAAATTATAAGGAAAGACATCAAAACAAGTGAGCTCACCATGACTTGACTTCTGTACTGGCCCGAGTCAGCAGCTGTTGGAAGCCATCATCTTAGCGGCTTTATTTTATGCTAAAGAGACCCCGTTGCTGCACGGGGCTCACAGTCTGGAGGGGTGCGACTACTACTAACAGTAATAGTAAGAGTCAAAAGCAAGTGTGTGGCCTTACGCCAGCATATGCGGCTAATATCTGAGTCTGTGCAGCGCGTTTACTACCCCAGATTTCCTGGTGGATCTGGCGTTCTAAGTTCTAACTTCTCAGGTTCACTTGAAATACGTCACATTAATCAGAAAATGGGTACCTAGGTTTGATACTCAGGCATGTCAATGTGGGTTGTCATCTTCACAGTCGAAAAAGAGCCAGTAATGGAATTTGCTACTGATGATCTGAGCCAGCCTTTTGATACCAACCGGCCACTCAAACCATGCAACTTTTAAAGGGCACCTGTAAACTGATCGACGGTGCAACTTCTGGCATTTTTCAGCGATCCATTTTTTTGATCTACGACTACACGTGTAACAATCCGTGACCAATTTGACGCGCTATGACCTATGACGGCAACACAGAAACCAATTGCCGAGATAAGGCAAACAGAAAAAACACAGCGTTAACCTTTTCGCAAAAGGCCAAATCACCAACTGATAACCATAATGCCTTTCGCCCAAAAAAAACACGCTCACACTACAAAGAATGATAAATCCTTTTATTTCACGTTCTATCCCTGTCTATAGATGATATTATTGGCGTCATGCTGTTCTCGTTAGCGATCATCAGCGGACACATCCTCGAGCTTTTCTTTCCCAGCACGGTAAATGGCGCCCCCGCCCAATAACACCACCGACGTCGAAACCCAACGAACGACCACTGCAGCACTGCTCGTAGACCCCGATTTCGCTAAAGACCCGATTGGCGTTCGCTAAGTCTATCAAGTGCTATAGAGTTAGAGAGGGGCCCATTGTCAAGGCAAGTCAACGCAGTTATCATCGTGGCTCGTTGCCCTAGATCTTTTGAAGATGCACCGCCACACGCCACACCGCCACTGCCCACTGCCTGCCTGATGTGTGTAAACACCCGAACACCGCTTTGGCATCAACTGCTAAAATTTTCAACACGGTTTATCTCCTTGTCTAACCACACACTTGTAGTTTCTCTTTTTTTCCCAACTTTGTCCAAAAGTTAAACCATCATATTAGACAGTACGTGATTAAACTGTCTTTCTTGATTCGCACCTTGGCCATCACATTTTTGTGAGGGTTTCTTTCTCGTTCGTTGTTCTTTGTGGCAGTTCTTGTCACGCTAGTTCAACGTCAATGGCTAGAGATCCAGTGTCTTGGTGTGTCTTGAGGAGGGCTACCGTCCGTTTTAACTCAATTCGTGATTATTGATGGAGAGAACAATATTATATCAATAAGAACCCGTCTGGATCTTTTCGAGCTGAAAGAGGGGTGTCAGATGATATAGATATTCGCGTCTTAGCCGACGTCCTATGTATTTAGATATGGATTTAGATGTCAGATATCTCGTACGATAGTTCAAAGCTCTAAGTCCGATTAAAAGTATTATATATGTAATCCCACAAGGACCGCCTCAACAACCAGACCATTTGTAGATCTGTCATAAACCCATTCCCATTATCCTTTTTGCAAGTGTTTCTTTTGTTGATCCAGCGAACCCTTCTTATATCCGTAAGCAATATTGCCCATTATTTCATTCAGAGTTTCTCATTCAGAGTTTCTCATTCAGCTTCTCATTAGTCTTCTCCTCAAGCTTCTCCTCCTTTGTCTTCACCTCTTCCATCTTCTCTACTACTTGCCCACCTACACCTTCCTCAGGAGAACCATGCAATTTCATCGTCATGAGCTTTCTCTTTTGCGTAGGCGTAAGCCTCCTTGGCTTTAAATCATGCTGCTGCTCTCCTATAGCGTGGTCAAGTGGAGGCTCTGGCGCTCGAGTGTTGCCGTGAGCTATGCGGTCTTTCAAAGAATCTTCATGCTTGAAGTACATATAGTTCCGGAGAGCCATTCTTTGCGCCAAGTGCAGTGTGACAGGGATGGGGGTTTATATGTAAGTGTGCGAGTGAGTGCCTTGCGTGCGTGTATAAAGTGTCTCCGTTAACCTATGGTAGGCTGGTGGTGGGCAGACGTCTCAGTGGTTGATCCAGGTACCATGGGAGACCTCAAATGGATGAGATTTCGCACAGCAGTCCCAAACATTTTTATATCCCACCAGCTAACGTCTCCTGTCTATCGTGACATCAGGTCGCCAACCGGCACGCATCAGTATCGTACCACAAAACAGCCGACGTGTGTCTTGCTTCTAAGCGCCATTGTGTGTAGCGAAGGCCGGGTAATGCACCTGCTATCCAAAGCGAGCGAGATACGACGGACAAAGGAGCGGGACGGTTACGGGGGGTGATAAAGACTCAGGAGGGAGCATATCTGAGGTGTTTCTTTCTAGTCTCCCGGACCGCATGACAAAGGCTGGGAGCCCAGGCCGGGAGGCCCCAAATGGTCCTGACAGGCGTTTAAAGTACTGCCCAGTGCCTACCCACCTCAGCCCGCCTTAACTGCCTCACGACTTTACCGCCTTGGAAACAATGCGGAACTAGCTTGACTACCTGGTAAATGGGCAACCAACAACCGTGGAGCCACCTGGATGGGAGCAGAGGGTTGACTAGGCTGCTAGGAAGTGTAGGAAAATCCCAAAGCACCCGCTGATCAATATCTCCAGCCAACCGCTGAATTAGTCAAGTAAACCACTCAGCGGTGGACCATCCAGTTATGGTTTGGACACGCGGTTACGAGCACTCGCGAAGCGTGGCCCAAACGAAAGAGAAAAAAAGAATATGCAATACGTAGTAAGCAGACCGCAGCTCATCGCTTTAAATGAAGACGGTGGAGTGCGCTACTTCTCTACTCTGTGTCCTGTCATACATTCCTTTACACGTTGTTGTCACTCTCCACTGCACTTAGAACACAAGCAGCCCCGCTTTTGACCACCATGACGAAGCTTGCAGGGCGTGAGCTCTACAAATCTATTGACTCACCAAAGCGCATCGTGGCGCCGATGGTTGATCAGTCGGAGCTGGCATGGCGTATCTTGTCCAGAAAATACGGTGCGACACTTTGCTATACTCCGATGTTCCATGCTAGACTATTTGCCACACAGGAGAAGTACCGTAGGGACATGTGGTCAGAGTGGGATGGCGGAGACAAGGACAGACCTCTAGTGGTACAATTCTGCGCCAACGATCCAGAATACTTGCTTCAAGCTGCGAAACTCGTTGTTGGTAAATGCGATGCTGTCGATATCAATTTGGGATGTCCACAAGGGATTGCCAAGAAGGGTGGATATGGGGCATTCTTGATGGATGACTGGGATTTGATTTACAAACTCATCAACAAACTACACACCGAACTGGAAACACCCGTAACAGCCAAGATCAGAGTATATGAAGATAACGCCAAGACGTTAGAATATGCCAGAATGATATTGGATGCCGGAGCACAGTTCCTCACGGTGCATGGAAGAACTAGAGAGATGAAAGGACAGAAGACGGGACTCGCCGACTGGTCCGTCTTGAGATTCCTCAGAGAGAACCTGCCGCAAGATACGGTCTTTTTTGCCAATGGAAACATCCTCTATCCTGATGATGTTACCCGTTGTCTCAATGAAGTCCAGTGTGATGCAGTCATGAGTGCAGAGGGAAACTTGTACAATCCGGCAGTATTCCTGCAAGAATCCACACCATTGTTAGAACAACACCCAAGAGTGGATCACATCTTGAGGGAGTACTACGAGATTGTTAAGGAATGCCCTGGGAATGCATCCAGGATTGCGATGAAGTCTCACATTTTCAAGATTCTTCGCCCTTTCCTTGCCGTACACACAGACATTCGAGAAATGGTTGCAAAAGTATCTCCGAAGCACAACTTTGATGCTGTCGAGGCCGTCGTCGAAGCTGTGGAGCAACAAGTAAAGGAAATCTACGACAAAGAAGAGATCAATGAGAAGGATGTCATCACTGTTGGGGAGACACAGGAGTGGGGTGGCTCCTACAGGACAATTCCTTACTGGAGATGTCAGCCTTACTTCAGACCCGTCAACGGTGTCACGGGCGACAAGCGCGTCACGGAGCTATTGAACGAAAAGAAAAGGGCAGCAGAGGATGTTTTGGAGAAAGAGGAGACAAAGAAATGATAGAAGTTTTTTAGATAGATCAGCATAACGTTTTAATAATGACTTTTGAACGGCATCGATGATGTAATGAGTGCAAAAAATGAGTGCCACATAACCTCAAAATTGACGCATTTCGGAAAAACCGCATTGCTTGCAGATGAGTTACATCCCTTCAGGTTCCTATTTATCCAGAAGGCACAATACCAGATCTCATTACAAAAAATATAGACTTGACCAGGATGCCCAGATCACACCCATCTAACTCTATTAGTCATGAACGAACGCCGTTGCTAGTTGATAACGAGACACGAGGGAGGATGCGAAGCTATACGACAGGCGACCTCATTTCACAACACAACAGACAGATACGTCGGCACAGACAGGACTCGATTGCAAGTATTGCAACGTGGAATAGCGAGGTGAGTGTCCTGAATAGCATCAAGGACTTTGTTGTACAGAGATGGCCGTCGTTGACAACAAGAAGGATGACGGCAGCAGTTTTGTGGGGGATCGTGGCAGTATTCATATTCTCCATGGTGTTCCTCCCGAGAACCAGTCTGGCCCGAGATTATAGACGATTACACTTTTCACAGTTAACAAGAGATGATACACAGAGACTGTTTCTGCTGGACTTACGAGAAGGTGGCATTGGCAACGAGACAAAGAAGCACATTGAAACATTGTCCACGGCAAGCCATCTACCGGGTAATGGCGATGGGGCAACTCAGTACGTCATTAATGAGCTCAAGAGCTATGGAATGACACCTCAAAGAGATATTTATTACGCATGGATGATGGACCACATCGACAGCAGCGTGTCGTTGTTGGATGACGATACTGTCGTTTATCAGGCCAAGCTTACAGAGACTGATCCAAACACTTTTCATGAAATACCCGCTTACCACGAGTACTCGCCCTCTGCTAATGTAACAGCACCATTTGTCTTTGTCAATTATGGTGCATATGAAGACTATGCTCTGCTGGAAGCGTATGGCGTTGCTCTCAATAAGACTATACACATTGCAAGAAATGGCGGTGGCGTGACAACAGCTATTAAAGTACAACATGCTGAACACTTTGGTGCACTGGGGGTCTTGACATACACGGATCCCGTTGATGATGGGTCAATCACTGAGGCCAATGGATACAAGGCATACCCACGCGGTCCAGCGCGTAATCCAAATTCTGTTGAAAGATCATCACTACTGTTGTCATCTCGAGGACCTGGAGACCCTACTACACCCGGGTATCCCTCAGTTCGTGCGTGTAAACGAAAGAACCCAGATCCATTTATTCCCTCCATTCCAGCAATACCCATGAGTGCAAACGCTATTATTCCAATCCTGTCTCGGTTAGATGGACGTGGACCACAGTTTGATTGGACTGGTCATCTTCCATTTGACTATTCACCAGGTCCATCAACCTCAACAATCAATCTCTATAACTTGCAGAGTCATGTAACACGACCAGTGAAGAATATTCTCTATACAATTCCTGGTCTTTTGGAGGATACGATTGTTGTTGGTGCACATAGAGACACTCTTGCTTCGGTAAATGGTGCCGGTTCCGCACATTCAGGCACAGCTGTTCTACTTGAGATTTCTCGTGCATTTGGCTCTTTAATCAAGCGTGGATGGAGACCATTGAGAACTATAATCATTGCATCTTGGGATGGTGGAGAAGCCGGAAACATTGGTCAAACAGAATACGGCGAGGCACAGAAAGAATTGCAACGGAGAGGTGTGGCATATGTTGACCTAGATGGAATCATTGGTAAAAACTTGGAAATAGAGACACATCCATTGCTAACAGGCTTGCTCAATAAGACTGCTCAGAAGTTACACCAGGACATCGAAATTCGTGAGAGGCCACCAGCGGACTCGTCTGTGTTCCAGTATCACCTGGGAGTACCTTCGTGCTCTGTTGGATTCAAATCTGATAACTCAGTGCCATTGGTTAGAAATTCAGCCTTTGATACTCCATTATGGTTGGAGAAGTTTGTTGACCGGAATTACACGTATCACCGCAACCTTGCTGAATTTGCCGGCCTTTTACTTATTGAAATGTCAGAGCATGAAGTCTTATCATACAGCGCTGAGAATTACATTGACCAGATCTCACAGGAATTCCAAGAGATTGTACTTTCTCTACCACAAAATTGGATGACAAAAACCGTTTATTGGCATGGTAAAGACATTTCACTTCCCTTGGTGCTACAGGATATGTTCATTTCTCTTGAACAGTTACAGTCCATCTGTAGGGCATTTGATCAACGTGCTACACACCTACAAGAGCAGATGTCTGTTGATTATGCTTGGTTCAAATTTTACATCAAGCTGAGACTTGCATTTGATACCAAAATTATGGGGAACAGGGCCAGGGAGTTGGAAAAAACACTTACTTCTAGAGGACTATCTGGTAGAGAATGGTTCAAAAGCGTTGTATACGCACCTGATAGATATGATGGAGCAGAAACAGTGATGCTTCCAGGATTGAATGAAGCAGTCGAAAGTGCCGACATTGGTGAGTTTGAGCGGTGGATCGCGGTCTTGGACCATAAAGTTTCCTTACTGAAGGGTAAGTTGAGTTTAACGAAGTAATTAGACTAATGAATTAGATGTCCTATGAGGTACACAATATAATTAAAATATAAATCAAAATATAAACGGAACCAAATCTTTTGGCAGCAAGGAGAAAGAAACGATGAATTCAACGAGATATTCATATGCCAATGCTTAGCACCAGAATGAATAAACTCTGTACCACCAAGGACGGGAAGCGATATATGCCTTCTCCTCTGCAATCTCTTGGTTAAGAAGATCGAAGTCAAGTTCAGCTCTTCCAGAATCCAAGTCCATATCACTAGCTTTGATGTAGAAAGTCCAGTTTCTCTTCCAAACTTTGTGAATGATATAGAACAAGATGATGACCGGCATGGCCAGATATGATTGGAAAAAGACATCAGCCTTTGGAGATTCACCTGTTGGCCAAAGGGCCACCCAGAACTGAGCAATCAAGATAAGAGTGTTCAAGATAACACCCCAGTATGATCCATAGATACCACATTGTGATCTGAAAGCCAGCTCCGTTTCAGGATCTCTACCCTGGGCAGCCATACCATGTCTAAATCTAATGTGAGCACCACAAACCGAACCCCATGTGAAAACAGACGAGAGACCAGAAAGAGCAAGTAACCAGTCAAAGACGACACCCTGCTTCTTTGAAGCAGATGAGAAGCAGATGAGACCAACAAAGAGAGTGACACATGTAGACCACAATGGACGACCTTTTCTGTCAACGTACAACAAAAAGTGTGGGGCAAATCCTTGTCCAGCAAGAGATGTTAGGGTACGGGAACAAGCAAACACACCAGAGTTACCAACGGAGAGGACTGCAATCATAATAACAACGTTCATGATAGAGTCCAAAACAGGAATACCAGCATTGTTAATGGCAATGACGAATGGCGAGGCGGAAGCATCCTTTGAAGTTCCAAGTCTAGGGTTGTCGTAAGGAACAAGTAAACCGACAATTGTAAGGGAGACGATGTAGAACAAGGTGATTCTCCAAAAGACCTGTTTTGTTGCCTTTGGAAGAGATTTTCTTGGGTTACTAGTCTCTGTAGCGGCCAACCCAACCAACTCGGTACCTGCAAAGGAGAAAGCGGCAGTCACAAACACTGTACAAACACCTTTGAAACCGTGAGAGAATGCACCTGGATCTTTCCAAAATTTGTTACCAAGATATCCACCTTCTGGGCCACCTCCACAGTTAATGACAACACCAAGGATAATGAAACCAATAACGGCAAGAACCTTGATAAGAGAAAAGATGAATTCAGCTTCACCATAACCTTTGACACCAAAGAAGTTAATGATGACAATCATGACGTAGAAGATGGCAACCCAAGCAGCTGGGTTGATTTCCGAATTCCAATAACCAATGGTAATAGAAGCAGCAACGAGTTCCAAAGGCAAGATGATCAACCATTGTAAGGCATAGTTCCATCCCATAGCAAAACCCCAAGATGGATGCAGGAAACGTGTTGAGTAAACGTTAAAGGCACCAGAAATAGGGAATCTAACAGCCAATTCACCAAGAGCATGAACAGTACAGTAAATCATAGAACCAACCAAAAGCCAACCAATCAACAAAGCAGCTGGACCACCTGTTGCAAGAGCAGAACCAGAACCGATAAAGAGACCAGTACCAATGGCACCACCAATGGCAATCATCTGCAGGTGTCTCCCTTTAAGACTTTTGTGGAGCGGCGACTTGGAGGTAAGAGCAATAGCCTTCTCAAGCTCGGTCATATTGGTTGTGTCAATCTCTTCATCTTGTTCCTCAGGCTTAAAGGAATCCTTGAAGTTTTGCCATCTTGACTTGGACTCACTAGGGGATGAGATAGAGGCCGATTCTACCACTGGGTAGGCCTCAAGATCAATGTTTTGTTTATCATCCGACATGGTTGTGAGTTTGTACCGAGTGCGTTGAGTATAAAAGACCACTAAAGACAAGAAGATACAAGCAGACAGAGCAGTTTACATATAAACTTGGATACTGAGTTGATTACAGAGGTGGAGAGTCCTCAGGTGCCGTAGCAGAGGTGCATCTGTAGTGCCTTGTACATCTGATATCTGAAACCATGGCATAACCTCTTATCAGACGAGTGATATCTGTACAATTACAAGAAAAACGATGGAATGTGGGGATAAGACTACACAGCCAGAGGTTGATGCCGTACGAAATGAGTTTAAAAAGCATCTTTATCGCCGAACGCCAATGCTGTTTTGTTGGACTTGGCAATGTTCCAAGACTTGGTGCCCAAAAGCGGACGATAGCGTCATTCCTTCTCAGTGGACCCTGACACAAAAACGAAAAAAACAGCACAGTGTTCTGTGATGTGTGTTGCACTGAAGACAAGGAAACCCCCATAATCCATTTAACCAGAACCTTAGATTAAACTACGATCACTATGGAACACAGTAAGCGTAAGCGACAGTTGGTTAAAGTTGCCAATGATGTACGGGGCTCTGGGCTCTGGTGCTGATCGTAACCTTGGCATTGGGCACGTACCAAACGACGAGAAATACTAAGCAACCGTACCTAATACCTATCAGCTGACATGATAGTCGCACAGAGAGAAGATAGAGGAATTGATTAGAATTTAGTGGTGCCGTGATAGATTCATGATCTTGTGATCAAAGTCGGAAGATAAAGAGCTTAACGTAGCTGGGGTGTGGAGACTACGAGCTTCTAGAGTCTCTGCTCTCGTTTGTTTTGTCCTATGCTCCTACAGATCACCACATCGCCACATCATCACATCTCCACATCACAGATACACTTCCCGACATCTTCGTTCTCCTCTTTTGCCCTTCCTTTTTCCCTTCACTTTGTTCTTGGTAAGAAGAAAATTACCAAGAATTCGACGCGTGACTATCTGCTTCCTCAACGGGCGAATGACAGATCTTCGCTCTTTCAAGTGGTGGGGATCTCTACAGTGCAGCAGAATTAGCGGCCGTACATGAATCAGGGGAACAGATAGAGTATGCTAACTGCTTGAGTCTTGAAATGACAATACGTGTAACGTATTGCAGAGAAATAGTTACGTCACCACAGTCAGTAAATATCTATTAAACTAAAGCAGTAAATCTAATGGGCAAGGATGTGAGAAAGAGTATAAAAACAATGCCGTACTGCAAATGAGCGAGTGAATGCTACTAAAACAAGAAGCGCAAATACTGTAAAAAAAAAACAAAGAATCACAACGAGGACAAAGGAGCTCAGATCTTCTTTGAGTCGTATTCTGGAACATCATCGAATGGCGACTCGTTCTGATCCTCAGTCGGCATAACGTCGTCATAAGATGGCGGTGGACCAGACCAAACGACTTTCCCCTTGTCGTCAAAGTAAGAATTTTCATCACTCACTTCGACAATACCTGAAAACTCTTGGATCATCTTTGTCGAGAGTCCCATTGGATCACGAGGAATCCATACTTTTGGACAACGAGCACTGACTGCAGGGAAGTCATAAGCGTGCTCAAGTTTCAATCGATCGGTCTCCTCGTTTGGATCTGGGAAGTTGTAAATGTCCGGAATACGTGTCTTTGCCACTTTATAAGAACAGTATATGTGTGGTAAGATGAAACGCTTCCACAATGGAGCTGGAGGAATCACTTTGGTGTCGCCATCAGCAAGCAATGGAACAGTTGCGCCATGACGTGTTTTATCGAGAGATAGACGGTTAAGATCTCCAAGCTCAAACACATTTGTTGGTGGTCTCAAGGAGGATGCACCATCAAACGATTTCTCCCTCTTGTCAAGCAGTGACGATGGACTGTAAACACCAGAATATCTTGATGGACCACTGTTTGGTCTTGTGTAAGATGGTGTGTCACTGATACCATCAAGAGGTTTCATGGCATCAACAGGAACAATAGTCAAGAGCTGATCAAAGGCAGAGTTGAGGTTAATGTGGATGAATACGGTGATGACGAGCAAAACTGCTGTGATGACAATTGGACCCCATGCCTTGGAGACGGCAAATAGACCCAAAAGACAAATCTCACCGAGATAGACACCAACAATGGTCTGGAACAACGAACGTGGGTAGTACATACCTCTTCCATCTGGTGATTCCTTGAAAGTGTATGTCAAGTTGTACAAGTATGCAACGTATAAGAGAAGGAAACCAAAAGCAGCGAAGAGAAGCATGAATGGAGAAATTATGCAATATGTCAATGTAATGACAGCCAAGTTAGTGAATACTGGGAAAGACGTACCCCAAGACATGGAAGACAAGTTGGCGAATCTGTTGTATTTCTTTCTTGGTGTGCTATCAAGGAGGTAACCCATGAGGTAGAACAGGATTAATGTCGTAATCTGCAACAGTGCACCGGATGACAAAGTCAAGCCTTGAAGGACAAGGTATGAAACGTAAAAGTTGGAAGCCTTTGGCAAGTTTTCAGAGAGCAAGAACATTGCACTGGTTGGCTCCTCCACAATTTGAGTCACAGTCGACGTAGCAGAGGAGGAGATGGTGGTCACAAGGAAGACTTGAATGACCTGGAATGCAAAGTAGGCCTGTTGTGTAAAGTACTCAATATGCTGAAGAGATGGTGCACCTGCAATTTTGGCCATCCCTCTGATGAAGATTGGTAGGACCATCATGAGCGCAGCCAATGCAAAAGTTGGTAACATAGAGGTAATGATACCAAGCAAAACAGTTGGAATATCGTTGATCCATCTTAACCAGCTGATCTTATTAGTCAGATATGTAATGTTGGAAACCAAACCAACAAATGCAACAGGGAAAGCCCAGAAGATGACCAACGCAATAATGGCGGCAACAGCACCAAATTTTCTAACGAGACGTTCCCACCAGAACATACGCATGTTCATCCAGACAATGTCAGATGCTTCCAAACCAACATAACGGGGACACATGTGTAGCGCCGTGTGGTGAGTGATGGATTGGAAAGCGACCTGAGCAGAATACTGGGAACCGAATTCCACAAAGACAGAGTTCATTGGCGATGCCTGGGTGTGTTTAGCCTGTAGTTCTTCAATCTCTGCATTCATGATAGGAAGTTGTTCCTTTGCGTAGTTGATAGTATCAACCTTCTTGCCAATGAGGAACTTGAGTCTGTGAGTTGGACGCTTCTTATGTGGAACGTACTGTGTTATATCATCTTCGACTGCGATGGTCTCGCCTTTCTTATCTTTTTTCTTCTTGATCTTGATTGCAGTACGCAACATTGTGTTCTGAGCACCTTCTAACTTGGCGACAAGTTTATCACGTTCAGCGACCTTGTCTGCAATGTCAGAAGCACCACGAGCGATCCAGACCTTCTTGACGTCTTCGAACAACTTGGCAAATTCACCTTCGTCAAGGTACTGTTCGGGGACAGTCTGGAACAAGACAGTTCTGGAAGAGAGTTTCTGGCCATAGCGTGGCGACGAGAGCACTGCTTGTCTGATGGAAGCATAGTATGTGAGCTCGCGATAGATGACAAAGAGAACACCAAGGTAGAAGAACCATGCAAGGATCGCATGTGCATAATACCGGGAACGGTGCGAAACGTTGGAGATGGTGTATGCATCGAGTCCTGCAGAGCCCTTCCCGTCGACCCCATTGATAGGAAGAAGAATTGGGAAGAAGATGAGCAGGTAGAAGAAGCAGATGGCACATATGATCGAGAGGTATCTGAGGAAGAAGTAGCCGTCCATACCAGCCTGTCTGATGACAAAGTTGTCGGACTTCTTGAGGAGCGGCAGGAGCCATTGCCAGAGGCCCGAAGGAAGCGGCTCGGGCTTCTTCTCGTCGTTGATCAAATCGTAGGAGGACTTTGGCTGGTAGATGCGATGGAGCTTAAGCCTGAAGACCAGGAAGAGCGCCATGAAGATGCCGAAAAGGACACCGTTGGTGATGAGCGACGTCAACACGGCCTGCGTAGAGGTGTTCTTGGTCTCCGTTGAGTTAGCCATGGTGCCTACGTGCCACGAGCAAGGCTTCCGTCAAAGCTGTTCAGCCAGGAAGGTGTGTGTGCTGAGATGTCTATCTATCCCAGTACCCGATGAGCCAGGTGTTGTTCTTGTTGTTTGTCCGTGTTTGCGTGCCCGCTACAGCCTTCCCATTGCCCAATCTCGCGCTCATCTCGAAGCCCGCAAAGCCTCTTCCCGTCCGTGCACGAGTCCACGACGCTGCGGCTCCTGCGTTGGAGTGCAGCACAAGGAAGTTGCTGCCGAGGAAAGTTGAAAGTTGTGGGCGCGCTGGAGATGAGTGTGCGATTTGCAATGTGCGGGTTTTGTGCACCCCTTGGGCCTTGGGCCTTTGTGCCTGCCTGGGGTACTGCCCCTCCTCACCTCCTCACCACCTCACCGCCTCACCACCACTGTGGACGGCCTGCCTCCCGAGTCCCGCCTCCGCGTATGTAACAATGGTTCGATTAGCACGATACGATGCCTGCCTCTTTTGTTTCCTGGCAACACTAGAACACTGTCGTAGACTAGATGAGGGGGGTTTGCCTATCTAGCATGCTTTCTCTGCGGCACCACCTGTACAGCCAGCAGCGATTAATCCTCGTCTGAGACACAGAAGCGCAGCAACGCCGAAGAGACAGCGTATACATACACTCTCTTCAACGTTGATGCTCAAACAGACACGCAGTGCAAGTCTCGCCCGCAGTTACGCATCAAGATGAGGGTAAGCTCTTACGCCCAAGTGTACAATGTCAATTCACAGCATTTGTAATCCAAACTGCTCTGTGAGGGTGAATATAAACGAGACCGGGACACCTGGTCGCCGGCTCAACAAGCTAAAAACAACTAAAACCAGAGACGAAAAGAAAAGAACGGAAAACAGTAGCATACCTAATCATTTCAAGCACAAAAAATTCAAACAACATATATCAATCAATAACCGACAGCAAAACAAGAGAAAAGCATATCAACAGGAAGAATCAAACAAAGGGCTCATGCCAATTTCATAAAAAGAAAGCAAAAGAATCGTAGGGGTGGTCGTAAGGGTAAGCGTGCACATATGATGTGTCTGTGTGTGTCAGTTCATCTTATGTGTGTGTGTCTTATGTCTAGAAACAAGTACTCAGACATCTTCTTCATAACTGTCCGGAACCTCAACGTAGTAGCTCTGCAAGGCTCTCTTCAACGCAGGCACAAGCTTCTCCCACTTCAAGATTCGAACCTCCTTGTCAAAACCTCTTGGCTTTCTGATATCGTAGGACATGATTCTCGTAGCAAGCTCGATGCGGAAGTCCGATGAGATGTCATTGCCCAATGGCGAGCTTCTTCCCTCTTGGTTGGACATTCTCGATGATATCGGTCTCTTCGACCAGAAAGGAACCAAATTTGATCTAATTCTGCCCCTTTCACGACGACGTTCAACTGCATCCTGAACTTCAGTACCAATCAGCAACTCGACAATCTTGATCACCTCAACACTGGTAATGTAAAAGGCACGCTTGATCTCAGGGTCATTCTTGTAACCATAATCGCTCTCAGTACTCTCCTCATCTTCATTGTGTCCAGTAAAGCATTCTAGGCAGCTCACTTCAACAACATCAACACCCGGCTGGGCTGGCCTCGTCTTTGGGTTCTCTCTGGCACTTCCAACAATGCTAAACTGAGCAATAATCTGTGAACCAACCTGATATCTTTCAATTCTAATAATTCTTCTGCGATCGAGCTTCTCACTTTCGCTCCACTGCGGTAGACACAATTCCTGTAGCGTGGCACCAGCCAGCTCCAAGTTTACTGGTTCAAAGTGATGGTTGGACATCGTCACAATACGAGGAGGTTTCGTAGCAGATCCACCTGAGGAAATACCTCTGGTAACCTTGTAGCGCTGGAAGCATTCTCCAGATGAGAGAGGATCGTCATGTGTAGATGATGGGGCCGTTGAGTAGCACTGGCCCACAGATGTGGCAATCATAGACTCTGGTGACAGCGAAAGAGAAGATTCTCTAAAGTCGCTCTGCAAAGTCTCCAAGATATCGGCCTCACTCATATTTCTTGATCTGTGAGGAGTATGCAGCTCCAACTCATTTATCGTCTGTGCTGGAGTAGAAACTGGTGGAACAAATGCATGTATAGGTGGGAAACCATCGAATTGAGTCTGCTGCACTAGCTGTGGTTGATGTGTGTCCATCATTAGTCCCAAAGACTGATAGTTTGACATCATCTGGCTAGAGTTCGATTGTGGATCAACAGGGTGGACAAAGTTATTTTGTTGCTGCTGGTAAAATGGCTGCTGTTGCGGTTGTTGTTGTTCTTGAACATGTGGAATAACAACAGGTACAGCTCCCAATGATACATGAGATAGTGATACCGTAGATGATTCTCTCTCGAGGTATTCCATGTTGGTGTCCATCTGGTCCATGGCATCAAAGATACCGGGCGACATCATCTCAATGCTGTTTGTGTGGCCAAATGTGTTTGTAGTCATGCTAGTATCGAATAGACCGTACTTCAAGTCGACAAAAGGGTATTCCTCGACGGAAGTCATTTCAGGTTATAGTAGAGAATGGCTGCTAACGGTCGGGATTGCTTCTTGTGCGAGGATCAACAAGCAGGGGATTAGCGCGTTGCAACAGGTAGGCGTGGTATCTTGGTTGGTAAGCGATGGTGGATGTGTAGTGCTAACAAGCCCTAGAAAGCTCCCGCGGCAGTAGAAGAATTCCTAGGTTCTGGTGGTTGCAGGTTGATTGTGGGACTCTAGTAACAAAGAGGCTTTGGGCGTGTGGTGTGGTTATATATCAACACGATGCTCCAGCTCACGCAGGCGCCGCTTGTAGGGGGCGCAAAAAGAAAAGAAGTTACAGTGCTTCCCGCATGGCTGTGGGAGGCCCATCAACCCAAACCCGCGAGGCTTCCTGCAGAATCTGCAAGAGAAAAATACACGCATGTATGTGACCAATGCCCCAGTCTGCGGCCAGGCGCACGCAGAAGTTGGTACCCAGACTGTCATTCGCGGGGACAGCCCGCTGGTTACAGCCTGCTTCGGAGGACCAATATGACGCAAGGTTGCCTCAGCTTTGATCTCTGATCAGCCGCCATGAGCCTAGTCCCCCCGCTGGACTGTACCACTAGACGCGTGTAGTGGCCTAGTGGCTAGTGGCCTGCTTGCCTGCCTACATAGGTGGAGGCTGGACGGCTGGACGCTGGACGCAAACACCAAATGCTAGCTGTAGAAGCTCGGCCCTAGGCCCTAGAATGAGACTAATCCCAAAGCCATTGTTCAAGTAACACAATTCATGATGGACCGCCACTGTGAGCATGCCCCCTATCAAGCCATAGCATTTGAGAGGAAATAATAGCATCACATGCTAGGGTAACGTGCAATGTTCTCAACGTCATGTACCATGAGGTATTGTATGAGAGTCATCTTGATATCTAATCTAAGACAGCAAAGCTCCAACTCGCAGGTACCCCTGCTAGATATGTACAGCTCAATTGAGGCACCCCTATCTAGTAACTGAAGTCTGATGCACATTAGACCTTTCTTAGACTGAGGAAATAATATAATGCGTATGTGGTCCGTGCTTATATTGATAGAGTTGTATCATCCGTGCGGTATTGGGGGTTACATGACAGCAATCATTGGAGCGTCCCACGTCGCAGACCACAACCAATAAATCATCTACCGAAAAGGGGCATCAAGGTCCATAGCCAAGCGCCCCTGGTATTGGAAACGTGTTATAGCTTGTGTATTTTGGTAATGTCCAGACCCGGTAGGTCTGTTTCGAAATTGGATTTTAGTGACAGCACAAGGCGTACACTAAATCTCCTTTTTCATGGCGACGGCTGGTCTTGTAGCTCATGTGTATACTCTTCTAATGCAGCTCACAGTCAGAGCACATTGGGGATGTCAATCCTAATGCTAATCTTGCACCGGCCCCATGCTACTCTTATCGAGAGATGTCAAAACAATATAATCCCAGTCCCCAAACCGTAGACCCTTTGGGAAAAATGATATAGAAATTTCCCAATTAGTTCAATGGTCCATTTTTGGTATTGCAGAATCGCCAGCAGATCCGGTAAGTTTACCCGTTCGAAAGTGGCATGTAGCATGTAGCATGTAGCATACGCGTTCTGATCAGCCCTAGGACCGAAATCACTCACCTTCTACAGCACTTAGTTGTTTAAGTCAGACATAAAACAAATACGTATGAACATTTCCTACAAATATCGAGCCAATGAGACTAGGGTGCAGTAGGCAGCCAACATGATGCCTCTTGCTAATACTTTAGAAGGGTTCTCGCTAGAGTGTCTAGGTCTTACAGGTACTAACTGTTAATGTATCATACCATAGGAAACACTTCGTATATTTCTTCCAGAGCACAATTTTCTGTGTGTTGAAGGTTTGTGAACTAATGTTCTAGGTTGATCTATGATCAATCCTCTTTAGTGCTTGAGCTTGGCCCAAGCATACGTATCAATAGAGTTGTCATGTCTCCAGTGACCTACCAGCTACCACATGTATTAACATCCCTTATTACAGGTCGATCTATTGAAGAAAACATCAGTTTGTGGGTCATTGTCATGCTTCTTAATTAGAAACGTCTTCAGACAATAAATTAAAACAATTGATCTGAGACTAAACTCCTTCAAGAATGATGGAGCCGAACAGCACACTCACTCCTTTAAGGAAATGCACAGAAAGCATGCAAACATATCACTCCTTCCGATGTTGAAAAACATAGAGGTCTCAAGAATCAGATGATTGTGAGTCAGTAGAATTATGCTCCCACTGTTTACTTGTCGCACATGTACTTTCTTCTGTGCTAATCATCTACTAAATATTTCTAAGAACAACATGGTCGATCCCTGCACACACCCTGGGCCTTCACTCACTGAATATTCATATCACAGAGATGAAGCGCTACCCATGGGTTTCACGATATGTTTTTCCAAAATTTCTTTGAAGCTCGCTGAAGCCTTGTCTTAGATCTATTGTCTAGTTGTGCGACACCAGACACTAGACATCCGGCCTTGACACCATGTATTTACCAACCATACAAGCGTGTAAAAGTAGTGACTACTAACAGTAGTCAATATATCAATTTGATTCACTCGATGGTCGCTGCACAAAGCTGCCAAGTGGTTTGTAATTGACGGTTCGAGTTCTGCCTTTCTTGTTGGATGCATTTTCTTCTAGACCGAGAGGTGTAGTGGCGATCCATCAAGCCGAAACCATTCTAATACCTTTTAACTGTTCTCTCAGGCCAGGATAGTAACATAATGAACTTTTAGCACTTAGTTACGCTTACTTTCTGCCTAGCCTGTAACACTTCAACCCTCCAAAATGTTATACTTACTTCTTCCAAAGTAGGCAATGCTTCTGCATCAATATGCACGAGCCTGCAATGTTCATTGTAGTAGATCATTAGAACATGTACTATCTCACATTTTCTTTAGAGCCCATTGCAAGCCACCATAGAAGGGCCACAAGTTTGTCACAACTTACTTCCCATATCCTATACCTAAAACACATCAAAGGCCGCGGTCAGACAGCGGTAATTGATGATGATATGTCTATCCTTTCTTTTTCGTGTCATCGCATGAAAGGAAGGACATGTAGTTTGACAGAAAGTCGAGACAAGTTAATGGTTTCAGATATACCACATATGCATTGCATCACCGATTGGGCTTGTTCTTCGTTAACGATTTTCACCAGTGTTACGCCACCTCTATGGCTCATTAAAGGCTTCTTGTGTGGTATATGCATTTCGGCCAACACGCTTGTAATATCTAGCGCACTGTGCACATCAGATGACTGGACAGATCTCTGATTGCAAAATAGCCTAAAACAGTTGGGCCAAGAAAACACCAACTAAGGTTTGGAGAATTGATTGCCAGTGCAATTTGCTTACCCCTCCATGCCCTAAAAGCATAGGTGAGCTGTGAGCTCGATACTTCTTTTCTTACCCCCTAGGCCCCTCGCCCCCTGCCCCTCCGGTCTACAAAACTTTACGAAGTCAAAGGTTAATGGTCCCGCGAAGTGTTCATTGGACGTGCAGATTCCAGGCGAAGTGCTAAGGACATCCGACAGGGATAGGGACTCAGCGCCTGAAGTCCTAGAGTGCGGCTCCTGCGTGCTGGCCCAGCGGACTTGCGCAAGGCACTGCCCGCAGAGAACAGATGTAGCACGCACTATCGGTGACACAGTCAACGGTAATCTACACCCGAGTCAGAACGTCAGAACTCAGAACTCAGCGTGATGAAATCCGAGTCTCGGGTTTCTCTATTGGATTTCGCTATCTACGGGATGTGTTTTCGCAGTCTCCCAAATGAAGGAAGAAAGCTACATATATCAAGATGGGTGATTGGGACTCTGTACATAGCCGATCAAGATTTAACACTGTACTCAGCATTGGCCATTACACACCCGAGGCTGTGCTAAAAAAATAATCTGAACTTCAACCGTCAGCGGTTACGGCACTTCACATGGGCCGAATGTTAAGGCTCACCAGTGGAGCACCAGGCTTCAAAATGATGTGTGAGAAAACATCGAGTAGGGTGACGGCATAAAGCGCTGTAATCAGGAAAGGCATCAAATAACAAGGTATGGCGTATTAAGATTCCCGAGAATAGCAAACGAGATCCAAGAGCCAGCAAGCGGCACCTAACCGCCGAACCTGTCTTACTGTACGCGAGTGCTAGAGATGAACATATGAGCGACAAACACTACGGAAAATGCTAAGAATGCCCAAGAATAAGTACATCAATACATTCTAGAAAGCTGCCAAAAGTCACTCACGGAAGATGCATTCAAGGTGAAAATACAAGCCTTAAAGTGAGTTTGAATTCCGGAGCTGTTCCCAGAAGTTAATTACTTGTCATCCTTCCTAGTTCAAAACAGCCAAGAGGTATAATGATGAAGATACTCCCACTGCTTCAACTCTCTATATAGCTGGAGAATTACATCATGAATTCGGACTCGTAGCATATTCAGCAGACGACTCGAGTCAGTATTACGTTCTGCGGGTTTTAGCGTAGTGAGAATATACGCTTCTCCCCGCAACTTCGAGGGTAGTAGTGTAAAATCTCGGGTTATGCACTGAACCAACACTGTACTGCACGCATGAGTAATCAGAAGCGGTCAAACCAGCGCCAACATCCGATATCAGCTGATAAAAAGAGGATAATTCTATCTTTTAAGAAATTAAGATTTCAATTGCTGTCTTGTTGCGATCTCTAGTAGCTTAATGGGGAAATAGCAGTGTAACAACTAATTGTCTTCTGGTTTATAGTAACTACTCGGAGCCTCATCCAGTGTTTACGTCGCAGTATTTACTCAGGCTCTTGAGAATTACGAAGAACGCAACTAAGTACAAATATAAAACAAAAGCCTGTATGGCGATACCAGTCGGGACAAAGTAACTAGTGAGACATTATTCGAGAGCCGAACCTCTCCTTCTCTTACCAGTGCCTTTGGAACATCAATTGCTATCAGACATTTAGAGCACAGTTATTTAGTCTTGGCTAACTGTGCCAGTCCGATAAATATATACAGATATGGAACGCAAAGCTAGTACTAGGTGTTCAGTCTATATTGAAGAGAGTTGCTGTGTCGCGAAGAGAAGAATTAGCTCAAGAAGACTGTCTGAATGAGGTGCATATCCAAGATCCCACAGAACGTCTTAAACGAGGCCGTGTCTGAGAAAACTGAAACATTCAAACGTTTAACTACAACATATGGATTGAAGACCGAGTGATGATGATATTGTGTCTTATTTGGTCGTTGATGTACATATAATCAGCACACCTCACAATACTAGGTTCTTTGTGCTAACAGCCGATGGGATCGTATTCTCGGTAACTTTTAACATTTAGCCATATATCGATCGAGACAAGTCTGTGCAGGCGAGAGGGGGCGGGGTTTCTGTAAACTTTATTGGTAAGCCAACTACTCCCCAGAACCAGTTTACTCCTCGGCGTTAGGGCAGCGAGAGTATGCGGCCAGGCCTACTTCTGGCTAATCGTAAGTTCAAAGTCTACATCCTGTTAGCATTAGGTTATCTAACATGTACATCCGAAGAAGAAACAAGCGAGCACTCAACTTACTCCACTGGCATTCCCACCACCTTATGAACAGCGGATCCTTGGATGCAGAGATAAAACTTGATAGACCAACGCAGTCTTGGTTTCTGAATGAGAACTTTAAATCAGTGCTGATCTTCTTACCGTGCGGGGGTGTTCTCTTGCATGGACCGAAAGTTCTATTACGCATGTATATGCTGGCTTCTATGCATGAAGCGGCGACCCCGTATCAAACCAGAATCTTGCTTTTTACAGCTTCCCGGAGCTTGGAAGATAGCAGCATACGACTGCAGGTTACCTTTGCTGTGGTACTTGTCAGACTTGTTAGCCACAGAAAAGATCGCACTTCCTTCTTATAAAGGTTTTAGCAGTTAGAACTAGTATGCCAAATGGATGGTAGAAACCTGTAATAGATAGACGGATTTGCTACTAATGTTGAAATCGGCAAGGTTCTGCGAGGGAAGTTTCGGATGCATGATCGTTTCTCCGCGTTCATTAGGCAAGCCTTGTGCTGCAGTACCCCAGACCCAGTCCACACTGAACTGTACATTTTGAACCTAACGATTTGAACCATCCAGAGTAGGTCGATGCACACGTGTTCGACTCTAGGTTGCCGTCTTAACGCCTTTGACGGATATTGTTGACCCCTGGGTGAGCGATATAATGTAGGACGAGAATTGAACACCTGTGACAGAAAGGAATAGAAGGAGATTGCATAAGAGCTAATCTTATTGCGCAATTACGTCTCCGGTGGGTGTTCCTAAAGTGTTGATTGAGTTGTTTCTGATGCAGCTTTACAACTGAACTGGCTGTAGTTTGAAGAAATTAGTACACTGCACATTTCTTTCTAGGGATCTCTATGGACAATGTCTCTAAACTAGCCGGCCAACACAAACCCGGATGGAAGAGACTCACAGGCTTCATGTCTCATATATCGTGAGTGGCATGCCCAAGCGTTTTATACCGTGTTATACCGCGTTATACCGTGTTTTGCCGTGTTATGCCGTCTGAGTCTTGAGTCTCACCCTGTTCATATTTGCGACAATCGCCGTTGAATGGCTTTATAAGTTTACAGACACATTTCTTCTCCAATCGGGGTCGCTTACTTCTCCTTTGATACATGTTTAAACTAGTCGGTTATTATTACTCTGTTTGGATGTATCCAGATTTCGACTGAATTGTATGTTTTGAACTCTGCCTAACCTATTTGGAATCCTTAACTTCTTAGAAGTGTTGAAATATCTGCATATGGTAAGTAACACAGTAACACCCATTCAAGTAAATTACATTCTTCTAGAAACTGGCAGAATAGCAGTTGTTCTAAAACATAGGGATTGTCATGGTCATTCTTGTGAATCGCTGATGCAATTCAATGACTAGTGTCTGTTGTGTGACACGTTACTTGACTCCTAGCGGTGCCCTCAGAGATCAAACAAGACATATTGCAAGGAGTTACCTCAGGCCCGCAATCAGTTGCAGAGCAAAGCTTATCTCGTCGGTAATCAATAGTGATCGTCAATCCACAGGGTATCATTCGGCATTCTTAACAAGATCGACGTCTTAATTTTGACTAACGTTGAGAGATCAGACTCGCAGTGTTTCATAGTCAAGAGTGCACCCAACTTGTTATCACCTCTCTTCATTTTCACCATTTGGACAGTACAGCTTCCCAGTATGAGAATAAGATAAAATTAGATATCGTAATCCTCAGAGAGGCCTAACTACTTGATTACGATGGTTTGGAGAATTGCTGCCAGTCCAGACCAGTTCATCTAGTGATGTCTATACAACAACCTCGCTATTTCGGCAAGAGTGCATACTATCAAGTTCGTTGGCTGTGAGTGAGTCAGTGCATGACTACCAACTATGCATTGATTTCTGAATTTGCATTATTTTAGCGGCCTGCTACATGGTGATTCTCTTTTTGAGGAAATTCCTGGGAATCTCAATAGCATTACTTTTAACACCTTGGATGTGGCCTACATGAAACGTGTTATCCGATAGGGCCTGGTTTAAAAATTCATCCTTTTTAACATATATTGTGGATCATCTTAACTCATACATATTTATACCAGTCGGGATCCCTTCGCAATCACTTCTCCTCACTTCTCCTGTGCTCTTATCTCCTGTTCTTCTTTTACTTTCAATTCAGTACTTTCCATCTCGTTGAGAGTTTTTGAGCTTTAACAAGCTTTCCTGTGTTTCAATTAGTAGTTCTTGAATTGTGTTCTGATGTAGTAGACGGTCCTGTCAATGATTTTCTGGCTTCCATTCCCGGCCATACACTGTGGGATTCTCCGATTCCTTGCCCCATTTCCAGAGTCTGTCAACTGAGATTATCCACTTACTTTTGTCCGCCAAGTGTTCGTTAGGTGCTACGAGGTCTCTTGGGTGCCAGACACGGTCCTGTCTCGGATGGCCTTCCACAGTTGTTTGGTTGTGATACATTTGGATGAATGTTTCTAAATGATCATTATTGGATTACTGATGCTGACTAGTAATCTCGCGCTTGATTGATGCAAGGAGAACATCTGTTGCTGCTCTGTTCAGCAATTTAATGTCATTGTATACAAGAGTGATATGAATGCATGAATATGTTCATCACATTACCTTGCCTGCTTTGGTTTCCAATCATTTTAAATGCTTGAAGCCCTACTCTTTTGAACAGAACCTAGGTCTACCTCAGTCGGAGTTCTCCTGAGAACGGTTCATTATCTTTGATACCAAAATTCCGAACTCGGAACGTGATTAACGCCAAGTCTCAACATTTGCGGTCAAATCTTTTAATGACTACGTAATGACTTAAAAGATGGAAAATGCGTACCTTCATCACATGTGATGCTTTGCCTACAGTTTCCGGAACTCACGCTTTCGGTGTTTATCTCTTGTGTGGAAAAGAACTGCATCGCCAATCTCTACGGGAGTGTTGCGGGACATTCCAATTGGTACAGTTCAGTCTTATTTGGAATTAGGTTCAGGTGATTGTCCGAAATCTGGACTGGTCACATTTACGGACTTCCTGGACCTGAAGGAAGATCGGATAACAAGCTTTATCCATTAGTACCGCGCATTGCAACTATTGATACCTACCAAGATCCCGATACACGCTATGTTGGTACTGCTGTACTGCAGTACCTTCCAAGTAAGTCTGATAGTTGGGACCTCGGAGTTCCCCTATCCCAAAATACTCTGGTTGTTAGTGGTTTGCCGTGTGTCCTGTCTTGAGTTGCATCCTGAATAGGCAACAACCTCATATTGTGGCTCTCATGCTAAATCTTCGGAAACAATCGCTTTTACCAAGACTTTTACACCGTTGCACATTTGCACTTCCCCTCCTTTCATATCCCTGTCAACTATTTTTACCTTTCAACTTCTTTTGTTCCCTCGTGCTCTTTGTGCTTCTAAGATCAACCTGGAGAGTAATCTATCAAAGTGCGGTCATGCCTAAAGTTCCCAGTAATCAAGTTATCATCACTACCCCTTACAGAAGAACAGCTTCCCCACCTTGTCTGTATATGGTGCGTGATTATATTTTTCCAGACTGCAAGGCACCAGCCACCAGTTTCTACATTAAGCATTCACAGTAAAATGATGCTACACGGGAGGGCATTCAGCTACAATCAGGATTTTACAGTATCTAAAACCATATCTGGAACCACAATTTGTAAAATGCTTTCTTGAAGTTTGGACCTGCTTCTGCATATTTTTTAAGCCCGAGGAATTCAATCTTCTTGCTCAAATTGACAGTGGACACAATTCTACAAAAAGGCGAGACCTCCTTTCAGAAAGGTCACTCGACCAAATACAATGCAAAATAGAGCTTTACATTTGAAGGCACAATACCCACAGTATGCAACAAATCAGCAAAAGTATATTCTGTGTGTACAAAGGTTTGTGTCTCGATGCGTCTTATAGTTGTCTCTATAGCCGACTGTCCACTACTGTTCCACGGTGACCCCTCAAACAGGGCTATAGCAGCCGTTCTATCGCATAGAACATCAAATTCTTCCAGAAGGCATTAGAGAACTAAGTACAGAACCCTCCTTTAGAGTTTCTAGTTCTCTACTAACCTTGATCTGTATTCTGAGTATGGGAAAGGAGTTCTCTGATGTTCTACTACTACATTGGACGCCATTAAGGGATGCTGATGCAATTGGTGATGTAACGTATACTGCCATAGTAAAAGAGAGCAGTAGAGCAGTAGTATCTGTATTATCAGGAGGATGCACTGGGTGGGCTGGACATCCAGTGTAGCTAGAGACTTTGGTCCTCTTCGTCGTAGTGCTTTTCTTCTGATAACGCACACCGAACAAAGTGGCAGAACGGGCCTTACAATCTAAAAGATAGGAATAATATCGGTTGATAGACCAGAGGTCTGTAAGGACTCTTGGAAAGTGCAGTTCTCGGTTTGTTTCATTGGAAATACTGCATAGGCGGCGAATGTATTACTCTAGAAAGATCTCAATCCATGGTATCTCTACTTAAAAGCATTCAACTTCAACCTGCAACCCGATGTAGCTATAGGATTCTACACAGTTACACTTGAACATATAGTAATGAGACCCCATGTGAATCACAGAACTACGGAGATTTAGCCACCGTACATTTCGGCAGTCTACCAGTGCATATCCAATGGTGGTGTCTGATATCTAGTAGACACATGAATGTACAGGTTTAAACATCAAACAGAGTACGTAGCCGAATTTTGGCCAAAACACGAGGATTTGGACCTTCTAGTCAAGGACCTGGCCTTTTCCTTTTATTGATGATAAACTCGGTATACATTGGTACTTCATGCGCTTAGTGATAGGTAACGAGGGAGTAGGGTGAGAAAGCAATGTATCGCCGAGAGGATTTCGGGCCCTAAACCCTAGAGTCCTAAGAAGATATACATGTGGCTATACACATACCAAGTTCCTAATGGTATGAGACTGAGACACACGCGTGTGTCTTCAGGCCCCCACTTCCCAAAGTGGGTCCAGGCATTTCCCCTGGCATTTACTTACCAGATAGAGGACTGTTAGCAATATGCCCTATCACACGGCGTCACTTCTCGAAGGCTATAAGCGATCCAACCAGCGCTAGTTGACGGCGATTGTACAAATAGTAAAGGCGGCAAGGTGAGCAAACTACAGTATCTGCTTGTTTCGGACCTGATTGCTGTCGTTGAAGCAAACCAAACCGGGTCAGATCGGCCAAACGCTCTCAGACGGCTTTTAACAAGGCATGAGAGAGAGAGAGAGAGAGAGAATGTGTGTGTGCGTGTATGTGTCCAGCTGAACCACAATGTAACCATTTCTGGGGTGTGCTGACATATAACAGTTGGTGCAGAGGGCGGTAACGTCTTTGGTATAAGGTTGATCAGTTTAATTGATGGTAAAAGCAAGGTAAAGTTCAGGCGGGGGATCCGCACAAGAGCTTCTAGGCCTGCTTGCCCGAGGACGCAAAGCGCTGTATTGCACGAAATAAGGAATGAGAGTCAAAGCAGCGGGCTTGAAGGTACGTGATGGAAACCAAATTTGACTTTAAAGGTTTAATCTCCATTACAGTGCCTATGCCATTATGCCCGTTCGATCTGATGCTGTCGGGGTCTTCCTTTTTTTTTCTTTTTTCCCTCCTCCAGTGAAGCGTGGGGTCAGTGGAGCCGTGGGACGTGCTTCAAAGCTTTGGCAGGCCGCCGAGCGCCTTCATAGGGTGTCACTGGTATTTACACATGTCGTGTGACAGACGGGCGATACAATTACACCAAATGCTGTTGCACAAAAAGAAATGAGATAAAACAAAGCACTGTTTCATATGTGATGGAGATGCGATTGAGGTTCTACACTAGACCTTCTGTGGTGTAGTTGTTGTGAAAGGGTGTATGAAGCCTTTGCAGCTTTCCACTGTCCACGCAGAAAGCTGTAGTTTACCCGGCCTACATACCGAACATGGGCACTCAAGACCCCAAGGCTGCCCAAGCACCAACATCAGTGCAACGTCTTTCAAATACTATTATTGAATTGGATCGTATATACCCATTATGTGCAGCAGTGGAGAGTGGTTGTGTGTGGAGGAATCCGGAATTAAAGGCCGTCGGGGTGGAAAGTCCGATTGCTCTTCAAGCAGGTGAACTGCTCTAGTCGACAGGAGGCCCGAAAACCCAGACAAACAGGGCGACAGGGCAGCCACATTGGACGCCCCAAGCCAATTGCGTGACCGGCATTGATAACAGCCGCCCTCGCGTGCCACCGTGGACGAACACGGATACGGCACAGGAATAACTCGGATGCCATACTGTTAGTGCTGCTAATGCTGCTAATGCTGCTGCTGCTGCTGCTACACTAATGCCGCTGCTCCCCTGCTGCACAGCATACAAAGCCACAATGGCCAATAGCGTCAGGGCAGGTGGCCCTGCTACCAGCGACTTCTGTAGGCGGTCCCTGTGTATGTGCCCCACACCAAACGACAAAGAACGCGCGATAACTATTTTATTGCTTGCAGTTGACAGCTGGCAATTTTCGCAATTTTCGCACTTTCTTGTACTTTTTGGTGCCTTTTGGCAGCCCTTTGGCGCTATTTGGCGCTATTTGGCAGTCACCGCGATGTCCGATCTGCCCACACTTTTTTTGCTGACGCAGCCGAAACCTGCAACCCGCCCGGCCGCCAATTTCTAGAAGGTGTCAGACAGTCGGACGGTTGCTACGACCACCGTTTTCTATAAAACCTCTGCCAAACGCCCGCAAGTGGCGCCCCTCCCATCTTTCAACCGCCCAATACCATCAACTTTCACACGTTCCATTCACCACGGGACCACCACCGCACATTCATCAATACATTGTGACACCCGGCCGCCCGCCTGCTGCACCCTGCACGTAAATAATCACACATAACAATGAGGTGAGTAGAGAGTCGAGCTTTGCATGGTGTGACCAATTGAATGCTAACATTTCCATCCTTATAGCAACGACTTCACCGCCAAGGACGCCCACGCCGCCGCTGACAGAGTAGCAAGAGACGTTGAGAAGCACGCCAATGCTGCTGCTAAGGATGCCAGCGCTGCCGCTGACGACTTGAAGACAGCTGTCCACGATGCCTCCGACAAGGCCTCAAAGAAGGCCAAGGAGCTTGGCGATAAGGTCAAGAAGGCTGAGAAGGACACTGCCGACAAGATCAAGAAGGAGTACGACAACAACAAGGGTCCAGTTATAGATTTCTTTAAGAGAATTGCTGCTGCCGTTTCCGACGCTGCAGCTTACGTTGTTGATTCCACCAAGAGCGCCTCCTCCACCGCCTGCGAGGAGCTCAAGAACCCAGTCGTTGCCACCCAGGCCGTGGTGACGGTTGGTGCCATTGCAGGCTTGAGCTATGCAATCTCTGAGCGCTCCAGACTCTTCAGATTCAAGTCCGACAATGAGATCACTGCCATCCTCGTTGGCCTTGCTGGCCTTGTCGTGCTCGACGGCTACTTGTTTAAGACGTACTACCCAAAGTATGACAAGACTTTCAAGTGAAGAGAAGATATATCAACATTGAGGGAGGAGGACTAGATGGAAGTGAGCGCCACTTCTTGCATCACTTTAAATGCGGTGAAATGTGGAGTGTTGCCATTGCCCAATGAACAATGTCTCTTGCACTACGTATCATAGTGTTTTATCTTAGTCCTTCACCTCTATATTTATATTCTTATCCAGACGACTGTTGTTTAATCCAGGTAGACACTAAACCCTTAGCCCTTAACCCCTTTGCCGTTAACCCTTAAGGTAACCCCATGGCCCCACCAGCGCGATAAGGGCAAATGCGCACCTTATCTCACAGAAGCGCGGAGCCCTATGCGCTAGCCACGTGATGTGTGGATAACCCTCATAGCGCGCACCCGTACACCAAAGAAGTAGATCGAGCGCGCGCTTTGGGCACCGTCCCCTGGTGAAAAAAAACAGAGATGATGCACGTACTCACAACACCAACACCGACTGCTCTTAGAAGCCAGCGCTCGTCGATTGAAAGTTACTCCCATCAACTTTCCGTGATCCATTCCGACGTATAAACAAGCAAATCCAGAATAATGTCTGCTCCAGCTGCTCCAGAAGGTCAGAGAAGAGGTGGTTTCGGTGGCCGTAACAGAGGCCGTCAGGGTAGAAGAGGTGGTCGTAGAGACCACGAGGAGAAGGGCTGGGTCCCAGTGACCAAGCTCGGTAGACTCGTCAAGGCTGGTAAGATCACCACCATTGAGGAGATCTTCCTCCACTCCCTCCCAGTCAAGGAGTTCCAGATCATTGACCAGTTGCTCCCAGAGTTGAAGGATGAGGTTATGAAGATCAAGCCAGTCCAGAAGCAGACCAGAGCCGGTCAGAGAACCAGATTCAAAGCCGTCGTTGTCATTGGTGACTCCAACGGTCACGTTGGTCTCGGTATCAAGACCGCTAAGGAGGTTGCCACCGCCATCAGAGCCGCCATTGTCATTGCCAAGCTCTCCATCGTCCCAATCAGAAGAGGTTACTGGGGTACCAACTTGGGTGCTCCACACACCGTCTGTGCTAAGATGACTGGTAAGTCCGGTTCCGTCTCCGTTAGATTGATCCCAGCCCCAAGAGGTAAGGAGATTGTCGCTTCCCCAGCTGTTAAGAAGCTCTTGCAGTTGGCTGGTGTTGAGGACTGTTACACCTCTTCTTCCGGTTCCACCAGAACTTTGGAGAACACCGTCAAGGCTGCTTTCGTTGCCATTGCCAACACTTACGGTTTCTTGACTCCAAACTTGTGGGCTCCACAGCCATTGCCAATCTCTCCAATGGATGTTTACGCCGACGAGGCTTCTGCTTCCAAGAAGGCTTACTAAACATTTTCTCATTCCATTGTGTCTGTTTAATACAAAATTTGTAATGTCTTTTATGAATGTCAGCTTCTTGTTGACCAGTTCAGTCTGATTCCTAGAGATCTACATAATTCATCTACAAGAAGTAAAAACAACCAATATATAAGCCCTTTTTCAATCCAAGGGCAAGAGGGGAAAGAAACATAGAATGAAAAGTCATTATACAATTTTATTTTATTTTTGCAGTAGCACTCCACATTTACCCCTCCTGTGGTGGAGCCTGTTCCATAACCTGGTCATCTGGTACAGCAAACTGTCTCTGATCAGTATTCGTCCAGGACAGAGATTTAGCCTGAATGGTGCCAGCAGCTGGAGATTTCCCATTTGGATGCTGGAAAAGACAGTGTGGGTTCTTGCAACCACTACCGAAACGGCACTCTTCTTTGATTGGATGGGAAAAGAAACAGTCGATTCTCGTACAGTTCTCACCATCACGACATAGTACCTTGGAAGTAGCATGACGGAACTTGCAGTAGCGGTTTGTGCAGTTTGCTCCGAATTTACAAGGCTCCAATGATTTTTCAATAACGGGCTTTGGCTTGGACATTGGTTTCACCTCTTTGATTTTTGAAAGCGAAGAGTGTGCTTTTGTGCATGATGCATCCTGACATTTCAAGTTCTCAGGACACCATTCAATAGTTGTGACTTTTGCATCTTCATTAGCAGGTGTTGGATGTCCAAATGGACATTGCTGATTAGAACACATGATACCAAATTTACAGAGTGTGATACCGGCAAGTTGTTGTGCCACTTTTGTCTGGTGTGCAGCCTTCTTCTCATAGTACTCCTTTTTCGTCTTCTCTAGCTCTGCAATGAGCAGATCGTCTTCACCCGGGTGCAAGAAGTTGCAAGTTCCCGGTGCATTCGGACAGGCTCCATTGAGATAGTTGAAGCACGGTTTTGTTGGATGTGCGTAGACACAGTCCTTGTTTGGACAGTGTGGGAAGGCATGGCAACGACCTCTCTTCTTGATCTGGCCTCTCGCATTGACAAATGTGTCTGATCCCGCAGCATTCGACAAGTTCAAGGCATTTTGGAGGGCGTTCTCGTTTCTAAAGGCAAACTGTCTCTTACCGCCTCTTCCATTCTTGTGCACACCGTGGGAAAACTTGGAGTAAGCAGCTGGTTTTGTAGGCATCGATACACCCGCACCATCCCCATCTGTGACCATGGCATCTGAAGTTTCTGCAAGGCCTTCGGCCGCATTCTGTGTTGATTGTGCATCTGGTGGGGCAGTGGCAGGCGTCGGAGTAGCAGACGGTGGGGCTGCTGCTGGAGCTGCTCCTGTGGCTGCTTGTGTGGTTTGACCATTACGGTAGTCCTCCAGGGCCTTGTAAGCATTCTGCACAATGTTTGAGAGGGCATTACTGGTGAAGATGCTGTTCAACTCCGTGTGTGCCTGTTCTGGCGTTCTGCCGTTGTTTATCAAGAGCACAAGGTACTCCGAGACATCGTGCGCATCCTCAGAAAGTTCCGGCACCTGCTGGGCCTGCTGGGCAACAAACTTCTCGAGCTCCTGCTGGACCTCCTGTGAAAGAGCTGTACTCATGATATCTGATCGAATAGGCAACTGAAGGCTCTTTGCCACTGTCAATCGCCCTTGTTGTATGGACGCGATGAGAACTTTTTTTTTGGTTTTCGCCGCTTCGGGGGTGATGCGGTAGGCGCACTCCACAATTAGCCCTTTTGTTTATGTCTACATTGTTCTCTTTATCTCAGTGCAATTTCTGTGTGATTCTGAGGCTTTAGCGGACAATGTCGGGTCTTCTGCCTGGCCAGAGCTCAGCAGCTGAGAGTCTGGCGCCACGGCCCTTTTACGGGTCGACCCACGCAGAGAGTAGGCCCTCTGACGGCGCGCAGAGGCCGCATATCCTCAAGAGATTCCAGTCGTTTGCAAGCGTTGATAGTGGCGAGAACGTGAGCTTCTCGGACATTGTCAAGGGGCTCCCAGGAAGAATCATACGAAGAGGTTCCGTCATCTTGGCTGAGACTGGTGAGAGGCGACGCAGCGGTGTGCGTGGCGGTGTTTATGATCCCATGGGAGGATGCGACGAGGAGGAAGAGGACGAGGACCTGGAGAGACAGCCCTTGCTGATGGGTGCTCAACCACGCTCTTCTCCAACAATAAGGCAACGGGTATCCTCAGGATATAGTACGTTAATCAATTGGATGCACAGATACAAGTACCACAACGTTCTCAAATGCTCTCTTGCATATCTCCTGGCGTCACTTGCTGTCTACTGGACACCACTCTCGACGATGCTGGGCAAAAGTGACAACAAGCACGTTGTTGCAACGGTTGCAGTCTACTTCCACCCATCCAGAACGTTCGGATCGATGCACCAGGCACTTATATTCGTTAGCATGGCACTTGTGTTCAGCTTCTCGGTGACGCTGCTCTCAACGGCGATCGCAAGCACGCTCTTTCGTTACGGACATGCTTACTGGAGTGCGTTCGTCAACCTCATATTTGCATCAATGTCAATTGGATTTGTTTCCTTCTTGAAACAAAAGAGGAATCATCCAACATTCAACGTGGCGTGTTCATTAGCATACATTACAGTTGTTACTGGTATTGTGAAAGAAGGTGCATTTGAAAGTGACGGTATACCTTTTGCCAGATTACTCTCCCTTTTCAAGATTATCATTCTTGGATGTGCCATCTCCGTGATCATATGCTACTTAATTATGCCATCATCAGCTGTTAAGAAACTCAGAATCGGCTTGAACGAGAGCTCTACCTTGATGTCCCAATACCTTTCTCAAATCGAACATTCGTTTATCAACAACAGAAACGTGTTCGCTGATGACATGGTTGCTCAGCTTAATAAGAAGATCAAGAAGAATGCTAGTAAGATGATGAGCGATCTTGAGGAGGCTAAATATGAGCTTCTTCTTGTTGGTAAAGAGCAGGAGTATAAGGCATATGCCAAGATTGTCCAATCGGTTCAACTCATGAAATCACAACTGGGTAGTCTGAAAGGTTCTGCAGATATGCAATGGGAGATTCTTCATGAGGAAAACAGTATCTCCACATCACCATCTTCGGTATCTGTAAGGACACTTGACAGTGGAGAGAGAACACCGGATGAGCGTACACCATTACCTATATCTGAGTCCATGTTGACCCTTGACGCAGGAACAGCCCTAAACTCGAAACAGTTATTTGATTTGTTCATTCATTACCTTGGTCCTTCCTTAAAGTCGTTCTCATATACACTTCGTGGTGTTCTTGATGGTATGCCATTTGATGAAAAAGAAAGCTATGCGCCAAAGGAAACATATCACTATAGAAACAGTCTACGTCTTGCATCGGAGTTGTTCCAAAGGAAGTACGAAAGGGCTATTACAAAACTATACTCACAGGATATCTTTAAGCAGGCTACTCCTTTGGAAATGAAGATCGATGAGGAGGAAGTTGCTGCTAGTTGTGGTAATTTTGCATCCATCTTGTCCCAATACTCCAAGGAACTTGATCATTTTGTCCAACTCCTGACTAATTACTCGGATATTGTCGAGGATAATCCGAGATCGTGGAATTGGCTTGCATTCTGGAGGGATCGTGAAACAGACGACGTTACGAAGAAAGTTCCTGGTTTGGACTATGCGCTAGAAAACTTGAATGCAGAACTGCAAAAGCGTACTGATTCCACAGATCAACGTGATACTTTGGGATATAAGGTTTGGGAGTTCCTGAGCATATTTAGACGTGTTGAAGTGCAGTTTGGAATCAAAGTTGGTATCGGAGCATTTGTTCTTGCAATGTTTGCCTTTTTGCCCCAGACGAAGCAGGTCTTCATGTCTTGGAGAGGGGAATGGGCACTCGTGACGTTTTCAATCATCATGAACAAATCACTTGGTGGAACTACTATGACTGTGAATTGGAGATTGATTGGTACATTCCTTGGAGCTGCCGCTGCATATTTCATATGGACCTTGTCAGATCGTGACCCTTGGGCATTGTGTCTTGCGGGCTGGTTAATCTCATTATACTCATTCCACATTATCTTGAATTGGACAGATGTTAATGCTTTTGGGAGATTTATCTTACTGACCTACAACATCACAGCATTATACACTTACAATATCACTCGGTCCGAGGATCTTGAAGAAGGAGACGACACAGACCCTATCATTTTTGATATAGCAGTACACAGGTTCTTGGGTATCACTGCTGGTGTTATCTGGGCGTTGATAATCACCATCAGTTTCCTTCCACAGACTGCAAGAAATCGATTGAAACGTGGTTTGTCGGTGTTATGGTTACGTCTTGGTATTATTTGGAACACCGATCCCTTGGAGTATCACGGCACTGAGCTTGTTGGATTGGCAGATCAGAGTGGTGTTATTCATATCATGAATGAACTGGGTCTTGCCTTAAAGCAGGCGCCGAAGGAAACGAGATTGAAAGGCAAGTTCCGTGATGATATTTACAGGAAACTGTTGGAATCTACTGAGAAGATTACTGATGCTTTCCAAAATATGAACACAATGATTGGAATTGATACAGCATTGAACGAAAATGAACTTAGAGTACTACAGATCACCGAACCCGAACGTGAGGAGTTACAGAACAGAGTGTTTTTGATCTTTTACATGATTTCGTCATCGATTATTCTCGGCATTCCACTTCCTTCTAAACCTGCTTCCACGGCACATTCCAGGGATAGGCTTATGGTGAAACTGGGGCATATTCGAAATAATGGAGTTTTATCGAATGAGGACTATGTTTTGCTATACTCCTATATTCTCGTGTCCAATGCCATCGTCAAAGAATTGAATAAGATCATTGAATACCTCGGTGATCTCTACGGTGTTGTGGATGAAGAAACGCTGGAAATCTAAGAGTTAATAATAGGTGTTCGTTTAGTATGCCTCTATTCCGAAACTTCTATATCAGGACATCATCTTTCACTCAAGTAGTTATCAACAGCTCGTATGAATCTTTGGTTTGTGATCTTGGCTCCTGGCTTGAAATCCACTGGTGAGAGTGGATTCTTGACAATGTTTTCCACGTATATCTTGGAGTATATTGTCTTTAGTACGTCCTGAAGGTACATTGTTTGTGTGTCACTTATGATGCAGAATCTAAGAGCCGATGCTGACTCGTAGAAGTGGGCTCTGTATTTCGCTGTGGAGAATGAGCTCATGGCGTTTTTGGCTTCCGGTGTATCCCCTAGTTTCTCAGCAATGCTTCTCAGAGAAAACAGCGCTCCGAATAAAAGCTTAGCATTGTCCTCGTTACTCTTTGAGTTGATAGTGCCACTTTGCGTTGTGGAGTCCGTACTTGGGTTAAGCACCTGGGTCCATTCTCTGCTGTAGATGCAATTACCTGGCATTCTGGTTAGCTTTTCTGGAAGAATTGGAAAGCAACAAACCCCAAAATAACTCACAGTGTCTATCAAAGATCCAAAAAGAGTATATAGCCATTATTCCCAGCGGTCTGTCGGTAATAGAAGACCCATCTGACAGTCCATCATCATCAATATGGACTTGAATGACCTTTCTGGACTGAACGAGCGGTGTCTGGGTGTGAATACCGAATTCGGATAAGTGCGCTAACCACTTAGTCCTCGGCCCTTTCAGCAGGCTTCTTTCTCCACACTCCCATTATGGGTGATAAGCAGGCATTATAAAGTGTCAAGCTTTGAAGGTTGAAGTTTGAGAAGACGGAATGTTCAAGCAGTGCTCTAGAATGGCCGAGAAGCGTCTTTCACTGGTGAGTCGTCACCTTCAGCAGCAAAAGTTTTCCACGGTCCAGAGCGGAGCCAAGTACACTACTGAGTACAGAGCCTACTGCAAGTTGCCCAATGGTGAGCTTGGATCGTTCTTCCATGACGTCCCAATGAACCTGGATATTCAAAGGAAGACTGTCAACGTACTTATAGAGATTCCACGTTGGTCTAATGCGAAATTTGAGGTCAACAAGGAGCTGCCTTTCAACCCAATCACGCAGGACACAAAGAAGGGAAAGCTCAGATTCGTCAAGAACTTGTTCCCATACAAGGGCTATATCCATAATTACGGTGCTATTCCACAGACATGGGATGATCCCACGATAGAGTGCAAAGAGACTGGATTTAAGGGAGACAATGATCCAATTGATGTGTGTGAGATCGGTACGAGAATAGCGAAGACCGGTGACGTTGTGGAGGCTAAGGTCTTGGGCTGTCTTGCACTGATTGATGACGGTGAATTGGACTGGAAAGTCATTGCTATTGACACCCAGGACGAATTGGCCTCGCAGTTGAATGACATATCCGATGTCAGACAGAAGTGTCCGGGTCTACTGGAGGCTACATTCCAATGGTTCAGAGACTATAAAGTGCCAGATGGAAAGCCAAAAAACGAATTTGGCTTCAATGGTGAGTTCCTATCTGCTGCTAAGGCTGTTGAAGTTGTTCAGCACTCTCATGAATCGTGGCAGAAACTCGTTCAAGGTAAAGCTGAGCTCAAGAAGATGCCTCAGATCAAGAACTCCACTCTTAGCTCTACGCCAGGGTTTGGTGCGCAGCAATTCGACAGTGTTGTTACATCTTCCTCCCTTCCAGACGCTGAAATTCCTGCTGAAGTTGACAAAAACTACTTTATTTGAGTCAACTAGAGGTAATGACTCTAAATATATACGTACTCAAAGAGTGATAATCAGTAATTTAAGAGAATACACTAGTGGCGACATCCGAACCCCCGGAATTGGTTCTTTAATACGAACAAAAATCTTCCGGGAAACGTAAACAAACAAGAGCTACAATTCCAGATTCAACACTTTATACGAGGCAATTAAAGGAGTCTGGAGGTTTTTGTTAAGCTACAATGACTACTGGTACTTTGCAAACCAGCTCCAGTGCCGTTTTGGAACCCAAAACGGGTGGAAAATGGTAAGTTTTCTATGTTGAGTCGCCTCTGGGAGATTGATACTAACAACAAATCAGGTCGTTTGATCTGGCTCTGTGTGCTCTTAGAGTACCCGAAGATTCGCAAAGACTGAAGTCATTGGAAACTTTTTTAACGGAGAATAAAAACGTTCTTGCCAACCCTTTGATCTTTAAGAAGAGCGGCAAATCAGAGCTCCCCGCTGGAGATGACTTTACGATTCGTGGATCTTCCTTCAAGACGACTAAGAACAGAAAGAAGGTTGCTACGGATATTTCAGAGTTGCTGAACGTTGACCAGTTAGAGGTCTTACGTGTTATTTCTGAAGTTGTTACGCGCATACCAGAAGATGGGACGACCTCAGAGAAGATCATAGATGATTCGAACTTGGCAAGGGAAGACACTCAAAAGATGTACATCGCATGCGTCTTGAAAGATAGACGTAACGTTTTGCAGTTGACTAGAGTTTTACTTGGTCACGAAACTCTCTCTGTCTTGGGTGACAAATTTGCTAATGACATCTTGGAAGATGCTGAATACATTAGCAAGACGCTTTCCAATCTCGATGCAATCACAGAAGATCTACAAACGGCCAAGGGAAAAATCCATGAAGATACGATCGTTTCCGAACTGTCTCTTACAATAGTGGAAATTCTCAAAACACTTGTTACAATATTGATCAAAGTTACAACGACAAGCGACAATGTTCTGAATTGGTTCCAACTGATGGATAGGCAATGCTTCTTCAATAGTATCAAGGATTTTATTCAGAATGACATCTTTGATGAGATTCGCTCTTTGTTGTCCATAATTTCGATCCTTTTCTTGGGGCTCAATACCAAGGATGATATCTTTGACCCATCAGCTCCATACGCAACACAACCTACAGCGGTAAGAGCCATCCATGACATTCTTGCCAATTCTCCACATGACCCAATTGCCCTCTATGCCTGGAGCGTGGTAGTTTATTCACTTCCAGAAGACGTCTTGTCCATGACCTTCACTGATGACGAGAACGTTGAGGCTATTTGCAAGTCGATCACAGCAAGATCTGCAGAGATGGGTCTGTTCCATTCAATTGAGAACACACACACAGTCCTTTTCTATGATGCTCTCTACTCTGCAATTTTGTCCTCTTTCCTTATATGCACTGTTCCCTTTATTCAGCTTACAGAGAATACCTCGAGAGCTTACTTCCAGGTGCTCAAAGATGCACCAAATACATTTATTGAGAAGTTTTTTACAAATCCAAACACTGAGAGACTTCTCTTCTTGACGAAAGCAAAGTTCCCAGAGGTCACAATTCCTTACCTCAGGTTACTCAGTATCAATGGACCATATGCACATAATGAGTTGTCATCAATGTCAACGTATATGTCAATTGTGGAAAACAATAGTGTTAACTACGATATTGACAGGGAAATTGATACAATTACACTTAGAGATGGGTTGCTTGTGAAACCACCATTTGAGCAGAACCCAGATGTCCTCATGCTTTTGCCACCACAGACAAAGGGTAAGCTAATTCCAACTGCAGCCCAAAGCACAGAGGCAATCATCTTTCAACACAAGTACAATGGTTGGTCATTACTTGGCCGTGTGCTACAGAACATTACCCTTAATGTCGAACAACAGGAATTGATGATGACAATCCTTGAGCTTATCACGAACACACTCGCCACTTCAGATGTGGACACCACTTCAGAAGTCCTTGAAGGACTTTCGGCATTCTTGGATGAGTCTGATATACTCGATGTACTGTTAAAGATGTTTGAACACTCTCTGCACCAGAGAAACATTGTACCTCTTACCCAACTGACAAAGCTTTTGATTTCCTTAATGAACACATATCCACAGATTGTATGGTCCCATCTGGTTCGCTCCGATTTGCTCGAGCATGGTGGGAGAGGTGGGTTAATTTCTACTATTCTGGGGAGTGCCGAGACTGTCAATGGCACATACAACTTCACTATCGCATCTTTGAAGCTCTTTAACGAATTGGTCAGTGACTGCCTCACTCATCCAAATGATGAACTATTTTCACACAAAGCAGAAGTTATTCCGAAATTCACCAACTATGCTACCCAGGTGTTTGAGAGTTTCATGTATTGGAACTACAAACAGTCTCATCAAAAGTTTGAGATCGCGTCCTTGGTTCTCGATGCCTTCACCAAGATGCTATACGGAGTTTATGCTGTTGACCCGGAGACTGAACCTACTAAGAAGGCAACGAAGGTATTGGCCACATCCGCTAAGAGAGTTCTGACATCATTCACGGTTTCTCTTCCAGATGTTCGAATCATTGCACCAATACTTGCTGCTGTCGATGCCATTTCGACTGTTCCGACCGTGTTTGATACAGCAAGTCGTGTTGGATACGCTTTCACACACTATGCGAGAAGCTCTCTTCACTTCTCCAAGCTTGTTATTTCAATTCGTTCTGCTATTGGTGAACCTCCTTCTACGCTAGAAAGCTCACTATTTGTCAAATCACCACAGCTGATTATCACATATGGCAAAACTTTTGCCCTGAGAACTGAGGTTCTACAGCTGCTCGCACAACTGGTCAATGCAAAATGGCCTAGTGGATCGCCATCTTTGTTATCCCATCTTGGTGATCACTACACTAATGTTCTCTTGTCATCTCTTACGCAGGACTTGAAGACTGTATATGATGATTTTATCGTCAAGAAGGCGCTTTATTCATTTTTCTCTGCAGTCATTGGAGGTAATCAAAAGGGGCTTTCTATGATCTTCCTCAATGGCCGCGACATTAGAGATAACAAGGCCGATCAGCCGTCTTTGCTGAAGATTCTCAAGAATGATGTCAAGAACATGGACTACTATCCAAACTGGTTGAGCATTCATCTCGTCGATGCTGTTGCATTCGCTTTCAACTCTTGGTCATCTAGAAGGCTTGATGCAAATGAAGAAGTGGAATTTGTCAAGACACTGGTGAAGAAATTAACTGATTCCAAACCTCAGGATGTTAGTCATAATGATACGGCTCAGATAATCCAAGGGTGTTATGAGTACAAGCTGAATGCCAAATTGGCTGAGATCTGTGCTCTAGTCATATTTCCATCTCATAACGAAGGTTCAAGCAAGCCTATTATCGATTTGTTGAAATCAAATGATATTTTGGAGTTGATTAAGCCACTTTATGAACCATTTGCATATGAAAAGTCTATCCATCGTGACTTGACCAGAAAGTTTGAACAGCAGTGGCCGAACTTCAAGCTTCACAACTTTATCAGGTCACCACTGGCTATCACAAACAGGTACGGTGAAGGTGCTGTGTACGACCTAAGACTTCTTGATGGTATGTTTTCTGCAGATCCACATTGGTTGGGAACGAATTTGACAGCTGGCTATAGATCTGATGTTATTTCTGCTAGTGTTAATCTTCAATTTGTTTCATCTCAAATCAGTGCTGCAAAGTCTTGGGGTGCTTTATTGACTGCATTTGCAAAGAATGACAACACAGTCAGCTCTACTTTCGAGATAGTGAAGAAGCTACTTGAGGCCAATATTTCAGAGGGCACGTCCATCTCTTTGTTTGATGAAATATATCGTGCACGTATTGAATTGGCTTTCTTCTTGCTTTACTCTTCATCGTCACATATGTCATTTGCATTTGATGAGACGAAGTCGATTCTAGATCTGGCTTTACAGTTGATAACCTCGACTGACGTTGAGTTCTTGGGAAGCCTAAACTCCAATAAGCCAGGTGTTTACAGACCACTGATGCGGATCATCTTGAAATGCCTCACTCTGACAAAGGGAAACCCAAAGATTGTTGAGTCCTTGTATTCTGAACTATTGGTGTTCTTTGAGGTTATCATTGCAAAGGGCTCGACGCTCTTGTTCGAAATTGTTCAAACTAATGTGTCGCTGCCAGATGTGGGTGGAAGAATAGAAGATTTGCTATTGATTATTTCCCTATTCAAAACTTTGATTTCTTGTGAACCACCTACAAGTTTCACATCAAAATTGTCGACCATCTTGGTGGATTTCAGTACACTCAAGGCTATACTCAACGTATATTCTAGTTCTCACAATCTTAAAGTGAATGATGAGATTGTCTTCGCAGAACTAACACTGACATACCTCATCGAGTTGATTTCAGTTGATGAAATTGCCGAGCAACTCATTGCGGCAGGCCTTTTCTCAACATTGATTCAAAGTCCAGTGTCTATGGTAATTCAAGAGGGTGGGATTTTTGTCCAGTCTGACCCTAAGCTTCATAATATCTGGACTAATGGTCTTCTCGCTATCATTTTGATATTGTTGAGTAAGTTTGGTGTTCGTCTTTTGTCAGAAATCAGTGCATTTGTGAGCTACTTCACGAAACAGCTTGCCTCCACTGTCAGCAGTTGGTCTCAGGACTCCGTGGCTATCACATTGCCTGCACTGCAGGAGACCGAGCAGATAATCATTCTTCAAAAGGCATTGGAATCCCTTTATCATGAATTTGGGCAGTCGACACCAAGTGTGAGGCTGGAGAACCTTGAGATTGTTCCAGGGTTAGATACTGAATCAGGAAGAAAAGCACTTACAAACTCCCTGAATCACTTACTTGCACATCCGAAATACCTGACTTCAAGGGTAATCCCAACGACATCAGAGGAACAAAGACTCTTTGAAGGAGAAGACAAAATTAGAACGCCACTAGTTGAAATGTTGGTATCACAGATTGATGAACTGAAACAGGAACTTTCTGGATGAAGACACATCTATGGTATTTAAATGCAAGAGCAATGTATTTACCAACTTGGCAGTAGTATGTAGTATCTGTGGCTGTTGTTATTTCTTGCCTAAGAACATCTCTCTAAAGTCAGCGTTGGAACGTGCTGCTTTTGGCGCCTCATTTGGCTGTGATGGCAGCAGACTTGAAGTTGTAGCAGGTGTTGACTTATTAGTTGATTTGTCAGGTTTAGAACTGGCGGTGGTGTGGATCATCTTCCGTCTCCGAAGAGCCGAAGGCATCATCACCGGCACGGTGGAAGACTCTGGGACATCAACCTTTCTGAGATCTTTCACAGTTGTAATTTGTACTTTGTAATCTCCCATCAACTTTCCTTCCATTCTCAAGGAGGCCGAGCCTGCGGCCTGCTCGCTTTTGAATACAACAATTGCGCCAGAAAACTTTGGTTCTAGAATCACCTGCTCAACTTCACCAACCTCGTTGAAAAAATTCTTCAATTGTGAAGCACTGATCGTCTCTGGTAAATTTGAAACAGCAATCGCATTGGCCGAGTTTATGTGGTCCTTCAGACCTTTAACCTGCTGCTTCTTTGCTCGCTCTGCTTTTTTCTCAGAAATTGATACTTGGATAACACGTCCTTCCAAATTTGTCATGTTCAAAGCCAAAGCAGCCTGTGCCTCTGCTGGTGTACTGAAGACAACAAAACCATAGCCATCGTGGCGTCTCTTCAACTCTTTGCTGCTCTCGCTCAGAGGAAGGTGGACGCTTTCAACATGGCCATACTTCTCAAACAACAACTTGACAGTATTTGCTGTAACTTTAAAAAAGTCCAGCCTGGATACAAAGATTTCTCTGCCTTCTTCAGTAGCACCACTTCTATGTTTTTTCGCCGATGGATCTGATATTTGAACAGATAAAGTGTTCCCTTCGATCTCCTTGCCATTCAAAAGACCAACTGCTGCTTGAGCATTAGATGGTTCAGTGAACTCAACATAGGCAAACCGACGGTGTGTGTTGAATTTTAGTGACGGCAGTCTGACGCTTGCAATAACTCCAACGGTGGAGAACAATTGATGAATGTTCTCCTGCGTATAAGAAGGTGGGAAATTTGTGACAAACACACAATTTTGCTCAAGCTTGCAGACTCTTATTTCCTGTCCTGATATGGTTTTGTAATCCTTTGTAAGAGCACGAAGAACCTCAGCCTCGCTGTGGAATTCAACATTTGCCTGTGATGAATCATTGAGATTTATCATGGTGATTTCTCTGATTGAACCACAGTCTTTGAAGAAATTTCTAATGGTCTTCTCCTGTACGTATGGTGGAATGTTCCGGACTGCCACAGTAAGATGCTCACGATCCCTCGTTGTTGTAGTACGCTTTTGAGGGCCCGACAGGTCTTCATCTTCATCATCCTGGAAATCCTCTGCTTTTCTTTTACCAGTATTATCGCCAATTTCAAGCTCTTCCAACTGCATCGCATCTGCCATTTCGTCTGACTGACTTCTCGCTTCGGTGACCTCTGCCATCTTCTTTTCAATCTTGGCTCTGAGTGAAGGATAAGATTGAAAATGCCCATAAAGCTCCTGGAATCGGATGGCTTCTTCAAATATCCTCTCTGGCCAATCAAGTTGTTCAGCTCTGTTTATCGCAGCGGTGAGGACTTTGAATGCCTGTTTGTTATCCCCATGTCTTCTCTCAAAATTGTAGGATATCAACCATCCTTCAGCTTCACCATTAAACGTCTTGGTGAGAAGCTCGTATACTTTTCTAGCTTGTTGCAAGTCACCTCTCTGCTCGTATATGGCAGCAATAAATCTCTCGACAGAGTGGAAAGAATCAAAGTCCCTGGTGATAGCTTGCTGTAGAGTCTCTTGCAAATCCAAACCAGAAGTCCCAAGACGTTCCTGGCCCGCAATCAGAGAAACCACAAGATCAGACCACGAGGTAGAATTAATGTCGACCAGAAGCTTCTCCATTTCGATAGTTTTCTGTACCTGTTCAAACTCGGTTGGACTGCTTGTGTTTCGAAGAAGCTCAACATAGGCTGGGATATAGGTCGGGTGATAGCGAATGAAACGTTCCAACAACTTGGTGATAACTGTTGGTGGTGCCAGATATTCATAAAGTATGAAAAGATATTGGTTCCAGATAGAGGGAATATTGACGTCCAGAATGGCGTTCTCAAAGACAGGTGCCACTATTTGCAAATCTCGTTGCTTCTTGCTCATTGATGCAAAAGCTTTCAACCGTGAAGTCCAGAGCTCCTGCTTTGTTCCTGGATGTATATCTGTAAATATAAGTTCCAAGTTCTGCTGATGCACTTTTGTCTTTTGGTAGATCTTGTTTGCATTAGAGATGAGTGTGTCATACTCGTGTGGGAAATTTGCACTGATGAACCGTGAGTATTTTGCAAAAGTTTCATCCAGATGCTCATGCGGCACTGTCAACTGATCAAGGAATAACTGGTTGACTTTATCCAGTTGATCTTTCTCAGGCTCCTTCACATTTACATCTGCGCGTTCTTCTTCTAGGCCTTTGATTGAAAACCCGCTGCAGTGCAATATGAACTGGAGGTATAAGTTGAAAATGATATGTGAGTTCTGGAAATCAAATTTACACAGTCTTTCTGCCTCTGTAAACAGCTCTTCAATATCCTCTTGATCGATTAGATCATCAACGCCATCTGGTGGACCCTTGATAAACCAGTTGATATCGTATTGAAGACACATTTCAAAGAATCGAACACTGTGGTGGTCACGAGCTAGCGCATCATAAAAGACTTCATAGAGAACAGCATATTCTGAACTTGTCTTCTCGTGCTCAATTGCATCTGAGTACCATTCTTCAACCTCCTTTATATCCATTGCATACTCATCCAACAACTCTAGTCTCTCTTGAGTCACCTCTTCATAAGATGCTCCACTCTCCCTGAGTTCTTTGATGGCAGCAGCAATGCTTTCACGACGAGACAAACTTTGCTCCTCATCTTTCGGATCTGCCATGGTCACCTTCTCCGATATCCAATGGGTTCTTTTGAAGAGAAATATACCTAGTAGAGTAGACATAACGGTTGGGGTTGCCCCAATTACGACCATCATCACCCTCGGAAATTGAAAGCCGATAATACATCCGGACACCACACTATTTGCCAGAGCTCGAAGGCGAAGGCGAAATCTCTCCAAAGGATGTTTTGTAAACACTTTGATTCTCCATTCAATTGCATTTGAAGGGATTGGTTGTTGAATAATGGTGAGTGTTGGTCTTTGGCACGTGGCGAGAACGATTGATTTGTGAGAAGATTGTGAGCAGAATAATATGCCCACATTGACTTCAATTGAACTCATGTTGCCACCCATTCATGTTTTGTCTGTGAGAAACATCAACTAACACGAGGATCAAGACATCGGTTGGTACAGGATACGATCTCTCAAACTCTGTGTTTTCTCCAGATGGCAGAAACTTCCAGGTGGAGTATGCCTCAAAAGCCGTGGAGAATGGCGGTACATCCATTGGAATCAAGTGTAAAGACGGCGTTGTCTTAGCCGTGGAGAAGATTGTCAATTCGAAATTGCTCGTACCGGGCAAGAACAACAGAATACAGACAATTGGAAGACATGTCGGTGCTGCATACTCTGGTCTTCTTCCAGATGGACGCAGTCTTGTGGCTAGGGGGAGAGATGAGTTCGACACTTACAAGAACCACTACAAACAACCAATCACCGTGCCTTACTTGGTAGATCGTATGGGCAACTACGTCCAGGCATACACATGTTACAACTCAGTGAGACCATTTGGTATAGCTTGTATTATTGGTGGTGTTGATGAGAATGGACCACACTTGTACATGATCGAGCCGAGTGGAGCTTACTGGGGCTACAATGGTGCAGCAACAGGCAAGGGAAGACAGAGTGCAAAGAATGAGTTGGAGAAGTTAGATATGTCCAATTTGACTGCCAAGGAGGCTGTCAAAGAGGCTGCTAGAATTATTTACGTTGCTCATGAGGATAACAAGGACAAGGAGTTTGAGATTGAAATCAGTTGGGCTTCTGTTTCCGAGACAAAAGGCCTACACCAGTTCGTTCCAGAGGAACTGCTGAAGGAGGCAAAGGAGTACGCTGAATCTAAACTCGAAGAGGATAGCGACGATGATGAAAACATGTCTGAGTGATGTTTTATGCAGTAATAATATTAATGCACCATTGAACCTTGTAGATATCAAGTATTCACGGTTCCAACCTTGAGCACAAAGGGACTTTCAGTGAGTGGTACCAACATCCTCTTGAATAGATAGGAACCAACTAATAACAGAGTGTAATATATGTAATTCCAGTGTTTAAACTTTGAAGTATCGACCAATAGCGTTGGTACTCCCATGAAGTTGCAAAAAGAATGAACAGCAAAACAACTCCAAAGATTCGTCTGTCTGATGAAGACATAATCGGTAAATATTCCAAATATGTATGTGTAAAGCATTTGGAACAATGTAGATATCAAAATGACGCTCAATGGGATGTTGGTCGTGTATAATTCATAAGCATGATGAACATGAGCCACGGCAAAGAAAAGGGGCGGAATATAAATGAGTGCTTCTTCAGAGATCAATGGCACTTGATTCATAATGGTGATAATTGAAGATGTGTATATGATCTCTTCGGTCAACGGTGCAGCAATAAGATCTCTGACTCCCTGAATTGTGCAAATTTGCTCTGTCCAATCCAGGACGATCTCTGCTGGGTCGTCTGAGCTGACTAGAACATAGTTCATCAATGGGCCAACAAAGAGCAATATAGCCAACAAGAGCACTTTTAGTGTATCGCCGACAAATAACAAAAGATTGGCTCCTGAGAAGGCAAACTTCCCCTCGTCATAAGTGCATCCAGGAAGGACTCCAAGTTCACAATAGAGTTTTATCAATGGCTTCCCGGTGAATTGTGATAGTATCCAAGGTAGCACTATTGGAGTAAATGCAGTAAAGACACAGATAGCACGTATTCTGAACCTAATAACCGTTGGATCATTTCTGTTGATAGTACCATCTTTTGTTCGTTGAAGAGCTTTGGGCTTGCGGGTGTAGATGAGAGCAACGTATAGACCTGACAGTCCAAAGGAGAGAGCAAGTGCTGATTCAAATGAAAGTCCCTGGTATGATTCTAGTGCATCCATCGGCTCCTGGAGGCTCAATCTCTTGATAAACAGCTTCTCAGAGTGAAATGTTTCAGTTTGGATTGTGTCTCTATGGCTCAAAGCGGAGATGGTGATCTTTTCGCCATACCCTTCCCAATTTGGCAGACCTTCATATCACGACTCTACTAGGTTACACTATCAGATAATGTTACTTGTTATTTCTATCATACACTCGAGCGGGAAAATGCGACTTTGTAAAGTGTCAGAGTAAGAACACTGAGGAAGCCCACGGCCGATGCTGCAATCACCAACGTTGTAACATGGTCCGACTGGACATCTGGCTCCAACCCAGGAGTTGCTGTCCTTGGACTATGAGCAGCTTCGACAAGCTTCACAAAGAGCTCTGAAAGAGAAGAAGGCCATGTCGAAGAGACGTGCAAAGGCGGTGGGAGATAAGCTGAAGCTGTATACTCGTCTGGCTGGATATCAAATCTTTGTTGTTGTCTGTCTCTATCTGCTTTGAGTGCCACCAGAGTCGTTGGTATTTTGCTGATCAGCGGATGGTTCTGCGCCAACTCAACAAGGTATCTGAAACTGTCAGGGTCTGAAGAGTCATATGTCATACATAGGACATCACATTGTTGTAATCTCATGTCGTTATCCAGGACGGCAGGCTCCAATTCTCCAAGCTCGCTCAAAATCAAATAGACCTGTTTCCCACCTTTCAACTCAACGCTGTTTACAACAACTCTTGGCCTTATTGTTGGATTGTAGATCTCACTGTACTGTCTCCCTAAGAATGCTTCCAGTAATGAGGATTTCCCGCTCTTTGGTGCACCAAGAATATAACAATTGAACACAGTTCTATCTGTGACGTCAACTCTTACAGGTTTGCCCTGTCTCATACGTTCTCTTCTTGGTTTGGTAACTGTCAGTGCTGCAGTGATACCACCGTTTTTTGCCTCAAATCCCAAGTATGCCAAATATGCCAGTGTGAGTTGGTAGTTGAGGAATGTCGTCATACTCCATTGAGCAAGCCATCCCTGTAATGTGACATGTCCTTGTTCATTTCTAACTGTGGTTTGAGGGAAATTGGTCTCTATCCAGTCTTTTGGAATCCCCGGAGTTGGCTTAAACAGTGATTCTAGTTCTGAATCGTTAAGACCCCCATCGTTATCCTTATCGAACAACAAGAAAAGATCGACAAAGAACCGGTAGCCGATGGGGCTGAGCTCAACACTTGAATTCTTGGGTACGTCCAAGCCCGGGTGTATAAATCTTTCGTGCAATGAAAGGGAATTGGTGTAGTGGAATGTACGGAGGATACCCCAAATCGTCTCATGTCTTCCGCGTTCGGCAAAGATCTTATTTAATGTCAAGAAACCTTCGCAAGTAAGCCCCCTCTCTGAAAATGAATCAGGTATGGACTCATTAAGAGTGTTTTTGATCTCTGCAATATCACTAATGTCCAATCCCCTACCAAAGCACTTCTTCTGCAGAGCGAGAAACTCCTCTTCGTTCAAATATCCGTCTTGATCCTTATCACAGAGAAAGAAGATTCTTGAGAGTGCCTCCATAGCATCGGGTTTCAGGTTTCCCTCCTTAGCATCAAACAATGGAGAGATAGGATGTGTCACTGCTCTCTGGCAGAGGTAGAATGCTTGGTTGATATTGTATTTTTCTTTGGAGCTGCACCGAATACAAGATTCAATTTCTTTGAACTCTCTCAGAAGCGGTATAAATTCGTCGGCAATTGTTCTTTCAGAATCAATTGTGGACAGATCTGACTTATTGGCACATAGTACCACGGGGAGATTAACACCCATTGATCTGAAGACGTTCATCCAGTACAATGAGATTCTTTCATATGTGTAGTGATCAGAGTATACCAGCCATATGACGTCTGCCTTACGTATCTCCTTCTGAAGCGAAGTCTGATCGGCAGCATTTGTATCAACAAGGACGGTGAAGCTCGGTGTGTAAGGAGATGAACTGAAGTCTCTCGGGATCGTCACGGGTGGGAGAACCTCCTGGATGTTCGGTACAAAAGTATCTTTGACAAGAGCTGTGATTAGGCTGCTCTTCCCCACGTCTACCATGATGAAGTTAGCCAAAGCGCTCCAAATTCTTTAGAAAAAAAAAGGACGACATACCTTCGTCCCCACAGACAACAACTCTTATAGTGTCCTTAGACATTCTTTTCCTCCTGTCTACTTACTTGTTCAGTTGGTAGATGATAAATATTGGCTTTGGACCCAGCCATTTTGTATGGGCCCTGCTGGTGTCCTGATGTTTTCATAAGCTCTGCCCGACTTCTGATTACGTCACACGACGATTTACGCTAGAAATTGGACTTGTTTCAGCGACAAAACTCTGAATCTCTCTTTTTGGTTAGTGTCTGAGGAATGTACAGTTATAAATCTAATAATACAAACTTCTTTCTTGCTCTCCAGTTCGCCATCATTTGCAACTGGCCACCACCAGCCTTCTGCGCATACGGGAACACCAGCCCGCGAGACATAAAAGAAAAAAAAATTCCTCTTGGATTCCTTTATCAACAGAGAAGACGGAAGTGATTGTGGTAACTAGAGGTGAAGTTGGATGATGCAGGACTACCAGAAGAACTTTTTGGACCTCGCTGTCGAGTCTCAGGCACTCAAATTTGGGCAGTTCACCTTGAAGTCGGGTAGAATCTCTCCATACTTCTTCAACCTTGGCCAGTTCAACACGGGGAAACTCCTGTCCAACTTGGCCTCATCCTACGCCATCGCCATCATCTCCTCTGGAATTGAGTTTGATGTCATCTTCGGTCCAGCTTACAAGGGTATCCCATTGGCCGCAATCACTGCTGCTAAGCTCGCAGAGATTGGCGGAACCAAGTACGAAAAGGTCTCTTATGCCTTCAACAGAAAGGAGAAGAAGGACCATGGTGAAGGTGGTTCCATTGTTGGTTCCGCTCTCGAAGGCAAGAGAATCCTCATCATTGATGATGTCATGACCGCTGGTACCGCAATCAATGAAGCCTTTGAGATCATTGGTAACGAGAAGGGCCAGGTTGTTGGAACAATCATCGCCTTGGACAGACAGGAGAGAACCCCAGACTCACAGCAGTCTGCTACACAGGTGGTCTCCAAGAAGTACGGAATACCAGTGTTGTCCATTGTTGGTCTGTCCGACATAATATCATACCTATCGGGGCGTATTTCAGATCAGGAGAAACAGAAGATGGAACAGTATCGCCAGGAGTTTGCCCCAATTAACTTCTAGCTGAAGGCACTATCTTTCTATTTTATATCCATGTTTTTCTAAAGATTTTGTATAGTATTTGGTAACCAGTTATCTATGTGCGTGTCGTGTCAGTTCGTTCATTTTGATATGTTCATATGTTATGACCCCTGTTACTTGGTACTCTTTGCAGGCAAAGGTCCAAACTACGATATTACGATATATGCAAACCCCTACAAGTGTTTCATCAACGATTAAAAGGTTTTATTACACCCTACCTTCTCACATGCATGTACTTGTTCTTCTGCTTAATAGCAGCAGGCTTCTGAGCTGGAGCAACAGGTTCCTCTGGTCTGGCCTCATAAATAGATTTCACAAATGGATGGCCTAGTGTATACTTGGAGAACACTGGTACAATTGTGTTCATCTTGAATCCCTTCACCTTCGGAATTTCCTTGATCTCGATTCCCTTGAAATCCGGTGGTACAGGTAGCTTCTTGATGGAATCCAGCGTTGTTGGCGTCTTTTGCAAATGTTTGGCGATCTGGTTCAACAAGTGACGCTTATTGTTGGCCATGATGGATTCTGGTTTGCCATCATGCTTCAATGCCACTCTCACACGGCCCGGGTTTCCGAAATCCTGTGGATGTGTCTTTTCCGGTTCATAAACTGCAACCAAATGTAGATCAGAACATGCTTCAGCAATATCAATCGCTAGTGGGTTTTCCACCGCAAGGTCCAAAGAAACACGACGTCCTTGCTTGTGTGATCTGTTCTTGTCAAAGTAACATGGGTAAATCAACTGTAGTGTCTTCAACTTCTCCATCTCCTCATCTGTGAACCGCTTCTGGTTGTCGAAATGCATGATATCATCTTCATTGAAGTCATTCATCGACGAGTTCCCACCAGTAGGGAACAACGGTGGTTCCTCTTCCTGGTCTTGTGAACGTACAATTGTCTTCTCAAGTTTGGGAGCAACGGCAGTCCTCAGGTTCGGATCAAACTCTGCCAAGTCCATCTCCATGTTATCGATATCATCATCGCTGATTTCCTCCAGAATAGGCATCTTGCTCCCTTCTACTCTTATCCTCCTTTCGATTAGAAGCACCGCTTCGTTAAGAAACAGCTCGTTTTGGTGAACAAAGTTCGAGGACGCTGCCACAATATGTGTGTGCTCAAGAGATGTCCGGGTGTTGATCCGCGAAAACGTTTGATGCGACTTTCTGTTTACCTTCAGCTTATACTTTGAATATTCTCTTCATTTTGAGGTCTTTCTGTGCTGTTGGTGTGGAAGTATGGAGAATGACAATTATGAAGATGATATGACTCCACAGCCACTTGGATATAGGGCCAAGAAGAGACTTTTAATTGATGCTCGGCGGACCTTAGGTGAATTTGAGAGAGAATACAGGCATGATCTCAGTCTTCATCTTTACTCTGCGCACCTTTTGCATCTCAAGAATCCACGTTTCCCTTCGAGCAGGTATACTGAGTGGCCACTGTTTCCCGAGGAGGTTCCTGATCCCAGAAATACAGATATCTACTCTCAGGAACCCGAGGAGGATTTGGAGTTCAGTTCCCAAGTCGTTAATGGGTCACAGCCCTCATTTGTGATACCAGTTAAAAAGAGGCGGAGGAGAACAAGGAGAGATGAAGATCAAGATGAAGTTCAGCAGGACCTTGATGATGAATCACTGCATGATGCTAGGGAAACAAGGGCACGGAAAAGGATGGAGAGAAAGATTCTTAGTGAAGAGTTTGTTCCAGAGGAGATCTTGGAGGATGAACGGAGAGAACTGCAAGCATTGCTAGAACTTCACCCAGAATTAGTTGTTGAGAAAGAAAACCTATCTGAGGACAATATATCTGATGAGATTGACGAGCCTGAAGATAAGGGCAGCGATATTGACATTCTGCTTGAGGGCCATTCAGATCCAACACGCTCTCTTCAAATTGAGATTGAGAGGGTGTTCAAGCGAGAGGTACACAATCGGATTCACACCAGGAAATTCCCCTACAAAAAGATGGAGGCAGTTTTGGACAATCTTTCAGTACCTCCAGAAATTATGAACAGGCTCATTAATAGATTTCATGGTGTTATGAATCAATTTGGAACAACTAAGAGAATTAGACCTTTGCAGTACAACTGGATGGATGTGGTCACTGCAGCCGATTGCGACTCAGCTTTTGACAGAAGAATGCAGTGCATATTTGACACCGATGCCAGGTCATACTTGGACAAATTGGAAGATACCCATAATGTTCCAGATGATGAGAACAGCTCTGAACCTAGTGAGGATGAAAGCGATGATGATAACGGCCGCAGCGAACACATAGATAAAGGGGCAAATGATAGAGAACAAATAACACTTCCACAAGGGAACAGTGTTACAGTCATCGATAGCACAGGCCAGGAAAGAAAATTTGATGTCAGCTCAGATCGAAAAAGGGCAATCTACATGCAATACATACGGGATCAATCACTCAGACTATTCGTGAACAAGTCTGTGGAAAAAAAGCGTTCAAAGGAAAGTGCAGCAAGAAAACGCCTGGCTAAGTCTGAGCCAGAATGGGTTCACAAATATGATCCTTTTCCTAGAACCTAACTGATATAAGAATGAGTACTCATAACATTTCATACATTCATTATTATAGTTCACCAATTTCCGGGAACAATGTCTCAAACGTCTTATCCAAAATCTCATAGACTAGATTAGTGTTGAGAGTCTCGTTCTGCAACATCCCATAGATCCTACTACTTGCATTCTTCGACCCTGACTGACCAACAAACCTGGACAATGTATCCATCATTAAGGTTTCAAACAACAATTTTCCTTCCTTTTTGGTTTTCAATTTCTCACTTGAAGTTCGAGGAACACTAGATTCCATAAACTTTCCATCTGGCCACAAAATGTCTTGTAATGTTGTCAAAATCTCGATCATCTTTTCCTCTGTCGCAAATTCTGAAACCTGACCTTTGATGTGCTTCTCAATTGTACTTCCCAAAACTTGCTGCAAAACCACAATGATCGCACGACCACGAAGCCAACTGTTTGTACTGTTCAATGGGAATAGAGCAATAAACAAATCAGTAATAGGCTTAACAAAGGACTTGGCTGTCCTTCTTTCACTTTCAAAGCTCTCTAGTTCTTTCCTCATATCCTCAGTTTGAGCGCCCGTCTCTGTCGCCACATCCTCAATTTCGTCTGCAACTTTAGCATACTTGCTGCTAAACAAGTCAATACCAGAGTACAATCCATTGTAGAGCTTGTTGGCTGTGTCCTTGAGCTCAAGTATCGAGGAATCAGTTTTCTGAGCACTGCCTTGAGCAACTCTGTAATCTTCAGCAGTCAAAAATCTTCTGAATTCTTTGTTCTGACAAACTTTTGGCATCTTCAACAACTGCCTAATATATTCTTGCAATTGCTCTCGTCTCTCGTCAAGAACGAACTTTTGTTGAAACTTCAATACAATCTTCTTTTTGGGGAATGGAACATTTTCAACTTCAGGGCACTGTTGTTTCAAAAGCTCATTTAACTTGTAGAACTGATTGAAACGCCTTCCAACCATCCAGGTAGATGGAACGGCACCTTCCTTGCTAGAAGCCTTCTCAACTTCAATCACATAGACGATAAAGTCCTTGCCCTTGCTCCGAGACTTAATCCACGAGTTGATGGACACACTTGTCTTACCATACAAGCTGTTTTCATTCTCCTGGACAATCAACTGTTGTTTCAGCAACTCCTTAGATTCAATTTCTCTCTCATAACTCCCTTTGGATTTCTTCAATAGGCGAAGTTCACTCAGATTGTTTGTAAGTTCGGCCTTCAAAATCAATGGGTCCAGCATTTCGCTCTGATTGTTCAGCTTGTCTATTTCTTGGTCTAATTGCGAAATCTCCTCTTTGATATTGAGAGAATCGTGCGAAAGTGGGAAGAAATCTGTATCCGTACCAATTTTGTCCTGGTCAAGTTCATCGATTCCCTCGTCATCAAAATCATCGACATCACTGTCTTCAAACAGTGGCTTCTGATCTAGAAATCCGTCCTCCTCCGATCCAAACAACGTGTTCTTCAATGAAGTAGATGATTTCTGAGAAACAGCTTTGGAAGGCTCGTTTGCGGAGACAATCGGTGCTGGGTGATCTTTATTCAGAATATCGGTCAATGCATTCTCTAACTCGGAGTATCTTCCATCCAGAGCAGACTCATCAGCACTGTTTTCAGCAGCGCTTTCCACAGCTTGTCCAGCATCGGTATCGTCATCATTCGCGCCATGCACCTCATTAACCAAAGACTGCTCAAATGTTTCACTAGCAAGCAGTTTCAAGAATAAATCAGAATTCTTAAAGTCTGGGAGATCTCGTTCCTCCATTCTCTTGAACACATCCAGTTGAAGAATCAAAATCAGCTTTCTCACCCTGAGGTACTTCTCTAGACTTCGATCTTTCCCAGTTGCAAATTCTTCGACCTCATCATGAGTTTGCTTGTTGATCTTGAGTATTTTTTTGTCAAAGAACGAGTTATAGACATGTTTAATGTCATCAGATGTGCTTAAATCAGTAGATGACGACAGTTCCTCCTCATAGTCAGGGTTGTGTGGATCTTCAAGAGGATCCTTTATGCCCTGTACTGTAATCCAATATTGAAGAAGATCAGTACGAGATCTTTGTTCCATAAATTCCATAAAGAATGAAAGTGATGATGGATTTCCCAAGATCTGAGACAATGTTAGATTGTTGATGAAAGCACCAACGTCCTGATCAAGAAGAGTGGAGTCTCTCGGATTGGTATTTTTGGAAGAACTTGATTTTGATAAGAACTCAATTCGCTTATCAATTCTCTCTTTTGCAATATTTAGTCGCTTGGTGTATTTTAGGAACTTTTCAGAGTTGGAATGGATCCTGTGTGTTCTGCTGAGTTGAACTGCCACATAGTATTTTAGCTGTTTCAAAGATGATAACGAGTCAGACTTATCAACTGTTTTGATGTACTTTTGAAATTCTGGTTGCTGCATCTGTGGTGTGATCTTGGAGTCAAAAAGTGGTCCATGTGGCTCGGGTTTGACGTGCTTGGAGTTGGGATTGTTGTACTGTTCTTCAATAGCATTTCTAAGCTCTCTTACCTGATCTCTATCTTTTAGAGTGGCTGCGGAAAACTTCACAACCATTTGGTTCCAGAAATCGGAATCTGATAGTAGTCTTAAGACCGGAAACATGACTGTATTGGCCAAAATCTCTCGTACAAGTACCTTGACTGGTACTGAGCGTAACTCCTCCTCAGGTAAAAGGTATGGTATAATCTTAGAAACCCTATCTCTTGCATACGCCTTTTTGTCTCTTTCTGAATCGGTGGTTTTCAATGAGAGGAATGGATGTACCTTGGATATGTTGTCGTACTCTTTTGCAACTTTGAGCTCTAGCTCTATTGAGCCACTGATGTTCCTCTCACCAACCACACTCTCCTCAGCAACAGACGCACTGGTCAAATGTTTCGTAAGTAGTGGAACGATACCAAAGACCAAAAATTGTGCTAGGTCCATTTCTTGTGCCCTTTCCTCCAACTGAAAGATTACGAGCCGGAGCTTGTGTCGAAGTTCGTTTGGAAAAGCATCACTTTGTGATATTGACCGGAACCAGGAAAGAATGAAGTCACGTATCATATATCTGACAATTGTATCAGCTGACTTGTTGAATTCATCCGCCCACTCTGGTTCAAGGAATTCTTCATTCCTTTGCAAAGCAGCTGTCTGTTTCTCCCATTCTTCAGGTTTTGTAAAGTTGAGTCTCGGAAACTCAGATCGAACACAGTTGTCCTCGTGTTTTGGCAAACAAATAAATATCACAGCTGCAAGTAAAGTGATCAGAATAGTAATAACAAAGATCGCCACTAGTGAAATGAAAGGAAGGAGAAGCCGGATGAAGAAGAGCATACCAATGCCCATACCGAGGTACTGTCGGGCGCTTGAGCCGCTGTATTCTTCCTGTTCCGTGATTTTCTGTGTAGCATCATCTGATGATTGTGACTCCTCTGTATGTTCTTCAGATTCTTGGAGACTCATTGGTCATTTGGATTTCCATAATTGTTTAAACAACTGTCAACGGGTCTGCCTGGGTGCTTTCGCTTCAAGGGGTATTGCATTAAGGGCACGATATGATTTGGCAGCTCCTGAAGTAAGAATGTAAATGAGATAGAAAATGAATCCGCCATGATATCATCTCACAGAAAAGTGGATAAGAGAAGAGTAAGAGCTCGTGTTTGATGTTTTGCTTGTGCTACAGTTTGAAAATATATTACCTCTTGATTAGCTTAACAAGTGCATCCCATGCTACATAGTAGAACAACATTCACCTGGGCATCGCCCTTATCTAATGACTAGTCTCTGTTTGAGAGCATTTTTTAATTTAGATTACTCTCTGTTATCAAATGTTATAACTATTTGGTTTTTAGACTGAAACGAGAAGTTTTTGATAAATATTCATTTTGTCTCTTCCATATCTTAAATCCAATTAAAATAAAGCAAATTGACTTCACAAATTTAGATAAAAATTCAAGGAAATTATAAATACTGTCTCCTGGACAATAAACAGCACATATCGTCGAACTAATGTAAATCGACAAAGATTTTAATACACCATACAAGAAATCAAGAGAGAATATTCAGAGAAATCGTTGATTTAAGATATAAGCGATAGCGAAGGGACCTGTTTAAAATGTACAAGGAAACTACAGTCGAGCCACAATACGAGTTAAAAAAAAAATTAGCATTGAGGGTTATTTTCAGCGAGTAGCTTAGATATTTAGACAGTATTTATAGTATCACTAAGAAATGCTTAGCACAGACTGCCAATAGCGTGCTAACTCCGGTGGAGCCGCTTTTGTGGGTAACTTCAGACACCAAAGGAGTCCACCCATTTCTCCACTACATCCAGCGCCAAAACTATTGATATACCATTACAAATGACTATTCCTATGTATCATACAACGCTCCAGCGTACGAATCATATATTCGATTATTTACCACGATCGCCTGACCATGAATTCCCTCAAGTATCAGGGCTACATGCGCCTGCATACAGATCGGTTTTGTACCACTTCCTTGAAATCTGCCACAAAACCACCTGCGTGTATACAAATACAAAAGTAAAGGTGCCACAAGCACGAATTCCTTCTGCTCCCAACCACGTCCGTCCACTATTGATATAGAATACTGGAAACTTAGCCCCTCTGAGGCAGCACGACAGGGGCAGAACACACTTGACTTCGATCTCACTTCCGCCCAGATCGATCCAAGACTTGTCCCAGCAAGTCTGGGTCGTTCTGGGTCCCGGGATCATCCTTGGTTAATTGATGGGCTGAGCTGGCAAGACTGTTCGGCACTGCGGTGTCCCTTTCAAAGAGGGACTTGTTAGATTATGGTGACTTTGATATTGGAGGTTGGGAACTCTCTGAGCTTGTTGGGCAATAAGCTTCTCGGGTTATCGTTGAGACATACATGAAACTGTGGATTCCAGTATCTTGATCTTTGAGAATGGACACTCATTGACCATGTTTACTGGGAGACTTGGAATCGTGTGGTTTCTAGATTTGACTTTGATCTTTGAGGCTGGAAACTCAGGGATATTGTCGACTTCAAGAACCCTGTGGGGGTTGGGACGGGTTCTGGGGAATGGATCTTTGAAGATGAGCCCTTATTGGCTTTTGGGGTTCTGGGCACAGTCTGAAGGGATTAACTTCGACTTTTGGGGCTGGAAACTCATAAGTCTTGTTGATCCTAAGACTGTGATACTAGCGATTTGGTTTCGAGACTGGTCGTTGTGGGGCCTATGGATTGACTGTGATCTTTGAGGATGGACGCTCATAGATCATGGTATTCCTGGCTCCTTAAGGGCTTGATCCAGTCTTGGTGCCCTTGATGTTTGAGGGCTCGAGTGTGTCTCACAAGTAACAATGACACCACTCAGCATCACGAGAGAGAGCCAGGAAAGCTATTCTAACTGTTTGGTTTCGAGTTTCAAGACTAGTACGTTGTTGGATTGGTGGACAATCCTTGGTCCTTGAGGATAGGAGTTCATATGATGAGGTTGATTCTTGGCTATATGTGGTTAACTTTCGAGACCCGGATATTGTCTGCTCCGGTATTGGCTTTGATCCTTGAGGATGGACGCTCATAGATCATGTCGGTCCAGGAATCTTGAAGGTCTGAGATTTTTTTTTGGGACTCACCTTAAATCCCTGGTGTGGTCAGTCATATGTAGAGAGATACGTGGGCTGATGACTCTGGACAGTATTAGATGCTTTAATGGGCTTCTATTGTTGTTTCCGAGCCATCAGTAGTATCTTGCCGAATCCGGACTGGGACCCTGGCCGCAAAACACCCGGACACCACTTTATATACCACTGAAACTTCCCCGTGTGAGTATATAGTGATGTTTTAGCTGCTTCACTGGGCCCAAAGACCTCTTTATATCCATATAATACTAAAAACTAGTGGTTTTAGATTTTGTCTTAAATAGTAGTATGACCATGGTTTGGGACCTGAAACATATTGGTACGCGCACCGGATCAGATCGGTACGAACACTCTTTAGAAAACTACGAAAACTGCTAGAAGAATTGTTACGCGCACCCACACTGGCTACTGTATAAGTTGTCACAAAGCTGATTCTTCATATGTCTCATCTCGAAAATGCATTTTGCAACAAATATCCTTGTGGAATATATTGCAAACTGGGACCTTTTCGTGTGTTGTTTAGAGCATTATTGGTTATATAGTGCTTCAGATGGGACCCTTTACATGCGCCAACTGCGATTTAGGATTTAGATGGCTGCCTGTTGCTCGCCAGGCCATTAATATCACGTTGATGTCGATCGCACAGATCTACAGATTGTTCATCTAAGAAATGAGATATATGGAGTAATTATAAAATGCTAGACAATTACTGCCTGTTATACTCTAATTGATGCAATATAGTTGTAGATAAGCATTACCGTGTGTGATGTGTGATACACGCATGCGGTATGCGGTATACACATGTAGTTCATTTCACAGATCAGATCTGAAATTTGCCCATTGTGAAAATAACACAGCCATTGATCACTGTATCACTGATTATACGCTGATACTCTTCTTTTTAGGTCTTGAATCATCATTATTCGTATGCTTTCTCTTTTTCGAGATCTTCAGTGCGTCATCAGATTTCTGCTCTTTTGATCTTTTCTTCTCCTTTCTATCTGTCTTCTTCTCCTTTTTGTCCTTTTTCTTCTTCTTTTCTATCTGCTCTGTATCCTTAGACTTTTCTTCTTTTCTTGCCTTCTTGCGTCCAATCTCTTTCTTCTCTTTTCTTTCCTTCTTTCCTTTCTTGTCCTTTTTCACCTTCTGAGAACTGTCCGTTTCCATGAATCCGGTCTTGATATCAGACAGTTTACTGGGTATATGTGAATCTGTTGTCGTTTGTGTTTTTGTAATTATGACTCTTCCACAAGTGGCTTCTAGCGTCTCGCCACGAACAAACATTCTGTACAATGGAGACTCTGCCACCGAGACTCCACTAGCAACGTAGTCCTCTTGTTTGAAACTAACACCATTTGTAGAGTCCTGCGTAACGTCCAATGCTTTCAATTGTCCATCAAAGAGTCTTTCCCACCAGGCATCAACACCACCATGAGGTTGATGGCCAATACCTTTCCTGTCTTTCTTATGCTTGACGAGAATAGGTTTTCGTATACCGCCTCTCTGTAGGGCTTCACCTTCCTTCCAACCATACGACTTCAAGTACCTGCTACTGTCCATATTTGCAGCGTAACGTAAGATGTGGAGTTTAGAGAAAGTAACATTGAAAGAGAAAGAGTCTAGAGATAAAAGTTGTGGGAAAAAAATAATTGTTACGCCCACGCTCATCACTGTGAACTTCACAGAGCTCTCGATTCACACCACGAGGAATGACAGCCATTAGAATATTGAATGAGAAAGACCAAAGAGAGCGAGATCATGATTAATAGAGCATATTCCGTACTCGAGTCAATTAATCTTACAGATGATCCTACAGGAAGTGACCGTTCGACCCTAAATGCTCCTGTTGTGAAACGTCCAGTGGTGAGCCGTGTATCATCGTTATACAAACGACCTACAACACGTTCTCATTCCTCAGATTCGGTTACGGATTCAAACTCAACAATAAAATACTTCCGAAGCATAAGCAGGCGCCGTGTTAAACGGAGAAGACCTGAAGGAGTTGATGTTGAGGGTTCATTGCACTACAGACCTTTTGACTTGGGAAGACTACTAGCGAGAATTGAGACGTATCAAAAAGTTACCAATTGGGACAGCACAACTCCAAGAATTAACCCATTGGTGTGTTCATTGAAAGGATGGTGCTGTAATACAAAGAAGCAGAATGAAGTCATGTGTTTGTCCTGTGGTGCTAGGCTGGCGATTAACCCCCCACAACAATTGGATAACGGTGATGATGACATCTTGGAGATGGAGAACGAGATATTTGAGAAGGTGGTAGATAAGTACTTGGAGAGACTTACAACTGCTCATAAAGAGGACTGTCCTTGGAGGAAGCAGTGCACACCAATGAACGTGTATGAGATTGGTGGAAGAAATGTGGATGAGGTTGTAAGATGCTTCAAAGACAGGTATGTTCATAATGCTGAAGCTCTCCAACAAGTTCAAGGTCTTAAAATTGCAAATACGTTGACCTCTGAAGAAGAACATGTTGTTGAAGATTGGTTAGAGAAGCATGACATTAAAGTTGATGCAGATGCTATCACATTATCAGTGTTGGGATGGACTCTTAAGAAGCAAGGAGAAGCTACTATGTTGTTTTCATCATCTGATGCCAGAAGAGTACTTGTAACGGAAAATGAACCAATCGACTTACTTGAAGAACATCAAAATTGGTCGTGCTTTGTTACGGGATACAAGGAGCTAATCAAGTTATTGGGAGCATTATGCCACAAGCCGATTTATCAAGTTGAGGTACCACAAACTCCAGATAACCAGGTTGATGATGATGGTGATGATGTTGAAACTGCAGACGTCACGCAACCCGACCACGCTAGTACACTTGATAGATTGACTCGTATGAGAAAGCTCTACTTGGGAGTTTAAACCCCCGTTTTATCCAACTCCAAATTATCGCATAATAAATTAAACCATTAAATCATATAGAAAACTTCCCCAACTTTGAGGAAATGTGAGGAAATGAAGTAACCTAAAAAAACATAGTAACACTGGCAATTAAAATAGTCACAAAGTGGGGCTTAGGGTATAGATGTGTGAAGGAACTATTGAAGTTCCTTTTTCTTTTTTTCTTTTTTCTTTGTTTTGTCTGTAATGTTTCGTATCGTTGCATACATGGTCCTCTGTGGGCACCATATGTTCATTTTTTGTTTCGTCATGAGGTATCCATCTTAGTTCTGTTTTTGAATGACTTCACCAACTTCCAAGTAGGTGCCAAAGACCTTATCCCAGAACCAAGAGGTGACACCGAAACCCAACTCGTAGTTCTTGTAGTGGTGCTCCAAGTGGTACTTCTTCAACTTTTGCAAATAACTTGGCAACTTGGCGTGATGTAGGATGTAGTGAGTACAGTCGTAGATGATGTAACCCATGAAACCACCGGCAAATCCACAACATGCCCAGTAGAATGGCAAAAGAGAGAAGACGAGTTTGTAGAAAGGCAGTGCCAATGCAAGGAACAACGTTGGTGGCATGACCAATCTGTACTGGTCCATTGGTAAGTAGTGGTGGACACCATGAAGCAAGAAGTGGACTGTGAATGCAACGTGGTTGTCTGGCAAGTAGTGATCCAAGTGGAACAAGAATCTGTGCAAGCAGTACTCGATCAAAGTCCAAACGAGGAGGCCAATAGCGTAAAGCAAGATTCCAAGCTCGAGACGGACTCCCTGGAGACCCTTGTAGAAGATGAACAAGTTAACTGGGATCCAAAGCGAAGGCACAACGTACCAAGGCGTAAGCGAGATTGGCTCGAGGAAGTTACCAAACAATGGTGCTGAACCTTTGCCGTAATGTCTTGGTCTGTGCACCTGGTCCAAGTAAAACTCCTTTGTAAAGTTACCAAAGAGCACTTGCATAAGCAAAGGTCTGTTCAAGTCGAGGAACTTGTGATGTTTCAAGTCGTTCTCGAAATCGGTAACGATATTGAGCTTCTCGTAAGCAGGTGTTCCGTGCATGGCTGTGGAATCAAACTCCTCTTCAGTGCCGTCAGGCTTGACATTTTGAATGTGCGTTGGATGCGACAAGAGTTCCTCTTCTTCCTCAGGCGTGGCCAAGTACCCGATCAAGTAGTTCTCGTCGAGGATCTCGTATGTACTTTCGGAGTGTGCGTGCGACTCCTCATTGGCGAGGATTTCAGTGATGTCCTTTCCGGCCCACTCCGTGATGAGCTCACCACCACCTGGGTGCTCGTCGATGAAGTCGGTCACGTTGTAGACCTTACGGTTGAAGACGGAGACCCAGACCTCCTTCTTGGTGTTGTGGGCCTCGAGCTGTGCCTTGGACAATAGCGGAAGTGTCGACATCTGCGTGGGGAGACGTGTGATGTGGGATAGGGGCGGAGCCTGTGTTTGACGCGATGAGGTCTTAGGTAAATTTTTCGTGATCTTTGGATACACCAGGTACGAACCAAACGAAGGTAGTGAGTGGAAGATGGGGACGTGTACAACGATAGAAGTAAACAAGGGCTAACTCCAGCTGCGAAAGAGCAAGTCTCGTGTCTTTTATATAAAAAAAACAAGCCTTTGTGCGGTATCAGGTGGCGCTGTATTTATTTTGCAAATGCCGACCTGCCGTTTGTTGACGTTTCTGGTGATTGGCTGCACGGGAGCCCGGCCGTTTGAAACGTCTCGCGTTTTTTGGAAAATTTACATTGGTGGTGTTGTGGTGTTACAAATAGCTGTGGTGCTGTGGTGCTGTGGTGTGGCGTGCTTTCCGCGATTCGCGGCCCCTTTCCGCACACGCCACTTGGGCCACTGGGGGTGCCAGCCACAGATGCCTCTATGGGACAGTGCGCGAATACGTGTGGCTAGTGCGCTCCTCGCGTGCGCGTTCTCATGTCTTCATGTTCTCATCCTCTGGTCAAGTGGGAAGTTCTTGTGAGCAACTGATGTGGAAACAGGAGGTATTCTAATGAACCTGTAGAAATACAGCAGGTGTATAACTAATATCACGCGTTACATCATAGCACAATAACAGTAATACCAGCGATAACACTAGCCAAACGCGCTCAAAGCTCAGAGGAAGAGACATTCGCGTCTTTTTGGAGAGGGCCACAGCTAGTTTTTAGCTTCAGTTCAACACATCAAAGTGGTAAAACGCCAAACGGGGAACCACAGCGGCTAAGGCAGACTTGCTTTACTTTAAATCAAAAAAAGAAAGCAGTTCTTTCAAGGTTAGTGCTGTGCCAGTCAAACAGCAGACCAACTTATTCATTTGCTTATTCCTTCCTTTCTTTTGGTGCGGTCGAGCTTCCATATCCTTCTGAAGTCTCCTCCGTTGTCGAGTTTAGCGCCCAACTGTATACCACCACACACAGGAACAATCAAGTCGCAGTGGGGTTTGCCATAGTTTAAACAACAGACTTATCATCCATTCACAGGGCTATCGTATTGAAGTGTCACCACAGTCTTTTTACTGTTTGCCCTTGACACTCTTACACGCGCCCGCTCTCTCATTTGCATCATTCCATCCCATTGTCATTTCACATCAAGTCGCTTTGCCATTATTCTACTTTTCCATTACACCCACTACTGTCATAATAACCATATGCTGTCATGTCGGAACAATACCCAATGGTGACACCGAGAACGAGTGGTTCTTTACATAGACACAGACAAGCTACACAAACCCACCCATCATCATCTGCATCATCGTCTTTATCACCATCATCATCGACGACGCGACAGCGGAATGGCAGGATGTCACGAGAGTTTGAACTCAGCAACACCAAGAGAAAATCAGATGCGTACTTGGCAGCAGAAGCAGTCCAGCATGAAAGAGATGCTGTCAAGACGCTCAAGAGGCTCTCCATGGGTGGATCACTGACACTCGACCCAGATCTGCCCTATGGCGTCGATAATGAGCTAGAGGACTTTCAAAAACGTCATTCGAGACGTCGCTCATCCAGCGGGTCTTCCAAGACATCATTGGATGAAGAGGATGCAGAGAGGACATTGATAGAAGATACACCACAGGAACTGCTCAACAATGAGACAAGCGTCAGTGCACATGACGAGGACGAGGACATCAAGATTGACTCTGAGAAACTCATGTGGGTCCCAGCGAAATCACACCCAAGTATTGCTCCAGACCAGTTCAGACGTCATGTTCAATCTACTCTGGATGATATGACGAGAAAGCTGCATTCAAAGGACAAGTCTTCAGACTCGATTCCTTCGCTAAAGGAACTTACAGATGAGTTGGACAAGCTATCAGAAATGGCAGGATTGGCCGCTACTGATGCAGTAACGCTCGCTAGAAGTTTGTCCTCGGCATCAGCATCCTCCTCATTATTATATGGTGGTGATTCTCCCGCTGGTTCGGCCCAGACTCCTCCAGGGTCGCCCTCTATGGATGCTGGCAGACTGAGCGAGTATGAAGTCGACCAGGACGCTCCACTATTAGTTGCAGAGAACTCGCTCAAGAGAAGTAAATGGACTACATACACAAGGAGGAACCGCATGGACAAGGATAAGGATAAAGACAAGGACAAGACTAGACAATCGCCACTATCTGATGGCCAGCATAAACCATATCAAAGATCACTCTCTGGAAACAAAGAATTGCCTCCAGAATCTCAAAGACAATCTCAAGCTCCTCATCCTCAGCAACAATCCCAAAGATCTATGTCACAAAGTGGCCCACTAAGGGACCGTTACCAGCACGAAAATCTCTCTAGATCACAGTCCGATATGAGCTCTGTTGCCAAAAGAACTAATCACTCCAGAAATAGGCATGCTGGCTCGTTGATCAATGTGGACAATGCTCCATCTACACAAGACAATGTTGCACCTCAATCAGTTACAAGAGACGGTAAACCTTCTCGCCAGCGGCACATATCACCACTTTCTATTGATCTTAATGCTGAAACTCAGAAAATGCGTCAATCTCAAAGTCCACCGGTGACTCCAACCACTCCAACCACTCCAACTTCACTCATATTGCAACAGTACAGTCGCCCCGAGACTCAGGTGAGTAATGAAGTCCCAGAGCCTCCTACTCCGATGCAGACAAGTCCTACGAAGGAGAAGGACAAGGACAAGGAGAACAAGTCAAAGTCAAAGGACTTCTTGAACATGTTCAAAATGAAGCGTTCTACTTTCCCAAAACATAAGGAGAAGCGAAAGAATGCACAGGCTGCTTTCCATGATGAGAACATACCAATTGAAAGTGCTGACAAGAATCAACCGTCTCAAGAGTACGAGCAAACCCGTCAGCGCCAGCAACGGTCCCCATCAAGTCAATACCCACAGCAACAGTATCATCATTCTTACCAGAACCAATCACAAGCACAACAATATCCTCCACAACAGTCACAACCAAAGAGTTCACCAAAATCAAACTCAAGACCAAGTGCTTTCAAGATTTCTAAGCCAACTGAGGAGCCAAAGCAGAGGGAACATAGATCGCTCCAAGAGTCTGTTAACGTTGTCCCCAAGAGTTCTACACGTTCTATATCTGGCTCTTCATCAACTTCCCAAGTCCAAAACTCTCCAGAACAGCCAGCGAAAGGCACAATCCAAGCAAAGCAGCAACAACAGAAATCTTCTGAGATTGTCACATCCGAGGAACAGCATCGTGCACAGAAGGAGTCTCTCGCTATGAAGTTTTCCAAAGAGAGTCTACAGAAGTCATCAAAGCCAAATGCTCCTGTACAGTTCACTGATTCGGCGTTTGGCTTCCCACTACCACCATTGTCTCATTCAACTATTATAATGTTGGATTACAGATTCCCCGTGCATGTCGAAAGGGCCCTTTACAGGCTGAGTCATTTGAAGTTGGCAAATCCACGGAGACCCTTGAGACAGCAGGTTCTCTTGTCGAACTTCATGTATGCATACTTGAACTTGGTGAACCATACCTTGTATCTACAACAGTTAGATGAAGAGAAGAACGGAGAAGGGATGGCTACAGAAGGGGATCAGGATTAATGAACTATGAATGCATTTTATTTCCGTGTTTGTCCAGCAGAAATGCCGGGTCAAGTCACAAGCATGTTTTTTTTTATTTATGGAAGCACAGTTTTTATTCTTCCAATGACGAACATTAGTTGCAGCATATCAATCCAAGAAGGGTAGTTAACACTAGTAATGCAATTTGTAATTCGAATCGCCAGGAAGTGCTCGATCCAGAGAGAAGTATGAGAGCATAGATCCAATAATCATTAAGCCACACCTTGGCGATACCTCTCACAAGGAAGAAGTAATACACGGAAAGAACTTGGATGGCAAACAAAGCATATCTCAATAAAGCTGACGAAGCCAATGCTTCCTTCTTGCTCATGGACTGAGATGTGGAATCAAGTGAAGTTAAAGATAATCTTCTCTTGTTTGGAAACAGATCTTTCTCAATCTCAAGCAACTCCTCAATAATCAATTCAGTTTCCATTCTCATGCTCTGGTTAGGCGATGTTAGGTTTTTAATAAGATTAACAAAGCCAGGATGTAATTCGGGTCTTGTCTCAAGCTTTAACCCTTCCATAATTTCCCCCTTTAACTCCCCTATATCTGTAGCCCGGAATGGAACTTGACCATAGCACATAAACACCAAAATCATACCAAGGGAATAAACATCTGTTTTCTTGTTGAATTGGCTAATGTTATCTGGGCCAACGTTCAACAGTTCAGGAGCCGTGTACTCAAGCGTCCCAGTGAAACCTGTACCTGTTCTTCTTTCCCCCTCAAGTTGACTCTCACCAAAATCTCCGATGAGAACTTCAGGAATATGGGTCAGATCTGGCTCACTAGCAAATTTGTCAAGATATTCTTCTGACAAGAGACAATTTGAGGGTTTCAAATCTCTATGGATAATATGATTTCTGTGTAATTCTGCAACACCTTTGACCAGATTTGTGAACATGATCAAGATCTCCTCGTTACTCAGCAATCTCCCCTCTAGTTTTCTCACCTTGTGTTTTTTCATCTCCTGAACAGACAGCTTGGGGTTCTTCAAGTTTAGGACTAGATCCTCCAAATTACCACCAGAGCAGTATTGCTGAAGAATGAAGGCGCAGGGCACCTTTGGACCAAAGTCGTTAATGCTATCGACCTCCAACCACACGTGATTGTAATTCACCAAGTGCTGGGTGTTGCAACTGATTTTAACCAACATGTGTACTTCTTTCAAGATTTTGGCGAGCCATACCGGGTCCTCTCCTATGGTGATCTTCTTCAATGCAAATGTGCCTAGCGAGACCCCGTTAAGGATGTGTTCAACTTTGTACACAGATCCACGGGCACCACGACCCACAAGCAATATCTGATTAAAGAATTTTTCAAAATAACCCTGGGTGAACAGTGAATCCGGCAAACGGAAATTGTCTTCCAAAAGTTTGAAGTAGTTGCCATGATATGGAACCGTTGTAGAGGCATCACCTATTGCTATGGAAGAGTTGCGTCGCGTCGGTGATGGTGCCCTATGAGCCTCTTCAAACATAGCACCGCAATGAGGACACTTGACACCTTGGTAGGATGATTGGTCATTGAATGGAATGTCTTGGGTTGATGATAGCGATATTTCGTTTGTTTCCCTATTGTGCACCACAAGCGTGTTAGTGTGTTGATCGTTTATCACAACTGAGTACAGCTCTTCTTCAGGTGAGGCCCTATGGCCTCTAGAACCCTTGTAGACGATAAGACTCATTGCACCAGTAGGCCTGATTTCTAATGTACGTAACTCTCTGTTGTAGAGATTGACACATCATTCTTATAGAGATATAATTCAATAATTATATGATGATCGTACGGGGTGTACAGGTGTACAGAAATGTCCGTATCGGGAAGATGCATGAATGTGCCCAGAATTACGCACTCTAGGCGTACACACCAGCATATATAGATCACCATGGCTTTCACTCATTTGAGCCTTCTGAACAACTTCAATAACAAGCATCGGGCAGTTCAGACAAGCCAGCCACTCAATCATGTCGGCAGAGGATGTCATCAAAGGCCTGTCACAGGCCCGTCTAATGGCGTTTTCACAGCCAGAAACTCTTTCGCAAGTTGTGACAGCAGTGTGCGGAATGTCAGACACCACACAGCATCTCGAAGTCCAACAATGGTGCTCGCAGTTCTTCTGTGATGTCATCTCATCAGAGTCTACTGAGTTCACATTTGCAGCCAGACAGGATATCTGCTCTGTTGTGCTCCCATCTCTACTGAAGCTAGTCTCCGTGCAAGACGTTGTTGTGTACAGAAACGTTATTCTCACAGCGACTAGTATGTACGAGCTTGTGTTTGATCTAGTTGCAAAGGTTTCAAATGGGTCAATCTGGGCACAACTCAGTGATTTGAAACAGGCAATTGTTGGGAAATGGGATTCAACTTACCCGTTGGCCGCAAAGGGAGACGACCTCGACAAATTCCGCTCAATTGGTTGTAAAGTCGCCGCCATCAAGTTTATCGGCCGTGTCATCACAGTGCAGACGGCCCCACCTGTGTCGGCCGACCCACGTCGTAGAACTGCCATCGATCCAAATGATATCTGTGTTGCCAATGTCAACAACAACCATCCTGTATTGATAAGGCCCCAACTTCATGCAGAAGCCAACGGTTTCTTTGACATGATCGTGTCATACTTTGACAGAGAAGAATTCCTTGTCTCAGAAGTTGCAGTGGCAATTCTTGAGAATTTGATCTATATTATCCAGAAGCGTCAGCAATTTTCTAGACAAGTTTTTGCAGCGATTGGAGCTATTGACCTTGACTCAAAATACCAGCATGCCAGCCATAAGCTTCTTCGGTACAAGTTGGGTCGTCGGTTTGTGGAGCGCTCCATCAAGAACTGCCTGAACTATTGTATGCGCGCAGGGCTCATCACAGTACAGATCCCCCAGCACAGTCAGTTTTCCAAGCTTGTTGCTGATATCGACTCCAAGATGATGGAGCAGAAGCGTAAGGGTATCCTCACAAAGCTTTCATGGGACAACCCTCGCAAGAAAATGAAGATAGACCCCTCTAATCCATTTGCAAGAGATGTGTTGACAGTTGATGATAAGTCATTTACCTCTTTGTACCAGTTGATTGATGATAATGACCCGTTGGTAAACTTTGATGTTACACAGGTTTCGACCGGGACATTGGGAAATATCTGCATTGCTGCCATCTCAAAGACAGATACAACAACACTTATTACTGCCCTGTCTATCATATCGAGTCGCTACACCGATTTAGTCACCCAGATACCGGGCTCTTCTTCTGGTTCCGTACCGCCTCCTGCTGTTAAGGCAGAAGCCAAAGAGGAACAGCTGTTGAAGAACGACGATGAAGACAACAAAGAGATTCTCCAAGAGGAGGAAGACGACATCAACATTGACTCTACATTTGTTTTACCTGCACCACAGAAACTTGCCGATGCCGACAAGAAGCAACATTTAGAACTTATTATCAAGAACTTCTTTAAGCTTGCTAACATCCCAGCTGATGACAAATCTATTTCATCATTCAATATCCAACATAGCACAACGGATACTGCTGGCAAGATCTCTCAAGTGGCTATTAATGACTGGGGCAAGCAGTCATGGCTCGTGCTTCTATCAAGACTTGCTACACGTGGACTACAAAAAGACGAGGCCGCCACAGAAAGAGCTGACCAGATCAGAGAAGCCATCTTCCAGTACTTTCTAGAGAATGTCCGTGATCGTATTGAAGTTGTAATCGACTGGCTCAATGAAGAGTGGTACGCTGAATTCACTCGTAATTCAAAAGACAAGTCAGAGAATGATAAAGAGCTAGTGGAAACACCAGTGTACATTCATTGGGCTGAACGTGTTCTTGATTCCGTGATCCCATTCCTGGAGCCGAACGACAGAAAGCTTTTCATTCGTCTACTTTCTGATCTCCCATATTTGAACAGTGGACTGGTTGAAAGAATCAAATCCCTGTGCATTGATCCATTGAGGGCTACGTTGGGTCTTCAGTCATTACAATTCCTTATCATGTTCAGACCGCCAGTCAAGAAAGCCTGTATTGAATTATTGAAGGACTTATATGAGAATAATGAGGACCTCAGGGATTCAACACTAAAATTATTAAAGAAGTTTGCCCCAGAGGTGGTTGAGACAATGGAAGAGGCGTCAGCGGAGACGACCGCTGAAACGACAGCCGAGACAAAGGTTGAATAGTTGAAATGATGTGATAAACCTTGAATCATTTGCTACTTCAATTACAATAGACGAGGCCTTAAATACATATTCTACTTGTAGCATTGACCTAGAAAACATCCAATTCTTAGGGATATCCAAAAATCTTAATGATTCATTCGACGATCTCTTCATGCTCCTCAATAATTTCCTCCTTAATTTCTTCAATAACTTCTTCATCCTCATTAACAGTCTCGGCAACAATACCATATTGCTCCTCGTGAGACTCAATGCCTGCTCTCCAGTTAGTCCACTCCTCAAGCAAACGACGTCTCAATAAGATCAATTCTCTAGCGGCAGTAGACTGTTCCATAGCGTCAGTCTCATCGAACTGAGCACTGTACTCTCTCAAGTTCTTTCTAACCTTCTTCTTATCACCACCCGTCAAGAGAGATGCTGGACGTGGTCTCCACATGAAGACCTTGAACTCATCAAGCAATTCCTCTCTCAACAAACGGCCACCAAAGTCAAAGATCTTGTAACCGTTCTCAATCTTGTGTCTCCAACAGGATGACCATGCTGCAAGGAATCTTCCAGATGGGTCCCATTCAACATCAGTGACACCACCGTATGCCTCTGTATGAAGCAATCTGACGTGAGCATTGACATTAGTTGGCTCATCTTCCTTCTTCTCACCAGCGAAGTCAAGGTCGTAGAACTCAATAGCGCCCTTGGACGAGGACAAGCCGATAACAGAGATTGCAATGAATCTTCCCTTTGGCGAGAAGTTCAAAGTATTACTAAACTTGTTCTCGAACTTCTTGAAGGCAACCCACTTCTTCAATGTTGCAGTCTTCTTGGTGATCTCTGGAGCCCAGAAGGAAATGAGGTTCTTAGCAATCGATGGGTTTGGATCAGCCTCCTCGGGTCTGGAGATAGTGACAAATCTGTCCCCATTTGGTTCCCACTGGAAGTTGATGACACGATCCTTGAGTTCAACCTTTTCAACAGGAATGTCCTTCTCATTAAGCTTGAAGATCTCCATGTTTGTGAAGATAGTCTTCTTAGACTTGGTGTGACGGTCAACCTTAGCAGCAAGGTAGTCACCCTGATCTTGCCAATGAAGTTTGATGTCACTGACTTGAACCAAGTTTGTAGTTCTGATGACCTTCTTGGATGGAACCTCAAGCAAGGCAACCTTGGCTGTCTGGTTAGAAGTTTCTGGAGTCCAGTAGGCAAGGACATGAGCAGGTTCATCACTCTGACGGTGGTTTGCATACCTCACACCAGCTGGAGCAAACTCAAAGTCCTGAATATCATCAATCTTGATTGGCTTGTCCAAGAGCGCAAAGTTGTTGGCAGACTCGTAAACAGCAAGAGCGTTTGGACCCATACGTGCCACATATTTGTCGTCATAAGACCACTTGAGCAATGGCCAAACCATCTCTCTTCTCTGCTCCAAGTGATGTGGAAGTGGGAAGGTACGCACTGGTAAACCAGAAACAATATCCCAAATGATGAGCTTGTGGCCATCAGATTCAGGACCATGCGGATATGTTGCTCTTCTTGGGTGGTCTTCTGGTGGAGTTTGCAATGGTTCAGGAGACAAAGTGATCAAATATCTCTCAGATGGAGAGAAGTCGATCAAACGGACACCAGGATGACCGAATTTTCTCAAGTTGGAGAACTTCTCACCACCCCAAGCCTGAACACCTTGAGGGTGCATAGAGAACAGATACTGGCCCTTTGGAGAGAACTTGAGTGGACCTTCAGTCCAGTGTGCTCTTGGCTCAACAACTGGCTCCGCTTGGTCTCTCTTGGACCAGAAGATACCAGTGACATCGCCCTTGTGGAGCAAGAACTGATCACGTCCATCTTCATCCTGCAACCAGGACTTGAGGTACTCAGTCTCCTGGAAGGCAGCAATACGTGGTTCGACAAACTCATCTGTGACCGCACCTTCAATGGCATACTTTTCAATGTCGCTCAACTTGTTCAAGAACAAACGGTGCTTAACGTCCAGCTTCTTACCATTGAGCTGCTTGATGGCCTTGTCTGCCATCTGGGTTGTCTCGAACTCAACAAAGGCGAAACCTTTAGTCTTACCACCTTGGAGAGGCATATGGAAGTTTGTGACCTTTCCGACAGCAGAAAGCGTCTTCACAAGAACTTTGGTAAGGATTGGAACCTTGGACTCTGGGGCAATTGGACAACCATCAACAACAACGTACTTGGCAAAAGTGGTGTCTTCTGGGACGGCGAACTTCTCCTCCAGGTCGGAGAAGTCCACATCGTCGAGGTTGATATCCTCGATCTTTGGTGGAACCAATTCAGCAGGCATTTTCACTTGAGATCTGGGTTTATACTGGAAGTAGAAGGGAGATGGATCAAGAAGAGACTTCACTATTCAACGTTGAACGCAGAAATTTTCCAATGGAGTGTGTGCATACCAATATCCTTGAAAAGTATTGGTCACGTGACCAGTTTTTTCGACTAGCTTGGTTGTAAATAGCAGGGGCCACGCGCGAACGCGTCATGAAACAAAAGGTAAACACCGCGTCACTTCCGCAGGTTCATCGGTCTTTATAACCAGTGCAATTTGCCAGGATTTGAGTGTTTTCTGCTGGTTTAAACTTCTGGTATTGTACAATATTCAGAGGTCTTGATACTACTGCTGACTGTACCCCCTTTGGTTGTGTTTGGACGTGTTTAGCCAGTTTCCAGTTCGATCGACATTCCCCCCATCTGCCCTCTCATCGCTGCACAGACCTTCCCATTCTTGCCGAGTTTTGCGGGTGACTTTTATTTACAAAGGGCGGTTCCTTTAAAGATGAGCGACAACACACTTGGGGATGCGCTGGAGTCGACTACAAACGGGTTGTCGGGCTTGGACCTTGCTGAGAAGAGCGGCGCCTTCAGTGATGATGCTACATCTCAAGAGCAAGACAACGAACCGGACATTAGCCAAGACGAGTCAAACGAAAGCATTGGAGACGACACCACCGAGCAGAACGAATTCCTGAATTCGAGTTCTTTCTTGTCTAACTCACAGATAGTTCGCACTACCAATGTTGCCAACTTCAAACCAGCAGATCAGAGCCAGATCTCAAGCCCCATTCGGAGATCGCGGGATACACCCCACTCACCACCACAACAACAAGAGGGAGATAGAAAAGAAGAAGACACTACTTCTCCTTCCTCTCTACTCAAGACGAAAACACATTTTAGGATTCTTCCGAATAAGCCTACAGACAACGTGGATACCCATGAACACTCCACACTTGATGACGATTACTACAACGAGGATTACGATGACGATGACAGGGGCGCATCTGAGAACCAGAAGACGACCAAGTTCATAGATATTGATGATCCAAAGTCGACACCAAAGCTTCCGAAGATACATCCTGATACCACCCCATGGAGAAGACTTCGTCCGCAAAGCACAATACGAGTAAGAGAGAAAGACGCGCCATTACCCAAACCAGACGCCAATTCTATTCACTATGTCCAGTCTCTATTTGATGCCAACTTTGAAACAGCGACGTCCTCAATGTCATCGCCAAGAGGCACGATGAGATCAGCGTCCCTGTTCGATACAGCCTCTGTAATGTCGGAAGGTTATTCGACCACAGCTAACATGTCATATGAATTGGAGAACCTGCGGAAACAAGTGACCAATTACAAGCTGCATCAGAGGATTCTTATGGAGTTGATTAGGAATTTGGTTGCTTCATCTGGTGTCGACTCGGATGATATTAAGAATGACATCATGGCGAAACTAGAGAAGGAGAATGAACTTTTGATCAGTGAAAGGGAGAAGCTGCAGAGTGAAATGATGAGCAAACAGAAGACAATATCAAAAGCCAAGTCTAATGCAGAGGATGAAGAGAAGTATAACGAGAAAATGAAAGAGATACTGGAATTGAAGAATGATCTCATCACTGCCAAGAATCAATATGCAGATTTGAGTTCGTATGTGAAGGAGCTCAAAGATGAACTTGCCCGTCAACAACAGATAAACCAAGAGACTTCCAATTACCATGAAGAAGACCTCGAGAGATGGATTAGTTTACTCAATGGTATTTTATCGATTCTTCTCGAGATGGTGAAAGAGGATTCAGCACGCGCAGTTCAACAGGCAAGGGATTCTTCTTCGTCATTGGATACAAAGTTGAATGTGGTTAAGCTGGCATTGGGTGAAGTGATGGGCAACTACGAGAAAGCTCCTGAACAACCACTTCAAGACGGCCGGAATCAGGAGAACATTCCACCTAATGGATTTGATAGCTTGAAAAGTGTGTTTCAACAGAAACTATCCAATTCAAGACTTGTGGAGCAAGAGTTGAGATCTCTTCTGAGACAGCAGTCATCTCTCATTTTCACTTTGAGATCAGAGCATGATTCAACGCAGAGACAGCTCAAGGATAGTTTACATGCGACTGCTAATTTGAAGAAGATGCTTTCAGAGAAGAGAACCATGACTACTGAGTTGAGTGACAAGATCCTGGAATTGGAATCCCAACTGCAGGAGCTTGGAAACCAACAAGGTTCTACCCCACAGGGCAAAGAGACCAAGCTGTTGAAGAATAGACTATCTGTTGTCCAACTCAACCACTCGAGGGATGTTGAAAAGCTTCAAGAGGAGATTGATAACTTACACCTACAACTGAAGCAACAGTCCAGACGTGTTGATGACACCAAGTTACTTGAAGATTTATCTCGAAAGCAGAAATACATCAACGAGCTGAATGATGAGATTGCAGATTTGAATTCGAAGCTGCTGAGCTCGAATAGAGACCACGAAGCTGAGGTTGTCAAGATAAGATCCTTACTTCAAAACTCTCGTGATGATTTCACAGGATTGGTCAAAGAATATGGTGCTCTTCAGCAGGAATTTAAAGAGATACAAGAGGATCGGTTGCGTAAAGAGAAAGAATACAGAAAGAAATTGGAACACGCGGCCAAGGAATTGAACCTTGCGGTCACAAAGCAGAGGGCATTAGGAGCAGAGAAGAGCAAAGTTACATATGCACTACAAGAGGCCAAAAGAGAGCGGAATAGCCTGGTGTTGAGCAACAAGACACTTAACGAGAAGATCAGCAGGTTGACCAGTGAAGTATCATCTCTTGCGACTTATGAGATTGGATTCAAGAGTTTGTTTGATTTGCAAGTACATCATATCAAGAACCTGTTACAGGATTTCGAGTTGTTGCTTGAGAAGTCTTCTTATACGCAGGCCGAGCAGAAGTTGGAAAAACTCACGAATTCATCCATGGATGTTGAAATGACGCATTCCGTGATGAGGTCTTTGCTCGCCTTTTTTGAGAATGCAACTGGATCGTTGATTTCAGATCATAAAGAACTCATGATGAATGGCGGTGGGAATGTTGGTGATGAGGATTTGAGATCTCAAGTAGACGTGCTACAGCAGCAAGTGCAATGGTATGAGAGTCAAATGGGTGGAGGTAGTAAAGAAGGTGAAGATAGTCCAAGAACCAAGCTAAGGATTGAAGATTTACAAAAGAAGTTTAAAGCCGAACGTGAGCGGCGTTGTGTCGAGTTTGACCAAAGTCAAGCGCTGGCGTTGAAGCTGGAACAAGAGAATAAGGAACTGAAAGAAGAGCTTCAAAAGTTGCGCGAGCAGAGGCTATGATGATGATATGAATTTCATATGTAATTAGAGTGTTTCCTTGTAGTTTTATTGTGTTGTTAATCATTGTTTATGTTTTAACCTTGGGAGCGTGTTATGAGCACCCAGATTTTCACGGAATCCGCGGGGGCATCACGGTTTTTTGGTGAGCTTTACAAATCATCTTTCCTTTTAGCTATAAGCCATCAAAGAAACTACAGAGACGACCTAGTGTATTCTATTCCAAATAACTAGGAGACAAGGACCCAAGAGAGAACCATGCTGAGAAGATCATTTCAAACTTCGCTTGTGAGGCAGATGGCCCGGAGACATTTCTCGGAATACCCAATGAGCGATTACGAGCGTAAGATCTACACAATTCTCTCCAAAGAGCTTACTCCCTCGGAGCTCGAGGTGGCGGATATATCTGGTGGTTGTGGGTCGATGTTTGCTATAAACGTGACGAGTGAGAAGTTCCAAGGGTTGTCGATGATCAAGCAACACAAGATGGTCAACTCTGTTCTTGCGGATGAGATTGCAAAGTGGCACGGATTGCAGTTAAAGACCAAGGCTACAAAGTGAGATGGGTGGATACTTGTATTTAGAATTTATATTTATTTGCATCACTGGGTTGTGAGAGTAGTTGGCCTTTGGCGTTGGAGGTAACGGGTCTTATACTGTTCGAGCTCTTTTTGTGTCAGTTTCGGGAGTAGTCTTGATTTCTTCTCGGGTTCGATTTTTTGGTTGTATTGTTCAATCTTTGCTAGCGCTTGATCTGTTTCTGTCTGTCGTGTAGCGGGTTGGCTCTTATATGGTTGCCATGGTTTAGATGATGCCCGTGTGGTAGTGTTAAGCCCGGCCTTGAGTGGTTTATGTGACTCCAGCTCTGTGGTCTCGTCTTGGGTTTCAAAGTCTTGTTTCTCCATGTCAACTGGATCATCAAATATAATTGATCTGTTGAATGCAGTCATGTCATGTTCTTCTTCCTCATCCTGTTTATCCATCTTGGCCATCTTGTCTCTGTAGTTCTTATAGGCAGTGGTAACAAACACCTCTTTATCCTTGAACTCATCTCCTTCCAATTCTTTTTCTCTTTCTAGCTTAAGATCAGTGACTCGAAGCTTATCCTGCTGCCGTCTGTTCTTGGCCTCGATCAGGTTGTTGATGTACTGTGATCCCGTAGGCCTGGCCTTCCTTATAGCCTCTAGCTTCTTTGCATGTGACACCTGGTCATATACTTCATCATAAGCGAATATCGATTCATCAACACTCTGCTTTGTGGGTTTGGGCTGGAGGTATGTGCCCTGTCTTGCTGTTGTTCCTTGCGGTGCAACAACCTCCTCATCAGATGAGGACTCGTCAAATCCTAGTGCCTTCCTGCTCATTACTAACTGAACACTTCAACAAAAGACAGTAGAAGCAGTATAAGATAGAGACATAAAGAGCTCACCAAACATCCGTGCACCGCGCGCGCGACAAAGTCCGTTTCGGCTCGCGTGTGCGAATCCACTATGAGAGGCACTTGATACCGGAAGAGAAGCTGTTCTTGTAAGATTGTGAGCCATCCCATCCAGAAAGAGAGGGACAGAGGGATAGCACGAAGCACAGGGATGAACGGGTTCGAGTGGCTCAACATTGCTGGGCTCAAGAGCGACAGCGAGCTCCCGCCTCCACCTGTGTCATTTGGTGTGACACCGAATTCGTCGTCATCGTCGCTGAATTTGAACAAGAGTAGTGAGGTTGCCTTACCCTCGCTGGATGAGAAGCTGGAGGAGACTGCAGATGACCTTTCTGTTCCGCTGTCGCTGAGCGTGGACCAACTTACAAAAGACGAGGCCAAGACTTACCTGCGCTGGTACAATGACCTTGTTGTTCGTCGAGGAAGCAATTTGATCCGATTAGAGGACGTTTTCCAATTCTTGAGGAATTTCAGCATCTCAGCTCAGTGTAAAGAGATGCTGAGTCGCATTTTCAGCGAGGTGAATGCGCTCAATTTAGGTGAGTTCTTTGCATTCCTGCGTGTCATTGCGCACACGATCAGGGGTGAGAAGCCGATGAGGAGCCTGATAAAGAAGGCTGCACCCATTCCGAAACCCAAGTCGATTCTGAGTGCAAAGCGACTACAAGACGGGGCTGGGGGAGAAGAAGATGTGGAAGACGAAGAAGAAGAGAACAAGTCGACGGCGATGAAGGCTGCTCCCTCGTTCGATCTGGATTCGTTCACGCAGATGCTACTTACGGGCGAGGACCAGCGCAAGAGCAAGAGGAAGAACCGCAAGAAGCACTCCAAGAGAATCAAGTTCTCTGACCAGGTGTCAGTGGAGCCCGCACAGCCGGCACACGTTGAGCCCGTCAAGATTGACATGTCGCTGCCGATGGACCAGCTGCTGAACCGGCTACCGAAGCGTGGGACTGCGACTCCATCAGCACCACAGCCATCATCATCAGCATCAACATCACCACCGCAGGACGAGGAGGAGGAGCTCAACGGGATGGAGGATGTGTTCTCGCACTTCCGCAACATCAGGAACGTGGACAGTGCGCTGATACACGGAACACCTTCGAACATTCCGTCCATCTTCTTTGACGAAGCGTCGCCAATGCCGTCCCCACCGCTGCAGCTGCCATCATACACGCCTACGCTATCAGCACCAGCACCAGCACCAGCATCAACATCAACATCAACAGCACCAGCATCAGCACTGGTGCCACTGGCCCCAAGCCACACTGGGCCAGTGCTTCCCATGGGGTCGCCCGTACCGCAGACGCTGTCACCGCCCGTGCCGCCAGCCCGCCGCTCACGCTCAGCGTCGTCGCCTGTGCCGCCGGTGCACCTTCAGCATCAACACATCTCGCTGGAGCAGTTGGCACAGACGCTGTCGAGGCCGTCTGCCACGCCGTCGCCCAGCGCACCGGCACCACCGCCGCCACGCCGGCGCACACGCGTGCTCTCAGAGCCCGTTGAAGCTGTCTCGCAGAGCGTGTCGCCGCAGCCACCGCCGTTGCCGCCAAAGATCCAGCTCGACTACAACAGTAACATCAACAACAACAACAATAACAACAACAGCATCAACATGAACAACATGAACGGCGTCTCCTACGGCGCAGCAGACATCCTGGGCGACCTCAAGGCGCTGCAGAGCGAGGTCGACCGGCTGCAACTCTACAGAGGGTGACGACTATACACAATTATGTATTGGTATTGGTAGGCATTACTATTAGTAGTAGTAGTAGTAGTAGTAGTAGTAGTAGTATAGAGGTTCCCCACGATTTCGCGATTGACGTATAAAAGGGCGCACTTCCCCGGGAAGCCTTCTTCCCCCGGCCGAGTGACCATAGCAATTGAGTCTTGCCATTCAGTTGAAGCGTATATCCAGACCACCAGTTGCTAAACAATGGCCTATACACCACTCACTCCAGAGCTCAGCACCCTCCGCTCCTCTCTGAGACTCTCCCACCGCGAGGCCGTTGCCGTCCCAAAGACAAGCACCGTCTCCTACCTCGAGCTCTCCCACATCACCGGCCAGTTGCAGACCTTGTTCTACTCGCCATCTTCCCCGCTGTTCAAGCTGTGTGGCCGCCAGACCAGTGTCGGCATCTCCCTGCCAAACGGCCTCGAGCTCGTCTCCGTCTTCCTCGCCACAACCCACGCTGGCAGAGTTGCTGCGCCGTTGAACCCGGCCTACAAGAAGACCGAGTTCGACTTCTACTTGGATGACTTGAAAGCGCGCGCCGTTGTTGTCCCACGCGGGACCCATCTCAACAGATCTTTGCCTGTCGTGGAAAGTTGCAAAGACCACGATGCTCTCCTCGTTGAGGTCTGGTGGGACCCGGCCCGCAGAAGAGTCGAGTACTCGCTTTATGGCCACTCTGGTGATTCCCCTCTTTACAGCTCCTTGGATGCCCCAGTATTCATCAACACCACCAATGTCTTCCCAGGTGAGGCCCAGCCACAGGACGTGGCCATGATCTTGCACACCTCGGGAACAACAGGCCGTCCAAAGACGGTCCCATTGACACACGCCAACATTGCTCGCTCGATGAAGAACATTGTCAACACATATGACCTCACCGCTGACGACAGAACCTACATTGTCATGCCGTTGTTCCACGTCCATGGACTCATTGGTGCACTTCTCTCCACTTTGTGCTCTGGAGGTGCCTGCATCATCCCACCAAAGTTCAGCGCTACGACTTTCTGGGGAGACTTTACAGAGTATAGGGCAACTTGGTACTCTGCTGTTCCTACCATCCACCTGATTCTGTTGAACAGACCATTGCCATCCCCATTACCAAAGATCAGATTCATCCGTTCATGCTCTGCTGCTTTGGCACCAACCACTTTCCACAAGTTGGAAAAGAGCTTCAAGGCGCCAGTGCTTGAGGCTTATGCCATGACGGAGGCTTCGCACCAGATGACCTCGAACAACCAGCCAAACAAGGGTAAGCGTAAACCAGGCACAGTTGGACAAGGTCAGGGAGTTGAGATTGCCATCCTTGACGATGCAGGTGCGCATTTGAAACAAGGTGAGATCGGTGAAGTTTGCATCCGTGGTTCAAACGTTACTAAAGGCTATGCCAATAATCCAAAGGCAAACGCCGAGAGTTTCACCAAAGAAGGCTTCTTCAGAACTGGTGATCAGGGATTCTTGGATGAAGAGCAGTTCCTACACTTGACTGGTCGTTTGAAAGAACTCATCAACCGTGGTGGTGAGAAGATTGCACCAGTGGAACTCGACGCTATCCTGCTCGACCACCATGCAGTCCGTGAAGCAGTTGTCTTTGGTGCACCTGATGAAAAATACGGACAAGTTGTCGAGGCTGCCGTTGTGCTCAAGGATGGTCAATCTGCAACTGAGGACGAGTTGAGAGCATTTATGAGCGACCGTGTTGCAAAGTTTAAGGTCCCTGACAGAATCTACTTGACTGATGCCCTGCCAAAGACAGCCACGGGGAAAATCCAGAGACGTAACATGGCAAATGTCTTCAGCAAAGTCAAGGCTAAATTGTAAATTAGAAATATACATTACATCATCATATTACACAACTCTAACTAACAACTGCATGACGACTTAGCAGTTTCCTTGACCTTATTCAAATCGATAATCCCTCTCTCTTGATCCCCCTGTGACTCCTCCTCACCAGGTATCACAAACTTATCCTGTGGTAAGTCCTGTGCAATAAGTTCAAAAAGCCGTTGAACGTTCTCACCAGTCTTGGCCGAGCATTGTACGTACTCCAACTGCTCATCTCGACAGAATTCAAGCACTGCATTTTCTTCAATGGCATTACTTGTCGCACTGTCTTTCAAATCAATCTTATTACCAACGAGTTTGACATTAATCGTTTCCGGTGCCTGCACCCTCAACTCTGCAACCCATTTCTTTGCCTTATCAAAGCTGACAACGTCGGTGATGTCAAACACCACAAGCGCAGCATCGGCATTGCGATAGTACATCGGTGCCAGACTCTTGTATCTCTCCTGTCCAGCAGTATCCCATATCTCAAACTTGACAGTAGATGAGGCATCGACTGAGACGGATTTAGTGATGAATGCAGCACCAATCGTTGATTCTCGTAGTGTGTCAAATGTGTTCTTGACGAAGCGTTGCACCAAAGACGACTTCCCCACGGCGGAGTCGCCCAGAAGAACAAGCTTGCACCGACCGTATTTTGTTGGTTGCTCCATCTCTTACCACTCTTTATTGGTGGTTGATATCTAGAAGTGTAAGCGTGGTTTATCTCATCTACACCCAAAGAAAGAAAAACATGGCGCGCGGACCACAATCAACTTTTCATTGTACTTTGGGGCAAACTACAAAGAGTGGAGTAAATGTTTGGGTTGAAAGAGGTAACTACTGAAATATTTATACTGTTATAAGCCTAGTACTAACACACAACAGTTCTTACATCGCCAGCAGGTCCTGAGCCTTTATAGGAAAGCCATGCGCAGCATCAACAGTGGGTATCAACTACTTGTAATTCCGAGACCCAGCACTAACAACGATAGAACTCCCAGAGAACCAACGCCAGGAACTACGAGAATACTTGAAAAATGAATTCTCAGTCAACGGTGGGTCCCTCGATGCCAACAAATTCCTTCTGAGCAAAGGACGACGCGAGTACGAAAGCATGGCTCGACACTTGGGAGTATGAGAGTCTTTAACAGATATCATTATGGCATCTACAAAGGAAATCAATCTTAATACGTGTAAATACCAGCCTGTTCTTCTATATTAAGGTTTATTTTTATTTTCTTTCTTTTGGAATTCATCTCATGGGAGTCTAAGCTCCCAGTTTTCATAGAATAGACGACGTGATATGCTCTAGCAGAACAATGGTGATGTGCAAAAAGATGTTGTCATGAGTTAGGGAAAAAAAAAGGAGTCGACTTACATGGACAAAACCTTCTTGATGGCTCTAACGATGGTTGGAGGGTCTGGGAAGGCAAAGTCCTCGAGCTCCTTGGCGTATGGAGTTGGCACCTCAGCACCGGTAACTCTCTCGATTGGAGCATCCAAGTAGTCAAATGCCTCGGATTCCATAATCTGTGCACAGATCTCGGAACCAACACCAAATGCTGGGAATCCAGCCTCGACTGTGATCAAGTGGTTGGTCTTCTTGACGGACTCAATGAGGCATGGAACGTCCAATGGCTTGATGGATCTCAAGTTGATCACCTCAACGTTGACACCTTCCTTAGCCATGATCTCAGCAGCCTCCAAGGCGAACTGAACGTTTCTGGAGTGAGTGGCAATACTGACATCGGTACCTTCTCTCTCAATCTTGGCCTTACCAATTGGCAAGACAAAGTCTGGAGACATTGCCTCCTCGGAGATGTCAAAAGTCTCACCGTAAAGCAACTCGTTCTCCAAGATGACGACTGGGTTTGGGTCTCTAATGGCGGCTTTGGTCAACCCTCTGTAGTCCTCTGCAGAGTATGGGGAAACAACCTTCAAACCTGGAATGGACCCGTACCAAGAGGAGTAGTCCTGCGAATGCTGTGCGGCAACACCTGCAGCGGCACCGTTTGGACCTCTAAAAGTGATGTTACATGGCTGCTTACCACCGGACATGTAGTAGGTCTTTGCCGCAGAGTTGATAATCTGGTCAATCGACTGCATGGCAAAGTTGAAAGTCATAAACTCGACAATTGGCTTCAACCCGGCAAGGGACGCACCAACGGCCAACCCGGTGAACCCCATCTCGGTGATTGGGGTGTCAATGATTCTCTTCTCACCAAATCTGTCCAAGAGACCTCTGGTGATCTTGTAAGCACCATTGTACTGTGCAACTTCTTCACCAATGATGAACACCTCCTGGTCACGGTCCAATTCCTCGGCGAGGGCCGCGTTGAGGGCGTCACGGACGGTGATCTTGGTGGACTGCGCACGCACCTGTGTGGTGGTGAAGCTCTTGAGGCCGGCTCTTTTGAGCGGAGTCGAGAGCAACTGGGTTCCCTTTGCAAAGGAGACGAACTTGGAGGCCATTGTCGGGGATGTGGGGACTTTGTTGGGGGAGAAGCACTGGCTTGAGGGCTGTTCTCTGGCGGGAGGAAAAGGGTGTCTTCTCTCTCTGTGGTATGGCGAAAGGAAGGCTTCCGAGAGTCGTTGATTGATGGATGGGATGGGGGGTATATCACCTACAAAAGCGTGGGAGCGCTGGAAAGCGCGGACCGGCTCTTTTTTCTTACATAAGCGATTAACGGTAACGGCGTGGGGGTGGTCTTCCTGTCTCGTCTTTTGCACTTGATCTTCGTGGATGCGGCAATGCACGCAGGTGGGGTATTGGTTACTGTAAGGGCTCTAAAAAGATGGTGAGGCTTCATCTCTTATATGGAACCATCACCAGATATTGCACGCTGAGGTCTTTCGAGCTTCGGCTGAAATCTCCGTTTCCGTCAGTTGATGCCCTACAGAAGAGGTGGTGTTGGGGTGTTGACTTTGAATATAAGGTACGTATAAGTAATTATAAAATTTAAAAATATACAATATAAATACCGGATACAGCAATTCCCCTTTTAGAATTATGATACGCGTTGGCCGCTTTGCGCACCTTCCAAGATCAATCAGATCAACAACGAATATATGAAGGATAGCCAGAATTAGAATGAGAGGTCGATCCCACAAGCCAGCACACATGTCGGAGTCCTCCAACATCGAGCTGCTGCCCATCCACAACAGGAGGTCCCACTCTGCGGTGCCGTCGCCCGTGCACACACCGCAGCAGCTCCAAGAAGATGGACCATTCACACCGTCTGTGGCTCCCGCTTCTTCACCGTTTGGTAAAACTCCCTCTTCGACACTGCCATTGGTGGACAGACCACAATTCATCCTCCTGGTGATACTCTATCTTTTACAAGGTATCCCGGTGGGCCTTGCATTTGGATCAATTCCATTCCTTTTGAAGAGTAAGCTGTCCTACTCACAAGTCGCAACCTTCTCTCTTGCATCCTATCCATATTCATTGAAATTACTATGGTCCCCCGTTGTTGATGCTATTTACAACAAAAGGCTGGGACGCCGGAAATCATGGATCATTCCAATTCAACTAATCTCAGGGTCTACCTTGATCTATCTCGGATCAAGTATGGACACGTTGATTGAACACCCTGAGGAGAAACTGGCCAAAATCACATGGACTTTCTTCTTCCTGGTTTTCCTATGCGCAACACAAGACATTGCTGTTGATGGCTGGGCATTAACTATTCTTTCTCCAAGTGCATTGAGTTACGCCTCGACAGCACAGACTATTGGCCTAAACACTGGTTACTTCTTGTCATTCACCGTCTTTCTTGCATTCAACTCTTCCCAGTTCTCCAATAAGTACCTCAGAAGTGTTCCACAAGACTATGGTGTTTTATCATTGAACAACTATTTGAGATTTTGGGGGGTCGTCTACATCCTTGTAACCATCATGCTTATACTATTCGTTAACGAAGAGCCACAACACCTTCGCACATCCAAAAGATCAAGCGGGTTAACACAAACTACAAACTCACCAAAGAATACACTCGAGTCTTTGAAACATGTTTACTCCACAATGATCCAAGTGCTAAAACTCCCAAACATCCAGGCTTTCATTCTCGTTCACCTCATCTCCAAGATCGGATTCCAGGCAAATGAAGGAGCCACCAATCTAAAGCTTCTAGAAAAAGGGTTTGCCCGTGAAGATCTTGCCATCACCGTTCTTATTGATTTCCCATTCGAGATTGTCTTTGGATATTACGTTGCCAAATGGTCTTCGGGTAGGGACTCTTTGAATCCATGGATGTATGCATACTTGGGTCGTCTATTTGCAGCGTCATTAGCGACAGTTGTTGTTTGGTCATTCCCTGCATCCGGGAAAGTCACATCCTCATACTTCCTCTTTGTCATCTTACAACATCTACTCGGTTCGTTCATGTCGACGATCCAGTTCGTCTCGGTTAATGCATTCCATACTCAAATCTCAGACCCAGTGATTGGTGGGACTTACATGACTACTCTCAACACTATCTCGAACTTGGGAGGACAATGGCCAAGATACATTGTCTTAAATATGATTGATTGGTTCACTGTGGCAGTGTGCACTTTTTCAAATGGTATAGACAAGCCATATGACGTTGTGGATGAGGCCGGGAAGGAACTGTGTCAAGAGAAAGCCGGTCGTTACACAATCCTCAAGGACGGGTATTATGTGACAAATTTGGTGTGCATAGTATTGGGATTAGTGTTATTCGTTGGTTGGATTAGGAAAAAAGTTATCCATTTGCAAAACCTTCCTACAAGTGCCTGGAGAGTCAGAGATTAGAGTTCTATTTCATGTCACGAGAAATTAGTGTACATTTATATGTGATGTTAGATATCACCTTCTAGAGGAATCTTGGAATAAGGTAGATCAACAGACCAATGTATCCAGCGATAAGACCAGTGAGCTTTTCTGAAAATGAGTGGAAATGTGTACTGGTGATCAAAAGCATCCACCACCATAACGCCAATAATCCCACCAACAAGACAGTTGAAGTCTGAACGAGCAACAGACATGTCTTTATTATAAAGTCCCGACTTGTCTCTCTTCTGAGTCTCTTGATCTCGGTATAGATCCTTTTCAGATCCTGGAATAAACCAAACTCCACAAGCTCAAACCAGATTATAAGAGAACTGTGCACAAGTAGGAAAACGTGGCCACTTGGATCATGTCCTCCACTCCACTCTCCCTTTAATCTCCGACACTGCATACTGCCCACGTCACCGAAAACGTTCTGGTATTGCAATCTGTCGTACTTGCAGTCACCCCCAGTCCATAAAAACACTCTGTCCATGAGTGGGAGTCCAAAGAACCATTGTGTAAATAGCACCCACCACAATGTGCCCAATGCGAGCCTCAGCACTCTGTTGAGCGTTATACGGCGATGTTGTATGAGGAAGTACCCAGTTAGCGCCAACGTCCAGAACCACCCCTTTTTCACAAAGAGTTGATTGAGTATGTTATGCTTGTTTGTGTAGTAATTAGTGACAACCTCGGGCGAAGTGTGATATAGAAGTTGTCCCAAGAGGATTAATGCTGGGAACGATACCAGAAACGACAGCTCTGAGATTTGAAGCCTTGTACGTGTTCGTATCCTGGCAAGCAGGGCTCTGAAACGTCTCTGATGGTCATCATAGACAGCCTCCATCTCTGCAAACAAACTAATTGATATTCTTTAGTAGAAAGTAGCTTTAAAGAAGAATAAGAAAGAGACAGAAAGCGAGAAGATGGGAAAGTGGCGTACCCAAATGTGCGATGTCCGGGTGTTGCATAATCATCAACAAGTGAACTTCACTACTTTGGGCCTCTCTCTTCTCTCCATTCAATGAAGTACTCCGAAATCACCAATGACTGACGAACTTCCTACGCGGTGGGAGGTGGAACTAGAGGTGCGTATGTCTTCTTCTATGGAATGACAACCAGAGTACTAACAGTGTTATAAAGTTTGTCCAGGCACTTGCCAATATCCAATACCTCAACTTCCTTGCACAGAACAAATATCTCGAGAATCCCGAATTCCTGGCATATTTGAAATATCTCGAGTATTGGAGAAAACCGCAGTATGCTAAGCACCTCGTATATCCGAACTGTCTCCATGTTTTGACGTTGCTACAATCAGAACAGTTCAGACAACAGATTCTAAGACAAGACGCTGCTGCAGTATTAATGAACGATATGGTACATAGGTGGAAAGAACCCCAAACGACGTTTGCTGCAACGCCCATACAGAACCTGGTCAAGACTGCAACAGAGAACCAACAAGAGACCGAGATCACAGAAGACGAGCACCCAATGGTCAACGGGAATGGTCATGGTGGTGAAGCTCCTGCTGTCAATGGCGATGTTGTGCCATCAACCGTGACATCTACAGGAACACCGCAGTCATAACTGTGAAATTCATTATAGAGACTTTTTATAGGCCAAACTTCTCTTTCAATGCCTTTTGAATGTCATTATCGCCCAAGTCAACGTTATCCAGATCCTCTAATAGCTTTTCTACCCGAGGCTTATTCTTAGCTAGTCCCAAAACCCTCAATAGTTTCGTGGTTTCCACAGACAAATATCTATCACGTTCACTTGGTGTGTGTTCCAAACCACGTATACCACCTTCATCCACAGACTTGTCAAACACGTCACGCAGATTGTTGATCGTATCAAAGAGCTCTGTAGTTTGTGACACAAGGTAGTACAGAGTTTGGTCTAATGGTGCCAGTGTTTTGAGTGTCTCCATCGCCTCTGGTGAAAGACTGGGCGATGATGTAACAAATTGTAACGAGTCCTTGTATAGTTTCAGAACCTTGAGAATGTTTTTAGCCTTGTTCAATTGAAGGATCAACTGTTTCTTAATCACAAGCTGTTGTGTGATCTCTTTAAATGCCTGATTGATCTTGAGATCCAATTCAACAGACTTCACATCTGCTCTCTTATCCAAATTCACGCCCTCATGATGCCTTAGACGTATCCATCCTTCTTCAGTCAGGTCATTGGGTATTGTCAAAATGTTTCTCAACGCGTACAGTTCAAACTTGTCAAAATTCCTGTCAACGCTGTTTTCAAGCAATGTCTCCAGTTTTGCAGTCCCCAACTCAACATCTGCCTCGGAGATGAACTTCCTGTGTGACTCCTTCTCTAGTAAATACGTCTCAACAGCCTGTGTACACTTGTACATAACAGCATTGACCGCGTTGATGATGTCGTCAATTAATGCGATGGGCGGGAACCCGAGGTGCTCTGTAAGGATCTCTGTCGACCGTACATTAGGAGCAGACATATTCAGTGATGAGACAATAAGTATTAGTGCTGGGCCAATCTCTTTCAACTTGGTGTAAGTTTGGTGTTATGTGGTTTCATTGTTTACGCTTTTCTCACAAGAGATTATTCGTTGCCGTGACAACAATCGAATAGAGATCCGAGGTTACTTACACGTGACTCCAAAACCAGAACTCCCCGGAACTAATAATACTTAAGTCTTCCCACTAGCGATGCCCGTATTGAGCACTCTTTGGATTCATGTCCAGTTCGTTAACATAACTTTGAAGGTCTTTGGATAGTCTCAGAAATGCTCTGTGCTCATAAGAGGCTCTTCTCCACATCAACGCGGCTCTTGGACAAGGCCTTGAAACAGGATGCCAAACTCCCACTCATGTGTGGTCTTGAGATCCATTCACAACTCAAGACCCCACATAAACTCTTTGCACTTTCCCCAACGTCTTTCCAAGAGGATCCAAACACCAATATCTCATATTTCGATGCATCACTTCCTGGAACGCAACCGAAGTTGAACCCAGAGGCCCTGGAATTGGCACTGAGAGCTGCTGTTGCCCTGGGATCAAGTGTTAACTTACAATCGACATTTGACAGAAAGCACTACTTCTACGGAGACCAACCGTTGGGGTATCAGATCACACAGCATTATAACCCATATGCAAAAGGTGGTGAACTGTTACTCTATAAGAGGGATGGTATCAAAGCCGATGAGAAAGTGATCAGAATCGAACAAATACAATTGGAACAGGATACCGGGAAATCCGTATACACCGAATCAGAGACGGAATCTTTTTCCAAGATTGACCTTAACAGAACCAATACGCCTCTGATTGAAATGGTAACGAAGCCAGATTTTAAGGATCCCGAGGAAGTGAAAGTATTCATCAAGAAATTCCAAAACTTGTTGCGTTATTTGGATGTATGCACTGGTGATTTGGAAACTGGTGCTATGAGAGTTGACGTTAATGTTTCCATTGGTGGAGGGGAGCGTGTGGAACTGAAGAACTTGTCCACGGTCAGTGCTGTAATAAGTGCCATTAAGTACGAGTATAAAAGACAGGCATCACTGGTAGGAAAGGGAGAAAAAGTTGTGCAAGAAACCAGAGGTTGGGATGGTAGCAAGACAGTAAGACTGAGAACAAAAGAGGATGCGTTGGATTACAGATACATGCCTGATCCTGAGCTTCCGCCTGTTTTACTGGAAAATGGGATTGTGGAGCAAGTTCGTGAATCTATTACTGACGTTCCAGATGAACTCTTGACGAAATTGATGAGAGAGCCATACAATTTATCTTTAAAGGATGCAACCATCTTGACCTATGATGTTGCACTATCAAGATACTACAGAGCACTCTTTAACGCTGCTGTTATTGAGAATGGCGTTGATCCTAAAATGCCTGGTAATTGGCTCATTCATGAACTGCTTGGTGCCTTTTCGAGAAACAACATGCAATTTGATGCCGATTACATTCCAATGCATACACTTGTTGAGTTAATGAAACTGGTGCAAACAGACTTCATCTCCAACTACAGTGCTAAGTTGTTACTTCAGCATTTGTTCAACAACCGGGATGAAACACAAGGCCCTCTGGTTGATGTCATTGAAGAGTATGGACTTTCAAAGTTGAAGCCTAGTGAATTGACCGAGGAAGACTTGGAAGGCGTTTGTAAAGAGATTGTTGAAAAGGAGACGAAGACAGTAAAAAGCATCAAGAAGGGAAAGCTGAATGGATTGAATTACCTTGTTGGACAGGCCATGAGGGCGACACAGGGCCGGATCGATTCACATCTGTTTGAAGAGTGCTTCAAGAAGTTGCTAGAGATCTAGGTACACATCATGAACATAGCAAAATTAAATAGAGATCATCAGATATGCATTGGAATAAACCTATTGTGTAAAGTACAAGATCTTTTCTTCATATTAGTCCGAATCGGAGTCATCATCTTCACTAGAGTCATCTTCAGCTATGACCTCCTCATCACTGTTTTCTTGGTATGCTGGCACAATTGTCTCATTCTTTGTCTCTGCTCCCTCTTCGACAACCACAGTACTCAAATCAACATCGTCAAATCTAATTTTCTTATTTGGTACAACTGGCTTGGCCTCAGACTCTGAGCCAGGCTTTATAAGGGATCCTTCAACACTGACTACTCTACCAGAGTTGCGGATGGCTCTCACTGTGAACTTTAGATTACCACCAATTGGAATCTCAGACTCGTCCATCCACTGGCCCAGTGACTGTGAACTCTTTGAATGTGTTTGCTCTTCCTCATCTTCCGGTACTTCGTCAGCCTGGTTAGGCACAAACACCCAGCCTTCTGGGATGTTGTTCTTTTTGATACTTGCATTGAATGTGTCATTGACAAGCAAACCGATATGAGAGGGCGATTGCATGTAGATATATCCTTCCAGAACATCACCCACCTGTGGCTTCCAAATCAAGAAATCGACTGAAACCCAAAGAAATGCAAAGGGAGAGTGCGCGTTGACCTTCGCTATGAAGCTCCCGGACTTTGTGACATGTTCTCCTGATAGTCTTAACTTATCGTAACCGATTACAACACCCCCAGCAGGATGGAAGTGTTTCATCAGCATAGGATCAAGATGCTGTGCCTTAATTCCCTCCAAGGGATTTTTCAGATATGATGGTGCCAAAGAAACATATAGGGATGTTGTGATCTTGTGGAAACATTCAGATGTGCCATCCGCATTGATTGGATTTGTGGTCGTTTGGTGGATGACCTGTGGTTTTCTGCGCTTGGAATTCTGCTCAGACGTAGAGTTGGATCTCTTTCTTGTCTGCTGCATATCGACTATTCTATATGGAAACCCGTTGTTCAAACGAGAAGACTTCTAGTGGTGATGTTTTAGTGATTGTTCGAGACAGAAGATAAAAAAAAATTTCAGCGATGAGGTCGGGATTACCGGATTGGGACACCACAGGAGACCCAATGATATGGGTATTTCCATTACAATCTCTTAGAAGATTAAATAACAATACAACTTCGATTGATATATTGGTTGAATATATAATACAAAATAGTAAATGTTTTCCCTTTTCTGCTACCAAATATTGGTACAAATGTGTTGATCCCCGGATCTCTCCAATCTCTCTCAACCACTGAAAAAGACACAGCACTCAGCACTCACCTTAATAAGGTCAATCTCCGTACAGAACCCGTTGTCTATCCAATTGATCACGTTTATCGTCAAGAATGGCAAACATCGAGCTTGATAACATCACCAATGAGAACAAGCGTTGTCTCAAGGTGATCAACGAGGCCTGTATGCCCCTAAAGTACACTGATGACTTCTACGAAGATGCAACCTCAGGCTTCTGCAAGTTCGCCTATTTCGGTGAAGTTGCTGTTGGTGCCGTTAAAGCCAGATTAGAAGTACCACAGCATCACACAGTGCCAACATCTGTATACATTCAGTCTATCGCCGTACTAGAACCATACAGACACTTGGGTATTGGTGAGAAGCTGATCAACTTTGTCGTGGAGGAGGCTAAGAAGAGCTACGTTCACGAGGTCACACTAGACGTTTGGGTAGACATGGACGACACCAGAAAGTGGTATAAAAAGTTGGGTTTTACAGAAATAGAGATCATTCCAGAATACTACAAATCATTCAAGTTGGAACACCCTGATGCTGTTCATATGTCGATGAAATTCTGATCATCATGCTGATTCATATATACAGTAGAAGGAGTCTTATAGAACACTATGTTCAAATACAATGCAATCAGGAAGTTGTTCTTATAGCTTCTCGATCCAAAATTCGTTTCTTGTCTCATCTCTTTTGTCTTTAGGATTCACCGTGTTGTAAGACGACCCATATGTTCTCATGTGTTGTGCATACTGAGCTCTCATCTCATCATATGGATCAGAACACTGGCTTGGAATCTCGTACAACCGGCTGAAGATCTTATAGTCTGGAACTGGCTTGACTCTCATTTTCAACACGGACTTCTCCTTTCCCTTGTCACGACCTTTCTTCACTTCCTTCATTTCATGTGTCTTCAAATAGCGTGTCATAAAATGTTCAATGGTCTCACGTACACCGAGTATCACACCTCTTGGTGCCCATACTTCAAATAATTCATCATTGTTCTTAGCACCTGTTGGTTTGAGTTGAACATAACCAAGATCTTTAATTATAAGATCCACGGATCCGATGAATGGAGGAATCACGTAGCGAACCATGTCATCTAGGGCATCAGGTTTGACACTAAAGATATCTTTCAATGCTTCTGGTGGGTTCTTCACAGTTTCAACAGCCTTTGACAACGAACTGAATGTCCACGGTTTCCCACGGCAAACTGGCTTTACTTGGACAATGGCTTTGATGGGTGCTTGAAGGAAGAAAATACCACCAAATGTAATTACTTGACCGCCTTTTATGGACTCATAGTGTTCCTTTCCCAAATCTTTTACGAGCACCTTACGTCCTTCTAACACGGTTTTGAGATGTTCCTCTTTGATCAAGGGAAACAAACTATTGGAGTCTAAGAAGCCTGGCGTATCAATGATAGTTTTCTCTCCACAGACGTGAGTTATGTTGGTTCTTGTGAAAGCAGGCAAGTGTGATGACCCTGCTGACTTGATATTCTTTGAGCCTGGGGAAACCATACCTTTAGAAACGTTCAGAATCCTGTTGGCCAGCCTTGTCTTTCCTGCGTTGACAAAACCTATCATGTGATTCACTCTTCCCAAACTGTTGTATAACTCTTGAACTGCCCATGAAGTGTGTGCACTGACAATATGAAGTTTGGAAGGCGCACCAACAAGTCTGTCCACCATTGTATCAAAATAGTTTTTGTACTTTTTCACAACGGAATCAAATCCACACAACATATCAGATTTGTTCATCACATATGTGACGTTTCTTCTTCCCCTGAGCGAAACAAGCGATAGTGGGAAGTCATAAGCAGAGAAAACATGAATAATCTTGTCTCGAGGTGGAGCATTATCAAGAACTTCATGCAAATTCAGAGGTTGATGCTCCGACGGGTTATAGATGTTGTGGTGAAGGGCATTGTGACAACGTAGACAAATCAGTTCCTCTTTTTTCTCCTTCTTTGAAACAGTGTCTTCTACAGCATCTTCAGCATCAGTATATCCTCTGGCCGTTTGAAGAAACTGACGGGCATCGTCATCAAGTTTAGAGAAAACTGACATGAACTGCATATCCTTTGATTGGTATTTCGAAGATGGCGAGGCACTCTTCGGCTTCACATAATAGCCAACAGCAGTCGGATCTTTCATCTGTAAATCGACACCACATGATTTGCACTGTACGGTATCCTTTCTTAGAGCTGGGCCTTTTGTCTCAAGTTCAGGGGAATGTGTATGGGACCCAATTGAGTCTTCCACTATATGTAGTGGATTCCGGGTAAACGTCGATTGTACCCTCTTGCATTGCAAAATAGTGGCTCTTAAGGATAGTTTCGATATTGATCGACTCCTTGGCAAGAGTCTTAAAGTGACTGAATAAGGCCTCATACCAATTTTTGCACGAATCTAAAAGATTGTCATTCAAAGTCAGAAGCATCAAATGTGCCAAAAAGTGTCAAAAATTTGTACTGCTGCCCAAACCGCATCGCTTCACAAGTACCTTAAGCCCTACATTTTTATGGCTACATTGTATTCACGTGTGTTGGAATGACGTTTTCAATGCTAATAATTATCAGTTGTTAGTAGGAAGGTTTAGGAAATACTGGAAGTTCTCCATCAAGTTTTTATCAAGGCGTGAGACGATCTGCGACCAGTTCTGCTGGCCCATCGCTTGTTCAACTGCACTCAGGGTTTCCTTAATGAACGCTTTGACACGTAAATTGTGAACTGGGTCAGCAACCTTATAGAGTCTTTGGAAGCGAATGAATTCGCCATTCTGCTGGATAGTCAAGTCATTGTTGTACCTGAATTCGTAAAGGTAGTTCGAATGGTAGACCTCACAGTCGCCTCCATTGACAGACTCGTTCACTTCCTCCAATGCACTAATCCATAATGTCACAAGCGTACCAAGCTCTTCAAAGAATACAGGATCACCGCTTCTCAAAAGAGAAGTGAGACCAAGAATGTGGATTTTTCTATTTCTTGGATTGCCAATTGTAGTCTCCATTCTTGCATACCAAACCGTAATGAGCTTCTTGAGTACCAGTATATACTGTGCCTCATCAGGGTACAAGTATTTGATAACTTGAATCACATTGTCAAAGCTCAAGAAAGATAACCGGGCAAGAATTAACAGCAATTTTCCGACCGTTATCGGTGACTGATCATTGTCCAGAATCATCTCAATTATTGTTGGAAGAAGCCTGGACTCCATCAACAATGAAAACAGTCGTTTGTCGTCACCTTCTGCCAAAGAGCTTTCCAATACAACAATCTCCAAATATGAAATAAGTATGTCGAGCGAGTCATCTCTCATCTGGGGTAAATACTTCCCAAATGTCTCGAACACTTTCAATGTGAACTCTTTTGTAGAGCCACTGATGAAAAGCTGTGGGATCAGAATAGTGTAACTTCTCCAAATCTCCAATATTACCGGTAGGATTTCAGTTTGATTTAGGAGAGCATATATGTAAAAGTCATGTAAGTCCTGGACCAACGAGCTTGATGGCTCCAGCTGTTGTGACACAGGATAATACTGTAGTATGGCGAGCCAAAGCTCATATCCGTCTTCAGAGAGAAGTGAATGATACTCGGATTGAGGAGAGCAGCAAACTTTGATCAATGGAAGGGAGATCTCCCAAGTCGTATTGGAATCTTGGTTCAATGCTATGACCAAGTTCTTTAGTATTCTCAGCAAGCTGTTTTTCAAAATCATCTCATTTGAGTTGTTTGAAGCATCCCAAAACTTTGGAACGATGTTCAACAGTTGGTCCAGTTCGTTGACAGAGATCAAAGGAGTGGTTTTAGAAATCAAGTCACTGATTGTGTTCAATAAGAATAACTTTGATTCTGTCAACTCCATATCGGTAGTCAATCTCAGCAAGTGCATTGTGAAATCGTTGATGAATGGCTTGAAGTCTTCCTTCTTGAAATCCCAGTCAGTGATGATTGCTCTCAATGCTTGGATAGCCGTCAATTTCACGACCTTGTCATTAATGGGGTTCGAAGGATCCAGAAGGTTCAAAAGAAGCATATAAATGTTGAGAAGCGTCTGACTTGAGATGACTCCCAGACCGACCCATTCAGTAATCAGAAGACACACGCGTCTCTTGAGAATTCTGGTCTCCGACAAGTCATTTTTCAATGCTTCCGGGAAGAAGATGCGTGAGCACAGGTCATTGAAGTCAATTGTATCAGAAATTGAGTTGGCACTTAGTTGGAAAATCGAGAAAACAGAGTCTTTAACCAAAATATTCTGAACTGAGACACCACTGTAACTTGCCATCTCGTTCTGAACTTTATTAAGAACATATGGGACCAAGAGATCCTTGAAGTTAATCATCATATCCTGGAAGAAGTTTTCCGCGCATTGCCTTATTTGGAATTCAAAGCTCTGGTTCACCTCATCGTTTGCCCACTCTTCTGGCTCTGTCAACCAGGATTCCAAATCGCTTGGTTTGAGCTTGATGTAGTAGTCAATTAAGAGATCTGTAAGAGTCTTCACAAGATTTTCGGAAAAGAATTGTGTTTGAAGAACTGTGATGGCGTTCTCAACTTCCGCTTTGGTAGACTTAGACTTCAGAGTGAGAACAGATCCTTTCTTGAACAGGAAGTTTATGAGATTCTTGAATATGAGAAGTGTTTTAATGGCCAAAAACTCCCAGATGCCATCACTTTCATTTTCACAATCGGTGTTGTAAACAATCTGAGCCTTCTCTTGTAAAAGTTTCAACATCAGGTAGAGAATATCCTTCGAACAAGGAAGTAGAATCAAGTTGGTCGGGTTGACCTTAACAATCAAGTAGTAGATCTTTGCGTAGCACTTGATGTACTTCTCAAGTATGTCACTAGAAGCATATTTCTGGTAGTTGTTGGTTAATAACTCAAAATGGCGAACTGAAAGAGCTAGGAATTCTGCAATCTGCGGAGACGGAGAGTCGTAAACATCTGTAATAAGTCTTCTCATCACTTTCAGCGAGAGGTACCCAATTTCCATGACTCCAAAGTCAATTGATTCAACCCATTCATTGAAATAGGTCATATAGATCTTGATGACAATCGGTGTTATGAGTGGGGCCTTACTTTGGAGCGCCGGCCGTGTACGTCCAATTTTTGCCATGGCCAAAGACTTGATGACTTGGTTCAAGATGATGAGAATGTTGTAAATCTTGACATTGTTGTCCTCTACAAGAGCCTGTTGGAGGATATGTTCGATATTGTCAAACAACGTGGGCCATTCCGTCGGGAAGTCAAGTCTGCATACCCGTGCAATTGCCTGTGCGTTCTGAATGGATAATTGTCTGTTTGGTTCATCGATGAGGTCAAACAGGTGGGCTTTGATGATAGTCTTCTCCTGTTTTGAGATACAGTTTTGTCTTGAAGATCTCCAGTACCTTTCAACTCCGTTCTTGAACTTAATAATAGCAAGCCATCTCGTTTGGAGAGGGAGTGACAGGTCATTGTATACTGATTGCAGCAGTTGATGGAAGCCCGCTTGCCTTTCCCATTGTTTAAGCTTGTCCTCTGCGAGCTTCTGGTTGGAATTTCGCTCCGAGCTGTTCGCCTGCTCCAGCACGCTGGTCAACGAGAGAAGGTCGAGACTCATTTCGTTGAAGTTCTGCTGGACCTTTGGTTTATTCCTGTATGCAAACAATAGTAGTTAAAAGATATTTGCTTGGGGGAAAGGTCATCTACAACAGAAAAAAACCCACAACAGGAAATTACCCGGACGTCCGGATTCGTCTAAACTCCGGGGTAGCCCTTCCATTCTATTTCATTTATAGCTGTCATTTTCTACTGGAGTGTACTGATACAAGAACTCTATAATTTTGTAATTTCCAACAACTATATTTGGAAGGCATCGCTGAGCCGATCATCACAATGGAGAGAACTGCAATGTGAAGTCAATAGCACCAGAGCCAAGAGAGACAACTTCCTGATTCTGCCCCACAGCTGCTTCTGTTGCTGAGAATGTAGTTTGTCCATTTGCAGAGAAGACATTGGCAGTTGAGTCGTAGTTGAACTCGAATGGGGAGGCATCAGCAGTACATGTGAACTGGTTGTTGGATATGGTACAGTAACCTGCGGAGGACTTCAAGTATACGGAACCTGTAGAGAGCTGTATCATAGAATAGGTGGCACAGGTACCAGTGGTATACCAGTGTCCGTTCTTGATCAAACACCCTGACTGACCAGATAAAGTAACGTAACCCTTGGTGGTTGCAGCAGTAGACTGTGGGTTGTCGCTGGAATGTGTAGTAGATGGAGCTGTGTCCAACTGTTTTGGTGGGAACTTGATGCCATCTTTGCACCCAGGAGTGGTCAAGGTATCAATTGGTCTGTAATCACCACCAACGACTGGACCTCTAACATGGTACATATACCAAACCTCGAGGATGTTGTTGTTGGAATCACAAGAGATGTAAGGTGTGGCACCGTGGTGTTGGCCTAAGACGGCAAGAACGTCTGCCTTTGCGTAGGTGGCAGTCTCAGATGGAACAATACCAGCTTCAGTTAACCATTCATAGGTCGGCAATTGCTTAAACATTTTGACAGTCTGTGAATAATAGTCGTAGGCGTACTGGTGATCAGTCATATTTGGACCGTAACAAGCTGGTTTCAACGTGGAGTAACATGTACCGTGCTTGTTGAACTCGTGCTCCCAAAGTGATTCGTCATCACCAGTATAGTCCTTCCAGTACTCGTTCATGTAGGCCAACAAATCTGGGTCATATTCACCAACAATAGCAGCTGGGTTTGTAATCTCCATGGATGGGTCACAGTACTGAGAGTAAGTTCCATCACAATTATCAGGCCAGAGCCCATGGATAGTGAAGGAGTCAGCTGGACCGGTTGATGGATTGTAGTCCCAGAACTGAGTTTGCAACACCACGCCACCTGGATGCTCGAAACAACAACTGTCAGAATCCATATTGGTGACATTGGTGCAAGAGTATGGTAGATCCAATGGACACTTTGCGGTCGAAGTTGGTTCAGAGGAAGCAGATGAAGATTCAGAAGATGAATGTTCAGAAGACGAAGAGTCAGTAGATGATGATTCGGTAGACGAAGATTCAGAAGTGGAGGAAGAAACAGATAAAGAAGATGATGGAGAGACTGACGAAGATGAACTCCAGGCTGAGTAAGAGGAAGGCTCAGATGAGCTAACCAGATTAGATGAAATCACATCAGGGACAGTAGATAGTGCAATAGATGATGAGAGTGAAGCAGTCGTTGCTGACTTTCCAGAGGATTCCAAAGATGCTGATGAAGCTGAAGTGGTACCAGGAGTTGAAGATGCTTTAGTAGAGCTCTTTGAACCACTCAGGGCAGTAGTGTGTGTAGTGAGGATATCTTCAGAAGCAGCAAGGTAGGTAGTCGACCACACATAACAGGTTCCGTAGGTCACTGCATCAGCAAGGTTGAGCCCCACGGCATTGGCAGACACCAAGGCGGAAGCGAGGATAAGCAACGTCTTCTGCATTGTGTTAAAGCGAATTATAACAAGAGACAATTCTGGGACCTTGGAAGTGGAATGTCTCTTTATCAACAGCTTGCAGCGGATTTCACCCGCTCTTATAGGGAATTCGAACTCAATCGGTCATGGTCATAGTGAAGATCGTGTTAAGCAACACAGATGCAGGTGCTGCACAGATTCCAATCTTTCATATCAAGCAGCCAATGCATGCAATTTGAGACTCGCCAATTTCTACATTTCAGAGCGGAGAAAGGGTTCTTAGGTCATAAACCCGTTGCACGTTTCCTCGGTGTTCATATCTTGATCATCCCTCGTGGGCCGTTAAGTTAGGTCTCTCCAATTTGCGGTGCATACACTCCAGATAAGGTAATTCCGAGTACATCAAGAGTGAGTGTGGTTTTTTTTTTTACCCGATTAGGTTAATGGCACGTCCTAATGGCAGATCAAACTTTAGTAGGGCAGCACCGCGTGAATGGGTGTTTACTTTTGATGAACCACTCAACCACTCTTCGAAATACTATTGGGACCAGCAATATGACGCGTTTCAAACACTATAAGCCTACAAATCCAAAGGGAAGGAAGCCACGTCCCAAATCTTGCACCATCCTTCCAGCCAACACTTCCACTGTTAATGTTCCAGATAGGGTTCCACCTAGTGTTCCAGATTCTGGTTTGGATCTTTTACCTCAAGAACTCCAGAGGTTGGAACGAGAGATAAATATAATTCGAGAAAAGAAAGAGTTGATTCGAAAAGAGAAAGATTTGACAAGAGAATTGATTAGAAAAGCCGGTAAGAACAAAGATCCTCAAATAGTTGACAAGTTGATAGAGTTGGACACGCTGGGAGAGGAATTGCAGAAGAAAAAGGATTTGTTGCAGAAGAAAAAGGATTTGTTGCATAAGAATGAGAAAGAAAGGCACGACAAATATTGTGAAATGCTCAAGAAAAGACTGATTCTCTCTGGTGAAATTGTTCCTAAGTCTGTTCAAGAAGAAGGTACGCCACAGAATTATGATCCGCATGATCCCCCAATAGAGAAGGAATTGTCAGAGGCAGTCGAAGAGACTCGACTCGACACGTCTTTTTATTTTTTTTTGTACTCACTCTTGAGTACCTCCTTGAGGTAGAGAAGTAGAGAGCGTTACATGTAGCTCGTGCTAAGTTCAATATCAGATATGCATCTACTTTGGACCAGATAATGTCCCACAGATCCGACGGACTCCTTTAAAACATCTGCTAATAGTATCAAATTAAAAGATATCATATAACATGTCACTAGTTGACCACTACTAGGCCCTTAGAACCATTCAGGGGCGGAGGAGTTAGCTTCATTTATCAAGTGTCGCACAGGTCTAGATCGATGGACAATGTGAATTGCGGAGAGTTCTATATACAATCCACGGCAATATTATATACTAGCTGCATTGTGTGCAATGTGGTTTATTTACATGTAGTCATAATTTCATTATCCGGAGCAGCTGTCACAGGCTGGTGAATCTTCTCTCCATTGACAACTCAGGCTTGATGAGGCCCCGAGGTCAGTATCTGCAGAATCGTCATAGCTTGAGGAAAATTCTGTCAAAGGTGAGCTTCTGAGCCTCTTGGGCTCGGGTGAACAAATCGCAAACTGTGCGAATGAAGAGCTCCGAGATGACTGTGAGCTTCTAACAGGTGTGATACTGGAACGGTCAATCGTGAACTTGATAGCAGCAGATGCAGCTTGAGTTCTCAAATAGTACATCCCCGTCTTTAGTCCTCGTTTCCAACCAAAGAAGTGCATCGCTGTTAACTTGTTGAACGTTGGCTCTCTTATGTGTACATTTGTGGACTGCGATTGATCAATGAATGGTCCTCGTTCAGCACACATTGTAAGAATACCACGCTGAGGCATTTCCCAAACCGTTCTGTACACCGACTTCAAATCATCTGGAATCTCTTCAATTCCCGCAATTGAACCATCAGCATCAATGATACGGTCCTTCAACTCTCTCGACCAAAGCCCCAATTTACACAGATCTTGAACCAAGTACTTATTCACAAGCTGGAATTCCCCTGAGAGTACTCTTCTTGTGTAAATGTTTGAAGTCAACGGCTCAAAACACTCGTTGAACCCAAGAATCTGTGAAGTGGAGGCAGTTGGCATTGGAGCCACCAACAAAGAGTTTCTCAGTCCATTCCTCTTGACGTTCTCTTTTAACGCATCCCAGTTGAATTCACCTGAAAACTTTACTTTTTCTTCCGTCCAGAGATCAAACTGCAAAAGACCCTGAGATGCTGGAGAGCCTTGGAAAGAGGTGTAAGGACCAAGCTCAGTGGCCAGTTCCATTGAACACTCAACTGCTCCGTGATATATCGTTTCAAATATTGTAATGTTCAACTTCCGTGCAGCATCACTATCAAAAGGCAGATGAAGTTCCATGAAAACATCAGCAAGTCCCTGAACACCAATAGCAATTGGACGATGTCTCTTGTTGGAAGCTTCAGCCTCGGGCGTTGGGTATAGTCCAACATCAATTACTTTGTTCAGGTTTTTGGTTAAAACCTTAGTGACATCATGCAACTTCTCAAAGTCAAACTTTTTGTTCCCAGAATTGTCAGCATATAGAAATGTAGGCAATGCCACAGAGCCAAGATTACAAACTGCTGTTTCTTCAGGCGAGGAGTACTCAACAACCTCACAGCAAAGATTTGATGACTTGATGACCCCAAGGTTCTTCTGGTTACTCTTTCTATTGCATGCATCTTTATAAAGCATGAATGGACCTCCGGTTTCAACTTGTGATTCTATAATCGAGTGCCACAGTTTCTGTGCTCGGACTTTTCTTCTCTCAAGTCCCTGTTCCTCATATTTTTCGTAGAGCTCAACAAAATCATCTCCATATACTTCATTCAAGCCTGGTGCCTCATCAGGTGAGAACAAACACCAGTCTTCATTTCTTTCCACCTTCTGCATGAACAGATCTGGAATCCACAAAGCATAGAATAAATCACGAGCTCTCATTTCCTCCTTCCCGTGGTTCTTCCTCAGATCCAGGAACTGGAAGACATCTGCATGCCATGGTTCTAAATATATGGCAAATGCACCTGGTCTCTTATTACCTCCCTGGTCGACATATCTCGCAGTATTGTTGAAAACACGCAACATGGGTACAATACCGTTGGATGTTCCATTTGATCCTGCAATGTATGCACCAGACGCACGGATGTTGGAAATGTGAATACCGATCCCACCAGCAGCCTTTGATATCAATGCCGTCTTGTGAAGAGTCTTATAAATGCCATCGATGGAATCATCCTCCATACCCAAGAGGAAACATGAGGACAAGTTCGGCAGCGGTGTCCCTGCATTGAACAGTGTAGGTGAAGCATGTATGAAGTATTTCTGGCTCATAAGATCATATGTCTCCTTCACAGACTTGAGGTCAGATCCATGGATTCCGAGAGATACACGTAGGAGAAGATATTGTGGAGTTTCTGTTGTAACACCATTGTACCTGAGCAAGTATGATTTTTCCAAGGTCTTAAGGCCGAAATACGTGAAGTCATTATCACGATCTGGACAGATCATGGCATCAAGTTCGCCTTTATGCGCCATGACAGTGTCAAACAATTCCTTTGACACTAGTGGTGATGCCTTATGGCCCTGTATGTCATGGTGAAACATTCTCTCCACATTCTCAGAAAACTTGGAGGGCATCTTTGTCTTCATGTGGTCAATGTAGAGGCGTGCCGCAAGGATTGAGTGATCTGGATGAACAGTCACCATTGTGGATAGCAGCTCCGCTGTCAACGTTATCAATTCATCCTGTGTGAGTTCTTCGGGCAGCCCTGCCTCGACTTTTTCACAAACCACATCGATATCAATGAGTTGCGATAGAGAAAACTGAAGCTCATCTAGTTTTGCTCTTAACTGCTTCAATGAGAACGGACTCTTGGTTCCATCGGGCAACAACAGCTGTACTCGTGTCATGCTCGGGAAGAAAGTGTTCAGGGAAATGTCACTGTGACGTGAGATATTTTTATGGCACACCTGCTCTTATATATGTTTCCGTTGTGTCTGAGGATGAAACAAAGATTATCCTGACAAGGGGGATTGCCACTTGAAAATGTTAACAAGTCGATACAACGCCTTCAAGGAAATCAATGTAGCCCAAACGAAAACTTATGAGAAGCAGTGGCGATTCCCTGCAATCAATACTTTATAAGAACTTCGCTTTACCCGGTTTTACTAATTGGAAATTGGGAGGCGAAAAAAAAAGAGTATTTGTGTTTGAGCTTCAAATTGTCAACAATCACGGTACGGGCCGCAGATTATGCATCTAATCTACCAAATTCGGCAATCGCCTATTAATTATACATCACAAAATGTGATCATATCAATACATTTGCTTCATGATTCATGCCCTTGCAGGGATATGTGCACTGGAGTAAGCCAGGATCCATTTGGTACTAGAATGATGGTTAGTAAGACTCTTTTAGTCGGTGAATAGTTGTAACTTACTTTGTCAGCAAGAACTTGCATGCACTTGTCCATTCCTCATCTGCTGTCTTTGACGACAATCTGATGCTTGCCTCTCCGATCTTATCCTTGTGCATCTTATAAGGCAGATCGATCGTGGAGTCGAACTCTTTCAACTTTGATGCAATTTGTGAGAGGATCTCCAAGAGTGCTGCCATTGCATTGTCCAGTTTTGAGTGGTTGAACATACGTTCAATTTGGTACTCACCAGAGGAGTATGCCTCTAATACAACCACTTTTGCTTTAGTGGAATTAGCCGGGTCTTGCTCGTATTTCTCAATCTTTGATGTTGACCCCATTGGTCTGAGCCTGTACCCTTGTAGTTTAATGTTTAGCCGTGTTGTCACAGTGGCCAATAACAGAATGACATTACCCAGAGCAGCGTTAATCTCCTGCCATGGAACTCGTGTAGCTTCCAAGGATCCCAGCCTCAGACCATTTATCGTGCCAAATGGACCATCGTGTGAAATGTTGAACGTGTCATTGTAAACGTTTGTCTTTCTAAGCTTCTCCAATTGGGTTAGGTTGAACTCGTATTCTGCAGTAATTGCATTTCTTTCATTGATGAACTCTGTAACTCCAAGTGCCTTCTGGTTCTCCTCTTCCAAGAATTCTTCTTCTTGTAGTTTGATATCCTCGAGTTCCTTCTCCATGGCTAATATTTGTTTATCAATTTCATCATTGTCATTCTCCAAATCTTTGAGTTCTGTTAATAAATCTTCTTCCTCCTGTTTCAATTTCGTAATCTGTTTCAAGCTTTCCTCGGACTTAGGTATCAGCGGTGCCTGCTTATTTTGTAGTTTTTGCAAGAATTGTATGTAGACGTCCCTTTCCTTTGACGTCTTATCGTACTGTGACCTCATGCTCTCGAGCAGATACTGTGCACAGTCCTTGCAAACGGGGAAGTCCAGCTCTCCCTTTGAAGATAGCAAGTTGAATATGCTGGAGAGTGTCTTGATTCTGTTTGAGAGAACTCTGTTCTCTGCCTCGCCATCAGAAGAGAAGTCATCACCCAAGTCGTCTTGGTTCTCAAACTGCGGGAGGATCACAAAGGACTCGGTACCATCAACGGTCGCATCCCATTTCCTAGCACCTTCTGTAGCACCAGTACCAGATGCACCAGTACCAGATGCAGCAGCCTCTAGCAGTCTCGTCCTTCTCTCTGCGGAGATGAATGGTTCGTTTCCGAGCTGTTCTGCCTTCTGCTTGGGCGACCCATAGCCCAGTCTGCCAGATGTAAGAAGATGTGTCTGTGCCCTGGAGAGGTTGGTGAGCGAGGTGTCGATGACCAACGGGAGCTTGCACCGCTGGCAATTGTAAGATGGAGTGCTCATTGTGGAAAGCAAGTGGACTTGATAGCAACTAATGCTCTGTTGTGATGTCTTGCCCTCTTCGTATAAACTCCAGTCAGGTGAGGTGGTGTAAGGGTGGGCCGATCTGGCTATATAAAGCGCTCTCCCCACCCCAACAATACTCAATGGCTGCTCACTCTCTGAATAGACGAGCACAATGTCTTTCATCAAGAACATCTTCTTCCCCGTCAAGACCTCCGACCCGACCGACGACTCCGCAGCCACGCAGAAGGACCCACTAGTCGAGGGCGTCTTCACCCCAAGAACGCTCTCACACTACAATGGTCATGACGACGAGCGCATCTTCATCGCCGTGAAGGGGACCGTCTTCGACTGCTCGCAGGGGAGACAGTTCTACGGGCCATCGGGACCTTACTCGAACTTTGCAGGCCACGATGCCTCGAGGGGACTCGCACTCAACTCGTTCGACCTCGAGGTTGTCAAGGACTGGCACGAGCCCATTGACACGCTCGATGACCTGACACCACAGGACAAGGAGGCACTCGACGGCTGGGAAGAGCACTTCAAGAAGAAGTACCCCGTCGTCGGGAAGCTGGTGCCAGAGCCTGCACAGTGACTTCCTCCTTCTTTATGTGTATACGGCCCCTAATTCTCATGATATAGTAATAGTAATTGATAGTAATAGTAATAGTAGCAGCAGCAGACTGCCATTCGCGGCCGTGCCATTAAGACCTCAATGGATGATTCGTGGCCAGAAGCGGGCGGACGGTCTGTAAGTGAAAAGGTGCAAAAGAACTAGCTGTTTCCCCGATATCAAGTACCAGACTTCTGAGGAACACGAAGGATGAACTCCAGCTACGACTACGACGAGCACAGCCAGACGTGGCCCGTCTTTGCCCTCGCCGTTGCCTCTGTTGTCGTTGTGCCCGTCACCGTACACGCTCTTTACACTGCTTTTTCCAACGATGACTTGGACAAGCAGCACCACTCGCAAGGTGCAATCCCACAGAAGAGTGTCCCACAGGAGGTGAAGCAGTACAGATTGCAGAAGAAGCGTCGGAATCTGCTCTTGTCCAAGAGATTCTTGTTTTTGACGCTTGGGTGGGCACTCATTGCCTTCCTCGTCTACACCATCAACACCACCGAGACCGTTGTTGTCGGACCAGCGTTTGATCCGTATGAACTCTTGGGAATTGAGTATGGTGCCAGTGACAAGGACATCAAGAGCCTTTACAAGAAGCTCTCCATCAAGTTCCACCCGGATAAGATCAGAAACAAGTCCGAAGAGGAGATGAAAGAGATGGAGGAGAAGTTTGTCTTGATAACAAAGGCTTACAAGGCGTTGACTGACGAGGTGACAAAGGAGAATTATGAAAAATACGGGAATCCAGATGGTCCACAGCCCGCTACTCACGGTATTGCATTGCCTAAATGGCTTGTCGAAGGTACTTCCTCGCCACTGCTCTTGGCATGCTACATTGCCATCATTGGATTCATCCTTCCATACGTTGTCAGTCATTGGTGGAGTAAGTCCAAGAGCATGACGAAGAAGGGTATCCGCACGGAAACCGCGTCGATGTTCGTAGAGCAGTTGCTCAATCAGAAGAATGCCGAGATCATTAGAGTCGGTACTATTATGAGATACTTGGCACAGGCAACCGAATACCAAGAGCTTCTCCCTGGTAAATCAATCGATGAGATAGTTGAGCTTTACGAACAGTACTTGAGAAGAGAACTCACTCCAGAGAACTTGAAGGCTGTTTCTATCGTGCCAACGTTGATCAACGGGTTGGTTGACATTGCAGCCAGTTTCAGAAACTTTGATATTGCCAATGGCGCTATCTTGGCCTTGAAACACTTTGTTCAGGCCTTACCTGAATCACCAAGAAACGAGTTGTTGCAATTGCCATATGTCGATGCTGAGTCTGTCAGCAAGTCAAACGTGATCAGATTGGGTAAGTTGATGAGTTTACCAAAGAAGCAAATCAAGGAAATCTTGGGAATCAACGACGATGCTAAATTACAAGAGGCAATGGATGTTGCCTCCAAGATCCCAAGATTGGATATTATCAACTCAGAGTTTAAGGTCCCTGGTGACAAAGTCGTCACACCACAGTCACAGGCATACATCTCTGTCAAAGTGTTGGTCAAATCACCTAGCCAACACGGAACGGCAAGAATTGAGGCTACTAAATTGGAAGAGGAGGAAACAATGGAGACATTGAGAGACCCATTCAAAGTCGTCTTTGATCAACCTCAACTGCCAAACGCATATGCACCATACTTCCCAAAGGAAAGACAGAGTGGATACATTGCACTGGTAGTGCTGCAAAAAGATGGAAAGATCTGCGAGGCCCCAGTTATTTTCAAGAATTTGGATTTGGCAAACTTGGAGTTATCAAATGAGGAGTTCCAGAACGGTAAGAAGTTAAAAGTTGGTACTTTTAAGATCCCAATGTCTCAACCGACACCAAAGGAGATTGGGAAATATCAATTCCGCGTCGTGATCAGATCGTTAGACTACTTCACTACCGATTTGGACGTGCCAGTGGTATTGAACGTTGAAGAGCCACCAAAGATTGAAGAAGTGGACTATGACATTCCTGCATTGAAGGCTGACTCTCTTGCTGGTGCTATGGCCGGTTTGAGAGGTGAAAAAGTTGAAAGCGATAGCGATGATGAAGAGGATAGTGATTTGGAGGAAATAGAGGAGGACTTTACTGATATTGACTCAGATACAGACGCCGAGAATGAGGACTAATTTAGAAAGATACTTTAATAACTACAGTTCTTGCTAATCAAATCCATAATGTTATTAATAAAGTAGTAAACGAAGGGCCATTATTTGGACCATCTGTGGGCTTCATCGCCTCCTTCCCAAGAGTGCTCAGTGTAACCAAGTACCCGTTTGACTTTTGCAACAGTAGCTGGATCACCAGTATTCTTTCCAATGTTATCACTGATTTTGATAGCCTCATTACCATTGGCGTGTGAGATCTTGATAACAATATTGAGAGGTTCCGAGAATTCCTTTGTCGTCAAGGTCTTGAAATCATTTGTAAAGTTCGTACCAATACCAAAGATGGCCTTGAGTCCAGCCTTGTCTGCTGCTAGCTTATATCTGATGGCTTTCTCCACATTGAGCGAATCAGAGAAGCAAATGATCTTGGAGAAACGTTCAAAGCCTAAAGACTTATAATGTTCTCCTATTGTCTTTGCAAACTCCTCTGGGTCCCCAGAGTCCTGACGAACTCCTGAAAAATACTCTGCTAAAGAGCCAGTAAAAGCCTTGAGGAAGTCTGGTGTACCAAAAGTGTCAGTCAGGGCTAAGCCAGCATGTTCTGGTCCAAACACATCAACCCAATTCTCCAAGGCCAACTTATTAGCGTGAATATAGTCCTGTGTAATGGCTGCAATTCCCATGAACCACTCGTGTGCAATTGTCCCCACGGGCTTGAGGTTCTGCTCCATCGCTAGCAAGACATTGGACGTACCAAGAAACAACGGATTACCAGCACACGCCTCGTTAATCGATTCAACAACCAACCTTTGTGTTTCTAATGACCTTCTGCGACGAGTTCCAAACTCAGAGAATGCAATGTTGGCAGCAATGAGTTGATTTGCCTTGTCTTGTGCTAACTCCTTCTGTCCATCCATGTTCCAGTCGGTATCAACAAAGCGGAAGTATGCCTCTGATACAAGAGCCAGTAGTGGTATCTCATAGAGAATAGTGTCTTGCCACAAACCAACACATTGTAGTGAAAGCGATCCATCTGATTCAACAACCATCTTCACCTGGGTCTTTGGATCAAGCTGGAAAGTGGTCAGGAATTCCAAGTACTCCGATGGGAGATAGGGCACCTCTTTCTTCAAGAACGCAATCTCCTCCGGTGTGAATCTCAACTCCGCCAAATGTTCAATCTCACTCTTCAACCATTCAACAGCTTGAGCATTGAGTTTCTTTGCAGGTGTTCTGTTCGTCAGAGCGTAGGTGACATTGGCATCAGAGTAATGTCTGTGCACCGCTGCCTGCATGGTGATCTTGTAAAGATCGGTGTCCAGTAAAGAAGTTATAACTGGCATCTCTATTCGAATAGGGGATAGTTCTTCGGAATCAGGATGTAACCCAGGAAGTATCAACCACAAGATTTGGGTGTTATCTCCTTTTATACAAAGCGTCATAAGCCTTGGTGCTGCTCTTGCTCATCGAGGGTGTCCGGGTGTATGAGTAATGGTCCAGCAATGCATAACAAATGGGCTATAATTAGTGTTGTATATACACGTTATAATAAATAATTTATGTTCTAGACAAATAGAGCAAGTTCAGGTACTGGTCAAACTTCTTGGTGATGAAGCCCGGAAGGTTGGTCTCCATCCTGCTGAGTGTGTAAAGACTCCATACTCCCCAAAGAGACACAATGGAGATGACGTTCATGCACATCTTTCTCGTATTAAGGCTCCTCACTCTCATCCAAGTTAGAATTCCGTAAAGTGTGTGGTATGTTGTTGCTGTGATCAATGGTGGGTAGATGACCCAATTCAGCAAGCGTCTGGCCAGGCTCTGGCTATCACTCAGCAAGTATGCAACGTATTCCAGAGTAACATAACTCGAATCTCCTTCCACCCATAGGGGAATGAGTCTCATCTCGAGAATGTGGAAAAGGACCAATGGTATGCTCACGTATCCAGCAAACTGTAGTGGTGATAGACCCAACACTCTGTAGACAAAACTCTTCTTTGGGCCGGTACCAACGTATCCACTCATTCCGCCAGTTAACCCAACAGCACGATCATCATTGACTTGAACATTTCCATCTAAATCTACCTCCATCGCAGGCCCGGCTATGGAACCACCTCTCCTCTTCTTTTGGCGTGCACGTTGATCTCTCCTTCTCTCACCATGACGTATCCGGTATATCCAACCTCTTACGAGCCTGAGTACTATTCCCGATACGACATGTAGTCCCAGAGACCCAAACACCAGTATTTCCTCGAGGTATGGAGCTTGATATAGTGTACGTCCCATTGATATCATCTCTTCGGATAGCGATGTGGATATTGCTGGGGATATCAGCACTGAAACACCGTGTATAAAGGAGAAGCATGTGAATGAAATGGAGGAATACTTTTGCATGGAGTTCAAGTATCGTGTGGATGATACAAGACCTTTGTATAACCAGCCTTGTGTTGTCTGTGATTGTGGGACTTCTTCGTCCTCTGCAGCTGCGTCTTTGCTCATCTCTATGGGGATTGGTGGTAGATGGTCCACATCTTGTGGGATTTCTTGTTTGTGGTGACCATTTTTCGAGTGTGGCATGGTCATATCAAGTGTTTGCTAACCAGTGCTGCTAAGAGAGACCTGTTTCTCTCAAGTTTGCTCTCAGAGGCTCCAATTTTGAAGTTCAAAGAAAGTGCTTCGGAGATAGACAATTCTCCCGGTCGCAAAAGCCGAGGCCGGGTTGACATATTTTTGTGGAATCTGTCTTATCTGCTTGATTTGGCTCTCTGAAAAGATGAGATATAAATCATTTCAATCATGATTATCGATGATCGGTAGTCGCTCCAGTATTTCCGACGTACCTATGGAGTTTGAACCAGATCAATAGCCTGTAATCCCATCCACGTGATCGCTGATTGGTCGATTTTCACTACTCTAGTTAACTACTGCGAGATGATCAAAATGCACTTGTTTCTCTAAATTTGCTTCTTTTACTTAGCTCTGCAGAATACTCTAGAATATGAACTGAAGGTTAACATCGATTGGATGGGAGCTCGAAAACTGTGGTTTTTGCGAGTACTTTCCCTCCATAACCTCTCTCATGTTCTGCAACAACGACAAATACGATTGTTGTGGAGCATTGGTCATGACTTTTATGAAGGCAAAAGACATGGCACCAGTTGGTTGGCCGCCTTCATTAGCGTCGGCAGAAGTCTGGTCATCCTTAGATCCAGAGAACATGACCACATCGGCAGGAGATGTCTTGGTACGCTTGGTCTTCTCATAGGCCTCTTGGCCTGCACCACCACTGATCAGGAGAGAACCCAAGCTTTTCAATCCTCTCATCACACCGGCGTTATCACCTTTCATGTAAGACATTGCAGCACTAAGCAAACCTTCACCGGCCTCCTTTGCAAGATTTGGTTCCTTGAGAACACCTTTTGTGGAGTACATGTATGGAAGATCTAAGACAGATCCCGAGTGACAGGAGTCAAAGAGAGCTGTGAGTCTAACACCGGGTTTCAAAGGAAGCACCAATCTCGCATGGAGTTCATCATCCACGATCTGTCCCGCAGTTTCAAAGTCCAATGGGACAATAGTCTCATCAATACTATCCTCCTCGTCGCCATCCTCATCTTTGACCTGTGATCCATGGCCAGAGTAATGGAAGAACAAAGAGTCATTTGCCTCAGCGCCATTGACCAGCCACCCAATTGCCTTAATGATGTTAGCCCTCATCGGGACCTTGACCATCATGTCTTGGTCGTCGGTCAACATGACAATGTTGTCTTCAGTGTATCCATTCTTTAGTAAGAACTCCTTGACGTTATGGACATCGTTGATACAACCTTTCAACTGGACTTTCGAGCCAATGTAGTTGCACCCAATGAGCAGGGCCTTGCGCTTCCCTGTACAGTTAGAGTACTGGTAGTTGTAGCCATTGACACCAAACGACTGTGGTGCAGTTGTAGGTGCCTGGACGTGAGATGCCGGTGCGATCCTGCTGTCTGCGCTGCCATCGTCCTGCTCCTGGAAAAGGGACTGGGACTGGGAAGACTGTTGGAGTTCCTGCTGTGGGACTTGCTGAGATGGCAGCGGAGCTGGTGGTCTACTGTATGGCTGTTGCTGGTACTGCGCTTGGTACTGCTGTTGGTATTGCCCCTGCTGCTGCTGGTGGAAGTACTGTGGTGGGGCCTGGTAGTACTGGCCCGCTCTCTGGCCCGCTCTCTGCCCGGGATACATGCTGATACTACTGAGTCTATCACCACCTATTCGAACCCGAAAGAACAATTCCAGATCTGCCCTTGATAAAACGGGGCTTTTGGGGTTATTTATGGGTGGAGAGCACTGTATAATTGAAGAAATACCAGTGCTCCGTAACCGCTTTCTTTACAGCGGCAAACGCGTGTGCTGCATAGCCGCCCAAAGGGAAGCGAGGTCGTGATGGGGATTAATTAGACGTCTTGGAGTTGTTAGACACGGGTGGTAAAACGAGGTGTTTGGGCCAAAGCGTACCACAGCAATGGCAAAGAAGACCGGGCCGTCAGTGGACGAGGCTGGTAACCCATACGACTACATCGTCGTCATCGATGCTGGCTCAAAGGGCTCACGAGCTCATCTATACCGCGCTGCGCAGTACTCTGTTAAGGCACCGAAAATAGAACGAAGTGGTGCTAGCGACTCTGACTCCGACTCTGATGACGATTCCGATGCTGATGATGGGAAAAAAGATGCCTGGGTGGAGGACATCAACAAGGTTGGCCCAGTTAGCTTCCCGCAAATTGAGCTGGTTGGGAGAAAGAAGGTCAAGCCAGGCATTGTTGAGTTTGCAGACAATCCAAAGAAGATTGGGTCCAAGTACGTGGGTGCACTGCTTCACGATGTACAGAAATACATCCCGCAGGACCAGATATTCCGTACCCCTGTGTTCTTACATGCTACCGGCGGGATGCGTCTGTTGAGGCCAGAGGATCAGTCGTTGATCTTGAACGAAATATGCACTTACATTCAGAAACACAGTGAATTCTACCTACCGGATTGTCAAACCCATGTGAATTCTATCTCTGGTGAAACAGAGGCCTTGTATGCATGGATTGGATTGAACTACAAGTACGGAGTGCTCGATAGCTCCCAAGACGACAGGTCAACTTATGGTGTCTTGGACATGGGAGGTGGTGTCTCTACGCAGATGGCATTTGAGCCTTCGAACATCAAGGACAAGCAGGATGGTTACTTGTACCGAGTGGACTTGAATTACTTGGACTCAATCGATGAATCGCAGTTCACTTACAAGATCTTTGCACGGTCCTTCCTTGGTGGCATGAACCAAGCTCATCTCAAGTACGATGAGGAGTTGATCAAGAAAAATGAACTAACCGATCCATGTCTACCCACTGGATATATCAAGACGGTCACTTCTAAAGATGGCCAGAAAGTGGATATACAAGGATCCTCGGATTTCAACGAATGTGTCAAGTCGCTATACGGTGTCTTGAACTCGATTTCTTCGGATAAATCCTGTAATCCAATGGACTCGATGACTGCAACGTCGTGTCTGCTCTCTGATTCGTTGCCAAAGATGGAATTCGACTTGAAGAAGTTCATAGGAATCACAGAGTTCTATTCTGATTTGGTGGAATTCATGAGTTACAAGGATGCATACATGCGAGCCAAGCAGATTTGTTCCTATTCTTACACTGACCTTCTCTCTCAGAAAGGTATCTCTGAGAAAGAAGAGCCTTCAAAGGCCTCTGAGGGTTGCTTCAACGCCGCATTGATTATTAATGTTCTTTATCAAGGCGTTGGGTTCCCACGGTATGGCATTGATGAATCCACTGAGGATCTAACATCAACACATAAACCAGACTTCACCATCCTTGATGGATTCTCGTGGACTTTGGGACGTGCGGTGCTATACACATACTACGAAACGGCACTAAGGTTCAACAACAACACGACGCCAAGAGTTGGATACTATGAGCCATCATCAAAAGTTTTTGTTCCAGGTGGTGAGGCAAATGGAATCGCCGCAAGACCAGCTTATATTCGAGACTACTACGACGAGTCCAATGTGGATGATACGGAGGATGGTGCCGATGACGATGATACAAAAGACGATCATAAGGATGACGATTGGACACACGTCACAGACCATCGGTTATGGGGGTCTTTATCATTCTTGTTGATCCTGGTGATCGTCGTGTATTTGCTTCTAGGAAAGACAAAGAGACGCAGTATTCGAGATGCTATTTTGAGTGCTCTCCCAGATAAGTGGAGACGTCGCTTGAATTACTATACTCCAGTTGGCTCTAGTGGGGTTGTTGTTGAAGATATTGATGATTTGGAGCTGGGCATCCAGGCTGAGAATGCCGTTGAAGACAGAACGGCGGAGATTACGGATGACGAGTTTGAAATTGAATAGTGTTAATGTGTCTACTGTTTGCCATCAAAATATCGTTAAAAGCGTTAATTACTATGTACTGTAGATTAAGGGAAATAATAGATAGGGCATTAGACGTGAACTGGACCAAACTGTTCAGAGTTGATCTTTGATGTGTCGACTCCCTTCTTTGTCAAAGCGGCATTGAGCGTCTCCATGTAAGAGATTGGACCAATCATGTAGTACTGGAACTGATTGGCGTTCTTCTCTGTGATGAAATCCAAGTCCTCAGGGGTGACTCTTCTCTGAGTAATGCTGTGGTTCTTAGTTGTCTGTGGAGTCACGGACTCTGGAATGTGTGTGATAAACTCGTGCACGTCCAACAAGTCTGGGTATTCTCTGGCGAGTCTCTCAAACACATCACTAAAAGCAGCGTTGCTGACATCAGAGAAGGATGCAAGGAGGTGAACCTTGGTACCCTTCTTCAAGTAGTACTCAACAAGGGACAAGGATGGTGTGACACCAATACCACCAATGAAGAAAACGGCTGGAAGATTGTGATAGTCGGTCTTCTCGGAGATGGATTTCAAAGTTGGCTCAAACAGCTTACCGTATGGAGCAGAGATTTCAACCTTGTCACCGACGGCGAGCTTGTCATGGACGTAGTTGGAAACAACACCGTTCTCGATTCTCTTGACGGAGATTCTGTACTGGTTGTATGAGTCCTTCAACTCGTCAGACAAGGAGTACTCACGGGACTGGATTGTCTCGCCACCATCAGTGGAAATTCTGAGACAAATGTACTGACCTGGGAATGGTGTAGCGTACTTGCCATCCTCGGTCTCAAAGTAAACGGACTTGATGGTCTCTGTCTCTTGGACGATCTTGACAACTTTGGCGGCCTTGAAACCTGCCCATGCGTGCTCTGTTCTGATGACTTCGGCGTAACGGTCCTTCTCGAGCTGGATCAGGATGTTAGCCAAGTCGTAGTAGGCGACTTTCCAGGCCTCCATGAAGTCTGGGGTAGCGGCCTCGCCAAGCATCTCAGCCAATTGGTGCAAGAGACACATACCAACGATGTCGTACTGCTCTGGGTAGACCTGGAGACCAACGTGCTTCTCGACAATCTGTCTGACGAAGCCAAGCAATGGTGTCAAGTCATTGATGTTCTTTGCGTAGTTGAGGACAGCGAAGGCAAGGATCTTTGGCTGGGCCTTGGTGATCTGGTGCGACTTGTTGAAGAAAGGACGGACCTCTGGGTGGTTCTCAAGCATGTACTTGTAGAACCCAGCAGTGAGCTCAACACCATGTTCCTCGAGGAATGGGACCGATGCGGTGATGATCTCCTTCTGTGCGTCTGTGAGTGGCATTATAAATAGTAGTAGTGTAGTAGGTAGTTAAGGTCTAGCTGTGGGCTTGATGCGATGAGATGAGATATGCGATAGGAGGTATCGGTGAAACGAAGCGACGCCTACATCTACTTATATAGCCACACCATCCTCAGCTAATTTCCAGCCCTTTGTAACGAGACATTCTAAGGCCCATTATTTCCCACAATTTATTCTCCGCCGCGTGGGCCATGCTGCAAAGGGTCCCACCGAGGCCATGGCATCTCCGGAGCTGTCACGGCATCAACACGAGTTAAGTCCGGTAGGTTAGTATGGGCATCACGTGGAACTCACGTGCCACCGCACAACTCTATCGGCCTCAAGTGAGCGGCGATTGCCTGTTTCTCATGCAGACTCTGCAAAGATGAGCAGCCACTCTGTGTTAAGCTGCTCTGGAATAATGAGATGAAACGCTGTGGCGGAGGTATTGGAAACAGCACATCTCTCATTGGCTCGCTGGTTGGTGTATGACGGGGCTCCCAAGATCGACCCAGAGAGACACGACGGGTACACGAAATAGGCTTCTGTCGATCGCTCGTGATACGTTGTGGGTCGAGGACGTGCGGACTTCATATGGTCTGCCACTCGTTGCCAATGAGCGCTGTGGGCTTTGGTATGTGGACCCCAAGATCGCCAGTGACACTTGTTATTTTAAATCTACAGATGGCCACACTGGCGAGTGGCAGTTCTCCACTAGAAGACTCAACTTCCATCTTTTGGAACTCTTGAGTGAACATGGTGGGATCACCGTAGTCGACTCTACTCGTCGTGGGAAGACGCTACCAGATGCTCTTTCCAAGACAATTCCCATATGGTGTGCAGTGCTCAACTATGTGATGTTGGGAGCAGAGTCCGCAGAGAAGATGAATAACTACTTCTTCTGGCCGAGACAGACGGTGTCGGAGAGTGAGGCTCACCAGATTGTGCAGCGTGTGCCGCTTTTCGCCAAACAGGTTGTTGATCTGGGTCTCTTGAGTCCCGAAACAATACGTTCAAGGCTCCATGGGAAGATGTTGAGACCTCTATGGGTATATCCTGGGCTCTCACTGCCGTTTGAGCCTCCAGAGTATGAAGAATTCATCCCCGTTGTGTGTTGTGTCGCTTCAGAACGTGCTGATGATGGTACTAAAGAGCTCAAGGCTGGTGATACATCTTCCTTCTTCTACGTCCAAGGTGCAGCAGATGATCATGAGCTTTGGGCTGGAGATTTGACACCAGAGCTTTTCTGGGACAACTTTTCGAAACTGACAGATCCATCACTAAGTCAAGCTGAAGTTGATCGTCTCATTGTGGAAGTCTTATCAATGGAGACACATGAGGAGCAGGAATGTTGTTACAAAGACGTGGTACAGCTTACTGATATGCTAAGTGTCGGTACTGTTATTGCGGATATCACATCTGTTGGTGATTATGACACCGTCGTATTACTCAGTGGGAAGTACACAATGGACCTCTCATCACAACCAAAGATAGAGGCAATGAGATACAAGTGTCCTCCGAACAAGAAAGGTTCCAATGAACTAAGAAAGTTTCTTCCACAGATCATGTCTTTGATTTATGACCACTCACACACGTTGATTCTCTGTGATACCGGGACAGATTTGTCCATTGGTGTTGCTCTGGCGATTATCTCATCACGATACAACACAAACTGGGAGCGTCAAGAATCTGTCATTGTAACTAAAGATGTGATTAAGAGACAGTTGGCCAAGATTACACAGCTCAAGAAGAAGGCTAATCCTAGTAGGTCTACACTTCAGGCAATCAACACATTCCTAATGTAATGCATATTTTGAAACCAATGTTTCATGACTCTATGACTAGTTTTACACTTTTATGTACGTCCTTGTATCCCCATCCAGAAGGCCTTGTTACTCATGACGAGATCTGCAGAGAACTTCAACTCGGGCAGTACAGTCGCCACTTCGTTGAAGAGGGAATCGGCAAACGTGTTGATGAAGAAGAGTTGACCTTTGTGCAAACCTGGACTCTCTTGGAGTGCCTTATCAACACTCTCTGGGAAGAAAGGACCATCACGCCGATCAGGTATTGAGTCAATCTCTCTCCCCGAAGTCATGTTCTCCGTGAGGATGCCAATTTCGTCAAATTCTCTGCTGAGGATGACCCCCCATTTGGCGCTAATGAGCAAAGGTCTCGCCACGTTGGAGATATCAGCACACTTGATGATCAATGAGAGGATAATGCTAGTATGCTTAAGGCTTTGTTTCACTCTCAGCCGTTTTTCCCGATTCCTTAACACCTCGGACATCTCTTCGACTTTACAAACGTATTCGAAATGGTTTGCCATATCTGTTGCGATGATACTTTCTACTTGCATTACTCTTGTGTTGAAAGGGTGATCTGATTTGGTGGTGAATTCATTTGTGAGGAATTGTGGCCAATGAACGCCCAATATGTCTTGGAAGATGGTTGAGTGATAGTTCTCCAACACGGATTGGTTGGAATATATGCGAGCAATTGGTGATTTTTGCTGTGTCAGGAAGACGTTTGTTAATCCTGGATGACCAACGTCATGTCCTATCGATGCAACAAGGAGTGCTAATGTTTGGATAGGGTCTAGCAACGATGTTTGCTGATCAAAGACATAAGGCTGTTGTGTTGATGTTTGCATGTTTGCAGTTTCAAACTTCTGCTTTGGGTGTGTTGAGTAATCCTCGGTGTACTGTTCAAACTTTGGTAGAGTACCTAAGCGGACAAGGAAGTAGAAAGTTGCCTGTAAGACGTCGACTGCGTGTCTAAAGTTGTGGAATGAATTACCTCCTCTATATGAATCTCTTAGTGAAAACAGGAAACTCAAGATATCGTTATCGCTCAACTTCAAGCACTCGCCATTGGCCGGTAGGATCGAGAAGGCATGCTTGAATATCAAGAGCGCACAATGCGTCAACTCGTCACATGTTAACTCATGTGCAATGAACCCCCAGTTCCCAATGCAGTGTTTGTAATACTCTGGGGAGGAAGGGAGCATCAAGAGCGATGCGAACTGAACCTCTGCGTTGATCATTTGCACGTACTTCCTCATGTGTCCCTGGATGTGGTAGTCAGCATGCAAGATCGTCGAGAGACAGTTTGTCATCGAGTGGAGACAGGGACACCGTCTTGCTCCTTCGTTGTTGAGTCCGACCCAGGTCTTCATCCTCACTATGCGGTTCTTAAGCAGGTCGTGGCATACTGCGATGTCGTCATTGATGCGTGTTATGCTGATCTCCGAGAGCTTATAAGTCATTATCACGAGGTGCTTATAGTGGTTGTGCAGCAACTCCTCAATTTCGCCATAACTGAGCGAGTGTAAGGGCGACTTTCTAGTGCCCTGCTGCAGCTGCGACTCTGGGGTCGACATCGACAGCAGCTTTTCATTGATGATGACGACGGTGGGGAAGTTGAGGTCGAGCTCTGATGCGCCTGTTATCGATACAAAGGAGAGCAGATCTGAGAGGTTGCGGAAGTGGTGCACGCTGCACCGGTTGAGCGATATGTCAAAGAGACGGCTCTTCTCGCGGACGAAGCTCTCGGGCGACGTCGAGTCGAAGTAAAGGACGCGTGACATCGTAGCTGGGTCGTCGTCCTTGTTTGGCCTTTGCGGTTGGTGCTCTCAGCGACGGTGATGTTTGGCTCGGGGAATATGTCGCCGCAACTCACCAGCTTTGATCGTGGAAAGAGGTCTGATCTTTAGGGTACGTGGGGAGAAGCAGCAGCAATGGGTCCTTCTGGAGTAGCAGCTATTCAACGAATCGACACACGAAGCAGAGATCACAAAGAGCACCTCCTTTGGGGGGCCCTGAAGGGTGTTGGTGTTTCTTTTTCAGCCTTCTTTTTCAGCTTTCTTTTGTTGGGCTCCGCGCGTCGGCGATAAGCTATCATACTATCATACATTCTTAGAGATCTATTAGAGAATTAGAGATCGAGTATTACCTACACATCGCCGATGAGCCCGTCCTCGTAGTGCTGCCGCACCACGTCAAAGGCCTTGAGCAGCTTCCCGCGCGCGCCCATGGCGGTGACGCCCTTCTGCGCCAACTTGTCGTCGTCAAAGTAGATGAGCTCCTTCCACGGCGTCTCCTGGAGACAGGCAGTGTACTTGTGCAACCGCAGCGTCTTGAGCCATGACGGGATGTCCGCCAGCAGCTTCGGGTTCGTGATCTGTTTGGCGTTGATCGCCGGCGACTTGGGCTGCTGTGTGCTGCTGCTGGCTGGGCTCTGCTGTGGCTTGTGTGCTGGGTCGTCCAGCGCCAGGTTCCTCGTCGCAGAGTTCAGGCTCGCCATCTTCGAGAGCTCACCGCCCGGGTGGAGTGCCTCGTAGTAGTTCACGCGTGCTGGCGGCGGCACTGAGGACGTTCTCGCCAGCTCGTCGTTGCCGTGGGCCCTGCCACGGTCGTCATTGTGCCGTCTGCTCTTGCCAGAGTCCAGCTGTGCACGCGAGTTGATCGTCGACAGCGCACTGAGCTTCAGCGAGTTGACATTGCCGTAGTCCTGGCTATTCGGCTGGCCGTTCCCGGGCTGGCCGTTCCCAGGCTGCTGCGCCGTCAGCTGCTGTGCCAGGTTCGTGATGTCAAACGAGCGCTGGGCCTGTGCCTGGCCCTGGCCCTGGCCCTGCCCACCAAATGGTGTGAAGTTCTCCTGGTTGAAGCCCTGCTGGTAGTAAGCATTGCGTTTCTTTGTAGGCGTCTTGCTGTAAGGGTCGGCACTCATCGGTCTGTTCTTTGCCGCTTCATGAAGCAGAGCACTGCTGCGATCCATCGAGGACCCAAACTTTGGCGACAATGCTCTCTGCAAATTGGAGGAAGTCGGCTGTGGAGACCACGGCTGCTGCTGGCCCCCGTTCAGTATCGAGTCCAGCGTCACGGGCTCCTGCATTGACTGATATAACGGTTGAGGAGCCACAATACGGGACTGCTGTGGTGGTGGCTGCTGCTGCTGCTGCTGCTGTTGAAGCTGCGAGTAAGTCAGCTCTTCCACCCTGGTTCTGGCATACCCCAGTACATCCTCCGTCACATTGGAAAGCAGATTATCCACAACGGAGCGCTGCTGGTTGGAGTTCAGCGTGCCGAGCCAGTTGACAAGGTTACCAACGTCGTTCTTGAAAGTCAACGAGTCAATCTCCATGGCACTCAGAGGCCTTTCTGGAATGTTCAGAGACCGCTGCTGCTCCATCACAGAGGACTGTGGCTGGACGCTGAACGGTCTCAACACATCGAAGGAGCTGTTCCCAAAAGTCGACATGTCCTGTGCACTCAACGGACGCTGGTAGTTGAACCCAGACGTATCAATGATCGGCGACATGGGACGTGGAGCGACAATAGTAGGCTCCTCGGACTCAAATGGGAACCTCGACCCCGTCGGGGACAGCAGCGTACCAATGGTAGTACTCGTGCTCGACTGTGCAAATGGCTGTGGTGATAACAACATAGAAGGTGTCCCGGAGGTGGCACCTCCTTGTAAAGACAAGAGAGCCGCACCTGGGTGTGCTCTGGCATTGGTGCTGCTGAAGCTGTTGTTGCTCACAGAAGGCGGCGAAGCGGACGTCATCTCCTGGACACCGTCCTCGAACCTCTTGTCCATCTCAAGCTCCTCAGACATGGCCTTCTCTCTATTCTGCCAAATACTCGTAATGGCCTGGTCTAAACCTCACGCCAACAAAGACCTTCAGAACGTCTCAAAGCGGGAACACAAATGCAAGGAAAAAAGCCCCTCTACAGCCAGCGTACCAGGGGACAGCAAATATGGGGTTATCAAAGAGATCAAACCTCTTGCAAGAAGCACAATTGATGGCCTGGAACCCTCCAGCTCAACACAGACGTCTAACAGGTCAAAATTTTGGCCAGCCGGGACGTGGGCACCTGATCAAACGCATTCGCGGGTTGGTAAGGGCACTCGTACCTTAGGTCTGACGTTATTACATTATTACATTATTACATGTTATTTCTCTTCTTCTGTTATATATATCTAGATCTGGTGGTCATCTCACATTCATTAGTACACAACTCAATAAGTCTGCGTTTTCTGCTTCGAGACCTTCGGTGTCGAGAAGAAGCCGTCGATCCCGCGCTCGCTGTACCCATTCGGTTGGCTCTTACGACGTCTTGAAGGCTTCTTACCCTTGTACTCTGGAAGCTCACGGTAATCAATGTTGGCGTAGGAGTATGGATCGTTCAGCTCGGTCGACAGCGCAGCGAGGTCAACAACGCCATCCTCAAAGTCGGGTGGAATATCTGCATGATTAGACTTCGTGCTGATATTGGCCGGTCTGGCCTTTGCCGTCTTGCCCATGCCCTTGGCAGGCTTCAACGAATCCAAGGCATCTAGTGTGATCTGCTGCGCAATCATATCCAGTTCAATGTCTGAAATCACTTTCCGAGAAGTCGTCTTCTTAGATTCCTTCTTTACAGGAACAGCTCTCGTCCTCTCAACTGCAGTCTGAACCTTCTTCTGCGGAGTCTTCTTCTTTGCAGCACTCAAAGATCTCCTGTAGGCAGCAAACAGAGTCTTAAACTCCTTCTCGGTTGTGGTGGTTTGCATCTTCAAGTAAGTCTCTTTCCACGCTGGGTTCTGTAACGAGAACTCAAATGGAGTAGAGTCGTCATCAGCAACACATTCATCTTTGTGCATCTCCAATGCTATTTGCTTCTTTAAATTAAGCATTTTACCTCTTCCCAAGTGTGCCTCCTCTTTAGATAACAGTTCAGAGATGTTCAGTGATTCACCGGGCTTCTCAGCAGTTGGATTCGAAGGCGTGATACAATCCATATCAACCTCTTTCCTCAAAATGTGATCAATATCAACTGCAGAGAAGAACGCACATGATTGAGGCAAGTCATGTATTCCCAAGTTCTCAGAGAAGATCGCCCTCGTCCAAATGTTGCTCACTTGTAATGCCATAGCTGCACGATACTTGTCCTCCTCCTTCACCAAGTATCTGATCTCATCGTGAACACTCAAACTCAATCTGGCTTGGATTCCATATTTCTTGATCAAGTAGTTCATTGATACACAAAGAAGATGCAAGTAGTCAACACCAGATGACTGGATTGCCCAGTTGACTCTCGAAGTCAAGAACGAATTGGTGTTCAAGTTCTTCTTCATCAAAGCTCTCGTGATGCTTGCACCCAGGACAGGCGTCTTTGGATGTTCCTGATGTGCAATTCTCTCCAGTTCATTGAATAAAACAGATTCCGAACCACCATACCAAATCTTACGGTTCTTCCCACGGATGGAAAAGTACCCGGCTTGACCTTTAGTCTCGGCATAAAGCGCCTTTGCCCTCTGTGTACATTCATCATCTGTCAAATCTGGATTGAACTTCTTCAACAATGTTGTTGCAAACTTCACTCCAGCTCCATAGATACGACCATAGTTGAAGATCTTGGCCTCATTTCTCGAGATTCCCAAGATATTAGCAGTCTTGGAATGCAAATCAGTTCCTTCGCTCTTGGAACCTTCGAGAGTCATCCAACCAATAGCTGTACCACCATGAATCTTAAACAAAGAGTCACCAACCAGTGAGGCAATCCATAACTCCTCGGAATCGACATCAGCACCAACAAAACAATATCCCTTTGGTGCAATTATCTTGGACTTCAACTCAGACCCAATTCTGGACTTCTTGGCATTAGATGCCGTCAACCATGTTTTCTCCACAGCTCGACGTGTGACAGTACCCATTGTGACAACCTGTGGAATAATCAAAGAATGGCTATCATCCTTCTTCACAACAAATTGAGACATGATACGTTCGCGTGCACTGATCCAGTAACTACAACTGGCATTCATCATGAGTGCCTCTTGAGCAACCGGGTTGTCTGATTTCAATAACCCTTTCTCAAACGATGTAGCAAACTGTTTGGCCAGCAATAGGGTGGTTCTGTGCAATGGTCCCACGGAATTTGGAACACGGAAATAAATGAATTCCGGTAGGCTGTCAACAAAGAAGGAATCAGACTCCTTATCTTCCTGTATGAGCAAATCCAATAACTCCTGCTCTTTAAGTGCCTCCAGATTGCCCTCTTTCTCGGCTTTCTCCAATTGTTTCTTGGTCAGTGCTTTCTTACCATATGTGGCTTCAAAAGCTGGTACAAGAACATAATTCTTGGCCTTGAGTCTTTGGTACTCTGTAGAAGGAGTCTTGAAGCACCAACCATACATATCGTGCCAATATACAGGACAGTCTTCCCATTTCAACTTTAACAAAATAGGCGTAATTCTTGCTCTGATGGTGATATCAAGTTTCCCTTCTTTGGTGGAATACAGCTCTTTATACCATTCTGGATAACCTGGAAGTTTCTGGTTCTTGTACGGCTCGCCCTTCTTCGTCAACCTCGTTGGCTTTATAGTCCAGTCCAACTGGTTCAACCATGGGTCATTCTTATAGGAATCCGGATCATCACGAAGCTTTACAGCTGCTTCAGCTAGCTCACAGAGACTGTCTTCAATCTTCTGTCTGCTTTTCTGATAGATGCTCTCGGCTCTGTGAATGTATTCATCCCACTCCTTGTTCGTAGTTAAGATACCGGAACCCATAAACCGAAGAGCAGCAAATGATACCGGATGTGGTGACTCTTCCAAGAACTGTGGGAGAACTGTGCTGTAAACACGGTGTGTTGTCAAGACATCATTAGCACAATACTGAATCAATTCAGGGAACTTTGATCTAATCTCTTCAATATCATCAGTGCTGAAAACATCTCTGGTACTCTTGTCGACATTCTGTTTGAAGTAGAATTGAGCAACTTCGGCTAAGGAATTGGGACTTGAAGAGTTAACCCATGGGTCGTTGATCTCAAACTCCTGAACCTCGTCATCGCTGGTTTCCTCATCGTTCTTCAACTTACGATGTTCCATCCAACGAGCTCTCTGTCTTGAGCACATACCAGATACAGCAATATGAAGAGCCATCGTATCCAAGAAAAAGGCCTTTGTCTCTTGCAAATTGTACTCATCTGCGATTCTTGCCCTGTCATAACCGACATTATGACCAACAATCACTTTTTCTTGTTCAAGTGTGTTCATCGGAATCAAGTGTTCATAAGATTCGGATTCACCAGTGAGCTTTGGGGAAATCCAAGCATACCAAGCGTCTTTAGAAACTGCAACTGCCATCAATGCATAAGGTGAGACCTTGTACTGTGTCTCGACATCGAATACCACGGCGGAATCTTCCGGGTATTCGACTGATACAGGATCATCTTGATCAGATGTATACTTCCACCAACCTGATTTGAATTTGAATTCTTTGGGTTGAGGTGGTAACGTTGTCTTTGCCAATTCGAGTGCATTATCCAAGTAGGCTTCAGAAGAGAACAATGCTAATCTCCGAAAGTGTTCATCAAGCGTCTGTCCTTGTAGTGCTGGTAAAGAGAAGCTGAGAGGGTCTGAAATGGCTGTTGTCTTGCCTAGAAGACCATGCTTTTGGAGATAAGCCTGTGAGATTTCCGTTAGGCGTTCTTGTGAAGGGTCAGATCGTGAAGAGACCTTCTTGGATGGGAAGACCTGCTTATCAAGGTTCTTTGAAAGGTATTGGATACCAACTGGATTGATTCTCGGTTTTTCAGCGTGTGTAGTTGTAGATGTAGACTTGTGCCTTATGAAAGTTGCCCAGGCCCAAGCAAAAGCTCCTCTTCCTCCTCTTGTTCTCCTTACCCGATGAAGTTGCATAGTGATGATATTGTAAGGCGCTGCTCTGGGTAGTTATAACGCCAATTGGGTATCTGTATGGCCTCACTGCTGTCTGGGATTGTTTAAAAGTGTTTACTGTTACCAAGTTCTCTTGGGCTTCTCTTTCTTTCCCTCTTTCTGCTGATTAGCTTGTCAATGATGAAAAATTGCCGTTTTGGGGAGAGAATGGGTTTCAGTTGAATGTAGCAACAGCTTTATAGTAAGAAATTCACACCTCTTAGATATAGATCAGATGAGTACTCAACGGCAAAAACAAGATATATGATTGTATTCAAAGTGTCAGTTGTCCAATTGGCATCTTCTCTCCCCATTTTGCACTATGGAGATTCCCGGCATAACCGTCGCACCGCCCACCACAGCAGTTTGCGCGCTTATGCCGAAATGGAAATCTCTTGATAAAGCCGGCAGCATTGCCATGTATACCACACACTCTTTATAAGGAAGATAGACACCGCCACCTTTAAACACACGCAAAGATGGCTACCCGTGCGCTCAGCGACAACCAGGTATGTTTGAGTTATACGATTGATGGATTGATACTTCTTTTCTCGGGATACAGGCCGTTCTGGTTGACTCAATCACCACCACAAAGACCCCTGATAATAGACGAAGGCTCGGTATTAACAACGCACTACAGGTCGCAGATGAACTCAGAAAGATGGAGTCCTTCATCTATAAGGAGGCCGATGAGAAGGCCAAGGAGATTGAGTTGAAAGTAAGTTGCATTGTGCCTTTTTTGAAAATCGTATCTAACCCCCGTGTTTCAGGCTGATGAGGAGTACGAGATCGAGAAGGCCAACATTGTCCGTTCAGAGACTGCTGCCATTGATGCTCTTTACCAGCAGAAGTTGAAGAAGGCTTCCCTTGCCCAGCAGATCACCAAGTCCACGATTGCTAACAAGACAAGACTTAAAATCCTCGCACAGAGGGAGTCCGTGCTCAATGATATCTTTGACGAGGCTGAGACGCAGTTGAAAGAGATCTCCAAGAATAAGAAACTGTACAAGCCTGTCCTCGCCGGACTCATCGAAGAGGGTCTTCTCTCACTCATGGAGGAAAACGTTGTTGTGAAGGTGCGTAAGCAGGATGTCGAATTGGCAAAGGAGGCTGCAAAGGATGCCGCCAAGGAGTTTGCAGACAAGGCTAAGTTTGAATGTTCCGTCACCGTGGATGAGGAGTCCTTCTTGAACTCTGACAACGCTGGTGGTGTTATCTTGACTAATGGTACTGGTAAGATTGAGGTTAACAACACATTGGAAGAGAGATTGAAACTGCTCTCAGAGGAGTCCCTCCCAGCCATTAGATTGGAGTTGTTCGGTCCGTCTCAATCTAGAAAGTTCTTTGACTAGGCAGGTTCTCTATTCATTGTTCTATAAATTGTATGGTTTAGATCATTGACATACAAGGTTTAATCATAAGTCATCGATGCTGTAATCTATCGTTATATGTACATGTACAGCAACTTCTACTTCTTCTTTTCGTCTATAAGCCATTTCCAAACCACTTCTCTCTGTCCCTGATCTTGCATCCGCTTCTTCTTGTTGAACAGTCTCCATTTCTGGAAGAACCACTTGCGTTCCATCGCTTCCTGTCTGGCCATTGCGTGCTTGGATCTCTCACCTCGAGACATTAATGTCAATTTTTGAACACCACGGAGCGTCTTGAAATTGGCAGCAGTGACAAAAAGTGCCATCAATGTAGACACTATCATAATCCCGCCAAATCCAAAGTTTGACTCTTCAATGAAGTTCTTCAAGTTCATTCCGTAGAACGCTGGCAAGAGCGTAGCAACTGTAAAGCCCAGTGTATAAATAGTCACCTTCAACTCAAACAGCATCAACGAGTTTCTATTAGCATCCAAGATAATATTGACAATCTCCTCTGTGCTCTTGATATCGCTAATCAAAGAAGCAGATTGTTGGACGAACTCATCACATTGTTTGTAGTACGCTTCAAGAAGCATCTCGACTTCACCGAAATCTGTTCTCTCCTCTAGTTTCTTCCCGTCGAGTTTGTCTGTCAAATACATCCCCAATAGATCTTCATCGTGCTCCAATACCTCATCCAATACATTTCGTATCAATAATGCCTTCTGGTAGAATGCCGATAATCCTTTAGACTTTACCAGAAGACTTTGCAACTGTTCACGATCAATCTGATCTTCCAACTCGGCGAGGATCAGACCACAGGATTTCAAATGGTGTTGCAATTCTGTGTCGAGACACGTCATTACGTTGATGAGAATTGACTCCAATGCACGATGTTCATACTGTTGGATCCAACCATGACTGCCATGCGCTTTCAATTTGGCCTCCAGATCATAGACAAAGAGACCCAATCGGGATGCTGCAGCTGGATCACTCGTGTCAAAGATCATCACCTGATCGGCCTTAACGAGGGCCTTAATATGCAATAAATTCACAAGGATACAGTTTTCTCTTATGACGATCGATGGAATGACATCAATAGCTGAAGTGTCAATTTTTCGAAGGTCTCTGGGATATAGGCCATGCTCCTGCAGGAACTTCATCTTGGGGAAATGCTTTGAAACCGATGTGACATTGCCGTTGATGTCAAACACTGTACAACTGACGTATCCATCGTTCGGAGTGATTGGCTTGACGATCTTGGTCAAGTCATCTGGGAATGCCTTGGGAAGACCAAATCCCGATGGTGGAGGAGCTTCAAGTAGCGGTCTTGTCTTCGGCAGAGGGTTGGGTTTAGATGTAGGAGTTGATATGTATCGAAGTGAAAGTCTCGAGTGCAATGATGGTACGAGTCTCCTTGTCGGGCTAACCCGCGTTCTTGTAAACAGCTTGAAGACCATAATGTGGGTATATCTGTGTGTGGCGAGGTGCTTCTAGCGGTACAAAGGTGCAATCAAATGGATTAACGTGCGGAAAAAACAAGCACCCGGCTTCAGCTTCACTGGATCCGTGCTGATAATGGCAATCCTCTCTCAGGATGCCCTTTATAGTCAACAGTTTATAAAGTTATATACAAAGAGACGCAAAAGAAGAGAAGAGCCGCAATGTGATGAGTTTTCTTTGTGGTGTCCGGGTGTGTTACACAGCGGTTTGATGAGACTCTCTGCTCCTATCTTTAAGGATGATCTGCTTACTCTGTGGCATTGAAGCGGTGTTGAGTCCAGAGGTCTTTGTTGGAGAACACTTTATTTGGCTTGTTGGTGTCTAGAAGGTTATTGACCGTTTTACCCACGTTTTGTTTGCCTTTTCCCTTGCGCTTCAGATCTTCTTTCTCTGGTATCATCTTATCCTCTCTCCCCCACAACGCTGAGGACAGCACAGAGCCTTAAGGTCCCCGGAAATACGCATAAGAGGATTTCTTTCAGAACAGGGAGGAAGACTATGGATCCAGCCAGTGCGGCAGCTCAGGCTTCCACGCCCAGCATCAAGGGCGGTGTTACTATGGACAGCTTTGATGCGCGTATCATTGAGTACCGGTGTGCCATCCGCAAGCTCGAAACGCTCACCGTCCACGTCAAGGCTGCAGCGATCAAGGTTCGTGCACAGGATGATCTCGTTGCTCTTGTTCATATCATTATCACATTGGCAGGTCCATGGGTATCCGGTATTGATTCTCTGAGGAGCAAGTTGGACCAGGTTTTGCGTCTTGAGACCGTGCCGAGGACGATCGGTGGTACCACTACTTCACGGAGAGCAACTCCACCAGTAGCCACCATCCCTGTCAGTTTTGAAGTTTCTGAGCAGCCTGAAATCACTCTTCCAGACTATTCTAACAGGAATGTTGACTACCCGCTCTTGTTAGAGAATCTCGTTGCTATTTTTGACAGCGCACTTGCTGTATACAAGGCGAAGCTTAAGCAGTGCATCCTTGAAAGGGATGCCAATAGAAGACCAGACGCCAACCACAGACCCATTCCACTTGATATGGGGTCGTTTGCTGATATACTGGAACCCACAGAGGTACTCAACTTGTCAAGACTTGTTATAACGAAGACGACTCTCGACACTTGTCATTTCAAAATCATTCCTTTCCTTCTAGACTCTATCAACACCAGCATTGATCGCATCGCCATATACCATGCAGAGCTTGTACAGTACAAGAAGAAGACTGCAGAAGGTGTGTTAAAGAGACTTCCAGCATGGAATCACACCAACCATAGAATATTTGCATGTTTTGTCAAACTTGGAGAGCTCTATAATATCTTACGGAAGCTTGGGCGTGATGTATACCTCCCAGTGGCAGAAGCCCTTCACAGCCCAAAATTGTTGCATAATAACGTCAAACTTGAACTGGCGTTAAATGACTGTGATGAGTATTTCAAGTCGTCAAAGCGGAACGAGCAGATTATATTTATGTTATCAAGAGCTACCCGGCTAGGATCGTTCGCTCATCTCAGGCAAGATACCATATTGTCATTCATTTCACCTCTTGAGCAGTCGATTGCACTGAATAAGAAACTGGCTCAAGTCCTTGGAGAATTCTCAAAGAACTGGGCATTGGTTGATACACAAGAGAAGCGTGCTGCTAAGGCTAGAGTTGATACACGGCTATCCAAAGAGAAGGCAAATATTACTGCATCAGCTGATAAGCGACTCAATGTTCTTTTCAATCCTGAAAAGGAAAAGCTATCGCAGGAAGCCATCGCTAAACAGCAAAGAGAAAGAGAGAAGACCATCCTTGAAGAGCGAACGGAAAGCGAAAGAGCTCAAAAGGAGAGACAGGTGGTCGAAGACATCAAGTCTAAAAAAAGAATTGAGGAAAGAGAGCGCAAACTACGGGACGAGCTGACAAAAGATAGATCACCTTCAGTATCAAGGAACGGTTCGCTTTTAAGAACGAGACAACGCTCTGATAGCAACGCCTCGAACTCTTCTTTATCTTCCAGGCCAATGCCTGTTATGGCAGCAGCGGGAAGACGGAGATCTGGCAGTAACGCTTCGGTGACATCTACTTCAAGTAACTCTTCTCTTCTAAACAGTATGAGAAACAACTCCTTGAGTGCTGCACCACAGAGATCACCTACATCTTCGTCTCGTTCTCCATCGCTTCAGATAAGAAGACCGACATCTGTATACATGTCCAGTCCTGCGTTTGATATCAGAAGTGAAATGAGACGTCAGGAGAAGGCCAAGGCTGCTTTGGCTTCGTCATCATTATCGTCTCCGAACAACAGTGTTTCTTTGAAAAGGACACCATCGTTACCCACCACTCGTTCCCCAAGAACCAATACATATACCGCTGCAGCCGCTGGTGCTGCTAATGCATTGAGGCAGGAAAGACAAGAAAGACAGGAGAGAAGTTCCTCTCTGAAGACCCACCAAGAGTTGCAGCAACAGAAGTATGCTCGGCAGCATGCTATTGCGTCTATTGAAAAATCAAAAACGGGTAATTCAGGATGGTCATCATCGCCTATGAAGTACAATACAGAGGAGTATCAGCATCTTCCTGATATCAACGAGTTGTCAATTCAAAACACGACTGTTTCCACACCACCAAGATCAACTACAACTAAGTTGATAACTCCAGAGACTACCCCTTCAGTATGTGTTGAGGATACTTCTGTCATTTCTACACAGAGCAAGATTCCTGAGGAAGATGAGGCTTTCACAGGGAATAAAGAAACACCTTCAAAGGCTTCCAAAGAGACAATACCAACATATACATTGGATCCTGCAGCATCTGTGCCTCCAGAGTTGAGTCATACCACGGAGACAGCATCTACAGAGTCATCCATCTTGTCTGATCAAGACGGATGCAGTAACTCTGATGGTCGGACATTAACAACACTTACTGGAGCAGATGAAACACCAAAGAAAATTGTCAAGAAGGTACGCTTTACCGGTGTTCCTGATGAGATTGAAGAGGATCGGAAACCCAAGAAGAAGGGATGGATCCATCCTCCAAAGATTCTTCTGCAGTCCAACAAACCACGGAGTTCGCTGAGTTTTGCAGCTCAGGCGCTGGTTCAACAGGAACGTGTTACCTTCTCCAATATCAAGAGAGGTCAGCTTGATATCAATACTGGAAAGGTGGTCTATCCCGATGCGAAGAACACGAGAATAATGAGTGCGTTGACGAACAGTGGTGCTGGCAGCAACGCAAGCTCTTCACAAGCTTCAACAGGAGCAAAGGGTAGATGGAGAATTGGCGGGAAAATGAGAGATAGGTTTTCATAACGCCGACATCACCACAGTCTGTCTTATAACTCCAAAATTGTCTATATGTTACATTTCAAAAACCAGTGTACGTAGTAGTATTAGCTAACTCCGGTAGGGCCGCGTTTGTACCACTATCGCTCGGGAAGGCGTGAAGTATGGAGGATCCCAACACCTCCGGAAAAGCAAATGGGAAAAATCCCAGAGTACTGGAGCATCAAGTACTTCAGAAAAGGTCACATGAAATACAAATAAGTGGCCCAATACTGTCTGAATGATCGACGTATATCAAACATAGAGCAAACCGCCAGTAATAAGCTGCCCCCAAATACCAAGCAGATGATTTCGCTATGTTCACCATTGGTATGGGACCACAGATTATTACTCTTACATGTACTACCATTCAACCAATTTGCTGTACATTAGAAGTTCATAATTTGAACACGACAATCCGACCACAGAGTTCCCCGATTCTCAGGACCACATACACCTGCATACACATCGGTTTTGTACCACCTGCCACAAAGCCAACTGCCCGTTTCCAAATACAAAAGTAGACCTGCCACAAACACAGTTCCCTTCTTCCCCCAGCCACTTCTCATATACCAAGGATGGACTATCTTGAGAGCTCAGCACCACAGGTACACTGCACACCTGACTTCGATCCCACTTCCACCCAGCTCGATCCAAGGCTTGTCCCAGCAAGTCTGAGTCGTTCTGGGTCTCAGGAATGATTCTTGGTGGATTGGTGGGCTTGATCTTGCAAGCGTTCTCGGCACTGGCGGGCTGGATTTGAGAATGGGATGTGGAGGATTCTGGTGACTTTGATGCTTGAGGCTGGATGCTTTCTGACCTTGTTGGTTCTGGACATTGGTCGGTTTGGCGTGGAGACCCGGGCTCTGTGGATTCAGGTATCTTGATCTTAGAGCATGGACACTCTTAGATCATGTTCGCCTGGATCCTCGGAGTTTGTGGGCTCCAACCTCGACTGTGATCCTTGAGGCTGGAAATTCTCCGAGCGTGTTGTTCCTGGGACTGTGATGCCCATTGTTTAGGTTTCGAGACTGGGACGTCATGGGGGGCATGGATTGTCCGTGCTCTTTGAGAATGGAAGCTCATAGGGCATGGTGTTCTTGTATCCTTGACGATCTGGACTCGAGACCGGGACGTGGATGATTCTGGTGACGTTGATCTTTGAGGCTGGAAACTCTCCGATCATGTTGTTCCTGGGACGGTGTTACTAACTGTTTGGTTTCGAGACTAGGACGTTGTCTGTTCCCGGTTGACTCTTGATCTTTGAGGATGGAAGATCAAGGATCATGAGGATACTGGAACAACGATGGCTTGGCCGCGAGACTGAGACTTCGTCTGGGCTCCGGTATTGGCTTTGATCTTTGAGGATGGACACATGGACACTCATCGATCATGTCGGTTCGGGAATCTTGCAAGTCGGATATTATTTTTTGAGACTCACCTCAAATCCCCGGTGTGGTCGTTCATATGTAGAGAGATACTTGGGCTGGTGGCTCTGGACAGTGTTAGATGTTCTTTAATGGGCTTCTATTGTTGTTTCAGAGCCATTAGAAGTATCTCGCTGAATCCGGACTGGGACCCAGGCCGCAAAACACCCGGACACCACTTCAAATATTACCATAACTACATAGTGCGAGCAGATCAGATCATTCGAACCAGTTCATTAGAATCACATGGCCATCTATATTCAGTTCATATGAAAAACTATGGTTTCAAATTCTGTTATTAAATAGTAGTACCAGCCATGGTTTCGGACCTGGACCGTATTGGTATGCGCACAGGATCAGATCGGTATGCCCACTCTATGGAGAACCACGAAAACCGCTAGAGGGATTGGTAGGTACACTCCAATTCGCCCCGCCAATATCCGCCAAAAGAATGCCAAACATACCACAAAAGCGATTAGAGAAGTTCAGCTGTTTTAATCTTCTAAATGACCGTATCCCAGATTGAGCATAGTAAATATCACTGTAGCATATAACAGAGACGGGGCATGAATTTTGGTGGAAGCTAGTTCCAGATTTGATAGAGAATCCTCTACGTCATGTTTGTTAATATTAATAATAGCACATCATGTGCACAAAAGCCTTTGATTTACATTTTGACCTCCATTTGCATGGACTAGTGTTTCTAAATAATACAAGTGAAACCGCACCTCTATTGGAATGCCTCTGGAGGTATTTGGCCTTGCTGATGAGACTGCTGGAATCCAGTTAATGCGTTTTGATAGTTCCATCCACTTTGTTCGGCAAGTAGCAGAGTAAAGCGTAAGTTCAATTTGGTCTCGATCATCAATCTTGAGACAATTTCTTTCTGTACTTGGTTTAAGTTGTCTGGGAGTTGGACTTCATTTGGAACGGATCCAGATGATACTGGGGCGGTTGTTGTGGGTGGAGTTGGTGTTACAACAGTTTCATCCCATGCCTTGTGATTTGCGATTGGTCTCACGATAAGTAAGTCGGATGCAATGATGATCGAGTTCGCCGTTGGGATGATGACAAAGATACGATCAAATGATTTTGGAGTAAGTTTGGAAGATGATGAACCTGCTACACCACCACGTCTATGGCCACGCTGAGGGCCATTAGCATCCACCTGTGGGGTTCCGGTTTCTTGGAATTCACCATGGAATGAAATGATGACGCCATTGACTTGAGCGTACCTCCATGCTTCCATTGAGTAAGATGATGGATCAGTGTCTAATTTATGTTTTGATTTTGGCAGTTGCTGGAAGAGTTTGGCAATTTGTTCTGGGCCCTTGCCGAGTCTTTGTTCACGAGCACGTTCTGAAGAGACACGCGACAAGTTTCTTGATATTGGGATGTAGTAACCAAATGCCACATCAGATGCAGAAGCGTCATTTGGGACTGATGAGTCGACTGATATCGAGAATTGAGACTCTGGTGTGTATAGAGGAAGCAGCTGTGTACGGTCATTGTCCCAACACTGTAAGAAGTTAGCAATAAACTGTGTTGACATCTGTTGAATTTCAGGGTCCTCAAAGAAGAACTGTTTGCGGGATACTGGAAGTTCGTAGACAGCTTTCAGTTTTTGCTCGTCACGGATAACAACCCCGTCCAAAATGACAAGTCTTGGGAAGACTTTGGAGACTTCATTCTTGTACTGTGGATCTGTTGTGATTGGGTTATTCATCATGAGCAATTCACGCAAGGAGCGGAATTTGTTTTTCCATATTTCCAGGGATCTCAGTTTGCTGATTCTGTTGTTGGTGAGAGCCAAGTTCAACAACTTTGGATATGTCTGAGCTAGGGAAGTGACCGCTGTGAGATCTTCGAGGTTGTTGTCGCTAAGGTTGACACTTTCAACGACAAACTTCTCCTGGTCCGCAAGCTTCATCAAAGCTGGGAACATCTTGCTCTGTGTGGATATCGAGGAGAACGCTCCTTGTTGTTGAAGTTCAGCGTCGGATGCAATGTTGGAAAGGTCAAGCATCTTCATCTGTGCATTGTAACGACGATGGAGGAATCTCTTGAGCATTTCAATTGTATTGGACGTTGCCTGTGAGTGTGCCGTGATACGCAGGGCATTGCCAGCGAAGCGGACGCCACTCCATTTGATCAGGGCATCGGCCTCAGACTGGTTGCGTACATATCCAACGATGGCATCGCCCTCCACTGTCGAGTTCATCAGTGCAATTCTGGCCTTCCGCGATAAGAACGCAACACACTCGTCTTTCGTAGCGCCCTGCCAACCTCTCACTTCGACACCTATTGAGTTGGCCATCTGCTGCTGTGACGCTGCCACCGAGAGCTGCTGGCCTGTCAGCGCTCCTCGACCATTGGCGTTGCTGTTGTTGTAATTCATCCCTCCATAGCGGTTGTTGTTCCGCCCGCGGTAACTCATCTTTCCGTCGGTGATCCAGGCCCGGCGTGACGCTGTTCCCCGTTTCTGTCCTGAGCTCTACGAAGAAGCCTTGTTTTGCCCGTCTTTGTTCGTGTTGATCTTTCTCTCTTCTTTTTTTCCTCTTCCTGGCTGCCATCCACTGCACGTGTCAACAAGCCCCTCCAGGTTACCCGGCCGTCGGTCCAAAGCAGCCGGGCTGCCCTCTCTCCACTAATAACGTGCATATACTCCCCCCAACACACACCTAAAAGGGGGTCATTGCTTCCCCAGTTTTGCTAGTGAGATCCGGCTCTGTCGACACATATATATCTGTGATCAGTTGTGCAGAGGCCAGAGAATGTTCAAGAGCCTTTCACAAGGAATTTCCAGAAGATCAGCAACTCTGTTATCGCCGTGCTCCGTACTACACCTTTACACTTGTAACGCCAACGCCTCGAGAAAAATGCCATTGAGATCACTATTGACCATTTCGAGCTCCCTGGTGGAGTCCTTGAAGAAAGAGGAGGTGTTTGAAGACGTGCTTCCAACTTTCAACCCATTGGGGCTATTGCAGGTCTCCTACGGTGGCTCTAACGAGGTTGCTATGGGTAACACGCTAAAGGTGCCTGACACACAGACCAAGCCGAAGTTCCAGTTTGTGCTGAACACTGGTGGGAGCAGCGAAGGTGCAGTGTCGATTAAAGAGAGTGATTTGTTTACCTTGGTGCTGACTGACCCGGATGCACCTTCGAGAACGGACAAGAAGTGGTCCGAGTATGCGCACTTCATCACCACTGACATTGCGCTCAAGGGCAATGCGCAATCTGGTGGGGACTTCTTTGCCTCAGATATTGACTTGGCGACGCAAGGTAAGGAGATCTTGGAGTACATGGGTCCAGCTCCACCACCTGGGAGTGGCAAGCACCGTTATGTCTTCCTTCTTTATAAGCAGGCCCCTGGCATCTCGCCACAGGCACCAAAGGACAGACCAAACTGGGGGTATGGAACGCCAGCCACGGGTGTTCTCAAGTGGAGCCAGCAGTACAAGCTGGAGCCCTACGCTGCCAACTTCTTCTACGCTGAGGTGAAGCCTGAGCAAAAGATGTAGACGGGCTGTCGTCGCTTTTCTTTGTTGTTTTGTTCAACTATTATTAGTTACCGATATAATAATACATGTATGACAATGTGCAAGAGATGGTACAAGAGTAGGGAATAAGAAGGAAGAAAAGAAGAAATCAGAAAGACAACATAACACGTAAAATGGGGGGAGGGAGAGAAGAGCACTTTTCAAAATCTGTTTTCATAAGGCATCTCGCTATAGCTCGAGTAATCGCCTGTCTGAAACTGCTGCTGCTGAGACTGGGACTGGGACTGGGGCTGCTGGGATTGGCCATGTGGTGGATACGTCAACGAGCCTTGTCTGGAACTCGTCTGTCTTTTCGGTCTATCCTCCTCACGGGGCACAATATCAATCAAGAAGTCAAACATGTCGGACTTCTGCAGCGCTGCAGCGATATCGCTTCTCTGTAGCGTTCTGCGCTTGTTCTCCTCGGCGTGTATCCAGGCCCTCATCGTCAGCTCTGTGATGAAGACATCGCATCCTTTGGCAAAGAGAATCGGCGCCTCAGCGGAGATCATCCGCACCTCTTCGTCGGTCTTCATCACTTTCTTGATTCTCGCCAGCGGCAGCTGGTGGTTCTTGAAGTCGTGGTCCTCGTGCTCGATGGCGTTGATGGTCTCCTGCCAGTACGCCATCATCATGTTGCGATAGTGTCCCGTGAGACCTGCTCCGACATTAGCAAAGACGCTCTCGCCCATCATGTCCTCTTCATTCTGCTCCTCCCCCTCCTCCCCCTCTTCTTCCTCCCCGTCCTCTTCGCCGTCTTCCTCCCCATCCTCTCCATCTTCCTCGTGTCCCTGCTGCTGGTCCTCGTCGCCGGCCTGCTGCGACCCTGCCTGCTGTTCTCCACCACCAGGACGTTGATCTTCCCGGCGCTGCTGCTCGGGCTCCTTGTAGTCCACCAGCTGGTTGTGTCCCAGGATCATCTGCTCCTCGCTTAGGTAGTCTTCGTACGACTCTTCCATCTTGGCTGCTCTACCGATCTGCTCTATAACACTCTATATCTCTCGGACTCAACACTGAACTGGTAGCTTTCTTTGTCTATGTGCACTAAATGGGCGTTTTTGGCCTTTCGCCGGGGCTGTTCGCGGGTGTTTATCGTGCCCATTTCGTTGCCGGTGGGTATATTGCCCTTATAAGCGGTGGATATTTGCATATAAATGGATATATATATAACTATCAAGTAATAATACATAAATATCTCCATCAAATATCCCAACTAACAATTCCAACTTAGTCCCCGCTGCTTTATGGCCGCCAACGCTTATATGTGTGTGGCGCGTACCGTTTGACCAAGGGCAAAGTCTCTCATTTCTCTCACCAAGTGAAGCTCAAGCTGAAGCTAGATAGAGTGGTAAGGAAGGAGCTGTTGTTGTTGTTGGATCCATTTGCGCTGGTTCTTTGTTCATTCTGGTGCTTGCTCTCGGTGACTTCTTGGTGTGGTTGTTTTGTTCATTGGCCATAAGCACCACAAGACACAATGGTACACACGTTCAAATCGTTCGATACAGAGGCCCAGGAGGCCCTCACAGCCAGTACACACAGCAAGGCCTCTCCTGAAGACACCACACAGAAGCAGAATAAGAAGGTCATCAAGGACCAGACTTTCGACGAGCTCTACGGCGAGCCGGAGAACTTCCTCGAGATTGAGGTGACAAACCCACGTACCCATGGCTACGGAAGATCAATGTACACTGACTACGAGATTGTCTGCCGAACGAATATCCCCGCCTTCAGGCTCAAGTCCAGCTCTGTTCGAAGACGTTACTCTGACTTTGAGGCCTTCAGATCCCTGCTCGAGAGCGAGAGTTCCAGAGTCGTCATCCCAAGCCTGCCAGGTAAAGTCTTCACAAACAGATTCACTGACGACACCATAGAAACGAGAAGAGCAGGACTCGAAAAGTTCCTACAAACTGTCGCTGGACACCCGCTGCTGCAGACGGGCAGTAAAGTTCTCGTCAGCTTCATTCAGGATGACGTTTGGGATAAGAGAACATACTACTGAATAACGAATATTTCTTTCTTGTTAAAATAAACGAATTCCAAGGCATTTGGATTGTGTATCAGCATAGTCACGCTAAACATAAAGAGTCAAGGAGTTAATACAGTCGTCCACAACATCGAATATCATACCTTTCATTGCATAAAGGCTCGATTTCCCCCACTTGACCTCATTTGCATTGCCTTCCCCAGTTGCATCCTCCAGTAGTTCAATGGAATTGGACATCATCTCATTCCTGTTTAGCACCACCGGTGTGGTATCTGGATCTGGTAGGTCACAAATGTCTGAAAATGCCGTCAATGGTTCAATATCTGAATTGTGGATTCTCCATCTGCACTTTGCATATTTACCAAACAATGCATTGGTAGGTAGATTACTGTGGATGACAATTTTTGTTAATATAGCACCTGTTCTCGAAGTCTCGTATAGCAAATCAAATCCAAATCGGAAATAATTGTGGAAAACAGATGTCCCTGCATTTCCTGGATTATTAGAAAGTTCAGAACTGTGAATCAGCGTCCGGGAATCATTCTTGGTAAAGACTTCATCCGGTGGACCCAACGCTAGTAAGATATCTTGCTGCTTGCTCGTGTTTAATCTCAATGTCAAGGTCTTCAATGAAGGATGTTTGAAGAACATTACAGTTGCATATCCACTCTCCCTGTTGATCACTAATTCATGAACTTCCGTTTCACTGGAAGAATACCTCCTGACTGCCTTAGAGCAGTCGGATCCACACTTGGCTAAGCTGGACCATTTCGAAAATTGGTGTATGGATATACTCAAAGCCTTGGGATTCTTCTCTAACATTGTCTCCAATAACGCATCCGCTGCTGCTCTGCTGCCTTCTTGTGGCTTCGCAAACTTGAAGGACAACCCAGGATATGAAAGAACGTATGACCCATCACACACTTCACCAGGGTACGTTGGACCAAGATAGTTATTGTACAATGCGGCAAACGTCTTATCTCTGATGACTTTACCCTTGTAAGACACGTCCACTTTTGACAAGTCGAGCAGTTCGATCAACATCAACAACTGTCTCTTCTGTTCAAAAGTAAGCCTGATTGAATACTTCTTTATAATAACAACAATAGGATCGGTTAACAAGAGTGGAGGTTTGGCATAGCACACTTGGACCTGTGTTTGTGAGAATTGCTGGAGAACAGTGTGGAGGTTGGTTCCGAGCTTGATGTCGGACAGCCCAGTGGAAGGGACCAGCTCAAACTTTGGAAGTGACATATGTGAATAGTGTGAGATATAATATTGTAGTCTCTTAGTGTGTGTCTCTGTTGTTGTTCTGCTCGCCACCCTGTGTTATTGTTATTGTTGTCTGTCTTAGCAGTGAAGGGGGAGATTGACACTATCGCGATCTTGTAATTCTGTGTGTTTATCTTTACCTTCCTAATTAGGCAGTCGAGACCTCATAATAAAGGTGCAGTGTAGATCTAGGGGCTGAGGGATCACAATTTATAACGAAATTTGATAAGTCCGTCGATTTTTATTCCTCCTCTTTTGTAGTTTTATTTCTATCTTCTTGCTACGATTGGTTCTACCAGAGGCGAGAGTGGTATCGTGATGCAATCCCTTGCTCAGACTCTAAGCAAGTTCTTCGGGCTCCCCGCTGAGCGGATTCCCCGAGCCCATGGTGTCGACTCGGGATTCTACAAACTTCTTTATGAGACAGATTCTTTCCAGGGTGTCAAAAAACTCGTACAGAATGCACCGGATGAAATCAAGAATTATGCGAGGGTTATTGTAAACCACCAATGGCCGTTATTTCAATGGAAGGAACTGGTTGAAGAGTTTAAACTCCCCGTGATCCAGCTCGATCAGCTACACGAAGATGACATTGACCCAATGGCTATATACTTCATAGAGCTTGCCATCTCAACGCAAGATCTGAAACCGGCTTCCAAACTGTTTGCCAACACAAAGAACTTTGTGGTGTTCGTTGGCTGTGAGGATGGAATTATACCGGAGTCTTATTACCGTGTGGAAGGAAGATCTGTCGTTGATGAATTCTCAAGCATGGTGCACAAGTTCGAGAACAGTGTAATCTATTTTGATCTACCACCGAAGAACACATATATCAACATGCTTGATGTGAAACTACCGCAGCTTACAACAATTTGCTTTTCCGATTTGAACACTTTGAATTTGAGCTCTTGCACATTCACCACAAAGATTGAGGTCTTGAATATCAATGAGTTCTCCGCCATAAGACTACAAAATTGTCCACAGGTGACTGTGGAAAATGTGAAACACCTCATTTGCGCTTCAGAGACACCTGCTGTTACCCACTATGGTGATATCAGACCACCATGGGATATTAAACAGTATGCGTCTCAAGATGACTTTGCAACAGAGTTCAAGAAGCTAAACAAGTGTCTTCCACAAGTTTATGCTTATCGCAATATGACTTTCAGGCGCCCGGCCATTAACACAGAACTTACACATGCTTATGAAGTGAAGGATTTCGTGATTGATCCAACCCTTCCTGACTTGTCACTTTCTGGACCAAGATCATCTTGCGTGAGACTCTCAACCATGCCCGTTGACTTTTTTAATTCCCTTGACGAGTACACTAGACCTGTAATTGACGGGTTCAGAACTGCAGATAACGGTCTTGGTGTGGATCTCAGTGTTTATGGTATCTTCCCATTGATAAAGAATTGGCGGAGTGCAATTGACATGCTTGAGGTTAATGAGTGTCTGGTTGGTAAATCCGATATATTCAACGGGTTTGGTCCTGACATATACGGTGACTTGTTCAATAACGTTAAGATTCTACGCTGGAAATCAGATCCATCACAATTGGCGAAGATCGAAGGAATTCTTAACAGAGTTGAATCACTTGCATTATTAGCTCGAACAGCGAGTGACCTGGACGTTATTAATCAAATGACTCTTGGAACTCAGACTGAATCATTGGCCATTTACACGCTTTTTGATGGTGATGTTCCATTCCCAGACTGTATTGGTCTTCAAAAACTTTCTATTTCCTTTGAGAAACGGTCCAAACCAATTGAGCTGCGGGATCTTTCGAGCAAGTACCCAAATCTAAAAGAACTCTCTATTTATCAAACCTCAATATCGTCATCATGGGATCCATCTCAAGCTCCATTACCCCTAAAATTTAAGGACAATGGTTCTTTTGAGGTTCTAGAATCGCTCAAGATTCAGAGTGGTTTCATTGTGGATGGGAACTTGTTCTCAGGTCAATCCTCTCTGTTCAAGTCTCTTCATAAGTTATCAGCCACAATTTCTCATGGTTCTTTGACACCACTGACATTGAACTCCTCAAAATTGACTGAGCTTATCCTTGACTTTAGACCAGACGGAAACACCACGACATTGGAACTTTCCAGTTGTACTAATCTGCAGTCAGTCATACTTCGTTCTCGTACAGATTGTGATGTTTCGCTCACTATTGACAACTGTCCTTCATTGCAAACATTCAACTGCAATATGAAATCGGTCCAAAGCATGACATTAAAGGGTGATTTCCCCAAACTGATCGAGTTTGTGTACAACACGGAGCATGCGAAACCTATCCATGTGATGGATAATGCTACGATTTCACCAAAGGCAGTCTTTCAAGTTCTGCCATCTCCAAAGACTCGCACACGGTGATTAGAGAATACGAAACTTGTGTAAATGCACGATTAGACAACTCGAACTTCTATCAAAATAAGTAACCTCTCTTAAGCATTCATGAAGGCTTGTACCACAGGCACAGTAGTAGCAACGTTGAACAAAAGGCCCATGAAGAAACCCACATACCGGTTAACTCTTGTGATCCGAAAGGTCAATCACCGTGTTATGGTTAAACTAGCAGTGTTGTTAAGAAACAACTCTTCATGAAAAAACGTGAAGGTTATGTTCTAGCTTTTTAGCATTCGCTGTGATCCCCTCAAAAAAACAAGTGAACCGGAAAGAACCATGTTGAGCTTTCCACCCGCATGTGAATATATCAACATCAAAAGAAAAGAATGGCATCGCTGACAAACTTTCCCAACGAAGTATTATTCAATGTGCTTGATCGTCTTGATCCCACAGACCTGGATACCCTCTTTGAAGTACCTGAGTTGAGGTACCGCTTGAAAGGGGTCGTATGTCTGATCACCGATGGTCTGTATCGTCCACACCACAGACATATTCCAACTGTTTCTTCTCTATCGAGAGAACTTGATTCATATGATCCTCTATGGAAGAAGTTTTACTACGTTGTTTTGGAAATTCATGGAGAACCTTCACCACCACATCTTGAGCTGGTTTCTGAGATCACACATAGAGTTCGCAACCACATATGCAACTACCCTGATATGGAGGACGATCTCCCATGCGGACCAGATTTGAACATATTTATTGGAAATATGACACTCAGTGCTTCATCAATGTATGAAACTTTGGGTTTTAGTGATACAGCAATTTGCTCTCGTCAGTTTTTTCCTAAGGCAACGATAGCCATTTTCTGGTCTCAGTGTCATTTTTTGTCGACTACCAGATGGCCAATCCCGCAACTACGGGACTTACAATTACGTGACTTTGATTTGGATCTCTTTTATAAGGAGGTTGGTTCTATCGAACGAGCCTCCTCAGAACGACAGCCTGTTGAATATAAACTGAAGAGCTTGGAGGTTGTTTCCGTGCGCCCCCATGATGGATTTGCTAAACTAAGAAATCTTCAATGCTTGAAGCTTTTTCAAAATTTAAAGTCACTTTTGATTCACTCTCCATCTATCAGGCTTCTCGCAGATATCTGTTTGCCACATCTTCTAGAGTTGATTATCAATTGCAGTGGGTTTGTTGCCATCCGAGATATCAGCCTTCCCTTGCTAGCTGAATTGGAGTTACAGGTGCGTGGCATCACTAATTTCGAACATAATGAGTTTCCATCGCTCAAGAAGCTCGAATATTTGGTTCCTCCAGATATTGGCATTACAAACGAACTACGGCAACAAGGAGAGTTGGTGACAGATTTTACGTCTCTCCGCAGTGTCGAAGACTTCACTTTGTGTGTGCAAGTAACGGATTCTTATCCACAGGTCAGACCTCGACTATTTCCAAACCTTAAGAGACTAGATTTGAAGCCCAAAACGTATCTTAATAATTGGGCGACCATGGAAACGTCGAAAGAACTTGAGCACTTGACCCTTGAAACAGGTGTATTGACTCGGGATTGGAATCTCTCCCTGCTCCAGCAATGTAACCCACATCTGAAACATTTAACAATCAGTTGGCTTTCAGCGGAGGAGAATAAAACAGCATCGGTTGTTTCTGGTGCTATGACATATCCAGAACTGCAAGAGGTTGATATTCGTCTTTCCCCAACCGTTGGTATCAGAATTAATTCCACCAGGTTCCCGCTTCTTGAAAAGTTTACTGCAAAATCCGGAAATACTTTTAACATCCCACTGGATAGAATCATGGTTGAGACCGATGCGCCATGGTGTGAGATCAGACCAACACATGCTGGTTACAAGTACTTGACAGCTTATCCTAACGAGACATACCCTTCGGTTATTACAAAACAGTCTTCTTTGGTCAAAGTTTCCGATTATCGTGATGCGCTTGCTAACAACAAAGCCGTCAAGATGGATCCACTTCTGCCCTTCCCGCTGTTGAAGAAGGAGCACTACTCCAAGTATGACCCGGCAACGAGAACATTGACTGGTGTCCTGGCTTCTCCATTAATCAAGGGAAGAAACGAGCCAGTGCACATTGGTCAAGTTGTGGAGATTGTTGCCAAAGTCAGAGGAGAGACAGTCGAGACAATCATGGAGCACGCCTACAACAACTCGATGAAGCTGTTTGAAATCGAAGAAGAGGGTGATGAGTTCTTCCATTACTAGACGACACCTTTTCAGCTTCTTATTTAGTGAAGAATCAAAATAGAATCTAGATGATATTGTGGTTACCGTAGCAACGCGAAATCAACACGCCAAACAACACGAACACTACGCGTATACAAAATACCCGTCTCGGAAATTCCATTGCAAGAAGCGAATGAGCTGCTAATAGAGACGACCGGGAGAATGATAGATCATGATGATAAGGTGTTGCATTGCATATTACAAGGGCTCAATACAGAGCAGAGGCGAGCAGTGACAGCGTCACACCGTGGACAACTTCAGATCGTCGCTGGACCAGGAACAGGGAAGACCAAAGTTTTAACAGCACGTGTTGCCTATTTGATGGTGTATCACCATATCCAGCCATGGCAGATCATTGTGACGACATTCACAAGGAAGGCTGCCAAGGAGATGAAGGACCGTCTTGCGGGATTGCTGAAAGATACAGATGTGCCGTTTCATAAGCTGCTCATCGGTACTTTCCACTCGATATGCATCAGGATCTTGAGACGGCATAGCTCGGAGATTGGGCTTGATCCGAAGTTTATCATTGCCAGTGACAAGGATATTACTGATATCTTGGACTCTTTTCTTGATGATAAGAAAGATACGTTTGATTCGCTAAGAGATATAGACATGAAGAAGAACGTACCGTCAAGAGATTTGAGGAATGATAAAGATGCTTATGTTACCAACAAGATCAAACGTCAAATCTCACACTTGAAATCACATGGACTCTGGCCTGAAGATTACGAGAAGAAAAAAGACCATTCAGAGGAATTGCTGATGATATACAAGGAACTACACAAACGCATGAGGAATATGGCCATGTTGGACTTTGATGATATCTTGATTTACACTGAGAGGCTTCTTCAGGTATCCACTTGCATCCCCAACATTAGACATGTCCTTGTTGATGAATTTCAGGATACAAACTCTGTTCAGATGAAGCTTGTGAAGCTTTTTGCAACCCAGAACAGCTTAACGCAAGACAACATTACTGTTGTTGGAGATGTTGACCAGAGTATTTATGCATTCCGTGGAGCGAATGCAAAGAACTTTAAGAAGCTGCTGAAAGAGTACCCGGAGTGCAAAATGATTCAGTTGAAGGATAACTACAGATCAACCCAGGATGTTCTTGATACGAGTGAATGCTTCATGAGAATACAACAGGACAGAGTCAAGAAAGATCTGAAATCACAACATCATCAAAAGATCCCCGTGGTTCATCAAGGTTTCTACAATGACTTTGAAGAAGCCCGGTATATTGCTCAGGAGATCAAGTTCTTGAAATCTCTTCCAGATTTATACAAACCAAAAGACATTGCTGTTCTTGTTAGGGCAAACTATATGACTAGGGTTATTGAAAAAGAGCTTTCATCACTTGGTTTACCATACTCTATCATGAAGGGAAGAGCATTCTGGGAGAGAAAGGAAGTTATGGCCATTATTGATCTTCTAAAAGTTGTTTCTCGTCCTAATGACCGTTGTGCTATTGTAAGATCTCTTGGAACTGTCGGAGAAGGTGTCGGAGCCATCACTGTGAAGAAGATTGCCGCTTTAATTGAAGAGAGAGCAGATATTGATAATGATCCCCTAAATATATTGGTACAATTGTCAGATGGCACACTCAGTATTTCTGGTTTGTCTACGAAGGCCAAGAACAGTTGTGCAACACTGAGCAATATGATATTTCATTCCAGAGAGCTTTACAATAGCCAGAACAATGGGAGAGATGATGCCATAGCATTATTTGATTTCTTTTTCAATACTGAAGAGATTCAGAAGATTGCTGATGTGAGTAATGAACAAAAGGAGAACATCAATGAAGTGAGAAGGCAGTTACAGGTATTCATACCAGAGTCAACTAGTATTGAACCCGAAGACGATATCCCAGATCACAATAGTAATTCTACGGATGAAGATAATTTTCTTGAGAATTTCCTGAATTCCATTGATATCTATTCCCCTGAAGAGGTCAATGAAGAGGAGATGAACAAGGATCCTGGTGATAAGATTGTTATTTCTACAATACATTCTGCCAAGGGTCTTGAGTGGCCAGTGGTATTTGTTTCAGGTCTCAATAGTGGCCAATTTCCGAATCTCAGAGTCAATGACATAACACCAGATGCAACTGAGAGTATTAATGAAGATCGACGTGTTTTCTACGTTGCAGCGACAAGAGCTAAACATTTACTCTATCTCACGTCAGGTTCCAAGGCGAAGTCAGAATTTTTACAACCTTTAGAAAGAAGCGGGTTGATTGCTTCCAAACAGAGTGTTTTGGTCACCACAGATAGAATGAAATGTCTTTACGATCTGGCTGGTCAAGTGCACCCCTCTACCTCTACTCTCACAAGGCACACGGATTACTATGCAGCACTGGAAGAAGAACGTGATGGGAAGCGCAATGGGTTCTTTGCTCAGTATGATAACACGGATAAGTCCAAGGCTAATGGATTCAAGTTTGCCAGTGGGAAAGCTCCTGCGTATCAGCGAAATGAAACACCAAGAATATCACTTGCAGCTCCAAAGCCAACACCAAAATTTGCCCCAAAGTACACACCTGTGGCTACAAAAGTACAACGTCCCGGTCAACTTCCAGGCATAAGACAAAGCCCTATCTTGTCGAAGCCTCAGGTATCAGGATCATCTGTAACCGTCATACCTGCTCATCCAGCGCCATTGGGAAACTCCAAATCCGGTAACGTTGATAGAACCAAGTCTGCTCCTACAAGAAAGACTCTTGGAATGAAACGGAGACGGTTCTAGAGAAATAACTTGTTGTTGTATTAGTCGGTCGACTCATGCGGAACTCCGTTTTTGTGTCAGAATGGCCGTTCTTGTGTGCGGCTTCACAGCTCACTGAAAGGCTTTAGAAGTGGTAGAGTAAAGCTTTGATAGTGTTTGTAAGACGTGATTCAGAGGTATTGCTCCGGGCCTGTAGTTCATATCTATAAGCTCATTATTGCTGCGTTTGCTATCACATCTATAAAGTGTTGCCCTAGCAACCCGAGGATCCCCCGGCTTTTTCCGCTGCTTTTGCGTTTTTTAAGTTGCCCCAGCAGCCATCACCGACATGAAGACGATAAACTGGTTGGAAAGGGCTCTCTTCTTGGACGGTCAGCTCATATTCGCACCAGATTATACACCATAGAGTACTGTACTACCACTATGAGTACCGACACGGGCAAGTCCGGTCCCTCAACGGTGCCGGAAGCGTCCACGACGTTTGCTCCAGACACCAGGCAGCCAGAGACACCACCACGATGGTCTCTTCCATTCACACGAAGGCCGACAGATATATCAGACATCCCACAGGTGGCACTTCAAATAGAGCAGAACAAAGTCAATGATATAAATGTTGATGTGGGCTCAATCTCCTTTGCGTGGTGGTTCGTTGCTTCCAGTTACCTACCCATCTTCACGGCATGCTTCTCGCCCATCACAACAATGCTGAGTATAGCCGCACTCATCACCAACTGGAGAGTAAGGTCTGACGGTACCTATGTGGGCGACTTCCATGCTGTTGTTGTTCTGAACTCATTTTCGTTGGCACTTGGTGCGCTTGCAAACCTCAGTCTCATTTTGAACTACAGCAGGAGATTGACATATGTTGTTTCACAGGCAATCTCAATCTCGCTCTTCTTTGCGGCAAGTATGATTCTTCTCGCTGGCGTTTTGCTTGCAGACCACATGTACTACAAGGATGATGAATATGCCAGAAGTGAAGGATTCTGGTACGCTATCCTCACAACGATACTCTATTTCCTCTGCTCACTCACCTGTCTCATGAACTTCTCCGGATATCTTTTGGGGAAGTATCCGCCAGACTTTAATTTGGAGAAGTCAGAAAGAGGGTTGATTTTTTACACACTATTGCTATCTGTGTGGTTTCTCTGGGGATCCGGTATGTTTTCCGTGTTGATTGGTATCTCATTTGGCGACTCGTTGTACTATTGTACCGTTTCACTCTTGACCATTGGCCTTGGTGATATTCCTCCTAAAACAGATGCTGCAAAGGCAATGTGTTTGGTGTTTTCCTTTACTGGTATTATCATTCTGGGTTTGATCATTGCGATGATTAGATCCACCGTTAACTCCAATTCCTCGCCAGTGCTGTTCTGGAACAGAGTCGAAGAGGTGCGCAAGAAGATCTTCCACAAGGTCAAGACCGAAAACATTATTCTGACACCCGAAGAAGGATTCGATCTCATGAGATCAATTAGAAGGGATGCTCGTACCCATAGAGATAGGATTAGCATTGCCATATCTGTCGGGGTTTTCATTGCCTTTTGGCTCGTTGGGGCGCTGATTTTCCACTTTGCTGAAGGTTGGAGATACTTTGATGGCGTTTACTTTTGTTTCCTTTGTTTGATTACTATTGGATATGGTGACTTTGCTCCAAAAACTGCAGCTGGACGAGCAGTCTTTGTGCTGTGGGCCCTTGGTGCTGTTCCACTTATGACAGCATTGATTAGCTCTGTCGGTGAGATTGTATACCAGCTTGCAGTGGAAGGCCCCACGGGTGCTCTCCTTGAGAAAGTATTGGGTTCTACGAGGAAATCAGCTCTAACGGAAGAAATGGAGGCAAATGCAGTATTTTCAGCAGACTCCGATGAAATAGATGAAGAAGAAAGCAGATCACCCGATGAGATCTTGAACGAAGCCAGACGCAAGGACCCAAGAAGCGCTAGATTGATGAAGTCTAGAGATATTATCCAGAACCTAAAGAAATTTATGGTTGCTTCCAAGGATACTCCAAAGAAGAAGTATACATTCCAGGAATGGGATAATGTGTTCAGCCTACTGGATTTTGAACAGTCTCAGGGAGCGGATGAATTCACCACTTCACATGGTTGGTTTTGGATATGTGATCAGTCGCCTTTGCGTTTCCCAATTAGCGAACCAGACTATCTTCTTTTCTTACTCTTCAGTACAGTGGAGCAAAGCCTAGAAGAGAGACTGAACTCATTGGAAGGTGAACTAGAACATATCGCAACTTCTCAGGCCTCGAGCGAAATAAATTGATCCCTGTACATAATTACGTTTTCCATTGATATTCCCTTTTGTTTTAGTCGTTAAAATGTCATGAATTGCTTTTATCTACTTTCCAATGTAGAATAAATATTGGGTATCTCATAAACGCTGCTTTTAAGCAGCAGTAAACTTCTTCTCATTTGATTTAATCAAGCGGGCAAGTCTGGTGTTAGCAAAACGGAATTTCGGATCGATTCTGCAGAACTCATGACGGTACAACTCCTGTGCAGTTGGTCTCTTTGTTGCATCAGTAACAAAACAGGAATCCAGGAAACTTCTTCCAGCCATTGAAACCAACGGTAGCGTATCCTCTGGAATTGGTGGAGCAGCTTTTGACTTTCCAATCTTTAACATTGCAGGAATTGCTTCTAAGTTGGACCAAGGACGACGACCGGCAAACATCTCAAGAACAACACAGCCCAATGACCAAATATCAACCTTGGCACTGTATCCTGCACCACCACTATTCACTACTTCTGGAGCCATCCAGAAGATAGTACCTTGCATCGACATCCCCACATCATTACTGTAGATGTCGTTTGATTTCTTGGATATACCGAAATCCGAAATTTTGCAAACACCATCTAAATCCAACAGAAGATTATCAGCCTTCATATCACGATGTAGGATTCCTCGAGAGTGTAGATATGCAAGACCAGAAACAACCTGTGAGGTGAGGAACTTGATGAGCGGTTCTTCAAACTTACCATGGAGTCGGAGACAAGACGCCACAGATCCACCAGCAACGTATTCCAAAAACAAGCTATACTCCTTGTCTCTATTCTCAAACCCAAGGTATTGAACAATGTTGAGATGATCAAGATCCTTCAAAGTGTCAACCTCCAATTGTAACGCATCAATCACATCTCTAATTCTTGGTGACATTTCACTCTCGGCAGGAATACGTACTTGCTTGACTGCAATCATTTCACCAGTAGTGACATTGAGCGCTAGATAAACGTTTCCAAACGTCCCCTTTCCAATCAACTCACCCTTGATCCAGGAAAACTCCTTGATATCATCAGTCTTGTCCTTTCTCAACTTGCTGATGTAATGCCCCTGGTTTGGCTTCACTTCAACAACCTTACGACCCCACATCTTCGTGCTCTGTCTTCTCAAAAGACCAGGAGCTGCATTGTTGTTTTTCTCCATCTTCCGAGCATCACGAGCTTCTTTGGCAACAGCACGAATGGTCTTTACTCTCTGAGGACGGTTCAGCTTCTCAATGTTCTTGTCAACACTACTGCTCACAACTCTCTTCAACTTTGGTTTTTGAGCTGGTAGCTTGTCATTCAATGGAGATGAAGGTGGTGAGGTCATATCAAGAACAGGTTGGTCCAAATCCGCATTGGGGAAGAACTTCTCCAAGTTATCATAAAGCACTTCTGGAGCTGGTCTGACTATCATTTCAGAAATCGAGGCATCACTCTCACTCTTGACATCCGATGGAGCTTTTGCCCAGAAGTCATCGTCAGAATCATCATCTGTATCGTCCAAAGCTGGCGCATCGTCGAATGAAATCACATTCTCTTTGAATTTGTCAATTGTTCTTGTAGAGTATGATCTTGATACATTTCTTGAAAGTGACCTCTTGGCTGCTGCTAAATGATCTTCATGACTAGCTGTACCCACTTTCAAATAGTCAAAGCTCTTTCGTGAACCAGGTGACACAGATCCACCACCTTTATATGGCTCTGGAATCAACGTGTTGCTTGAACCTGGTGTATAGGAATTAATGAACGTACCTTCCTGACTTATAGATTCCTTCACCGACTCTAAATTTGAAAAGAATGACGCTTTGGAATCAGCAGTTCTCTTCAATGTTGGTCGAGTAGCATCAATCTTTTTTGGAGGTGGAGGTGCGGTTCTTTTTGCAACAAGGTTTGACTTGTCCACATACGGCGATTCTCTTCTCTTGTCAAAGTTAATAACACCTTTCTCAGTAGGTCTAACAATTCTGAATGTACTTGGAATGTTTGGTTTGGCAATTTGTTTTGGTTGTTGCCGTTTAATCATCTTCTCTGTGGTCAGAGTGGTTGAAACAGGTGGTGCATGAAGATCAGGTGTACTCCGTGACATTTCACTAGGTGTTGAAATGGCTTTCGACTGTTGATAATCCTTAAATTTGAGATAGTCCACATCAGGGGACTTGATAATGGTACTTTCATAGTACTGGTGAGGAGTGTTTGGATACATCTCAAGTGAATGTAGATCAGATGCACTAGCAGCTGAAGAGCTTGTGACAGTAGATAGAGTTCCACCCGTTGCGACCAAAAATTTCCCGCTGCAATGATTAAAATTATTGTTGGTAATATTGTCCAGGATGTCATCCTCCAGTGCTTCACCAGCTGCACAGCCAAAATCTGTGAGGTGAATAGTGATGTCGGATGAACTTATAACCAAAGATTCAATCAGCACTTTTCTCAAATCGTCCTTGTTCTTACACTGTCCAATGTTGATAGGTTTGAAGTTCTCATTGTCTAACGTTGCAAGAATGTATTTGTCAGAGTTGTTGTTCTGTGGTACTGGTTGGAATTTGCGATCAATAATGAATGGTGGAATGACATCCCCATGCCTTGTACCACTTGAACCTTTCCTCGTCTCAGGAGTACGTTTTAACTCAACACTTCTTCTTTGGCTTTCAAGACTACCCCTCGACCCGCTTTCAGAACTCCGATTACCACTGTCCGGTTTCTTGGTATTTGCTGTGATCGGACTAATTGGGGACTCAACACTAGACTCTCTGGTTCGAGCATTGCGATTACTCCGTAGACCGAACTTTCCAAAACGACCGTTCTTGTGTTCGTGTGTCTCTTTTGAAGAACCTGGTCTCTTCTCCTCGTGAGATGATGCAGGTTGACTAGTACTTGAAGAGAATAAAGATGAGAACAACGACGACTCTGACGAGTTTGTCTTATGGTGCTTTCTGAAGAAACCTTGTTGAGTAGCCGGTGAGATTGGTGAGCTTGACCACATACTCTTGGTAGATTTTTCAATTGTGGACATGGGTCTCTTTATGACGTGTGATCTCCTTGTCGACGGTTGATATGATGTTGTTGGTTTAACAGGCTCTGTTGGAACGTCATCAAATGTTGGAGCGGAACGAACAGGAACCAGCCTTTCAACAAAGCTTGGAGCCGTCTCAGAGGATGACCTTGCATGTGTCTTCGCAAAACTGGTAGTTGGACTTGAACTACCACTACCAAACGATGATGATACACTTGCTGTTTCTGGTGGTGATGTCACTGTTGTTGTCGTTGTTGTGGATGATGGTCTGTCCAATGTCTTTCTCAATAGGTGTATGAATCTGGACTGTGTGGAATCATCTGATGTATCCAACTCGTTCTTGTACTCCTTGAGGTTCTGGTAACTTGTCAATGCTAGGAATTTTGGTCCAAAAAGAGCATGTTTTCTGATACACGCGGCCCAAGATTCGTTAAACTGGTTTAAGCTCAACCAGTACACAACTCTCTCTAACGTCCATTCTGCTGGTATGTGAACATCCCATGATATGGATGATTGTCTGCTATGCTGTGTGCTCTTCACAACTGAGGCTTTCTCTGGAGGTGTTGACTTTCCAAGTGATACCGAATTCAACGGACTCTCAGGACCTTGAATGGCACTCGTATTGAAGAAACTGAAATCCTTGGTACTCTCATTATAACTCAAGTTTGCCGACTTGTTTGGAGTTGACGTCTGCAGGGATGGTGAAACAACCTCTTTTGTGTCAATAGTGAGAGGGATCCGCGGTGACTTCTTCTGCGCTGACTGGATAAGCACTGAGGGTGTGATATCAGAGAGAACACTGCTGTTGTTGACCATCGAGCTATTCGAGAATGCCGTGTGGAAGGATGATGTGCCAGCAGTACCAGCAGTACCAGCAGTACCAGCAGTCGTATCAGCAACAGAACGCTTGTCGTTTGTTTGGAGTGTCCCTGTCGTCGGAAGCGGAGCCGCTGTGGGCATCATCACGTTCACATCGCTGGGTGACTTGTTGGGGCTATTGCGGGCAGAGTAGGATTCAAAAGAGAACTTTGAAGTGTCTCCCTCACTGGCCACAGTTCTGTCAGCAGCATGTAACACACGCGGTGGCTCCTCTGATTTTGCACTGGAATTGGAGAACTTGCGGAGTTGACTGGCGGGTAGGTAAGGGTTGATGGGGTCAAGCGTAATCTTTTTCATTCCCTGTTGCAGTGACGGCACAGCATTGATCAGAAAGTCCGGGATGTTGTCACTGCCATGCTTAGAGGCATCTTCGTATGACATTTCACCTGTTAGAATTCAACACCAGCCCTGCCGCTACCCAAGTGCTGTTTATTCAAACTTGTGATGATGATGGTGATGTTTACATCATAGTTGTGCTACTGACACGGTAAATATTGGCAGCTATTCATCAGCAAAGCACAGAAACAAATCTCATCAACACGTTAGGCCGGGGGATTTGATCTGTTACGTTTATAATGATCGTTTAAGTAATGGCTGAATATTTAAGGCTGTTTGAGTTGTTCTATTAATGGCAGGCCCTTTTGTTCAAGTGCCTTATCATTTGTTCTTTGTTTCCCAGAACTACCATGGCCTCTCTGCCCCATGAAAACAATAGCGAATGCCGAATTTATAATGGAAAGAAGTTTTTAAATATCATCTACTGATCGTATTAACTCTGACGGTCGTATATGAATATCGATGGCGCTTGGGCCAGCATTGTGGGCTTTCCTTCCGACAAAGAAGCGACGGTAGGTGGTGGGCAGTGATTCCTACAACAACAATCACCAACTAACAGACCTCCCTACGCTATGCAACGCAGTCATATAATAGGAGTCTGTGAAAATTGCATTTCCCATATGCACAGCTTGCAGGCTCAGGACCTCCTCTACACATGGTGATCTAACTCCGGTACAGCCGCATTTGTGAGAATTCCACATCTTATACTACAACAGACCTGTTGCAAACAAGAAGTGTCCGTCTAATAGCAGTAAGTTGTTCACATTCATACTCACATTACAACTGTAGTACATAAATGGACTACAGTTGCCATAAATACTCCAGAAAGGGCCTGGGTTTTGGTCACATCAGATCTTTGTTACTCCGACAGACCAACTCTCTTCAAAACACCTCCCTTGGAAACACCAATGTTGGATAGAGAATCCCAGCACTCCCATATTCCATACAACCCTGGTTCCTACCCTATTCTTAGAGAGTCACGTGCCGATCGGTTTTGTACCACCAGTTCCAGTCACTTGGCACAAAACCAATCGCCCGCATTTGGAGCCAAATATTTCTCATGCCACAAAACCAATTCCTCTTTTCTCCACCCACTTGCCCTCAACTATCAACTGACTCTTCAACACACTCATAGGAAATGGTTGTATGGTACGGAAGTGCTGTGAACGTTCTTCTGATGGTCTTCGACATCACGTGGGTTTCCGGACCGATACCTTGCGGATCTCGGGATTGGCCTTGGTCTTAGAGAATGGAAGCTCGAGGATCTTACTGGTTGTTCTAGGGACTACGTGGGTTTGGTTTGGAAACTTGGACTTGATATTTCTCAGGCTGCAGGATTGACTTTGATCTCTGAGAATGGACGCTCATTGATCATGTTGGTTCTGAACCTGTGGTACTAACTGTTTATCTTGGAGGCTGGGACGTTGTCGGTTCTGTGACTGTGTATGACCTATGGGGGTGGAAGCTTATAGATCATGCCAGTTCCGGAACTTATGACTTCTGGTATGAATTCTGGTATTTGTGGATGGAAGCTCAAAGACCATGTTGGTTCTGGAACTTTGATGCTGTCGAGTTGCTTTCTAGAGGAGGAGTTTATGGGTTGTGTGGACATACTGTGGCCTTTGGGAATGGAAGCTCATTGATCATTGTTGTCCCTGAACTCTGATGGTGTGTGTTGAGACTTGGAAGTTGTGGGTTCCAGATCGACTTTGGTTCTGGGGTTGGACACCCAGATCTTGTTGTTCCGGGACTATGACTCTAACTGTTTGGTTTCGAGACTGGGGCATTGCCTGTTCCGTGCGCTAACTTTGATCTGTGAGCATGGGCACTCATAGGCCACGTTAGTTCTGGAGTTGGGCCTTGGTGGATTACGGTAGTGACTATGATCTTTGGGAATGGAGGCTCATCAATCACGTTGGTCTTGGAACTGTGATACTAACTAACAATTCTGTTGCGGGACTAGGACGTTGTGTGTTCTTCAAATGGACATCGATCTATGAGAATGGAAGCTCACAGGTCGTGTTTGTTCTAGAGCTGTGACAAGTTGCTTTGGAGATCGACTTTTGGTTGTTCATGTGTATTCACCATGGTTTTTGAGAATGGAAGCTCAGTGATCATGTTGGCCCTGGATCTTTGATGATTTGGTTTCCAGATCAGGACATTGTGAGTTCTGGATTGACTTTGAACTTTGAGTCTGGGAGCTCATCGATCCTGTCAATTCCAGAGCTCTGAATACACTGATGCTGACCTTTCACTTGCCACACTGTGGAGTGTGTGAACGCTAATGGATTGATCTTGGTCTTTGGGTCTGGGAGCTCATTGATCTTGGCGATTCTGGGGTGCCGCAAACTCAGTGGCACTTGTGGGCTTCAAGGGATTGTTCTAAGCCATGGAGGTTGGAAACTCTTTGATCATATCAGCTCTGAAGCTTCACATGTTCTTGGTGGTATCGGTCTTGGGGATATAAACTTACCGCTTATGTGGGTGCTGTGTTTTCTATGGAATGACATCAACTTTGAGGCTGGGAACTCAATGGTCTTATCGGCTCTGTGCAGAGTTCTCGAATTACTATGATCTCTGAGGCTGGGAACTCATCGATCTTGTTATTCTTGGGACTGTGATACTAACTGTTGGTCTGGAGATTAGGACTTTGTCTGTTTGCGGCTGACTATTCGCATTGGGTTTACATGGTTCGGAAGGGCTCTGAATGGTTGACTCTGATCTCTGGGGCTGGGAACCCAAAGATCTTGTTGATCCTCTGAGTCTGATACTAACGATCTGGTTCTAGAATGAGATGTACTAGGGTCCATGGATTGACCGTGATCGTTGAGGCTGGAAACTCTCTGATTCTGTCGATTCTAAGGACGCCGTGGTCATGGGGTAGGGTTTTGATGGATTAACTGTGATCTTTGAGGCTGGGAACTCATCGGTCTTGTTGGTCCTGCGGCTATGTTACTAACTGTTTGGTTTCGAGACTAGGACATTGTCGGTTCAATGGATTCGGATTGGTCTTTGGGAATGGAAGCTCACTGATCCTTTTGGTCCTGGAATACTGGTCGTTTGGTTTCGAGACTGAAACATTGTGGGTTACAGGTTACAGGCTTGACTTTCATCTTCGAGGCTGGGAACTCATCGATCTTGTTGGTCCTGGAACTTTGATACTACCTGTTTGGTTTCGAGACTTGGACTTTGTCTGTTCCTGTATTGGCTTTGATCCTTGAGGATGGACACTCATAGATCATGTCGGTTCGGGATTCTTGCAAGTCCTTCAAGTCTTAGTTGGTATGATGATGTGATGATGGGCGCGGTACTATGAGATTTTTTTGGGGCTCGCCTAAAATCCTTGGTGGGCATATATATGTAGAGAGATACTTGGGTTAATGGCTCTGGACAGTATTAGATGCTTTAATTAGCTTCTATTGTTGTTTTAGAGCCATTAGAAGTATCTCACGAATCCGGTAGGCAAAGGGGGACGGAAAACACCCGGACACCATTTCCCAAATTGCCCAAAACGGCAATAACTTCTTGCTGGGAGCAGCTACAGCTGTTCTGATTAGTCTGCTGGAACCGTCTAACTCTGTATATTCCAATAGCACTGGAAATTACTGGTTTGAAACGTTTCTATTATATAGCAGTACAACACTAGCTTAGTGCCCATAACATATTGGTAAGCGCAGTATATTGGTATGCGCACTCTTAACAAAGTACGAAAACCGCCAAAATTATTGGTAGGGGCACTTGTAGATAATGTCTAATAACACTCTAAAAGCGTTCCAACAAGACCGCAAAGCAGTCTATCAGGGTGTAAGGCCATCTTGAATTCACACTGTGGTTATATGGACTCTCAAGGTTTAAATTTGAACGGGATTGGTGTCAAGTACTGGTCACGAGTGGAATGCTAGTACTGTGCTACGTATACATCCAAAGTACCGATCAAGTATGATATGTACATGATTCTCTATTTACATACTAGGCGATATGATTGCATTTCAGTTGAGCCTAATCTCCGTGACTCTAACTATCGTTCTGTGTGGCTTTGAAACAGCATGTCTCACTTTTCTCTGTCTTCTCTTTGTGATCTCTCTCACTCTGATTGGCAATCTCGTCTTCTCAAGAACAACTCCCTTGATTGTGTAGACTGAAGGATCGATTGGTGCATCGGTGTATGTGTAATTACGACTCCCGATGGTCGTGACATCATGGAAGTTGAGAATGTCACCAACAGATGCAGTCTTCAAGTTGTACGGAAGAACCATCTTGTCTCCAACCGTCACAAGGAAGGGGTTGTTGTGTACTTTAACAACAGCATAGAGGTCACCTTCAAGCTTGAGTGGTGTGAGATCAGGAACGGCATGTGTAGTGGTGTTCTTCAGCTCTGCAGCTGCTGTGCTTTGTGGTGCTGCTGTTTGGTTGAATCTGATGGTGCTGGTTGTGAATGTCCGTGGTAGCGCAGAAAGAGCGATCCTTGGTGTTGCCACCAAAGGTCTGATTGACTGCGAAAGGGCAAATCTACCAAATGTGCGAGCAAACATTGTCTCAATGTGTGTGATCAACTGTTCTCGATGCTTGATAAAAGATTGAGGAAAAGCTATGAATTGAAGATGGACGCCGTTTTTTTTTTTTTTATTCATTCGATATTAAATAAATTATTATAATTTAAATTTTCGCGAACTGCCAAATGCGGTAATCACTTTGAAGCAGATCTCATGAATACTGGATAATAGTCTAATTAGGTCGACATTAAAGACTACCTGAAGAGATTGGAAAGTTACCTCTAATATTATTATATATGCTGTGGCCAATTTATCATTTCGATTTCTTAGCTTCAGCCTTTTTACCCTCCTTCAGTGACTTCATCACCTTTGATCTCTGCTTCAACATGTGTCCAAAGAGAACTGGGAAACCTGGGGCGTAGGTGGCCATACACACGATCAGGAAGTACTTGTACCAAACGCCTACAACGGATGCTGCCTCATCTAGCGAAAGATAGATCATAGTCAACTCGCTTCCAACGCCAAGCGGGTACAGCACAAAGAACAAGTTATATCTGAGTAAAGTGAGATACTTTGGTGGATTCCCTTCAGTGACGATACTCTGAGCATAGAAGAAGTATCTGACAACTTCTGTAACTGACCATGCAATGCACAATGAAATGTAAGCCCAGTGTGAATTGGCTGGGGAGTTTGGTAAGACGACAAAGATACCATAGACAACAAGGAGTCTGGAGGCAACCTGCATCGCTGTTGTCACCACTGGTGATCTGACATTACCAACAATGGAATTATAGACTTCGAATAGGGCAAATGTCTGCACGATGGTGAGTAATCTGTGTGTTGTGTTGAACAAGTACGGTTGTCCCATAGCGATAGACATAAAGACGGTGTTGAAGAAGATGATGGACCAGAGAAGAGCCGAGATGTTATTGTATCTGGCCAACATCTTCTTGGTGGAGGGGCGGTCGGCCCTCTTCAGAGGCTTCTGTGTAGTAGAGGACATCTGTTTGGGTGTGATTGAGACCTTATGGAGATCTGATGCTTTGGTGATTGAAGCCAACACTTTTGTTGTTGATTTCGCGGCTTTCTACCCCACAGCCGCAACTGGCTTCTTCATCTACGCTTATACCATCTAATAACAATGTTATCATGATGAATATGAATCATTAGAACGTGTCAAAAGCCAAATAGCTCTTAGGTCTATATGGAACATGTGGATTAGATCGCATAACAAACGTAAAGATGACTCGACGTAAAGAGAGGACAGAAGTTCAATGATTCTCCGGCGAAGGAGAACTGCTATGGCTCTTGATGTAGCTCGCCATATTAAGGATTCGTTGCTGTTCCTCCTCATCCCAGTTCATATCGCCAGAGCTCCTGACTCTGGCAAGACCGGCTCCGCCGTTTTCTTCCTGCTCATCATACTCTTCCTCACTATCACTGGAAGACTCGTCGCTATCGTCCATGAAGGCAGGTCTTTCACTTGTAGGTGACAGCATGTCATGATACAATGGATGGTCTTTCTTTGTATAAGACTGACCATCATCGTTGGGGTCAACATAATCGTCATCATCGTCATTGACGTGGAAGTACTCATTACCAGAGTACATCTGATGTCCATGGTAGTTCACATCCTCTTCGTCGTCATCCTCATCAGAAGAACCAAATTTATCCGGTAGGTCATTGGTCATCTGCTGAGACATGTAGTGTGAGAATTGGTCACTGTCTGGTTCATCACCATCTGGTGTCTTGGCATCTTCATCAGCACCGGAGCCAATAACGTCGTGATCGATATTCGGATCTAATACAAGTCCGTCGCCATCATCCTTATCTTCAAACTCACCTTGGACTTCTCCACCCAAGAGAGCATTGTATTTTTCTCTTGTCTCAACTAATGTCTTGGTCACGTATAACGTCCATTCCGGTGTCGAAGCAGCTTCGAGAACAAGTCTGTGGAAAGATTTTGGTGGATACAATGCAGTAAACTTGACAACTTCCTCAGCGATCAAAGTCAAATGACCCATGTATCCCAATCTGAGGCCATGTTCTTCTTCATAAGACTCACACTTGTTTTGTCCATCGATGATCAGCTTGGTGATTTCACCACGGCTGAACAAGTCAATCGCCAGGTACTTGTTATACCCAATCTCCATTGATCCATTCAAAATCTGTTGGACAATGTCAAAGACAACATTGTGCAAGAAGTTATTCCATGGGAATCTGAAGAACATGTGAAGGATTATGATAATGACACGATTATCAGCCAAAGAGATCTTCAATAGATCACCAACAACTGGGTCTTTACGTAGAACGGCCTCACCATCATCATAAAGAATTTCCAAAGATGAATCACCTTCAGATGCATCAACTTCAGAATCAGGTTCAGACTCTAGCGTAGCACTTTTGCCCTGAGGGATATCAGTGTGTTCATTTACTGGCGTCAATTCAGCATCCTCATCAGTAGGTGTCTCTTCTGTGGATTCTTCCTTTTCTTCTCCTTTGTCATCTTGGTCTTCCTTTTCTTGTTCTTCCTTTTCGTTTACCTTTTCTTGTTGATCATGTTCTTGTTTCTCGTTCTCTTTGTCTTCTTCTTTGTCTTTCTCTTTCTCTTTCTCTTGCTCGTTCTCGTTCTCTGCCTCTTCTTCGTCTTCTTCTTCATGAGTTTCAAGATTCAACGAATGGACATCTCTAGAGATATCAGCCTCCATCTCAAACTCCTCAGCTCTTTGCTGTTTCTCCAATGCAATAGTTCTTTCTCTTTCCACATCTCTTTCATGCACAATCTGTTCCCCAGAGTCATCATTCAAAAGCCCCATATTGGAACAATGCAAAAGCTCAGCAATCAACTCACAAATCTTAAATCTCTCAAACCCTAATGGTTCAATCGTGCCAAATGGCGTGGCAAGGTCTGGTAATTTGGTATCTTCCAGCATCTTGGTGAATTCCGGGATATGTCTCGAGAAAACTTTGATCAAATGACCAAGATAGATTGGGTCTCTTGGAGATGGTGGATTTGATTCAATGGTGATGAACAACACTGGGACAAAGTCGTAATCGGAGTTATTCTTTCTAATGATCTCAATGATGATGCCAACACCATTCGCCAAACTTGTTCCGCCATTGAGCATTAGTCTGCAAAGCTTCTCCATCATCACCTCGGATACTAACTCTCTTGTCAGTTCGTTTGGTCCGATTGTGGAGTTATCAGCATTGGAATTGGCACTGATCGTGACGAATGCCTTGATGAAATCGCCAGCGGCGGACTGGATGCTTGGGTTGATACTTGGATCCAAGAAGTCAATCAATTTAGGGATGAGTCCTTGTTCTTTCAGGCACTCAATGATCCCCGATGGGTTATCTGGTTTGTCCGTGCTGATGACTTTCAACAAAAAGTCCATTAGTGGAGGGTTATCAATGTGTCTGATGAATCTGTCAACGAGGTTGGGCTCGTTGAGCAAGAATGTCAGCATTTCGTCAATCTTCATGTCTAGTAGATGTTCGTTGATCTTCATGAAATATGTCGAGAGGACCATCGACAAGGGACGGTCCTTGTCGAGAATGCTCCATAGGTCTCCCAGGAGGTCTTGGTTATCCATGAATGAATCTGTGAGTGACCAAGAATCAGAGCTGAGAATCTCCGCGGCAACTTGTGCTCTTCTTGCATGTGTTTCTTCGGGTGTCTCTGGCTGATCCGGGTTGTTCAAATCCTCAGAGTCTGAGCTCGACGTTGTTGAACTGTTATCTTCATGCTCGCTCTCCTGTTGTTCATCGTCATCTTGCACGGTTGTCAGTCGCTCCTCCTCCTCGGTAACATGCGAATCCTCCGTTATGATGTATGTTATCAGCTGTGCGAGAACCTCTCTATGTCTCAAGTACTCAATGAGTTTGACATTGGACGCAGTGAGCTCATCCAAGATGTCCTGCTCATCCAACAGCTCTCCGAGGATCGCCAAGTTGGGCGTGTATTCGCCCTCCATGTCTGTTGCCTCATCGTGCGTTCTCTGCACCTCTTTCGAGTCTGTTGAGTTTGACGAGTTTGAAGACGAATTCCTCCTCTGTGCTGCTGTATCGGAATGCTCTGGGGTCTCGAGGAAGCCCTTCTCTAGAAGGGTGCTGATCGACGACACTTCATTGTATCCGTTCCCAAACCTCCAGAAAGAGCCTGACATTGTACCAAAGATGTATGTATGATGTGTGGGTTCTCTCCAGGTGCTAACAGTGTGTTTTCAAAAGTCCAAGAACCATGCAAAAGTGGGAATGGTGGTGGCAGCGGCAACCACTGTACGTGCCAGCAATGACCAATGAGATGCACTTGCGCTGCTGCTCCTCCTCCTCTTCCTGCTCGATCTTCTCCTGCTAAACAGGCAGTGACGGGCAGTGGCAGCACGAGCTTCCAGCTAAGAGAACGGTCTGGTGGGTGGGTAATTGCCCTAGTAAGTGCGGTGTGCCGGCGGGGCAGTTGGATCCTGTGTGGACTGTATCTTGGGCCAACAGACGAACCAACAGGGCGCTATGCTTAGCAAAAACTTGTGGTAGCAGGCAGCGAGAAGTGTGCTCCAATGGTGGGGTCTTCCCGTCCGTGTCGTCTCTTTGTTTGCGCTTGCTGCTTAGCCGCCCTCCTTTGCCAATTGGAAAGGCCTCTTCTTTCCTGGCCGTCCGCGTTGGTGCGCGCCGTCTTTTTTTCCTTCTTTCCTTCACTGACTGACTGAGTGAAAGCGGGAATTGCCGGATTGGGCATTTATATACCATTTTTTACTAGTTAAATTATAAATAAATACTTAATTAATGGTATCTATTTATCAAAGATCTGGGTTAAAAACACCCAGCAGATCCACAAGTTTGTCGAACGGCGGGATCACGCCAGAGTTGTGCAGGTCGTCGTTGTCGTTCTCAAAGAGCACCTGGATCTTGTTCTTGATGTACTCGGTGTCGAACCGCACGAGGAACCGCTTCAGGAAGAGCACAATCTCCACTTGGAACTCGTTGTAGAACCTCACATTGTACGAGACCACTTTCATTAGGACGCCCAGAATCACATCCAGGCTCATCTCAATCTCGTCATTCTTGTAAAAAACGTTCCAATTGCGGGACTCCTTGCTCATGTAGCGGATCTCCCACAACGCCAAAAGCTTCTTAGCGGCAATGATATCACAGCCAGCACTCAGTGCAGTCCTCAGCGAGGCAACACAGTTCTTGTAATGGTGTGTTCTGAAGGCAGTTAGGCCAATCAGCTCCCATTCGAGCGCACTGTGTTTCAACTGCTGCTGGTTGTCAAGCTCGTTCTCCACGATTAACACCACCCGAAGGTCCTCGTACAACACCTGGAAGAGATCATCAAGCCATCTCTCACACTGTCTCTTAGCACGAACGTCCACAGAGACTCCTTCGGATTCAAGAGATAAGGTAGACAAGTTTCTAAACTCTTCATCCATCAAGAAAACCTGTGATCTCGCTTTCAACAATCCATCCCATCCAGCAACGTTACTCATTATAATCAACAAATCGTAAGCCCTGGCGTGCGTCCCTTTAAGCAACTGTCTGTTGATTCTGAGTAATACAGGGTCCACTGCCTGGACTTCATACCCTGCTGTGAATGGCACCATCGTATCACAATCACGACCCCACACTTGTATGACACGATCCCAAACATCCTGGACTTTCCCCTCCAACGGCTCAGGGCTGATCAAGTGATCTTTTGGATCAGGATAGCAAGTGTCCTTGGCCCTGAATCCATACATTGGCATCGCGTTGAGTGCAACTAATGCAGCACGGATATCACCATTCAAGATGTGGCATTTGGTCAAGTTGTACCATGAGTCCGAGTTTAATGGACTTGCCTTCACTGCAGCTAGTGCAGTGGCCAATGCCAGATCCTTATTCCCCTTTGAAAGCAAGAATTTTGTTTGTTCATTGAGCAAAAGACAGTCTCTTGGATTCGCTTTCAATGCAGTATGCAACGATTTGATTGCTTCAATCTCCTTATCACTGGCAAAGAGCAACTTTATAACGAGGACATTGTACTCCTGTTTCCCCAGTTTTGTAATCTCCTCAATGGCAAACTCGTATAGTCCAGTGATCTCGGCAACAATGAAAAGAGCATCAACCAAGTAGTTCTCGTATAACGAAGGCTTATTAACCGACTCGGATGCACCTAGTTGTGAACCTCTATCCAAGAACCCGACAAACAACGATATCATCTCCTTGGCCTGTGTCGAGTTTTGTAACAGCGTCTTTTCAATCAATCCAGGGATTTTCCTCTGTGGGTCGACCCCAAAGATTAAAGATCTCACCATTCCACTAACGCATAACTCTTGCCATGTATCGGGACTAACATCGGTAAAGATCTTATTGGCCTTATCACTCGGCAAGAGGTGTACTTGGTGTGCCCCCGGCGTCTCTTTAGGAAACTCGGTCCTTATTCTGATATCTGACCTTCCAAAGGAGTTGAATGCACAGTATGTAAAGATATTCGGGTGCTTCAAAGAGCCACCTACTTGGTTCAGATTAAGCATTGAAAGGTATGCCATCGGAGCCAGTGTAGACGACAGATCAATCCCAGTGACATAGTGATACTCTGACTCTTCTTTCTTCGTCTGAGAATTGTACTTGGATATATGAACGAGATCTGGTGGTCCAAGTTCACGGAATTGCGGCAACGACGCCGTTCTCGTGCCCAATGCACTCCCGAAACGCTTCTCCACGAGCCTAGAATCATATAGTTAGTATCTTATAATAAGCACAACATCTCCACTAAAAAAAGAAGCATCACATACGTTGGAGTGATCACCTTGGGTCTTTCAATGCTCGATCTGAGACCACCCGTGTCTCTCTTTCGTGGGGACGACGAGAGCACAGAGGCCAGCGAGAGCGAACGTGAGTGGCCATTGGTTGCAGGCAAGCTGAGATTCGAGCTTGTCATGGTGTCTATGCGGATTTGTAGCTTCCAAGGCTCTCTATGGCTTCCTGTGGATTGAAAGTGTGTGACATTGTTGTACTTTGGTGTTACTCCCAGAGCTCGTGTTTTTCCAGGGCCCCAGGCTCTCGCGGTTGGCTCTGTTAGACAATGGTATGCTCACTGCTGGGTTAATTTTATAGATAGATAACTAGTTATTGATTTATCTTGTGTATGTACTTATTGGTATATTGCTCTTGTAATTTGTCTGCTCATGGAGAGTACAATGCAAATGCTCATTAGTACTTAGTACTCAAGTAGCCCTGTTGTTCCGTCGACTAAGATCTCTTTAGAATGGGTGTCATATCCATAAAAGATACCACCAACAATTACAAGTGCATATCTGTAGGGCTATATAAATATTAGAATCAGACTAAACGATCAATCACCTTTATACGGAATAACATGGTAACTATAGGCGTATAGCCATATGCCTACTACAAGTGGTGTACGGATGTTTATTTAAAAATGAAAAAAAAATAAGAACTCATTTTTGTGTGTCATTTCTATCATTCTTCACCCATTCGACGGCTGCTACATCTACAATTCAAAAGAGAGCAGATCGGTAGGACTTTTTCATTGCATTTTCTTTCGTTGTTCTTCTAAACCTGTATAAGTTCTTTTTTTTTCTTGTTTCACTAAGCCAAGAATGCTTGGATCCACACAGAATGATCACGTGGAGATGCCCGTAACGGAGTTGGAAAGAAAGAGACAGGCTGTTCTTGCCTCGATCATGAAGCGTCGTGCTGAGCGTGGCCAATCTGCGTCCCAGTCACCAGTGGCTTCTAATGCTGTTATCGCCACGGAGGATTCCGGCTCTACAAGGCCCTTGGGTACTGTGGAACTCATCGCTTTGGAGGATGCTATCCTAGACTTGAGGAGTCTTGGCTACTCGTTCGAGATGATTCTTGAACAGTCAGGTACTTCAAGAGAGTTCCTGGAAACATGCTTCAAACGGTGGAAGCTTCTGGTGCCAAAGAGACCAGTTGAGCAGCAACAGAATCAGTACCAGCAGCAACAGCAGCAGCAGCACATTTCACAGCCATATCAACCTCCGAAGCCAATGTTCCGCCACAAGGTTTACAGACCAGCGGTAGCGAAACCTGAATGGCTCAAAAAGTTGGTTATTGACTTGGCGTCATCTGACGAAGACGAGAGCGATGAAGAATCATATGTGACTGAAGAAGAGACGCTCCCCATAGCAAAGGACAGCTCAGCCACAAATACCAGTGTCACAATAAGGACTCGGGTAAACGAAACGGTGAATGATGACGACTACGATCCAGACGAGCTGACCAGGGAGGTCAAGAAAAGAAAACTTTCTAATGGAGGACCTTTTGCGAATATGAGTATAGATGAATTGACTAAAGAAAAGAAGTCTTTGAAGCGGAAGTTGGACAAACTCAGCAGGGAAGTGGAAATAGATGATGCAGTGGACATTAAGAAATACATTGACAAGGCGATTGATCACCTCAGCAAGCAAGAGGCACAGGCCCATGACGTTCTCAAGAAGTACACCTCTCTCAAAGCTCAAGTGGATTGTTCTTCACAAGCCCTTAACGAGTTGGTAAAAAGGTACCAATCTGCCCTTGATAAGAAAGCGGAGTTAAATAGGTATTTGATTCAAATGGAGTCCTTGGAGTCTGAAGAATCCCAACGCCAGGCAACCGAACAAAAACAAACTGAGTTGAGAAACAAGATTATAGGACAACAGAAGAAAAAAAAGACCCAGGAACAAGAACAGTCGACTACATCCTCTGATGAACTGACAACACAGCAGCCACCTCAAGCCTTGAAGGAGAACCAAGACGATCCCACTGATGCACAGATTTGCAACGATACGATATATAGAATCCCCAAGGTAATTATCTCCCTTTGACTTTCCCGCTTCCCGTGTTGACTACTGCTTCCCAACTGGGCATGTGGCAGCCATTACTAACCGACATTATCATATAGGCACAGGCTTCCAACTTCACCCCATACCAGTCATTGGGGCTATCACGTCATGTGAATGAGCATTCGGACCATAACGACACGTTATGTCCTCTTGAACTAGTGAATGGAACTTGTACTGATAAGACTTGCAAGTTCAGACACTTGTCTGTATGATAGGATATAAGCCTACACTTCTATTACAGATGTAGAGTAACATTCATTGATATATAGCTACCTTGGTTTCTTATGCAAAGTCACCTGGCACTGGGTAAGCTGAGACCCACTCTGCAACTTCTTTACCCAACTCGTGGAGTTCAGGAGACTCAGAGGCAAGTTTCTTGAAGCTGTTAAGCAAAGCTCTAGCGTCATCACCTTGAGCCTTTGACTTCAAGTCAATGGCAATAGCAACAGCTCTGTCAATGTATTCGGCAACTTGATCAAATTCTTTCTTCTCAAACCCTCTAGTGGTCATTGCTGGAGTACCGACTCTCAATCCAGATGGGAAGAGTGCAGATTTATCACCTGGGATTGTGTTCTTGTTAGCAGCAATGTTTGCCCTTTCGAGCACAGCTTCAAGACGTGCACCGTCAATCTCCTTAGATCTGAGATCGATAAGGATCAAGTGTGTGTCTGTTCCACCAGAGACGAGCTTGAATCCTCTCGATTGAAGCGCATCGGCAAAGGATGATGCATTCTCCACAACTTTCTTTTGGTACTCCTTGTACTCTGGGTACTGTGCCTGTTTCAATGCGACGGCAAGAGCAGAGATGGTGTGGTTGTGTGGACCACCTTGATGAGCTGGGAACACGGAGAAGTTAATCTTCTTCTCCAAGTCATACATAACTTCTTTACCCTTCTTTGTGACTTTTCTGACACCTTTTCTAAAGAAGATCATGGCACCTCTTGGTCCTCTAAGAGACTTGTGTGTAGTGGTCGTCACAATATCAGAGTATGGGAATGGTGATTGGGTGACACCAGCGGACACAAGACCAGAAATGTGTGCCATGTCCGAGAGCAAATATGCACCAACCTTGTCTGCGATTTTTCTCATTCTGGCATAGTCAATGACTCTCGAATATGCAGATGCACCAGCAACGATGATCTTTGGTCTGAACAACTCAGCAGACTTCTCAAGGGCATCATAGTCAATGTACCCTGTCTCTTCGCTCAATCTGTAAGGCATGGTTTGGAAGTATTTTGAAATGTATGAGATCTTTGTCGTTGGAGTTTGGTACCCGTGGGATAAATGACCACCATGTGGCAAGTCAAGACCCATCAGTCTATCACCAACGTTCAAGACTGCGGAATAGGCATACAAGTTTGCCGGAGCACCAGACAATGGCTGGACGTTAACCCCCCATTGAGCTGGATCGAGGTCAAATGCCTCAAGTGCTCTTTTTTGACACAATGACTCAGCCATGTCGATGAATTCGTTACCACCGTAATAACGCTCACCTGGGTATCCTTCCGAATACTTGTTTTGCATCTCTGAACCCAAGAGATCCATCACTGCCTTGGAAGTGAAGTTCTCTGATGGGATCAACGTGACGGAGGACTTTTGACGAAGACGCTCGTGTGCAAGGATGTCAGCCATCTCTGGGTCGATCTCCTTGACTGGTTTGGAGAGTAGCTGTGGGTGTGTTAGTTGGTGATATCTCCATTGACGAGTATTAGTGTACATACCTCCTGGGCTTTGGTGGAAACGGCATAGTTTCTCTATAATGAGGTTAGTAGGCAGCACTCTGGGGATATGTATCACTGTGCTTACAGCGAAAGCTCTAGAAGCCTTCTGGGCCAGGGAAATGGAATGAAGCTGGGAACGAAGCTGGGAACGAAGCATTGGGTGTTCTTTGTTTACTTGGTACTTGTGAGTTGGAGCGTTGGAGCTCAGTATCTGATGGTGACGATGACTGAGTGGGTGACTGAGTGGGTGACTATGTGGAACCGGACTTCCGAGGGCGGAGAACTTGCGGAGGAGGAAAGGTTGGGGTTAATTGGTTTAATTGACTATTAGACTGTATGTGTCTTAACCATCAGCTAGTGTGGATTATCCTTGTTGTTCCATTTTTTCCGGTCTGTTTAAGGCTTGATAGTTGAAGGTTACATTTATCCGGCCCATTACTTCTGCTTGTAATAGAAGAATAGAACTGTGAATTAGGAGAAGAGCTGGTCTTTATGAGAGTCGATACAAAGAGTCAGGATAGCTACTAGTGCAATGACCAATGGTACAGATCGACAGGGCAGTTTCATCGGGTTCTTCCAACGGTTTCAGTCTAGGCCGAGCTCCCCTATAACCCCACGTTCATCTACACCGAACGTCGCTTCACCAATATCACGTGCGAGTTCAGCATCGTCGTTAAGCTCAATAGCATCGATATCCTCGAGGAATTATGGCAAGAAAATCGGCGTTGTTGGTTCTGGTGTTACCGCTAGAGTTGATCTTTACTACCACAAGGCGACTCGGCAGCTTTATGCCATCAAGACCTTCCATACAAAGGACCCATATGAGACGAAACAGGCGTATAAGGAGAGATGTTTTAAGGAGTATGACGTTGTGAGGAGCTTCAACCACCCGAATATCCTCAAGAGCTACGACTTTATAGCCGGGTTCCAGTGCCATCAGATTGTGCTGGAGTTTGCACCTTATACGCTGTTGAGAGTGGTACAAGTTGTGAGGCCGAGCGAGGAGGAGATCTCGTGCTTCTTCAGACAGGTGTGTGAAGGAGTGTTCTACCTTCATCAGCATCACGTTGCACATAGAGACCTCAAGATGGAGAACCTCGTTGTCGATGAGAATGCCACTGTCAAGCTGATTGACTTTGGCACGGCATTTGTGTTTGGCGCATCAGAGAAGAAGATGGCTACGGGGAACGTTGGCACAGAGGCCCTTGTCTCCCCGGAGGCACTGGCCAGTGCCAAATATGATGCAGAGGCCAACGACGTGTGGTCTCTAGGTGTGCTGCTCTACAGCATGTTCAACCTGTCGTTCCCCTGGAAACTGGCACGTGACTCTGATGCCGACTTCAAACAGTTTAGGCAGGACAAAGAGTTGCTTAGGGAGCGGTTCCCCGAGGAGTGCTGGCCGATGGTGTGTGGGATACTGGAGATTGACCCTGTGAGGAGAGTATCGATGACAGAGCTTCACGGATCATTGGCGTCTCTTGCACGTGAGCACTCGCAGTGTGGAGCCAGGCTACACCGGAGAACTGCTGGCATGTGTCGCAAGCGGTGTGAGCAGCTGAAGCAATAGCCATATCATCATTATATCATATCACATCATTACTATCACATCATTACTATCATTATATCATTACCATCATTATATCATTACCATCACTTATCGGTGAGATGTTGAGATGTAGCGATGTAGCGCACCGCAGTTGCCCGATCCGGCAAAAAGTAAACACAGCGTGCAGCAGCGTTACTGACGGCATCCCAGCAGCCCGTCAGCCGTCAAAGCGAAGAAAAGAAGAAAAGAAGAAAAGGCAAAGAAGACCAAGAGGAAAGTCGATGTGCCCACCAAGAAGACCATCCACTTCGAGAGACCACCTGCCCACCAATCCGGGACCACGCTGTGTTTGCGCCTGCTACTCCCGACAATAGGACCAGCGTCTGCCTGCCTACCTGCTTGCCCCTGCTCTTGGCCTAGGCCCCATAAGTAAACACGGTATAGTGCTCCATCATCAACATTCCTTTGATCTGGGACCACGGGAACCGCACGTTCACACACACACACATACACACACAGCCATCCGCATCATGGCGAGTCGGCCTAGGAGAGTGGTGCCCACTACGCTTCTTCTCCTCCTCCTCCTCCCGTCGATCCTTGTCTCACTGGCAGCAGGGGTCCTGGGGATCTTAGCATATGTTGGCAACAAGGACCACTTCAACCGTGGTGGGATCCTCTCCCTCTTGGTTGGCGAGTTCCTCGCTGTGCTGGCGCTCCCCTGCTTCCTGGTACGAACAAACTTTACATTGATACCCACCGTCGCAGTCACATTCACTTCTGCATTTCTGGCACTTGGAGCTGGACTCCACATGCTGACCGTCTCTTTTATTCATAACAATCTTGCATCATTCACAAACACTGCTGCGTCGTTCGCAAATACTGCCCTCGTGAAGTCCTTCGTATCCCTCTTTGTCGCATCGCTTCTGTTTGCCGGTATGGCGCTCGGATCCCAACTACAGCTTCTATTCTCCGAGTCTCAAGATGAGCAAGAGGAAGAGGAAGATGAGAAGTACCAGTTGCAAGAGACCCACGACGTCGGGTACGGTTCCGGTTCAAGCAATGGTACATTATCCTCTAGGGACAAGATTGTTTCCATGAAGGCCTCTGCAGCTACACTTGTTGACACTGTCGTCAGGCACGATGTGATGTCGACTTTACAATCAAACAAGTCGAAGGCAAGTTCCAAGGAGAAGTTCTCAGCGTTTGCATACAGTCGAAACAATGCACCAACGGATATCGCCCGCAACTACTCCATCAAGAAGCTCTCCGTCATCAACCAGTCAACGTCGTCGATGGATGTATCTGACCTAGGTTCCAACATTCCAAAATCCGCATCTGCAAACACGATCCAAAGTGGAGTCAATGGACCGACACTGCTGACGTTCAAGGATGCCAATTGGTCAAAAGTCATTCGTGTCGAGAGAGATGCGCTCAAGAGAATACCAACGGTGCTTCTCCCACCACATTTGAAACCACATACCAATAACACTTCAAGTTGTCAAGATGCAGGACATTCGGGAACATTGGTTCTCTCACATAGTTGCAATGATGTCTCGAAACAGTATTTTGAAGACCGCGTCGTTCAAAAGATCCCAAGAGCATATACCGTCAGTAACATGATGCCGTATTTCAAGGACAATGGCGAGATGAAGACCATTTCATTGGAGGATTATGAGAAGAACTACGACAGGATCCAACGTCATGAGCTCATGGCATCACCAATGCTTCAAAGGCCATTCCAGCAACCACCCTTGTTTTGTGAAACACCTCAAGAAGACCAACATGAGCCAGCTTACTCCAACACAGCAAGTTCATCAGATCAAGACCCACATTGTGAAAAAGATGATTCCACAGACGAGGCATTGAAATACATTGAGAACGCACAGGATGCCTTCCACGACCATGAGATCCTCAAGACCGCAATGGACCAATCCACATCAAACCTCAACCTGGACACACTACCACTTGAGACACTGGATACGTCTGGAGCGCTTTCCAAAGCCAAGAGCCACTCACCACACAAGTCGATCTCGATATTCGGTCATAGTCGTATGGGATCGCAGTTCTCCAACAAAGGGAACGGCTCCTCCTCGGTTCCAACGTCTCCAGTGCGCAGATCTGCCTCGAGAAGATCTCCAAGAAGGTTGAACATCAAGAACATGTCACTCTCTAGCATTGTCTATAAAGACGACAAGACTCAGGATGTGCCGAATTTCTCATATGTCCATGAGTTGCAGAGCTCGCCGGGGAAGAAGAAGAAACCGGCAGTGCAGGAACCACCACTGACTCCTACAAAGAAATCGAAATGCAATGTGTTGAAAGATAAGACTAATACGACACCGGATTCAAGCTGGTCGGAGAACTCGCACCATAGCAGTATCTTCCCCTCTGAGGTGATTGGAGAGTACGATAAGGAGAAGTGGAAGACGATGGTAAGGCTACAGCTCGTTGAGAACGGTGAGCCAGCTGGCAACGATGAAAATGCCAGCTCCTCTGCATTTATTTAGCGGATCAACTGAATATTTATTAGATACCAAAGAGAGATAGAAGGACCTCATGGGGTACGTGCCCCTACCGCGAATCATCCTAATTGTATTGGGCTTACACGTGATAATGGTTTCGTGTTATGTAAGTCACCAATACTGTGCTTAGTAATACAATGTCACTGATGAAACCGGAATAATCTCTTATAGTATAAACAACTATAAAGTAAAAGTAAGGAAATAAAGAGCATACTATCATTCTTATAGTATGGAAAACATCGGAAAGACGGATGATTGTGAAAGTCACGCAACGATATCCGTGTGGAAGAAGTTGTTGCCGTTTCATGTTGCGGGGATCGCGCACTGTATCGATCCTGATACAGTTCTGCCCCTTGCTGCTGAGGAGTTATAGTGAAAATAGTTGATCGAAGAATAAGTGATGAGAATGTGCGCTTGAAGAGAATGCAACGTGTGAAAGGTAACTGAAATTGAAGAATTTCTCTGCGAAAGTAGAGAGTAGAGAGTCTGCCCTCGTGGAAAAGATGTTAAGAGTCAGAGAAAAATAGAATCGGATACAAAAAAAATGAATAGCATTGTGTCCAATGTCTATGAATGCCTGCTGGAGATCGAAGAGATAGAATCGGCCGACGTGATGGCTGTGATGATTCTTTGAAATGAAATACCGTGGTACGTAGGATAACGTAAAGAGTCACGGAGATTCGAAATGATCTGAGTGTGCAGGGCGAAGAACTCATTGAGTTCAGAGAGAGTGTTGGGAACCGAACTTGGATGATAGGCAGCGTGTCTGGAAGCGAGTAGAGTGATTCGGATCGTGGGTTAGAACGAGGTCACCTGGTTGGAGCGAACGCGATGTGCGAGTTGAAGATTTGTTCCATTGAATAAGGCGTTGAAGGATCCGGCGATTTGCTTGTGCTCCGAGACGAAAATGATGTTGTTCGAGTTGTTCAACACGAAGTGTGATAAGAGCGCATGGGAGTGGACTCTTGAGAGTTGGGAAAGCTGATGCTTTCGCGTCCGGCATGACGAAGTCGGAGAGATTGCTAGGTGGATCGTCTGAAGATTCACCCTGAGCAGGTGATGGATTGGAGATCCATGGAATGTGGCTCATCCACCGGGATGATGGAGCTGTGATATGTGTAGCGGTTACATTGTCTGTATTAGATAATGACCAAGATACCAGCATTGATACGGTCGTCAGTAGTCAAGATAGACTGGCTGCGAGAGAAAATTTCTTGAATATGAAGACCAGAATGGATTCAAGAATGGAAGTGAATAGGGAATTGTGAATTGGAAATGCCGTGGAATCCTCTGATGTCTGAAACTAGCAATTAAGCAGTCAGGACGAAGGCTGAATTGGAGATCAATTCAGTTGAGTGAACCGTTGATGTAAGAAGAGCGTTGATTGAAATGCTTTATGCATTGAGAGTCCTGGCTGTGGGACTGTGAACTCGAGGTGTGATAACCGATTTGGTAGAGTATCGAGAATGAGGGTTGGAAGAAGCTCAAGCGTGTCTTCGTTCCAGAAGGTCTTCTTAATCATAAGGGCAAGAAGGCTGGGGATAGCCTGAAAGTCGAACCCATAAGGAAAGATGAGGATGGCATTGTGAGTAGTATTCACGAAGAAACGGCTCCTCGAAGATAAGAGCGAAGTGAGCTCAGAGAGTATCTTGAGTTGAGAATGGCCGTAGATGAAGTGATCCTTGGAGACTTGATGTGAGGGAAGAGATTCAAAATCCTCTGTCTCGTCAGGGAAATGAGTAGAAAGTTTCGGAGTTGGACATTGCGATGTAACTTGTAAGCAGAAAGTAGTTCGAATAGAACCTGTAGAAATCACCAATTGTATTGGGCTTACACGTGATAATGGTTTCGTGTTATGTAAGTCACCAATACTGTGCTTAGTAATACAATGTCACTGATGAAACCGGAATAATCTCTTATAGTATAAACAACTATAAAGTAAAAGTAAGGAAATAAAGAGCATACTATCATTCTTATAGTATGGAAAACATCGGAAAGACGGATGATTGTGAAAGTCACGCAACGATATCCGTGTGGAAGAAGTTGTTGCCGTTTCATGTTGCGGGGATCGCGCACTGTATCGATCCTGATACATAATCAACGAAACTTTTGCGAATCGCCGCAAAGACGTCCATCACCAATGGCGACAAGGAATACAGCAGGCATTCCGTGAGATCAGCAAGATGACAGAGCTCGTGGACAACGTTGCTGTGAAGACGTCGCAGCTGCTGAGGCCGCGCGACCTTTCGCAGCGCATCTACGTCTTCCCGTTCCTGGTGGCGTACCCGCTCTTCTTCCACGTCTACTACAACATGTACGACGAGTACATCAAGGGCTCCGAGTGGACGTTCGTCTACCTCGGGTCGATCATGACCGTCCATGCGGTGCTGCTGCTGGCTCCGAACTGGAACATCAACATCGATGCGCTCTTCAACTACGTCAAGGTCAACTCGCTGAGTGAGGCATCGCACATTCTGCTACAGGCTGCTCCTAACTTTGGTGCTGGTGCCATCACGGAGATCACCCGCCACAAGTATCCAGATGGGATCCAGACGACATTTGTGTTTCAAAAGAGACGCTTCATCTACCACTCGGACATCAACAAGTTCACTCCACCACAGTTCAAGATTGATGAGGAGCCATTGTTGAAGGAGTTGCAGAACTCCAAGGGTATCTCTGGTGATCTCTCCGTCCTGACGCGTGTTTACGGTAAGAACCACTTTGACATCCCAATCCCAACTTTCTTGGAGTTGTTTAAAGAACACGCCACAGCCCCATTCTTTGTCTTCCAAGTCTTTTGCGTCGCCTTATGGTTGCTCGATGAGTTCTGGTACTACTCCCTCTTCACTCTATTCATGCTCGTCACGTTTGAATGCACAACAGTCTTCCAACGTCGTACCACAATGAGTGAATTCAGAACAATGGGCGTCAAGCCCTTCTCCATTTGGGTCCACAGAGATGGTAAATGGAAACAGATTGAAACCACTGAGCTACTCCCGGGCGATTTGGTCTCCGTGACACGCACAGGTGATGACTTTGCAATCCCATGTGACATGATCTTGACTGATGGTTCTGCTATTGTCAATGAGGCTATGCTCTCTGGTGAATCCACACCATTGTTGAAAGAATCTATCAAGCTTCGTCCAGGACAGGAGAAGTTGGATACTGATGGGCTTGACAAGAACTCATTTTTGCATGGTGGTACCAAGGCTCTGCAAGTCACTCCACCAACTGATTCCATCGTCTCGCCTGCTCCAGATAAGGGAGCTCTTGCTATTGTTACAAAGACCGGGTTTGAGACTTCCCAAGGTTCCCTCGTTCGTGTGATGATCTTCTCCGCTGAGCGTGTCTCTGTCGGTAATTGGGAATCACTCTTCTTTATCCTGTTCCTTCTCATCTTTGCCATTGCCGCTTCGTGGTACGTTTGGGTTGAAGGTACCAAGATGGGCCGTATCCAGAACAAGTTGATCTTGGACTGTGTCTTGATCATTACCTCCGTTGTCCCACCTGAATTGCCAATGGAACTCACCATGGCCGTTAACACTTCGTTGGCATCTTTGAGTAAGTTCTACATCTACTGTACTGAGCCTTTCAGAATCCCAATGGCTGGTAGAATCGATGTGTGTTGCTTTGACAAGACTGGTACTTTGACCGGTGAAGACCTAGTCTTTGAAGGTTTGGCAGGTTTCGGTAACCACATTCGTCATTTGGCTAAACCATCTGAAGTACCAGAGGTTACAAACTTGGTTCTTGGTTCCGCACATGCCCTCGTTAAATTGGATGATGGTGAAGTCGTTGGTGATCCAATGGAGAAGGCAACTTTGGAGGCTGTTGGTTGGCAATTGGGTGATAAGGATGTTATCTTTAGAGAACATGCTAACAAGACCCAAAAGATCAAGATTTTGCGTCGTTTCCAATTCTCCTCTGCTTTGAAAAGATCTGCTTCTATTTCCACTGTTGCAGGTAAGACTCTGGTTTCTGTCAAGGGTGCACCTGAGACTATCCATCACAGGTTGACTGAAGTACCAAAGGACTATGAAGATATCTACAAGTCTTTTACTCGTTCCGGTTCGCGTGTGTTGGCTGTTGCTTACAAGTACCTTGAAGACAACATTGCAGCATCTAAGGTGTCCAAGATTGAGCGTGAAACTGTTGAACAAGACTTGACATTTGCTGGATTCCTCGTCTTCCACTGTCCATTGAAGGATGATGCCATTGAGACCATTACCATGCTGAACGAATCTTCGCACCGTTCCATCATGATTACAGGTGATAACCCACTGACTGCCGTTTTCGTTGCTAATGAAGTCAAGATTGTTGAACGTGAGGTTTTGATCTTGGATGCTCCAGAGGCACACCATGGTGATCATGAATTGATTTGGAGAAACGTTGATGAGACTAAGATCATTCCATTCAGTTCTAAGGACAAGATTGATGAGTCTATGTTCAAGACTAATGACATTGCTATTACAGGTTATGCATTGGCTAAGCTTTTGGAACATCCACAGCTTCACGCGTTGATTAAGCACACTTGGGTCTATGCTCGTGTGTCTCCATCTCAGAAGGAGTTCATTTTGAACACTTTGAAGCACTTGGGTTACAACACTTTGATGTGTGGTGATGGTACTAACGATGTTGGTGCATTGAAACAGGCTCACATCGGTGTTGCTCTCTTGAACGGTACTGAGGAAGGTATGAAGAAGATTGCAGAGCAGAGAAAGCTTGAAGCTAATCAGAAGATTTATGAGAAACAATGTGAATTCATGACTAAATGGAACAAGCCAACACCACCTCCACCAGTTGCCATTGCACACTTGTACCCACCTGGTCCAAAGAATCCAAATTACTTGAAGGCTGTTGAAAAGCAAGGTATCGAGGTCACTGATGAAATGAAGGCTCTTGCTCAGAAGGTAACTGTTGAAGAAGATATTCCAGTTGTTGACCGTAATGGTAATGTCGTGAACAAGGATGCACAGGGTGAATTGGCTGGTATGTTGATGAACTCTTTGAACCAACTTGAAGAAGAGACCGAGGCACCAACTTTGAAATTGGGTGACGCTTCATGTGCTGCTCCTTTCACTTCCAAATTGTCCAATGTTTCCTCCGTTACCAAGATCATTCGTCAAGGTCGTTGTGCTTTGGTTTCCACCATCCAGATGTATAAGATTTTGGCTTTGAATTGTCTGATTAGTGCTTACTCGTTATCTGTTATTTATTTGGCCGGTGTTAAGTTTGGTGATGGTCAGGCTACTGTCTCTGGTATCTTGATTTCTGTTTGTTTCTTGAGTATTTCTAAAGGTCAACCAATTGAGAAATTGTCCAAGGAGAGACCACAGCCTGGTATTTTCAACATTTACATCATGGGTTCGATTCTTGGTCAGTTTGCCGTGCACATTGCCACATTGATTTACGTCACCAGTGAGATTTACAAGCTTGAGCCAAGAGAGCCACAGGTTGATCTTGAGAAGGAGTTTGTGCCATCATTGTTGAACACTGGTATCTTCTTGCTTCAATTGGCCCAACAGGTTTCTACTTTTGCCGTCAACTATCAGGGTAGACCATTCAAGGAGAGTATCACTGAGAACAAGGGAATGTACTATGGTTTGTTGGCCGTTACAGGGTTGGCACTTGCTGGATCCACTGAATTCTTCCCAGAATTGAACGAGACTATGAAGTTTGTTCCTATGACTTCTGATTTCAAGTTCAAATTGACAACTACTCTCGTGTTGGATTTGGCTGTTTCTTGGGCAATCGAGTTGGTGTTGAAGTACTTCTTTATGGATTACAAGCCAGCTGATATTGCTCTGCGTGATACAGATATCTGAATATAGATGGAGAAGACAGTAAGGAAAGAGTAAAAAAGAAGGAGATTGATGCTTGCGTTGTTAGCGTTATTGTTGTCTAACGCATTGTACATTACTTAGTTTAGCCTAATTCTAGAGATCATTGTGATTGTCAAAGGTGATTAAACGTTCATTTATTATAAGAGTCGTTGTAGTTTCTCATTTCGTTAATCTCTTTTTGATTTCTGTAGCGTCAAAATCCTTCCACTTGAGAACAGAGATGTTTTTCCCGCTATAGATTTTGAAAACATCTGGGAATTTCTTCTCCAAGTGCAAGACGAGGTCTCTTGCTTCCTTTTCCGAGACTGGGTTCCGATATTTGAGACTGTTAACCACCTGTTCTGTAAGGCCATCTATCGAATGTGGTTTATCTGGTCTCATTGTAGAGACGATATCAATAACTTGTCCGACTTTACCATTGAGGTAATTGGCATATCTGTCTTCTGGTGATACATAAGTCCCCATCTTCTCATGCTCTTTCTTTCTGACTCTGTCGAGCAGTGATAGACCCTTATCTGTGGCTTGCTTCTTCCTCTTGCGTGTATCTTTTTGCAATATTTCATCTTTTGACCTTTTTTTCGACATTGTCTGGAGGATGTTCTTCCTCTTGACCTCAGAGATGCTCAGGGTTGGAACTTCATCGTCATGAGACTCCATCCATTTCTTCAATAATTGGGAAAACTTATCAGTTCTGGATTGCATGTCCTTGATCGAGATGACGTTTTTCGTTTCTGATACATCAATGATGAATTCATTGTCATCATTAACTTTCAGAGATACAGCGTCTGGCCAAATGTAGAAGACTTGTAGAATGTTCTCATATTTTACTTTGAAAGTAGCTAGTCTTTGGATCTGTGGAAGAAGCGAAAAAAGCTTTATATCTGCAGTTCTGTTGGGGACATTCAAGAGGATCACTGAATCAAGTTTGGAAAACAGTTTTACCAATCTTGTACTTGTCAACTCTTGATTGTCCTTGTTATATTGCTCTTGGTCCTCGGTATGATTCTTCTCTTCATCTTGCTCAATAGTTTTCAGTGTAGCAGGATACCACTTCTGACTCACTTCTCTGTACTTTTTCACATTCTCCATGAACAGCATCTTTGCCACTGGTGATTCTGGGATAAATATGGACTTTGTTGCCTTTGATCTCATCATTTCTCTGCGTTTGGCAATATTTAGGAAGTGCTTATCCATTGTGAGTAATCCCAATCTGGAATTGATATTTGCATTCTGATAGAATGGGATAACAATGTGTTGGTCTTGGCCTTTGCGGAATCGATACCGGGGAGCCATTGCAACACCTTGTGTGAGAAGCTCAAGGGATTGTCCCACGCTGATGACAATACTGCTTTTGTTGGTTGGAAGTTCAAGCCATTCGCCGAATATGTCCTGAAATTGCATAGATGGTTCCTTTGCAGGTGGCTGATAAATATAAGTGAGCAAAGACTTGTCCCTTTGTACGGGTGTGTAAGTTGTTGTTGTTGAGGAACGTGATGATGATTGCATCGTTAGATTGCAAACTTTAAGGCCAGATATCTGATCTTTTGCGTCTTTGATGGTGATGTATTTCTCACGTTCTTCTGATTTGAGTTCAAGTGAACCAATGATGAGCTGGGTGATGATATCTGAGAATTTCTTCATCGATTCAGCAAAGTTATTAACAGAGCTTTTGAGAAATGGTGTCTTCTCGTCACTTGGGAACTGATTCTCACCGATTATATTCCAATACTCCTCTTTAGCATCAGTAGATGGCACTGCAAATGAGAAATTCAGTGATTCTGATGGTGTGTTGGATGAATGATCCGTGGAAGTGTAACCGAGGAATGACTTGGAGTTGATCATTGACACCTTGTTCTTCTCCTCCTGGGAGCTGTTAAAGAACACTGTGCTCTGCTCGCCAATCAGACTCGCAATGTTCTCGTCAAAGTAGTCATCGAAGGATACGATAGAAAAAGCACCATACTCGATCAGTGCGTGCCTAAGCAAGTCAAGGAGGTCTTCCTTGTTTGTGTCGAGTAGTGAGAGATCGATCTGGGGGATTGATCTAGCTGACATTGTCGAGTCTCCTTTAGTTCTCCTCCTTTCTCTAAACCTTCAATTGGCACTCTAACAAACCAGATCTCATACTGGTAGCCACAAGTTAATACCTCTCTCGAGGCTTTGCTTTGGCGATGAGGTGGTAGTTAGTTGCCATGGTGATGATACCCAACCTCCAACACCCAGACACCACCTAGAAGATCGGTCTCCGCGAATTTGTGCCTAAAATCCGGGTAACGCGATCTTCGCGAATTTGCCGTCGAAAAGAAAAAAAAAAGCTTCCACGGGCTTCCATCCCGGCGGCGGCGCCATATAAAAGCGCAGCCTCTTCCCACCAAAACCGACGCAGTTGCAGTTTTCCCCAGGATAGAGCTTTTCTACATCACATTTAAAGAAGACAGGTATAATGCTTTCAAACAGCTTTATTCGCAGCTCAGTGCGCACAGTGAGTTTTCTCTCCTCCCCCCTTTTCCCCGTCGATGACGGTGCCCTTTTGAGCGGGCGCTTGACAACTTTTCACTTTGGTGGACGACGGCGATGACTATGCCTAGTTGTCGTTGGGCGGCAACCACTGGATGCGGATTTCAGCAACAGATCTCTGTGATATCTTTGGGTATCTTTGTAGAGATCCTGAAATGGTCCATTTGATGTTGTCGTGAGCGCCCGTTGGCCCTTGGGTCGATCTGTGAGATTCGTTATACTAACATCTCCCCCCAGTCCCGCAAATTGCCAACGTTGGCTCGTTTCAACTCCAACGGTAAGGTCCAGGGCCAGGTTATCGGTATCGACTTGGGTACCACCAACTCCGCCGTCGCCATCATGGAAGGTAAGGTGCCAAAGATCATTGAGAACGCTGAAGGTGCCAGAACCACCCCATCCGTTGTTGCCTTCACCAAGGAAGGCGAGAGACTCGTTGGTATCCCAGCAAAGAGACAGGCCGTTGTCAACCCAGAGAACACCCTTTTCGCCACAAAGCGTTTGATTGGTCGTCGTTGGGAGGATGCCGAGGTCCAGAGAGACATCAAGCAGGTTCCATACAAGATTGTCAAGCACTCCAACGGTGACGCTTGGTTGGAGGCCCGTGGCCAGGTTTACTCGCCAGCACAGATTGGTGGTTTCGTCCTCAACAAGATGAAGGAGACCGCTGAGGCTTACTTGGGTAAGACCATCAAGAATGCTGTCGTTACCGTCCCAGCTTACTTCAACGACTCCCAGAGACAGGCTACCAAGGATGCCGGTCAGATTGTCGGTTTGAACGTTTTGCGTGTCGTCAACGAGCCAACCGCTGCTGCTTTGGCCTACGGTCTGGAGAAGACCGACGCTAAGGTTGTTGCCGTCTTTGACTTGGGTGGTGGTACTTTCGATATCTCCATCTTGGACATTGACAATGGTGTCTTTGAGGTCAAGTCCACCAACGGTGACACCCACTTGGGTGGTGAGGACTTTGATATCGTCCTTGTCCGTCACATTGTTGAGCAGTTCAAGAAGGAGAACGGCTTGGACTTGCAGAATGACAGAATGGCCATCCAGAGAATCAGAGAGGCTTCCGAGAAGGCCAAGATTGAGTTGTCCTCTACCGTTGCCACCGAGATCAACCTTCCTTTCATCACTGCCGACGCTTCCGGTCCAAAGCACATCAACATGAAGATCACTAGAGCTCAGTTCGAGCAGTTGGTTGACAGCCTCATCAAGAAGACTATCGACCCAGTCAAGAAGGCCTTGAAGGATGCTTCTCTTTCCACCTCCGACGTTGGTGAAGTCATCCTCGTTGGTGGTATGACCAGAATGCCAAAGGTTGTTGAGACCGTCAAGTCCCTCTTTGGTAAGGAGCCATCAAAGGCTGTCAACCCAGATGAAGCCGTTGCCATTGGTGCCGCTATCCAGGGTGCTGTCTTGGCCGGTGAGGTTACTGACGTTTTGTTGTTGGATGTTACTCCATTGTCTCTTGGTATTGAGACCCTCGGTGGTGTCTTCACCAGATTGATCCCAAGAAACACCACTATTCCAACCAAGAAGTCCCAGATCTTCTCTACTGCTGCTGAGGGTCAGACTTCTGTTGAGATTAGAGTCTTCCAGGGTGAGCGTGAGTTGGTCCGTGACAACAAGTTGATTGGTAACTTCACCTTGTCCGGTATTCCACCAGCACCAAAGGGTGTTCCACAGATTGAGGTCACCTTCGACATTGATGCCGATGGTATCATCAACGTCTCCGCTAGAGACAAGGCTTCCAACAAGGATGCTTCCATCACCGTTGCTGGTTCTTCTGGTCTCTCTGACTCTGAGATTGAGAAGATGGTTAACGATGCTGAGTTGTACGCTGAGCAGGACAAGGCCAAGAGAGAGGCTGTTGAGAACGCCAACAGAGCCGACCAGACCGTCAACGACACTGAGAAGTCCTTGAAGGAGTTCGAGGAGAAGATTGACAAGACCAAGGCTGCTGAGGTCCAGAAGCAGATTGACGCTTTGAAGGAGTTGATTGCTAGAGCCCAGTCTGGTGAGGAGGTTGACGCAACTGAGTTGAAGACCAAGACTGATGAGTTGAGAACCGCTTCCTTGAAGTTGTTCGAGGACTTGTACAAGAACAGCCAGAACGAGCAGAAGCCAGAGGACAAGAACTAAGTCTGATCCCTGGTTACTATAATCATTCTCTGTTGTTTTAATTAAATCTTTGTTTTTTGGTATCCGACGTTTACGAAAAAGAAAAAAAGGCACATACTACTGCTGTTACTGGTATTTCCTTTGTGACATCCTATTATGATCTGCTAATGGTTGTATATATCGCCGTGTGGGTTTTACATCGTTCAGGAACAGTTCGTATTGCATTTTGTACATAGTTGATAAATTTGATATGGAGAAAGTACGGCTCTTATCTAAGACGTAGTGAAAAGGATGCCTCCACGATCCCTTACATGCTCTCTGGAGTGTCCAACATGCAATAGTCGTTGTATGTTGGAGGAGAGTCACCTGAAGCGTCTTGTCTGGTGAATGATGATGGATCATTGTACTCTAGCGAGTCGACCAGATGCGAGCTCTCAAATCTTCTTTGCTGAAGATAGAAGTGAACGATGTTGTAGAACAAACTGACAAATATACCAACAACGAGCCCACCTAGCATGGCCAAGATGGAGAGCTCCAGACGAGAACCGTAGTCTGCTTGCAGCTTAAATGATGCGGTGATCTTAGTCACAAGCAAGAGTAAGAGTGTCTGAGTAAAGATAACAGGGTTACTGAAGATCTGCTGCAGATAGTGTGGAGCGTCTGTTGACAGGATCTGATCGATAGATGCACCAATCAAGATGTTGTCGTCGGAGCTCATCGCTTTCAAGATGGACATCACAAGCACTGGAACCAGAATAAGGAATCCTTGCTTGTTAGTCTGGAGTAACTGTTCACCAAAGGTAGAAAATCCAGCAACACAACCATATGACAAACAATCTGCAACGCGATTAAAGTCATCTTTTGTTAATGATTCGATGAACCAAGAAGCCGATCTAAGTGTTGACTTCACCTTATGAAGAGGGATCTTAACGTAAACCTCATTACCAGGTGAGTATTCCCTGAATATAGGGGATCCAATCCCAACAGTTCCTACAGGAAATGCCTTTCTTGGGCTCTGCAGACTTGTCGATCTCGAGTTGAGTGGTGTTGGGGAAGGAGAAGGAGGACTGTATCCGCCAACCTTTCTGAATGGTGGTTTGCGTGAAGTGATCACATAAGTGCTGTTGTCATTGTTGACAATTCCCAACTGTTTTTCAAACACAGAAGTCTTGGGTGAAATACCAGCAATCAACCTCAAAGGTTTCTTGGATTTGCCTTGTGGACTAGGGTTCTTAACGTTGTAGTGGATGTTCATCGCTCAGAGGTAGGCAATGATGATAATTAAGAAGTGGAAGCCTCAATGTATGCTCAAAGATATGTAATATATAGCAAGTTACAAGAGGAGCAAATAGTCAAGACTGTTAGTAAGATGGTGATGGTTAACAGAGGGGAAGATAAATGGAGATTTTTGGATCTTTTATGTGCATTCGCAGATTTGTGACACAAAAACGGATGTTCGATTACCCCCGCATCGGCTCTATGAAACTGTATGTAAAACATGAGAAACCTATATTGAACATCTGTGATCATCACGTACTTCTAGTAAGATTATCACTTGGAGCTTCATCTTCAATGTTGAAATCAAAATCATGGTCCTGGCTCTGCATCTCGATATCCTCATACTGCGGCTCGTTCCCAACCGAACTATATCCCTTTGAGGCGCTGTAATTGTTCAAGAAGTTCCCATATGGGGCACTTTCCTGTGCCGATGCATCATTGTACTGATCTGCCCATGATACTGTCTTCTTCACGTGTTTTCTTGGCTTGTGGCTTGTTTTCAGGATCGAGTTGTTTGGAGCCTTGTCCTTCTGGAAATAGAACAAGATGCTTCCAAGCACGCCAATCACGAGAAGATAGAGGATGAAAGGAAGGGCGCTCTTAATTGGCCCTCTCTTTCTACCTTGATCATCACCATCTTCATCGTCATTTCGATTTTCCTCGTTATCGGGTGTTGATTCGTGAGACCATACGAATTTGCCTTGTGAGTAGACTGGCGTCTCCACAGAGGTGTCGTTATCAACAAATCTGTAGTTCCCGACAAATAGATCAAACAGGCCTCTTGATTCTGCAGGTTTGTCAAATGGGACCATGTGTGATGAATTGTAAATATCCACAAATGTCAAGTTTCTCGAGTATTTCAAGTTTCCTGTTTCTTGGTTATCCATCATCCACGATACTTCCACTGCATCATCACCAAACCCACGGACACCTCCCCACGTTAACTGACTAATGTAATCTAGCACGCCATAGTTATTGCAAATGATATCCTTATCACCATTGAAGAGCATGATGTTCACTCTTTCCAAAATTGCAGGCAATAACCCCACTGATGGTTTGGATTTTTTGTTCTTTAAGAATCTCGAGACATCACTATCACACTCTCTCCATTTTTTCACTTTTGATACGTTCAAGTTGAGACCCTTGACCACTTCATCCTTCTGTAACCAGGGCGTAACGTATGGCATATCCTGAGGCCAATTATCAAGACCACAACTAGGATACGAATCTCTCAGTCTCGTGTCATACATGTTGAGACACTGTTCGGTCTTTGGGGCCTCTTTATCTTTGGTGTATGAAAGGATGAAGTTCAAGATGTTTTCACATGCCATGATTGAGAACTTCTGTGAACCGGAACTCACCTCCTGTTGGCATTTTTCTTGCAATTTCAGTAATTTGGGCATGAAATCGTCGTCCTTGTGGATGATGCCTGCATCTAGGAGATAGGGGATGTATGACATGCTTTGAACGTTTGGATCAATCCATCCATTGCCTATCAGCAACCCCTTAAGGTTGACATTGATCTCGCCGTTGTCGACAGCTTTGAATATCTCTGTGGCAATGTATGGGATGTACTGTCCAGCATAACTCTCCCCAGCAAGATAAAGCTCTCTGTCGATATCCTGTGGGAATACCTCAAAGTAGTTCTTCAAGAACACCAAGAAGTCCTCCGCTACTTTCCCAAGCTCCTTATCGTAATCCTTTGTAGTGCTGAATCCGGTTCCACCAGGCTGGTCGACAAATACCATATTTGCCGTGTCATACCACGATCCGTTGTTGATGTATAACTCACCTTCTTTGCTCACGCGGAGTGGACCCGACTCAACAAGCGCACCGTCCATTGACGAACACCCAGGACCGCCATTAAGCCACACCACCGTCCTGTTGAAGTCTGTCTCGGGCTTGACGAACCTCCAGAAGAAGTAGTTCGTGTCTGTGGCCTCGTCGAGTGTGATATGCCCAGCGTGCATTATGGGCCGGAGAGACTCATCAATGCCCGAAAGACCTGGGAGGTCCCCCACGATGAACCGCTTGGAAGGAACCTCCACTGGTGCTGCCAGAACAAGAGCAAGAAGACTGAACAGGGGAAAGAGTAACATCATGTCCCTTTCTGGTTGGCCTTGATTCCCGCTTCTAGTGACTTCTTCTTTGTTCGGTTTCGGCTCTTGAAAGTGGTTTTGAGAGCCTCATTCGCGCTGTGGACTCGGCCACTCGCTAAGCCTTACATACTACAAAATGTAAAAGCTATCTGTAATGTATCGAATATAAAAGAAAGAAAGGAGAAAAAGGAAGGTGATCACTCTAATGGCTCGATGTTCCAGATCGACTCGGCGTACTCCTGGATACATCTGTCGGAGGAGAAGAAGCCAATGTTTGCAACGTTAGTAATCGACTTCTTAATCCACGACTTCTGGTCCAAGTATGCCTCATCAACGAGCTCGTGGGCCTGGAGATAACTCTCAAAGTCATCACCAACGAGGTAGTGATCGCTGTGGAACTTCACAGAGTCAACGAGTGACCTGAATTCGCCAGCATCACCAAACATGCCCGATCCAATGGCGTCAAACACTTGCTCAAGAGACTCTGGGAGGGAGTATCCGCCGAATCTGTGCGCATGTCTGATATCCTCGACATTCTCAGCAAGGTGACCAAAGAGGAAGATGTTGTCCTCACCACACTCTCTAGTGATCTCAACGTTCGCACCATCAACGGTACCGATGATAAGACCACCATTCATCACGAACTTCATGTTGGAAGTACCCGAGGCCTCTGTACCAGCAGTCGAGATATGCTCGGAGAGGTCAGAGGCTGGGATGATGATCTCGGCCTTTGAGACGTTGTAGTCTGGGATGAACACCACCTTGAGCAAGTCACCAACGTCTGGGTCATTGTTGACAACGTCCGAGACGGAGTTGATCAACTTGATAATCGTCTTGGCCATGTAGTAACCTGGTGCGGACTTACCACCAAAGATGGACACCTTTGGAAGAATCTTTGCACGCTCTTCTGGAGTGGCATTCTTGATCTTAAGGTAACGCCAAATGACACCAAAGATGTTCATCTGTTGACGCTTGTACTCGTGGATACGCTTCACCTGGATGTCAAACAAAACATCTGGGTTGTCAATTTGGATTCCAGTCAACTTCTTGATCAATGCGATAAGCTTAACCTTGTTGTCGAGTTTGACCTTTGCCCATGCCTTCTGGAAGTCCTCATCCTCTGCGTAGTCTTCAAGCTTCTTCAAGAGCGAGAGGTTCTTCAAGTAGTCGTCGGAACCAAGCTTGGATGCAATGAGGTCTGCAAGCTCAGGGTTAGCCTGTTTGAGCCATCTTCTTGGAGTAACACCGTTAGTGACGTTGGTGAACTTTGAAGCACCGTAAATGTTGACAAAGTCCTTGAAGATTGTAGCCTTAAGCAACTCAGAGTGCAATTCAGCAACACCGTTCACCTTGTGGGAACCAATGATAGCAAGGTATGCCATTCTGATTTGCTTTGGAGAAGATTCCTCAACAATAGACACACGCTCGAGCAAATCACGGTCCTTAGGGAACATCTTCTCGACGCTCTGGAGGAAGAAGAGGTTGATCTCGTAGATGATCTCCAAGTGTCTTGGAAGAAGTCTCTGGATCAAAGGAACTGGCCACTTCTCCAAAGCCTCCTGCATAACGGTATGGTTAGTGTAACCAAAGACCTGAGTGACGATACTCCAAGCCTCGTCCCATTCCAACCCCTCGAGGTCAACCAAGACTCTCTGGAGCTCTGGGATGGCCAATGTAGGATGGGTGTCGTTCAACTGGATGGCAACTTGGTCTGGCATTTCCGACCATGGTCTCTTGGACTTCTTGAAACGTCTCACAATGTCGTGGAGAGAGGCACACACCCAAAAGTATTGCTGCTTAAGTCTGAGTTCCTTACCGGAGTCAAAGTTGTCGTTTGGGTACAAGACAGCAGTGATGGACTCAGCCTTCTGTTGGTCAGCAACGGAGTTCTTGTAATCACCAGCATTGAACTTTGCAAAGTCGAACTCGGTGGTTGGCTGAGCAGACCACATTCTCAAGTTGTTCACATTGTCAGTCTTGTAACCTGGCACTGGGAAGTCGTAGGCGACAGCAAGGATACGTTCTCCACCAACCCAGGTGGACTTCTTACCATTGTCGCCATTTGTGTGCTCGACATGGCCGTAGAAGTCCACTGGGATCTGGATCTCGACTCTTGGGATCTCCCATGGGTTGGAGAACTTGAGCCAGTAGTCCGGAGTCTCGACTTGGTACCCGTCAATGATCTTTTGGGAGAAGATACCGTACTGGTAACGAAGACCGTAACCCCAACCTGGGTAGTTACCCGAGGACATGGAGTCAATGAAGCATGCGGCGAGTCTCCCCAAACCACCGTTACCCAATGCGGCGTCCGGCTCTTGCTCAATGACATCTTCGAGGTTGAAACCGAGCTCATCAACAGCATTACCGACAAGCTCACGGCTTCCGGTGTTGATCAAGGCATTGTCGAGCGCACGTCCCATCAAGAACTCCAAGGAGAGGTAGTAGACTCTCTTCTGGTCCTTGGTGGTCTGCTTCTGCTGCGTCTTGTTCCAGTTGGTGATGAGGTTGTCCCTGAGCGTGTTCGAGGTGGCCTGGTAGGCGGCAAGCTCGTCACAGTTGTAGAGGGATCTGGCCAAGGTGGTCTCCACGTGCTTGACAAAGTTGCTCTCGAACTGCTCCTTCGTGTGGAAGTTCTCGACGGCGTACTTCTTCCACGTCTCTCTCGACTTGAGCGGGATGACCGAGTCTATCGTCTTGATCTCAGCTGGCGAGAAGCCGGTGAAGCGTCTGATGTGCTTCGGGCGTGGGAGCTGGTCCTCGCCTGCTGGCGGTTCGCCCGGGTGGAAGTCGTAGAGCGGCGACATTGGGACAACTGGAGTTGGGGTCAATTGTGTGTTAAGCGCCGTGTTTCCTGGCTTTTAAAGAGGGAAAGAACAAGAAACAGGGGGCCGGGCCTCCCTTTTTATAGATTCCCTGGTGGCATCCATCAGGTGTTGACACTTTGCGCTCTTTCGCGGAGTGCGCCTGGAGTGCGTGGGCGTGCGCGGTGTCCAATCACGCTGGCGGAGATAGCGAGAGATAAAGGGAGATAACGAGGGCTGTTGCGCTGTGTCATAATCGTTGTGCAATGTGTCTTGTTTGTCTCTGTGTTTTTATATCTACAACAGTTGGCTTCCGTGAATATGCTACACTCATATGAGATGCCCACGGACCAATATGAACGCGGTCTGTCTCTGTGCTTCCTTTGCAGCCGCAGAGCTTCTAGAATGCGCAAGCGAGATTGATAGCGTTCAAGTGCCGTTTCTTACATATTTATATATATCTCATATATCATATGTGATATATCTCATATATCGTACAAAGTAATATGTGAAATTTTATACGTTATACCTGCGACAAACACTGCTTCTGGCAATATTATTGGCACGTGCACTTCTTCCAAATGCGGTAACAGTAGGTGTCCCGGGGCCGGTGGAAGAGCGCCACCACCGGGTGACTCAAGATTGACTCCCATTGTGGAGATTGTCCTCTGTGTAATATAATGGTGCTGTAATATCCCTGTCATATCCATTAACTAAAATCTTCACACTTCAACCTCCAATAAGCCAAGATGTTTCGCAACTCTTCGTAAATCGGTAGGAGCCTTTCGCCGGGCCGCCGCCGATGAGGTCTCAGTCTTCAGAGACTCAGACCACGCAGGTGGCGGGAGACTTGGCAAAGCTATTGGTGGGGTGCATTCCCCTATAATTAGCCCATTCACACATATATAAACTTATATATGTTGCTATCCCTGCCATTGTTGCTACCATTAACACAACCGTGGAGCTCAATTGACACCAATCACCCTCAATTGAACCAATTCAGCTCTCGAAATGACCTACAAAGTCGGAATCGCAGGTGCCACGGGCAAGACGGGAAAGCTCACGGTGAAACACCTCCAACAGTCGGGCTATGAGCCAGTTGCTATTGTTCGAGACGCAGCAAAGGCAAAGAAACTCCTTGACATTGAATCCCGCACCGCATTGTTGGATGACCCAGCTGAAGACTTTGCAGAAGCTTTGAAAGGACTCGATGCTGTCGTCATTGTGTACGGACTCGCATCGATCGATGACCACGCTGAGCTCATCCATGTCGAGCTTGATGGCCCACTACGTATCATTGATGCCTGTGTCAAGAACAAGGTTGACCGTGTTGTCTTTATAAGCTCTATTGGAAGCAACAACAGAGAGTTCTGGATGAAGAACAAAAAATGGCAGCCATACTATGCCTGTAAGTGGGCGGTCGACAAGGCATTGGAGTGGTCGGGACTCAAGTACACCTGTATTGGGCCTGGTCCACTGGTTGAGGATCCAGGAACCGGTAAGGTGATGCCATTGAAAGAGGCTAACACTGCAGTTGATCACTATGACTTTGAGAAGGAGTACTTATCCATCAGTGTCCCAGTTGATGACGTTGCTGCTGCAATCGTGGAGTCTCTGAAGAACGATGCTACTATTGGCAAGATCATCCCATTGATCCACGGAGACGTCCCAATTGCTGAAATGCTTAACAATGTTTGACTTGTCTATGAGGGTTATGCCCATTATGTCTTGGTTCTTTTTCTTCTGGTGTGCTGATTGCTCACACACCCTTTCCATTTTTTAATTTCATGGTTTCCTAACTCGGCTCTGTAGTCTCATGTACCCATATTGTGATATCCAACTGAGAGATAAAACCTGAGATATAAAACTAGAAAGAGAAGGTGAATCATTGCACAAATACTATGTCTGGTCGGAAGTGCGACCACCGGATTTCCCAAATAGGAAAAGTAATTGGCGCGACGCGAAACTTCAAACTTTTCGCGACGCGACGCGTCTGTAGTATCAATGCTCCCTGAAAAATGTACAGGAGCTCAATACAACTTCAATTGATTGGTATCGGTATCGGTGTATTGAGGAATACTACGTTAACAGGGACACCATGGCTGCGCTCCCGGCCATTAAGATCGACGTCAACTACGAGGAGATCTCGACGCACGTTGCTGACTTCCTTCAACACTTCAAGACAGACACCGTCACCAAGGCAGATGAGTTCTTCGACACAAAAGTCAAGCCGATTGCTCCCGAGGAGGAGCAGTACTTGCAGAACGTGTTAGGTGGTCCAAAGTACATGGTCTTGCTGCAGCGTATTGCCAATCGGTCCATTACCTCCTTGTTTATCGATCTCGATGATATTGAAGACTATCAGCAGGTGAACGATATCAACATTGGTGGGTTTGGCAGAAAATCATTGGCAGATGCCATCATGGAGAACACACACCGCTACGTTGAGGTCTTCTCAAAGGAGGTTGATAAACTGATGCCCGAACCAAACAGGGAACTCAACTTCCAGGACTCAGTTGTGGATCTCATCATCCATCAGAGAGAACAGAGAAACGAAAGATTACGTGCAGAGAGAAGACAAGAGCTAGAGAACCAGGGACTGTTGGGCGAGGATAATGACGAAGACCATGCCGGTGAGTTCCCAGATAAATTAAGACGCCGGTATCAGGTATACTTCAGACCACCAACAAAGACATCGGGCAAAAGAGAATACAAGCCCCTCTCGGTGAGAGACGTCAAGGGTGAGCACATTGGTAAGCTCATTACAGTCAGAGGAATGATCACGAGGGTGTCGGACGTGAAACCCTTGGTCATCGTTGCGGCTTACACGTGTGACCAGTGTGGTAGTGAACAGTTTGAAGAAGTCACGTCGAGAACCTTCATCCCCAAGACGGAATGCACATCTGAACAATGCAGAGTCAACAACTCCAGGGGTAAACTTTTCCCATCGACAAGAGCATCCAAGTTCTCTCCCTTCCAAGAAGTCAAGCTCCAAGAGCTCGCATCACAAGTTCCAGTGGGTCATATCCCAAGAACAATTAGTATACACGTCAATGGAGATCTCGTGAGATCGATGAATCCAGGTGATCTCGTCGATGTCGCAGGTATATTCCTTCCTGCTCCATACACCGGATTCAGAGCTCTTCGTGCTGGTTTGTTAACGGAGACATACCTTGAGACGCAATGTGTGAGACAACACAAGAAGAAGTATGACGTGACGGACTTGAACACTGCCATTGAACAGAAAATTCAACTTATTAGAGACCAAGGTGATGTCTATTCAAGACTCGCAAGATCGATCGCACCGGAAATCTTTGGACACGAGGATGTCAAGAAGGCACTGCTTCTCCTGCTTGTTGGTGGTGTTGATAAGAAAATCGGAGATGGTATGAAGATCAGAGGTGATATCAACATTTGTCTCATGGGTGATCCAGGTGTTGCCAAATCCCAATTGTTGAAGACGATCTCCAAGATCTCCCCAAGAGGTGTCTATACCACTGGTAGAGGTTCCTCTGGTGTTGGTTTGACCGCTGCAGTGATGAAAGATCCGGTCACAGATGAGATGGTGTTGGAAGGTGGTGCACTTGTCCTTGCCGATAATGGTATCTGTTGTATCGATGAGTTCGATAAGATGGATGAGAGCGATAGAACGGCAATTCACGAAGTCATGGAACAACAGACGATCTCCATTTCGAAAGCAGGTATCAACACAACACTTAACGCCAGAGCATCAATCTTGGCAGCTGCTAACCCGTTGTATGGACGTTTCAAGACGACTATTTCCCCATTGGAGAACATTAATTTGCCTGCTGCATTGCTCTCGAGATTCGATATCCTGTTCTTGATCCTGGATACTCCTTCACAGGAGTATGATGAGAAGTTGGCCCAGCACGTTGCCTACGTTCACATGGCCAACAAACATCCAGAGATGGACTTTGAGCCATTGGACCCTACCACTATCAGAGAATACGTTGTCAAAGCCAAATCCTACAGACCTGTTATCCCACAGGAAGTTGCAGACTATGTTGTCAGTTCATACATTAAAATGAGACAGGAGTCGAAGCACAGAATGAAGAACGATCCAAGAATGTCAATGGGACAGGCAACGCCTAGAACTCTTCTTGGTATTCTGAGAATGGCACAGGCTCTTGCCAGACTCAGATTCGATGAGACCGTTTATAATGAGGATGTGGATGAGGCATTGAGATTGGTTGAAGTGGCGAGATCTTCCTTTGCCAAAGACGAAAACAGACGTGAGGATGAGACTCCAACTACAAAGATTTATCAGATTATTCAGGATTTGGCTCGCAGAGATGGTCGTCAGAAGAACAGTTTGAGAATGGAAGATATCAAGAACGCAACGCTTTCAAAGGGTTTCACAGAACAACAGATGAAGGAGTGTATTGATACTTATATGGACCTCAACGTCTGGGTTCTTCTTGATGAGGATGAAAGATTGCAATTCATTGGTGATACTGGTGAACTGATTGATGAGGATGGCGATGAGGAGATGCGTGATTGAGCCCGTGTGTTTTCGAAGCTTACTAGATGTGGCTAAAGAGATGAAGCGAGATGTGCTTTATAGTGCTGAGCATTGTATTATATGTTTTTCAAGTGTAAAAAATCCTTACAGTGCGACAATCATACACCATATATATATATATATTAGACACAAAACTTCATTTCCGATTAGATATTATTGTGGTCAACTCCAGGACAAGGCAAACCCTTTTACAGATAGCTGTAGCATGGGTTTTGCTCACAAGCCCCTTCCTACGAATACGTGTCTTTGGCTAGGCACGTGCTGGCCCTGTCTTCATCAACAATGAACGAGTATGCATTACCCTTATCACAGTCGTGATGAGGCTACGAAAGCCATTCGCCCTGGACAATTACTGTTATACGACATGACTGACTTATAAGCTGACATCACCGTTTGGCAAGATGATTCCGGGTTTGTTCTGGAGTCAGTGTTCATACATTCCCAATCTTCATCACTCATGAATGTCCAATAAAATGTGTCTCGACGTGTTAGCATACCAATATTGTGCAATCCGGGGGGTTGTGGCACTAGCGGTATGTTCCGTCCGTGAACATCATCTTTAAGATCTTCAACATCTCCCGTGCTAATGAACGTGTAGCCGTGATATACCAAATCGTCGGTTACTGCAACGGTAAGGTTGTGGAGGTATAGTTCTAGGCAGGCAAACATAGCAGCGTCAGTTCCTGTAATGTTATGTATTCGTGGGTATTTTGGCACTATCAGGAGACCGTAGCTGTCAGTAATACCGTAACGGTACTTGTTCACGCCAAACTGCACCACACAATCGACAAACGCCTGTATCTGCCCCGTAACATCACCAACGGCCAGTGTTAGCATTTGCATCAGTATCAGTAGATTCATGTTGATTCTTGTTCTTGGTTGCAACTCATTCATTCATCAAGTAGATACTAAATTTAGAGGGAATGGACGACCCCCTTTTATAAATGAGGAAGGAGAAGGGGGAAGGCAATACAACATATCTTCTCATGCTTACCCCACTCGTCCATCTCCCGCTTCCTAAGTCCATGCAGATGGATATCCTAATTACATGCTCAGTTACTTAAACCACCTCAGGTGTGCCATACATATGTAGTAGTGCATAATGCCGTTACATATACTTAACGTCAATCTCTCCCCTCGTCCAACTCTTCAGTAACAGCAGTTCATGCCCAGTGTCTTAAGTACAATCTAAAAAGGCAGCAATTAAGGGTCACGATGTAACAACCAATGGGAGTGGAGGATCAGGACGCCGTTTGGCTGCTCGGAGGCTATGACGGTTCGATGGATAGTGCGTGGTGTTTCCTATGTGGGATGTGAGATTACACCTACATATCGATAGGGGGTTTATCTCACCCATTTTATCTCCTATGTCATATGTATTTACATCTTTCAACATTTTTAATTATAAACTTCATGGGTATATTCACGATCCGCCTCTTTTGAAACTGAAAGACATACTCATTCTATTTCTTTTTTTCTCCTTCTCCACTGCCTTATCTGCGTTCTTTGGTTCACGTCTCCAGAAACCCTGCTTCTCAGATGGTACCGATGAGACAATTGAGCTCTGGCCTGTATTCGTACCACTGTTGGCAGCTGATACCATGCTTGATTTATGAGCCAAACGACCAAATGTGGAGGTATGAGGGTGTGTTGCAGTGTTCAACGGTTCCTTCGGCTTGTCAGATGAGCTCGTAGAAGGCTGTGAAGAGTTGATTGAGAAGCCATTAGATGTCACTTTTGCAAGTTTATCCAATGGGGAAACACCAATATCATCCGTTGAACTCTCCACTGATTTCATGCTCATGTTGAACCCTGTGTTAAACCCATTCACGACTGGAGCTGAAGAGTTCGTAGAGACAGTTGGCTTGATCTGTTCCTCGCAAAGCTTATCTTTGTCGTATTGTGACTCGGTGATCTCTCTGTAGAACAAGACGTAAGCAGTCGCCAAATCGGTGCTATCACCGACAAATCTCAACACAAAAGTCTCGCTGATCTGTTCCACGGTCTCATCATCAAATAGTAGCCAACCGAGCTGACCAGTCTTGACCAATGCAACGTAGTGGCCATGGTGTGGACCTCCACCAATGTGTACGACAACGGCATACAACTCATAAAACTTGATTCCATCTTTTGGGTCTTCAGCTGGGATGTCACTTTCGAGTCTGCAACGGAGTGGATATTGCATCTTGTGGAACAACTTGACGTTACGTCTGTGCTCCTCGCTGTATTCGAATCTCTTGAGATGTAGAGCCAATATCTTTGGTAATTTCTTCAACCCCATTTTCTTTTCTGCTTCTTGTAAAGAATGGCAATTGTCGCAGTAGAACTTGTTCCCACTAGTGAGCATCTCACTTGCGGAGAACTGCTTCAAACAGCTCTGTAATGAATCATTCTCAGTCAAGTCCAAAGAGAGGTCGAGGAATGTTTCATCCCTGCTGGTGATGTTATCGCACGTTAAACATTTTGTTTGGTTCGTCAATATTCCTTCAAACAGCTGTCTAACTGAATTAGAACCTGTGGGTGTATCAAGGGAATCGATGACTTCGTTGAGTAAGAAATTGAAGAACTCATGTGCATCCTGATGCATTGCGTTTCTGAACAGTTCATTCTCTTTTTTCAACGTTTCAACTAAGAAAGATGGAGATACGACACCAGTTGTCGCTTCATTTTCGGATTCTGCCTCAAAGAGGTCTTTTAATGCAGTGAAGAGTGTTGGCTTGTCTGAATCAACTGAATGATCCATGTTGATGATTGGGCCAGTCATCAATGCTGCCTTTTTGCGAGCATCTACTGATGCATTTGGATCATCGAGTTTCCCGACTATTGAGCGTAGTGGAGCTGTTCTGATGTTCGGTATGGTTATAATGGAAACGTTGGGGTTTGGGTGGGGATTGTTATTGTTGTTGTTATTGTTGTTGTTGTTCGAATTGTTGGTGGTATTGTTCCCATTTGTACTTGGCTCCTCGTCCTTTTCGTCATCATTGGAGTCTCTCTTGTTTCTCGTGAAGAAGTTTGAAGTTCTTCTTCCCAAAGATATCTTCTGCGGCTGCTTGGTATCATCTTTATCCTTATCTGCATCTGCTTGTGTCTCCACTCTGATGGTGGCTGGGTGTGGTTTGTTCCCGGGCATGCTGGATTTCCTCACCCTGGGTGATGAAGGGTCCCGAAGTGGATATCTGAGGACATTGAGTCTGAAGTCGTCCGTGTAGTAAATGCACTGGAGAATGGAGTTACAATAGCAGGTGTTCCCAAAGTTCTCCATGCCAAAGATCTTGTTGGAGCCATCTCCAAATGGGAATTCCTCTGTGGCAGTGGGTATGGCAAGTGTTTTAGCCGATTCAGCAACACCACCTGTACTGTCTTCTTCTTTACCGTCTTCTTTACCGTCTTCTTCTTCAACTTGTTCCCTCCCGGACACAAGCGTTCCATCCGCATCCGGGACTCCACCAGCAACTCCATCAACAATTGTCCCATCTGGCGATACTTCTGGATGGTCCTGCAGAGTGTCTTCCTTGGAGACAACTCCGTTTCGAGTTGCTGATGCCATTGAAGCCGTGACGCTGGCGGTGTCCTTGTCCTTCTCCTTGGGCAGCGGAGTGTTGTTGGTCGAGCCGAGCCACTTCTTGAAGGACATGCTGTGCGAGTTGTCTCGGTGGTTCTGTGTGGTGGCGATGTCTTCAGGGTCAGTCGGGGGTAGTCAAGAGATGTAGATGGATAGAGCTAACAGAGAGATAGAGATAGAGATATAGAGAGGTTAAGAGGTTAAGAGTGTTGTGTGGTTGAGAGAGAAAGAAAGCGCTCCCAAAAGAGACAGCGTACGCGCGCTGTGGGGAGGGGAGCGCAGAGTGTTGATCGTAGCTGTAATACTTTATACATCAATACGGATATCTATGGTCAATTATCATAAAACATTAACACATAGTGCTATTGAAAGCATTAGTAATGACAAGGCACCAACAGCGTCTACCAAACGGCATATTTTCCCCGTTGACCAAATCACTCTCGGTGGCCAAGTTGGTTTAAGGCGCCAGACTGTAATGTTTGTCAAAGTCATCTGGATATCGGGCGTTCGAATCGCCCCCGAGAGATGAATTTTTGCAATTTTTTGCCATCTTTTTTGTGGTGTGCGGGTGTTTAGGTCACGTGACGGCAGAAGCAAAGTGAGAAGCCATCAAGAGTTCCTTTGTACAATAAAAGAAGTGCAAGAGAGGCAACGCTGTTAGAGAGAGAGAGAAATGGTCAAGTGCATCATTGCCCCTTCCATCCTTGCATCGGACTTCTCCAACTTGGGCTGCGAGTGCCACCGTGTGCTCGACGCCGGCGCTAACTGGCTCCACATCGACGTCATGGACGGCCACTTTGTGCCTAACATCACTCTCGGAGTGCCAATCGTGGACTCGTTGAGAAACGCTATCCCAAGAGGTGACGGTGTCTCCAAGCCAGAGGCCTTCTTCGACTGTCACATGATGGTTGCTGAGCCAGAGAAGTGGGTTGCAGAGTTTGCCCGAGTCGGTGCCGACCAGTTCACTTTCCACTACGAGGCTACAAAGGACCCACTCGCCCTCGTCAAACTCATCAAGAGCCACGGAATCAGAGCTGCATGTGCAGTGAAACCAGGCACGCCTGTTGATGTGCTCTTTGAACTCGCCCCATACCTCGACATGGCCCTCGTCATGACCGTCGAGCCCGGGTTTGGCGGACAGAAGTTCATGATCGAGATGATGCCAAAAGTCGAGGCCCTCAGAGCTAAATTCCCAGATTTGGACATCCAGGTCGATGGTGGACTCGGTAAGGCTACGATCCCACACGCTGCTAAAGCTGGTGCTAACGTCATCGTCGCTGGTACATCTGTCTTCACCGCTGCAGACCCTGCAGAGGTCATCAAGTTCATGAGAGACGCCGTCGATGAGAACTTGAAGGCCAAGGGTCTTTATAAATAGAGTCATAGCAACAATTCAGACATGTGCATTGGAGTATACGGTATTTAGCCATTGTGTGAGATATGTAGTACAACTTGAGGTCTGTAGTATGTGCGCTAGAAGGTTTAAGTGAAACACCATTAATTATGAACTGCTCCATAACTTTTCTGCTTATCAAACACCAAACTTATTCACTATATCAACTTTGACCATTTAATTGGCTACGATTGGTTCATCTATATAGGTCATTACCCTCGGAATGTAGTTCAAAGTCGTAATATACCCTTTCGGGAACCCGGCCGAACCACAGTACAAAGACTCTCAAGTGAATTCAACATCAACTTCGACTATTAAAACCTTTAGACGGGATCCTGGACAAGATATATTTGAGTGTCCATATTGACTTCTCTATTGCCAGCCTGTGGTCGTATGGCCTTGTTGTATTATACCACTTGTCAACTTGACATTATATTCCCGATGCAATGCTACTACACACAACCAAAGCACTCCGACATCGCTTTGTGAGGACAAGCATCTCCCTACCCATGGTATTATCACTTATTACAACTGTACGACATTATAGACTCTCACACATGACAAAGTCCCAGCAGGACAGGGCACTACAGGATCAAATCGCATTGTGCGATTACAAAGTCCTTCGACAAGAAGCCAATAGCATCTCCAAACATGAGTTGAACACATTCGTCGCCAATGTGGTAACATTGGCTGAATTCAGAAGAAATGTCAAGGACGTGCATCATATGACGTTAAGGAGGTTCAAGAATACCAGGAAGGCCAAGTTGCAAAGCTCTTTCTGTCTGCTATTACATTCATTGCATTACACATGTCTGCCCATTGACAAGCACACTGGATCTGTCCAATATTTCATATACAAGATACACCACGAGGTTGGTAATAACATGGGGATAAGAAACGAACCCGAGTTGAATGCCCTTGTGTCCAATGCCAAAGAGAACGACCCGGAGTTTGACAAGAAGACCATGCAGTGTCTTTCCTTATACATGTATGGAGACTCATCGCTACCTTTGAACTTCAAAGTCGATCCGATATGCTGGAAGAACATCCAGACGGCACTAGCTGCAATTTTTGCACAACTTGATGATAATCAGAGCTTTAGAGATATTCTTTCATGGATATCCTGTGTCGTGGCGTCGAATGTTACCGATGCATGCGTTGCCCTGACTGGCCAACGTAACCTCCCAGCTTTCATCGTTAAGGACCTTCTGGAACGTACACCGAAATCCGATTACGAGGTGGAACTTCTTGAAGATATGTATAAGAAGACTGCATTTCAATATTCCCCATTGTCGATTCTGAAAAATCTGGTACATTTTGTCAAGATGTATCGGTATCACGACATTGAGCAGCTCATTACGATGATCTTGCAAAAGGAGAAACTCTTAACAGCTGAGGATATTAACAAATTGGTCTTCTTCGTTGGTGAACGTGCTCAAAAAATCACTGCTAAGGAATATGCATTTACTATTATTCGAGCACAGAAACTTCTCGTTGATACTCTTAAAGAAAGGGGAGATAACATTACTGCACCTGGATATCTTGGAATGGCAATGAGTTTGAGTGAGGTGTCTCCATCTCGTGCCCTCCAGTTCCATGAAAGATCGCTTGACCTGGTTTCTAATCAAGAGGAAAAACTGATGGAGGAACGTACTCGGTTAAAGCTCTCCAGGAATGAGAAACAGTTGAATGATGCATTCAGTTCAGTGAGCGCAGGATTGGATACAGATTCTCAACTTTGGACGGATTTCTTCCAACTATCACAGGAGTATGATGTGATTACTGAAAAACGCTCATCGGAGTTCATCACTAAGCACAAGAACCACACTACTTTACAACATGCGAGAAGTCCACTTATCAGAACCGTACAGCCATCACTCATCTTTGACATCACCACTGATCTCGATAACAAATCCATCAGTGCGCTCACCTCAAAGCTGTATCGATTAAATGAACCAATTGGTCATTTCCCCTCTGGTGCAGATGCTGCGCGTCATCTCTTCCAGGCATTATCCCAACCTTCTCGTTCGATGGCTGGTGAAGTACTCTACGGCGAGGCATACCTTGACCCCAATGATGCATACACACGATTCAGCAGGTTTCTTTATCTCTACTGTGATGGAACTGCCAATGAAAGATGTCTTCTTTCACTGATTGTGCCAGCATTGACACACCCGGGGCTCAAGTGGGAAAACCGTAAGGCTCCACAATTGGCCGTTCATGAGTTTCGTAATGTTGTAAAGATGTCTCCTACGGATGTTCAAAAACCACACATTGCATCTCCAAATTTATGGAGAAGTTACATTCTTCTATGTGGTCGTTGTGATTATCAGTACGAGTTGACTGAAGTCTTTGAAGCATGGGAGGCATTGAGATTCGTTCCTGATAGGAAGACACTGGGGATGCTTCTCGGTGCTGTTCCAGAAGGTGTAGGTGAGAGAATCAGGGCACATGGTGTTAAATATCTTTGTCCGGAGACTTATGATGAGATTGAAACTGATGTTTGGGACTGGCCGTCTAATAATGAGATTGCATATTGGCGTCTTAATATGAGGAGCAGGCCATTAGAAGGCTGAATCACAATATTTATTACTATTTATTACTATTTATTGTCCATTGTTAATGACAGTGGTTGCATATACATAGCATTCTGCATTATACTACTTGATTAGATGATTATGGGATATAAATGTGTATGCAAAGCAAGGAATTAAAAACACCTGTAAGTCAATTGTCGTGAGACTGCTGTTTCCTTCCTGGGGTCATTAATTGTTCGTTACTCATTAGTTCAAATTTTTCTATTTAGTTTCTTTGTCATCCAAGTGGTCGCTTTGCACTGAAGCTTGTACCTCATGCGTGACGATGCTATCACGGCGCCCATCTTCCTCCTTCTTGCTCTCCTCGGCATGGTCCACTTGCTCCATGTCATCGCCACCATCATCCAGACAGTCGATTGTCTTCTCTTGATCATCTGGACACCCAGTACCGAGCCACCTGAACCTGCACCACCAAATGAACTGGCTCGTGAAGATTCCTAGCTCCATGACTGCACAGACACAGTATAGAACGATACCCATGATGTCCATATTTCCAAAGGCGACACTAAGTGCAGACAAGACTGCTCCAGTGAAGTCAATGCCGAGGAATAAGAAGTGGATACCAACAACTCTGCCTTGTCTCTTTGCAAGTTCGACATATGGCGGGACGAGCCCTGCAGCAAGAGCCACTGAGGCGATGATTCCAAAGATGAGCGTTGGCCATGTTATCCCCCTATCGTGCAGTGGACGTAAGTATGAGATGAACCCACCTTCGAGCGCAGCAGATACGATGATAAAGGATACCACGATGATGGTCGCCTTCTTCTTGGGCATCTGCACTGGAGGGTAGTAAAGGGTCTGCACCCATGCAATCGTGCAAAACATGTAAAAAAGCTGTGGCTGGATCTGGACAACGATGTTTGCTCGTGTGGATATGAAATAGATCGAGAAGGGTACTCCACACGCGGCCCATAGCAGCATCATGATCGGTGGGAAACCTTCACAGTTCTTTCTTTTGTAGTTGTACCAGATCTGCGGGATCAGCTGGACACACCAGCACACCGTTCCGATGGTGGCCAGCACCGTTGAGGCCTTTTCAGAGAGCATCGTGTACTCTCTCTGTCCCTCTCTCACTGCTTCTTCCTCCTGAAAGTACTGGAAGGGTCCTTTAAGGGTCTTTAAAAGTGTGAGAGTCATAAAAGTTGCTCGGGATCGCCGTCGGCCGAAGACCGGCGATGGGGTTAATATAATTGCCTAAATAGGAAGGACATTCCGAGCATCCTCTCCGCTATCGGCCTATAGAGCTATAGGCTATAGGCTATAGAGCTATAGATACTATTTGTTCTATTATTTATCGATTGTCTGCTCCACTGTTTGCTTTAGTTAGAGGAGGGATGGTTGGTGTGTTCCTACTTTCCTAGTTGGAGAGTACAAAGCTCTCTTCTTTATCATGTGCAGATCTTTGGATCTAAAGTAGCCATAAGACGCAGAGAAAATACCATTGTATTTATAAATGACCGTTCTATATTTCTATCTATGACTTGATAATGTCGTAAACCTCATTCACCAGAGCCTCAAGGTAGTCGTCCTTCTCGTGTCTGTCGAGCTTTAGAAGCGAGTGGTAGAGCATCTCCAAGTACTCCCTGTTCTCTCCACTTGGACCGCTGGTCTCAGCTATGATCTTAGCAGTGCTCTTCAAGTCCTCTGGTCCAATAAAGCTCTCGTTCTCCACAGTGCCGATGTACACCTTGCTGGTCAGAATGTGTTTACCAGAGTCCTTGTCCAAGGGTAGCTCGTTGATAGCAGCTTGCAACTCATCTGCAATCTCGTCCTCTGGATCGTGATGTATCTGGAATGGAATCTCGTGTATGGTATACCCGTCCTGTTCTCGTACGTCCAAGTACTCTTTCACTTCTTCCGCATACTCCGGTGGGATGTAGTAGGCACACCCCCATACTTTCAAATCACTCGCTTTGAAGTCATCCGGTAACCCTGCGGTGAACCGTCTCACATCTTCAACAAACTGCTTTCTCTTGATGATCTCCTCGTATGGAATAAGAGTCACAACACGGCCTTTCTTCTCAGGTGTGCCTCTATGATCTGATGACGATTGCCAGAAGCGACGGGCATAACCGTAGATGATCCCAGGCACAACAAACTTTGCGTGTGGTGGTGGCTTGAATATCAGAGACCCATAGCCTAGAACCCACAGAGGCTCCCCGACTGTCATTATCGTATGTGTAGGTTGATCTTTCTGTTGGTGTTTGTGAGAGAAGAAACCATCAATGATGTAATTCGACACACCTAAAAAAGAGGTTACGAGCACTCAAGTTTCTCATTATAACCTCTACTTCTCTGTTTTAAAATGGGCTTAGTTTCTTTCAATAAATGGGTATACGTTTCTGAAAAGTTTGAAATGATAGATCTGCTATTTAAGTTGTGTGATAAAAGCTTTTTTTCTCCTATCGTAGATCTATTCGTACATTCATGACAAGATAAGCATCCTTAAGAGTCTTTCGGACTTGCCATATCTTCCCAAACAATTCATTACACCTTGATACAGATCTTTGGACCAGCAAGCAGATATCTCGTTATGAACCAGAATATCGCAGATACCCCTTCGATTGCGCCAGTGAAGATGATAAGGTGTTCCCAATTAGCTGAAGATTCATTCCCCAAGATGGCACCACCAATAGGAAGAGAAATTAGATTCCCAAAAGCCACAAGGAAATAAACAGTTCCATATCTTTTCCCAAAATCCTCCGTCTTGCTGATCTCTCCACAACAAACAGGTGTCAACGACAAGATCGAACTTGAAAAGAACCCAAATAACCCGGCAAAGACATACATCGAGTGCAATGCCCTGCCAAATGGTAACCAGGCAACGAGAATCAGTATACAACAAGAAGTTGCACATATACACATGACATTGGTACTTCCATAGCGATCTGCAACGTAGTTTGGAACGTATCTCCCAACGATACCAACACAGTTGCACACAATAGTTACCATGAAGGCCTCAGACTCAGAGTAACCCTTTGCCATTGTGAAAGAGGAAATGTACGTTAGAACCAGGATAAGACAAAACTCTGAGAGAACAATGGATATCGTAAGGCAGAAAAACACCTTGTCTGTGAACAACTCCTTGAGCATAAACGAGTTGCGAATGAAGTCGATTCGACCAACACCTGATTCCATCTTCTTGGTGATTCTATGCTTAACGAGGAGACACCCAATCGACAATAAGACCAGCGATATGAAGGCCAGGATCCTCGTGCTCCATACGTACCCTATCCTTGGATAGAGTGATCTCAGCATCAACGGCCATGCGACACCACCGAGACTTCCAGCAATGGAGCAGATCCCCAATGCCGTGCCACGTTTCCTCAAGAAGTAGTGTGATACCGAGGAGATACAACAGTTCATCAGGAAACTCGTTCCAGCACCATAGACAACACCAAATGCCAGAACAAACTGGTATACCTCTGTGCAATTAGCACTGATCATCAATCCGGCAAACATCAACACAGAGCCAACGTACATTGGGATACGTGCGCCTTTGAAGTCGAATATCGGGCCAGCGTAGATCCCACCACCAAAGGCAAAGAAGAAGAAGACGGAGAAGATCCACCCCACTGAAGTCGGGCTATCCCTAACGAGAATGTGTTCTGAGATGTATGCCTGTATCACACCGACTGTGTTCATCATCCCAAACGTTATGGCCAATGAGGAGAAGGACCCTAGCACGACGAGGTATGCCTCGAGACCACCTTCAGGGAAGTCCTCGTCTTGATCCGTTTGCTCCTCGTCTGGATCACCAGTTTCAGGTGGTGGTGTCGGGATGGCATTGCTGCCGTCTTCTTCGGAATCACGTCGCCACGTTCGAAGAGCATATGATGGTCTCTTCAAGTTTGTGCTTCGTCCGAGCGATTGCTCGTGGAAGGACAAAGATGAGAGGTCTGTGTCAGCTTTTGTCTTTACGTCGACACCGAGAAGATCAGTGTGCAGTGGTATCACTTTGAGCTCCTGTGCCATTTCCCCTCTGCTCTTTCTCCCTTTTGCTTTATCCAAAGCGATTGTTGGAACTTGTGGTGGATATAAGGGTTTTTCCACTTTTTCCCCAGAGTGTATTGAAGAGGTGCGGGATTCGCTTCCCGCTAAATAGATTAGATACGATAGCAAATAGCTTCTACATTTGGAGAACTAACAAATACACCCAAAAGCCGTTATATTCCAACATGACACAAATCATTAAGAAAATACACAACATACCCGCAAGCATCGTGTCACCTTTCACGCTCTTCAGCACTTTATGCAGCATACAAGTTTCTGTCCAACAAAAACAACAATCAAAAGCCATCCAGTTTAAGCAGACTCAGCTGGAGTCTCCTCGGAAGCTGGAGCAGCAGCAGGAGCGGCTTCAGCATCAGCAGCTGGCTCTTCAGCTGGCTGCTCGTTCTTCTTGAACTCCTCGTAAGCCTCGTAGGCATCGTCAAAGTGCTGCTTGAACAGAGCCTCGTCGGACAAGAGCGCCATGATCTCGTCCACAGAGAGGTCGAGCATCATACCGGTGATCTTACCAGCAGACTCTGGGTCCTGGGCCTTGCCCGTGGCAACAACCTTTGGATACAACTCCTCACCGAGCATTCTCTTCTGCTGTGGTTCTGGGAACTGTGGCAATGCCTGGGCGAGTTGGGCCAAGTTGGAAGAAGCAGCACCTTCGTCACGGTTGCCTCTTGGTCTGTTACCACGCTGGTTACCGTAGAAGCCACGCTGGTTACCACCGCCGTTTCTGCCTGGGAACTCCTGGAATGGTGGCACGCCGCCGTACATTGGCTGTCCGTTTGGCATCTGTCTCCACTGTCCCTGTGGTGGGCCTGGTGCTCTAGGCATCATGAACTGTGGGTTTGGAGCCATTGGACCAGCACGGGCGCCTGGTGGGAGGAACCCTGGCTGCTGGGCACCAAAGTACATTGGTGGCATGAACTGGCCTGGCATACCGGAGGCAGCAGCCTGTTGCAATCTCAACTGGTTTCTAGCCTGGATCTGCTGCTCGAGCTGGGAACGTCTAACGTCCTTTCTCTGTGCAAGGGCAACGTAGAGTGGCTTGTTGGCAAGCATGTGCTGGTTCATCTCAGAGATGGCTTTTGAAGCCTCCTCTGGGGAGGAGAAGGAGACGAAACCGAAACCCTTGGACTTCCCATTCTCATCCATCATAACCTTGGCAGATGTGATCGTACCGAATGGGGAGAACTCCTCCTTGAGCTTCTCGTCGTCGATGGAGTCATCCAAGTTCTTGATGAACAAGTTGACACCTTGGGACTTTGAAAGCTTCTCGAGTCTAGCAGCCTCGTACTGCTTCTTCAACTGCTCGTGACGCTCGGTTCTCTTTTGTGCACGGCCGACAAAGAGCTTCTTTCCCTTGAATTCAAAGTCGTTCAACTCCTCAATGGCCTTTGAAGCAGCCTCGTGGGTCTCGTAGTTGACGAAACCAAAGCCTCTGGACAATCCATCCATGTCAGTAGCGAGCTTGAAAGAGGTGATGACACCAAACTTCTTGAACAACTCCTCAATCTCTTCAGAAGAGGACTCGAGGTCGACATTCTTGAAGTAGATGTTGGTGAAGTTGTTCATAATCTCCTGGGACTTGGACTCACGGTCCTCTCTGGAGATGTGTGGGCCGACAAACACCTCACGTCCGTTAAGCATCATACCGTTAACGTTCTCAATGGCAGCCTGTGCAGACTCTGCAGTCTCATAGTGGACGAATCCAAACCCTCTCGAGACACCGTCAAAGTCTGTGGCGACTTTAGAGGACAAGATCTTACCGAAAGCGGAGAAAGTGTCGTGCAGAGCCTTGTTGTCAATGGCAGGGTCCAAGTTCTTGATGAAGATGTTACCTGCACCGGATCTTCTCAAGGAAGGATCACGCTGCGACCACATGATTCTGATTGGCTGGCCCTTGATTGGGGTGTAGTTCAACTCCTCCATTGCTCTCTCACCGTCCTTGACGTTGTGGAAGTTGACGTAGGCGTAACCGAGCGAGGCCTTGGTCAACGCGTTACGGCAGACACGCACGGAGGAAACCTGGCCGATTGGCGAGAAGATCTCAAACAAGAGGGCCTCGTTGACGGTTGGCTCTAACTCGCCAACGTAGAGGGAGGCACCGCCGACGGCCTGTGCGCCGGTGGCGGTCTCATCAGTAGCCGTGGTGGATGCGGTGGTGGTGGTGGTGGTCTCAGCAGAGGCAGCTGGTGCAGCCTCGTCCTTGACACTCAAGTTCTCCAACTCCTGGACGGTCTTGTCAATCTGTTCAGTGGACATAGTTGGTAGGATAAAGAAGGGAAGAAGGGTTGGGTGAGGTGTTAACTGGGGTTTTTTTAAAGAGTTTTCTGATTTTTTTGTTGCTTTTTGAGTATGACAACTGTGATCAAGTGTACAAAGGGTTTGAAAAGGAGAATAACAGCTCAAGTGTGTCTTCTCTGTGTGTGTTCAAAAGTCCTCTTTGACGAAATGAAAGCGTTGCAGTAAGGAAAAGTGCTGAAGCGTGTGGGAACGGAACCGGGGGCTGTTGCTCTTCAAAGCCAAACTTTTAGTGGCTTCCCGTTGGGTTTTGCTGAAGAAAAAAAAATTTTCAGCGTGAAGATGCTGTGCGTGGCCATAACAGTGATGGTGTGGTGCTCGTAACCTTTCCGTATTGGGAAAGCCCTGTTACCCTGACATCTGTCGTCTGTCATCTATTATAGTGTCACTACTCTATTACTCTATTACTGTAACCGTGCTTTTCTTGCCACTTTCCCGTCGGCGAAAATCGGCGTCACAGTGTCACATATATAAAGCCCTTAGCTTACGTTATATACATTATATACTTATGTAAGTTTTTGGTACAGCCACTCAAATCGTGACACTTTGGTATACCGTCGGCAGAAATGAGCGTCACAGTGACACCTATATAAGGCACATATTGGCACGTTAATTTGTGGCACGTAAAGCACGGTTACAGTACTCTACTACTCTACTACTCTATTACTACAATACTCTAACTACAATACTCTAACTACAATACTCTAACTACAATACTCTAACTACAATACTTTTATTCAATTATGTTACTACTATATCTACAACTATATCCATAGTTATCTCTATAATCACTAGTAATACCCTCTGCCAGCTGTCCAATCACAGAGCCACGATTTGTAACGGCGCACGCAAATTGCCCGAATAGGCAGTGCGGTACGCACCACACACAGCACCGACTCAATTAAAAAAAAAAAAAAAAAAAAAATTAAAAAAAAATTCGCAGCGCCGTAAACAAAAAAAAAAAATCATCATCGGACACCAAACCATACCGCTTTACTTATAGAAAGCAGCACTTTTAGCACCCAGTAACGCTCTCGAGCACGGCCGTTCTTATAGATTCGACACTTGTTGAAGACGCTCTGCACACCCGTTTTTGTTTCGCTTTAACCGCCCGTGTTTTGACAGAGTTGTGAGCTCCACGACGCGCCTCATTCCCAAACAGCCGCTGTGTTACCTATTTATACACCTCCATTGCTGCCTTTTGCTGACTTTTTCTGGTTCTAAGGTGAACACTGTTGACATACACAATGAGCTCGAAAGTAACGCGTATCGCCATTGTCTCAGAGGACAAGTGCAAACCGAAAAAATGCCGTCAAGAGTGTAAGAAGTCATGTCCCGTGGTCAAGACCGGTAAGCTCTGTATCGAGGTGGCGCCAACGAGTAAGATCGCCTTCATATCGGAAACCTTGTGCATTGGTTGTGGTATCTGTGTCAAGAAGTGCCCCTTTGGTGCTATCAACATTATCAACTTGCCGACAAACCTCGAAAAGGAAACAACACACCGTTACTCTGCAAACTCTTTCAAACTACATAGATTGCCTACCCCAAGACCAGGACAGGTGCTAGGACTCGTCGGCACAAACGGTATCGGCAAATCCACGGCGTTGAAGATCCTCGCCGGTAAGCAGAAGCCAAACTTGGGCAGATTCGACAACCCACCGGACTGGCAGGAGATTTTGAAGTTCTTTAGAGGTTCCGAGTTGCAAAACTACTTGACTAAAGTGTTGGAAGATGACATCAAGGCCATCATCAAGCCACAATACGTGGATAACATCCCAAGAGCACTCCAGGCTGACAAGAAAGTCGGCGCAGTGCTCAAAGAGAGACTCGAGAGACCCAAGGCCATCAATGAGATTTGTGATTCCTTGGAATTAAGAGGGCTTTTGAAAAGAGACGTTAGTAAACTTTCTGGTGGTGAACTACAGAGATTTGCCATTGGTGTCACATGTGTCCAGGACGCAAACGTTTACATGTTTGACGAACCTTCGTCTTATCTCGATGTCAAGCAGCGTCTAAATGCCGCTTTGATCATTAGAAGTCTTCTGGACACAGAGATATATGTCATTTGCGTTGAGCACGATTTGTCCGTCTTGGATTACCTCTCTGACTTTGTCTGTATCCTCTACGGTGTGCCCTCCGTCTATGGTGTCGTCACACTCCCATCATCCGTTAGAGAAGGTATCAACATGTTCTTGGATGGTCACATTGTTTCGGAGAATATGAGATTCAGAACAGAATCGCTTCAATTTAGAATGGTGGAGGCTCAGGATGCCGTTCAACTCGAAGCTTCAAGATACTATTCCTACCCAGCCATGAACAGAACACAAGGTGATTTCAAACTACACGTGGAAACTGGTGATTTCTCCGATTCGGAAATCTTGGTGCTGATGGGTGAGAACGGTACGGGTAAGACCACATTCTGTAAGTTGCTTGCAGGTGTCATCCCAGCAGATAACAACTTGGAAGTACCAAAGCTTAACATCTCGATGAAGCCACAGATGATTGCGCCAAAATTCAAAGGAACTGTGCGTCAGTTGTTCTTCAAGAGAATCAAAGCCTCTTTCCTCAATCCACAATTCCAATCAGATGTGTGTAAACCGTTGAAGATTGACGATATCATCGATCAGGAAGTGATGAACCTGTCTGGTGGTGAATTGCAAAGAGTCGCCATCTGTATGTCTCTTGGTGTTCCTGCTGATATCTACGTCATTGATGAGCCATCTGCATATTTGGACTCGGAGCAGCGTATCATTTGTTCTAAAGTTATCAGAAGATTTGTCTTGCATGCAAAGAAGACGGCGTTTGTCGTTGAGCACGATTTCATCATGTCTACATACTTGGCTGACAGAGTCATTTTGTTTGAAGGTCAACCGTCTAAAGAGGCATACGCTCGCCAGCCTGAATCTTTGCTCACGGGTGTTAACAAGTTTTTGAAACACTTGAACGTTACTTTCAGAAGAGATCCAAACACTTTTAGACCAAGAATTAACAAGCTTGATTCCCAAATGGATAAAGAGCAAAAATCCGCAGGAAACTACTTCTTCATGGAGAACAGAGCCTTGTGATTGCTTCACTTAATATTTTGCATGCATACTTTCTGCTTCTTCTTTCAGTGAGATCAGTTAATGATCTCGCTATGGTCATTTTTTCGTCATGACTGATGCCACCACTGAGCACTCAGTCACTGTTACATTCTGGTGTAACACATGGTCACGTCTCGTATATATGCTAATGGGATGTGTACTAAGTATAGTCATACTGTATCGTTTATGAACGTTAATAAAGACGGTAATAAGAAACAAAAAAGAATAATGCATACTGGGAGTTGGATAAATATGTAGAAGCAATGAAATAGGTCATGATTATATCGTTAATGGGCAGTTTCTCAACAACTTGGGTCCTGTATAACCTGCTCGGCTTCCTGGATCTCAGCCTTGGTGAGTTTACCTTCTCTTTTGGCAATAACCTCCGGCTTCAACTGCAAAGGCTGCATCTCCCTGAAATGCACTTGGAACTTCTTCTGCTTGGGCGTGCCGTCTGCGTTAAGCTCTGGTGGCGTGTACTTGATGAGCTCGTAGTCCCTCGTCATGTAGTAGGTGACCCCGCCGCCGATGAGCAGGCCGATGCACCCGGCAGCGATACGTCCGACGATCGAGGGCTGTGGAGGTGGCATAATTATCTTAGTCTGTGGTGGATAGAGTGTTGTAGTCATGTAGTGCTAGTAGTACTTGCTGCCATCTTTGACTCGGGAAGCACCGGTTTTCGCGGGTTTTCGCGAACGCTGCGTATCTCCGATTCGGACTTTTTTCCGATCTCCGGGCGCTTTCTTTTCCGGGGTTCAACTCCGACTCATCTGACTCCTCCACCTTTTCTCTTTCTCTTTCTCTTCCTCTTCCTCTTTCTCTTTCTCTTCTCTTTCTCTTTCTCTTACCTCTTACCTCTTACCTCTTACCTCTTTGACTGCCCAATATGACAGAGTTCTCCAAGTTCCCCTCAAGACGCTCTACCGTCTACTCCACAAAGGGAGTTGTCGCCTCGACACAGCCATTGGCCAACACCGCGGGTCTAAAGATCCTCGAACAGGGAGGAAACGCCATTGATGCTGCCGTGGCCATGTCTGCTGCTCTGTGTGTCACTGAGACTGCTTCTACTGATATCGGAGGTGATGCGTTTGTGCTCTTCTACTCCAATAAGGACAAGAAAGTACATGGTCTCAACGGCTGTGGTCGTTCCGCTTCCAAGATCTCCGTCGACTTGATCAAGGAGAAATACCCAGATCACGTTGCGAATAACAGATTGAAAGTACACTCTGTGTTGACTTGTAACGTCCCAGGTGCAATTGCCGCATGGTATGATGCAGTGGAGAAATGGGGGTCTGGTAACGTCACATTTGCACAGATCTTACAACCTGCTATTGACCTTGCCGAAAATGGGTATCCAATCTCTGAAATCAGTGCTCATCTCTATGAAAACAGTCAGGAGATATTGGTGGATGTTAACAAGTATCATGGAAATGATTTCTTGAAAGAACAGCTCTCGACTTATCTCCCAAACGAAGGGTTCCAGGCTCCAATGAAGGGACAATTCATGCAAAATAAGAGAGTAGCTGAGTCTTTGAAGTTGATTGCCAAAGGTGGTAAAGACGCTTTCTACAAAGGTGAGATTGCAGATTCCATCATTAAAGAGATCGAGGCACGTGATGGTGTGTTGACTAAAGAAGACCTGGCTAACCATACTTCCACTTTTGTTGAACCAGTTTCGTACGACTTGTTGGGGAAGAAGCTTTGGGAAATCCCACCAAATAGTTCTGGTATCATTGCACTCCTTGCCCTTGGCCTGATAAAGTCATTGGATGAAAGAGGTATCGTCAAGCTCGCTGAGTTGAAACATAACTCTGTGGAATACCTTCACCTTATAATTGAGGTCTTGAAACTCAGTTTCAAAGACAGTGAAGAGTACGTCTTTGATCATGATCATCTCTTGAAGAAGTACGGGTTGGACCATAAGGAAGATTTGAAGAAGTTACTTCACTCCTCCTACTTTAATGAGCGCTCCAAGGCATTCACGTCAGAAAAGGCATTGGATAACAATGATCTCCATGTCGGTCAACTTCCAAATGATTTGTTCAAGTCCGATACCGTTTACTTCACCGCTACTGATAACGAGGGAAATGCTGCATCGTTTATCAATTCGGTTTTCCACAACTTTGGTTCTGGTATCTTGGTCCCAGACCGCGGGTTCTTCCTCCAGAACAGAGGCCTCAATTTCTCCCTGGATCCAGAGAGTAAGAACCACGTGGATGGAGGCAAGAGACCATACCACACAATCATTCCAGGAATGATCACTTCTCCATCTGCGGATGGAAAGTCTGAGGATTTGTACGCATCATATGGTATTCAAGGTGGATTCAACCAACCACAGGCACAAGTGCAAGTCTATTTGAACATGCTGCTCTTTGGACTTGACCCACAGGAGGCATTGGATGCCCCAAGAATCTCATTGGCTCCCCACCCAAAGTATCAGTCTACTGATAAGGGCAAAGGTTCGCATGGACCAGTGTCCACTTCCGTTACGTTGGTAAATGTTGAGCCAGGTATCTCAGAAGACGTCATTGAAGGTTTGAAGAAATTGGGTCATGATGTCAAGGTCGTCTCCGGTAGTGACAGAAAGATCTTTGGAAGAGGTCAGATCATCAGAAGGGAAAGTGGTGAGCGGTTGATTTATGCTGCTGGTTCTGACCAACGTGGTGACGGTGCTGCAGTGCCATTCTTTTGAACCAATCATGATTTTTTTGTATTTCCAATGTTTAGACTACAGGTTGGCATCTATGGCGGAAATATTACAACTAAACAATTTTGAAGAAGCAAACACCAAGTCTAGTAGATCTCGTAGCATTGCGCAAGTCCGTTTCCTCCTTGTCTGACCAGGTATCTGAATTCTTCTTCTCATCGCAAAGTCTAAGCATTTCTGTCTTATCGCCATGTCCAGATGCTATTATTAAAAGTGTGTTGGCGGGTAAAGCCTTGTGTACCTGATCCAGCCTTGAACTTAGAGTTTCAAGATCATCAGGGTTGGCTTTTATATTTGCAATCGTCAAATCATTATCACCAATTTTCTTAATTATTGTTTCGACAACTTCATCCTCATCGGTGCATTGAATGTAGTTGTCTTGATGCGGTTGAACCCTAGACTTGTCAATGATCACTGCTGTCTTCTGGCTCTTTCCAAGATCTTCAAATATCGACTGCCCGTCAATAACTTTTCCAAGCAGCCCGCCTTCAACAAGCTTAAGTTTAACCAGGTCAAGGCATGCGATTGCATCTTCCACTGAATCGTGCTCATGTCCCTGAATTGATCTGTTGAGGTGCTGCTTCGTAAGGTATTTCAACGATGACTTGTATGGGACTCCCCTTGGGTGTTCAAATACCAGTGATGTATCCACAATGTTCGGATGGCGTATCTTGAGCACTTGTAAATCGTTCTCAAGAGAGTGACCAATTAAAAAATCCGATGCACTTATGAGATTGATGATTCTCTTTTGAATATCGGGAAGTCTAGTGGTGACTCCTGAGAGAATCTCCTCGGTGATGCCACTATATTTTGTCAGATAGTCTGATATTTCCTCGTCAGGTTTCACATATTCATCCATGATGGTATTGCCTTCAAAGTCTACCATCGAGACTCTTGCTAATACCCTGTTTCCCGATGTATCGTGACACATCTCACAATCCAATGCAAAAGTATGGGACCCATCGTGCTCAAACTGTACGGTGTCAACCCATCCTTCCTCCAGTTCTGATGCATGGTCTGATGATACAAGTGGGTGTATAGGGTAGTCATTTGAGATGAAGTCTTGCAATGACATCTTGAGATCAGGCAGGATCAACTTGGTCTCCTTCAACTCTCGGCTTATCTTTGTCTTTTCAGACTTGGTAAACGGTCTTACTGCGAGTGTTCTCATGAGTGGGTATATGGAATCTCTGTTTCCAGGAGCTGATAGCACCACAAAGTCCTTGAAATGACGTTTGATGAAGTCGATCTTGTCGACCGCAAGTTTTTGAATAGAGTAAATAGTCTCATCGGCACCAAAAGTGGAGGCAGCGTCAAGTCCCGGGATAGTCAACATGACAACTCTACTCAAGGATGCTCTGTTCTTGATCTTTATGTACTTGGGACAGTTATCAGCAGCTTGGACAGCAAAGAGTGCAAGATCACGAAGCGTTGAGAATTTTCGGTCCTTGGGAGAGATTGTGCTGTCTTCAAGCTGGAAAGAAGGTCCTCCACGGTGCTTCTTCACAGAAGGAGTTTCTTTATCGGCATTGGATTTTCTCTTCTTAATTGTATCGGTAGCAGTCATTACCCTCGTTGGCCGTTAGCATTACTGCTTGACTACAAAGTGATACCCACAAAGACATAAAAAAAAATCAGATCAAGAAAGTGCGCACGCTTACATCATCAACTAACTCTCTTCACACTTCACAAGAAGCTCAATTGTGTTGAATTATGTTAAACTCACTTATAAAATGCAGTTGAAGCTATTGATTTCGAAGAGAGAAGAATTGCGTACTGTCATCACATTACGTTTTACTTGATCAGTCCTGGTTGGAATTCCAAGTCACCAAGATGTTCTAAGAATGACGTCTACACCATTCAATGCACTCTCTATTTAATAACCTATGTGTTGTTGTTATGTGTGTGCCTGGGGTATTTGTAATGTGTTCCTCTCGATTTCAAGTCAATTTGAAAGACAAAACTCGTGCTACTGGCTGATAATCTATGTTAGAGAGATTATATCTAAACCACTTTAAAAAAGCAAACACCAAGTCTCGTAGATTTTGCAACATTCTGTAAGTTTTCTTCATCCAGGTCTGACCAAGTACCCAATGACTTTCTTCTCTGATCAGAAAGTTCAATCAACTTTGTCTTGTCTCCATGTCCAGACGCAATTATCAAAAGTGTGTTGGCAGGCAAAGCCTCATAAATCTGATTCAGTCTTGAACTGAGAGTTTCAGTGTCATCAGGATTTACTTCAATGTTTGCAATCGTGAAATCCTTATCAGTGACTTCCTTTATTATTGCCTCCACAACTTCGTCGTCATCGGTGCATCGAATATAGTTATTCCGATGATATTGTGCACCTGACTTATCAATGATCACTGCAGTCTTCTTGCTTTTTCTAAGCTCCTCAAAGATTGACTGTCCGTCAAGAACTTTTCCCAGGAGCCCATCTTCACTAAGCTTGAGCTTAATAAGGTCAATGCATGCCATTGCATCTTCGACGGAGTCGTGTTCTTGCCCTTGGATTGATCTTTTGAGGTACCGCTTTGTGAGATATTTCAATGATGACTTATATGGTGCCCCTCTCGAGTCTTGAAAGATGAGGGCTGTATCAATGATGTTGGGATGGCGTATCTTGAGTACCTTTAAGTCATTCTCAAGGGAGTGACCAATTAAGAAATCAGATGCACTAATTAGACTGCAGAGTCTCTTTTGGACATCGGGTAGTCTAGTGGTGACTCCCGACAAAATCTCTTCAGTGATACCACTATAATCTGTCCGATAGTCTAGAATCTCTTCATCGGGTTTCACATATTCGTCCATGATGATATTACCACCAAAGTCCACCACTGAGATCCTTGCTAATACCTTGTATCCCAGTGCACACACACACATTTCACAATCCATTGCAAAGGCATGAGAGCCATCGTGCTCGAACTGGACAGTATCAACCCACCCTTCCAGTGTCTCTGATACATGGTCTGATGAAACCAGTGGATGAATAGGGTACTCATGAGAGATGAAGTCTTGCAAGGACATCTTGAGATCAGGCAAGACCACTTTGGTACCCCTCAACTCTCGAATCATCCTTGATTTTTCAAAATTGGTGAATGGTATCAGCGAAATGTCTCTCATCAGTGAGTATACGGTATTTGTGTTACCAGGAGCTAATAGCATCACGAACTCATTGAAGTGACGTTGGATAAAGTCGATCTTGTCGAACTTATCTTCAAGCTTTTGAACGAGGTTTCCTGCCCCTTGCAGACCAAAAGTAGATACAGCATCAAGTCCTGGGATCATCAACAGAACAACCCTGGCCAACGACTCTCTATGCTTAATCTTGACATAGTTGGGACACTTGTCAGACGCTTGGAGAGCAAAGAGTGCGAGGTCACGAAGCGATGAGAACTTTCGGTCCTTTGGAAAATTTGCAGCGTTTCCCAGTTGAAGCGAAGGATGATTCTCTTCATTGCAATTGGACTCTCCTTGCTTCTCTGTATCTGTAGCACTCATCATAGCGTTATTTGTGCTTCAGTCTTACCTGGAAACTCGAATAGGTAAGGTGTTAAGTTGCGAATATGGCATATAATTGTTAAGCTGTAAAATGTCATATAGGAAAGGAGAAAGTAAAAAGCGGGAAACACCCGTTTCTTATATCTTCATGGAAGATATCCTGGATTTCTGCAAAGCATAGCGGGTAATAAACCAACCATCAGAAGACGCTAGCGCATATCCCAAACAGGAAACTGAGATGACCATAGCTAACATGATCATTACCACACTTCACCGCTCACCTTTTATCCGTCATCACAGAGTGCGATAAGAGCAAAGGTTTGTCAAATTATGTTGAATAACTTGCTTATAAGATGAAATTGCTCTGTGCTTTTTAGGTTGAGAAGAAGTAAGCGTTGTTAAATGAACGATGCATGCATGCTCTATGCCTCCTGCACCATCGGGTGGTGGAGTATTTCCTAGTTGGGGTATGAGATATTACCTGTTTTGATATAGTTGGGACGTTCCTTATGCTGGAACGTTCTCAAGGTGGATTGATGCACATTCTCTCGGTAGGTATGTAGGGAACAGGCTCTTCTCCTCTTCCCCTCCCCTTTATATGCTACTTCGAATTTAGGCAAGTTCCTGTGCGACATTCGTAACTTAACACTAGTGTTGTTCCATGTTTTTTTAACCTGTATTGTGTATAGTCTCTAGTTTTCTTATACATTTATACCACTCAAGATCCCTCCTTAAAACAACGGCTTCTCTCAGTCTTGTCCCTTCGTTTCCTCTGTGGTGTGTTAAAATCTTCGTCGATTTACCACCGTTCGACGAGGCGTGTTGTTTATTGTCCTGGAGACAGTATTAATTCGTACCAAAATTCCGGGAGGCCGCCTATTTGGCCAAATGGCCATTTGCTGGGATCAAAGTATAAGTGGTAGTGAAGGGATTCTGACTGGTATAAATGTATAGGAAACAGAGAATCTTTTTTTTTTTTTTTTAACATATATTTCGGATCATCTTAACTATTTCACTTATTTCTCAGTCGGGATCCTTCCGCGCTTTCTTGTCCTTTAATTATCATCTATTCTTGTCTCCTGTTTTACTCTTTCTTTCTTAATTCAATACTTTCGATCTCCTTGTGAGTTTTTGATCTTGTTCAAGCTTTCCTGTGTTTCCGCTTTTGCTTTTGAACCCGGGTTTGACCTCCCTTCTTGCGCCTTAAGTGGAGACTCAGCTTTTGCTTGTGTCAATCAAATCTTCT